>CM024577.1:4151632-4815100 GCA_014182395.1 Eucalyptus sp. ANBG9806169 | reverse complement strand
CAAGGAGGTTTTCCACATAAAAAAAAGGTCTTGTGTTCGCATGCTTGATATTTATTTTACTCTACTATATCGATTTCTATTAGGTTTACACAAGATGGAAGATTATTTTATTCCGATTTGTTAATTTGATATTGTTCGAATTGTTACCGTTCTCCCAATAGTAATTTGATTAAATCATTTTGAAAAAAAATTTATAATCAACTCCTATGGTAGAGCCGGGAAGAGGTTATAGTTTGAGAGAGAGAGAGAGCCAAAACTTAACAAGGTCTCTTAATTTTGTTCATATGTTAAGTTGGGAAAAATTGGACTTTGCTTTGCTTTTTGCTTGCTTATGTCTCTCCAAACTCCCTAGCGTTTTGCTTTCCTAGTGCCGAACTCTTTGAGTCTAACAAACAATGCCTCGACCCAATTTTGACCCAAAGAGACATTAACAAGGCACTTAGATGACTGATGAGTTGATCCGAAGTGAATCTGAAGGCAAGCCATTTGACCTAGCGGCACTTCAATCTACGTGATTGTTTGTGATTACCTTCAGTCTTGTGACCTTTAAATTTGTTGTCATTTACTTTCATGTTCAAAATCAACAAAGGACCTTTCGCAACCTTTATTAATTTACTTTATCAATCAATATATTTGGAAATGTTTTTTGTTGGTAATTTTTTGGCAAAACATATATATCATTACTTAATTTTGAGTTACCATGACAAAAATCATTCATCTTGATTCCGGAGCATTTCTTGAAGGCCATTCATTCAGCTAATTTGTAACTAGTAAAACCTGGAGGCCTATAACCAACTATATTTATTTATCATATCTTTAAGATTTAGTAAATGTCGTTTAAATTTCTAGAGTCCTTATTTGATTGTGGCTATTTTATAGTAAAACTAGTTTGTGTTTCCTATGAGTATTTTTGTTTTTCCAATGAGTCTTCGTAATTACTCATACTTTGAGGGTTGTTCCATGCTCATTTATATAAGTATGCTATGGCGAATGAAAAGGCAAAGCTCGTTTGTTTAGTAAATTATTTTGAGCCTTTGGCTTGAGTATAAAAAGATTTTTTGTTTTGCTCTTATTTCTTAGGTAAATTATCTATGGGTGGTGAGTGACCTATTTCTTTTAAGTTCATTTATGTTACCTCCTACTTTGCCACACTCGCTCCTGCATCATATCACGTTGAGAAGCTACTAATTGTCGATAGAGTTCAAACTTATCTTCTACTAAGACGACTTAAAAATCACATAACACAATTACTATTAGCGTTGATGGGCATATGCTTACTTTTTAGTGCTACTAATCACGTCAGTGAGTTACTTATGAGTGATAGGCTAGATGTTATTTTGTATGAAAATAACTAATCTAGACAACCAAATTACCAATGATTGATGCAAACTTAGTTTTCCAAAGGATGAAATGCTTACTAACCATCGTGAAAAAGACTAACGAAAATTGCCTGGTATATTGATACTTTTCCTTTATATAAAAAGGTTCCCGAACACCCTGAGGAGTTACTAAACATGGGTAAATTGGTTATAAAATTTTCACGGGGAGAAGTGCTTTTCAACTTCATAACATATAGTCATTAACTTTTAATATGAAATAGGTAATTAAGCATTTATACATCTAGTAATTAACTAGAAAAAGTTAGAAGGACTAGTATCACAAGCAGGAAAGGACTGGCGAAGTTTATTAGTTGGTGTTTACATCTTTTGAGGAGTAGGATAGAGGTCGACAAATATTTTCTTAAGTCAGAGTACGGAAGTCAAAACTCTGGACATTGATGTGTTGTGATTTGGTCGTGTGAACTATATTCATCTTTTTCTTTTTCTTGGTCAGGTGAACTATATTCATCTTAACTCTCTTTTACTACTCCAGAAAATGCAGTGTGGGTTAGACAACATTCACCACAACGCCCATCGGATAGAAGGAGGGCACAAGTACAAGAAATGCAGATTTCTAAGCAATCAGATCAAAGCTACACCAAAATACATAGCTTATTACGTATGACGTATATAGGACTAACCGATCATCTCCGTATGCGATTTTTGACAGATCGATATGCCTTCTTCATACATGCATGTGAAACGAATGGACACATTAACGATGATCGTTAAGATAAATAGTAGTAGTCATTCCATTTAGGGAGAAGCAAAATTAAAAACACCGAGCTAAAGCTCCGACCCAATTGCAGTACATGTGATGTGTACAAAAAGGTAGGGCAAATTCAAACAAGATAGAATACTGAGTTTGATTTAGATCCATGAAAATGCATCACAAACATATAAAACCAAGCATACAAAGCCATAACATGATGTGGAACCAACTTTTCCGAGCATGCTCATTTACATGACAAGGCATATACCACCTTTGTCAAGGTATTGATTGCCCCGGTGCAATTCATCCGTGAGATCTTCCTCTTCTTGAACATGAACATGACCGTTACTTTCCCTCTAAGCTCGCCTTGACTGGCCAAGTTCATGAGCCCAGTTCTCAAATCGCTCCCGAGGTTTGAATTGCCAGTCAAATTAGCAGAGCTAAGAGTCACATCCACATCAATCTTCTTTGTGGACTTGAAGTCGGCCTTGCCCTTGCGAATGGTCGCTTGTCCCACTCTGAAGCCTCCGTAGGTGAAGTCAACGGTAGAAGCATCGTACTTGAAGGGACCCCAGTTGGTGTTCTTGACCCGGATTGGAGCCACAAAGCTCATGTTGAACGAGGGTGAGGATGGATTGAAGTCTGAATTTGAGATGTCGAAGTTACTAATCCTGAACTTGGGGGACTTGAACTTCATAATGACCAGCACAAAGAAGAGAGCCTGCACTAACTGA
This sequence comes from Eucalyptus sp. ANBG9806169, assembly GCA_014182395.1. Classification (NCBI taxonomy): domain Eukaryota; kingdom Viridiplantae; phylum Streptophyta; class Magnoliopsida; order Myrtales; family Myrtaceae; genus Eucalyptus; species Eucalyptus sp. ANBG9806169. Next base: position 4,812,275 of record CM024577.1, on the reverse strand, counting down.
AAGATGACGAAAGCGATGATGCCGATCGTCCACTTCATCCTCTTCTTGCGCTTTGCCTCCTCCATCGTCAGCAACGCTTCCTTGTCGACCCTGCCGTTGTGGTTGGATTCCGCCATCCCCAATGTCTTGGAAAACCCAGTAACTAATTAGAGGTTCTGGCTAAATTTTCTCCAGATTGGATAGGAATGATGGTTGGATTTAAAGAAGTGTGGGGGTCAGTTTGAGGTTTTTATATGTAAAGTAGCTCAGAGGTCAGACAAGAGTGTGTCGAACGAGGGAGAGCGGATCTGAGACCAGACCACCTTCGTGGAAATTGGAATCTGGACTACTGGGTTAAGCGTGTCTGTCATACGTTGGAATGTTCACTTCTAGATGGACGCGAGTTTACGGAGAAAAAAAGAGTCGCCAACGAGAGAGATGCCTTGTCTCTTAAGGTGAAATTCGTCTTCGGCTGATAGGATTTTTTTAGGTTCCTTTCTTTGGCCTCTCTCGGTCAAATAGAAGTTTCGATTCCGAGAGTCCTCTCAAAGATCAGTACCGTACATTGTCAGCCACGTCGCCACCGGAGGACGACGGATTGGACGAAGAAGAGCAAGCCCTACTTAGGAGGTAAGCGTGTCTCATGTTCAGCTTGACCCTGCATAAATATGGTCTTTTTTTTTTATCATATAATAAAAAAAAAAAAATGACACAAATAATCCATAGACTTAGGTCTACTATGCAAAGTTATTATTAAACTTTTAATTTATTCGATATGAAACCTAAACTTTGATGTAATGTACATTGTTAATGTTATTCCTAAACTTTTAAATATTTTTTTATAGTTTAAGGATTACACATAGTTTAAAATTTTTATAAGAGCAGAAAATCTCATGTCCAATCTTGTCAAGTTTCTCTGTTTACGTCTAGGATTACATTATTTCGCACTTAAGTCTTTGGCATTAGTCCCATAAGGCTTCCCAAGAACTTCAAAATTTTATCTCTCATCTCCCATCTCACAAAGTTCTTTTTTTTTTTTTATAATTATTATTATTGTAATTTCTCATCGTTTCCTTCCCAAATTTTCATTTCCTCCCTTTTACCTCATTTTCCAAATATATCAAAAGAGAGGATTCTACCGTTTTGACTTTCTTGAATTCACATACTAAATATCACCTCCACTTTTCCCTCTCTTCTTGCTAATTTCTTCCACGCACACGTGAACGCAAAGTGACTCAAGTCAAAAAGCTACCGTGAGATGGAGCCTCCGCTCGTTCGAATTAAATGGGGTCCGCCTTCGCCACCGTGTAGTTTCCTCTCAAACCCGAAAGTCACGACCATCTAGAAGTCAAGAACATGCACCTTAATTTATTACGCCTTTTTTCGTCTTTTGCCGTGTGTAACGAAGTTGCCTGACGGATGTCCAAGCAGGAATCGTTCCCCCAGACAAAGTCACTCCTTCCCCCCGACGCACACTTCATTCGGGTCACCCTCTAAAGACTATATATATCTTTCAGTCCACAATGCAAAACATCAGCAGTTCCTCCCACATCTCCTCCACTTCTCCCAGGGAAAAAGAAGCCACTTTGCTTAGGGGGAGGAACCCAGAAATTCTCTCTCCGTTTGTTCTTTCTTCTTCTCGGGAAAGAAAAAAAGAGAGAAAGAACGAATCGAGAAAAACCATCGCCATATTAACTGAGCATCCATGGCGGACAAGAACCAGAACCAATACCACCCGGTGGAGGTGAACGGCTACCACCGGAGTGACCAGGAGTCGCTTGAGGAGACCGAGGAGGTGAGGCACAAGAAGAAGATGAAGTGGACGATCGGCGTCATCGCCTTGGTCATCTTCCAGGTAGTCCTAGCCCTCTTCTTTGTCTTGGTCATCATGAAATTCAAGTCCCCTAAGTTCAGGGTCACCGAGTTCACCGTCCCGACCCTGAACACCGAGAATCAGACTTCTTTCTCGTTCAAAATGAGCTTCATCGCTCCGATCTGGGTCAACAACACCAACTGGGGTCTCTTCAAGCACGGTGCCTTCAACGTAACCTTCACCTATGAAGGTGTCCAAGTGGGACAAGTGGACATTCCCAAGGGCAAGGCCAACTTCAAGTCCACCAAGAAGATCAATTTGGATGTGACTCTGTCACCCCCAATTTACCTGCCACTGTTAGCTCGAATCTGGGGAGCCAATTGAGCCCGCAAGTCATAACATTGAAGAGTCAAGGAGAGCTTAAAGGAAAGAACCCAGTTATGTTCATGTTCAAGAACACCAAACTCTTACGACTGGATGCACCAAGAAGGTCGATACATGGACAAAAGCGGTCAACTCCTTGCAGTGCAGCTGAAGCTGTTGAGAGGTCCGAGGGTGGTTCTCGTTCTTGGAGCACTAGTATGCTTTGCTTATTATATGGTTCCACATGCTACAGAATCATATACATACTCTATTTTCCGGGGTTTCTTCTTTAACCCTTTTAGCTAAGTAATGATGTATTCTATTTTTTGTTGATTCTACTTACCATCCAAATCGTTATTTCGCAATACCCACATGTTCGTATTACAATAAGTATCTTGAAGCATGTTCATTCGTTCTTAAAATCTTGAAATGATGAGCAATAATGAATGACACAGCACCAAAAAACAAGACTTTCCGCTAACCAAAAACCCTAGGAACCAGAAGCGACGCGTGCAAATCGAGGGCGAATCTCAAAATGCGAACTTTCGTCCTCGCCGGTGGCGATTTCGGATCTCCTTCTTCGTTACGGGCGTTCGCTTCTTGCACAATCGCTTCGCTTTTAAAACGGGAGGAGTAGGAGTGAAGGGGTGCGCTTTTGAGAGGACGACCGGTTCAATCTCGGGCGTCGGACCGGTTCCCGCTTTCGATCCAGGGCGTCCGTTCGGCCCGACCCGCCGGACCTCGAGATTCAGGATAGCAAAATGCCGGGACCCACGCGCACTGCGGGTGTGACTGAAGCAGGTGAGAGTTTCCTTTGCCGCGGTGGCCCGCACGTTTCAGAGAAACCCCTTCTTTTATTGCAGAAACATAGTTTTTTATGTTTTATAAGTGATGGGCTTAAGGTCCGTCCGCCCATGTTGGGCCTAAAAGCCCGGCCCAGGGAATAAGCGCCGTGGATGGAGGGACGTATAAAAGGGATGAGAGAGAGGGAGAACGCACCTTTTTGGAAATCGTACGTACGTCTCATTCTCTTTCCAAAAAGAACCGTAAGCAAAAAGAAGCGACGCCGTCTTTCTACCAAGCGAATTCTCATCATCGGATCGAACATGGCTAAATTCTCTTCCTCTTTTCGGCGTCGGTGTCTAATCTGTGGCTAACAATATACACTCGGATTCGTGATGTGCTTTACGATTGGTGATACGTGATTTTCCCGGGCTTGTCTTCCGCATTCGTTTTAGGGGTTTGATTTAGTGTCGAATCCGGTTTTCGGGGATCCATTATTCCCAACAGGTCGGATATTACATAAACATAGTTTAGACACAAGCACCACACCCCCTGCCTGAACAGCAACATCTCCGGCGTTATCAAGATGGGACCTCCTTGTGCCTCGCCTCCTTGTCCTCCATCGCGTGGAGCGCCTCATGGTCCTTGTCCGACATTTCGCGCCTGTGCTCTTTGTCCCTAAACTTGGATGTATGGATATCTATGTGAGGAGTGTCTGAGCGAGCGAGAGTGATTAGAACGAGATAAGAGGATGAGAGAGGCTGCTAAGGTTCGTCTCCTATATAAGTACAGAAAAGGGTTTGGCGAGCGGAGCGAAGTGGTCAAAGAGCAACAGCGGACGAGACGATTGAGAGCGCAATCGAGATCACTGTTGTTCGACAGCGACATTGTGTCCGGAATGCCAAGCGCGTCGTCCCACGTCCGGAGTTTCAATCGGAGCCGTCAGTTCTAGATGAAAAGCGACCTTTTGGTGGAGAGAGGTCCCTTCTTCTTTTTACCATCCTGCAGAGCGATGGGAAATCCTTATCAATAGAAGCTTCGATGACGTGACTTGATCCCACCGGTGAGCTTTGCCCTTCGGTATCCGACCCGCGTTGGAACCTAAAAGGCGGAGGACGCACAGTCAAATAACAGATGATGGAGAGATTGTACACTTACTGACTAACTGAAGACGTATCGTGATCGTATTCAAGGAATTTAATGCATGTACTGAAGTGGATCTGAACCTTCGGACTCGGCAGGGTCTACGCGGGGCGTGGACTCCCATGAAAGTCATCGTTTGCAATAGGTCGGATTTAGTTTAGTGCGTACGCTATGCTCGTTTTATAGGTTCTCCATGATGCGATTGAGTTGTCGACCAAAAAATAAAAATTGATGCGATTGAGTTAAATCGTTCGCCGCCATACTAAATGGAGTATTTAAACACCGTTATGTTTGATGCATAATTAGTTTATGATGCATTTATTTCATCGAAAATGAGTTATTTAAAAAATATTTTCCAAAAAAATGATTAATTATGTCGTTTAGAAAATTTAGTTAACAGAAAATATTTTTATTATCGCTAAAAAATTATGCCTAATTATTTTTGTGAGCGATGATTTTTTTTCATTTATTTTATTTTTAAACAATAAAAATAATCATTTTTTGAAAAATATATTTGAAATTACTCATTTTTTTGTGAAACGAACATACCTTTAGTATGGCTCCCTTTTTTTTTTTTTTTAATAATTGACGTGCACGAACATAGAGATCCGATCACACGAAGTAGAACACCCTCATGGTCTTGCCCTTTTTTTTGTTAAAGTAAATTACCTTTTATTATTATTAATATTTTTTCCATTTTTATTTTATCTTTTTTTTAAAAAAAATTTATCCTTTCTTTTATCTAAATATTCAATATCTTTTTTCACGTGGTGTCTGGTGGACGTTATGTTTTAACCAAATTAATTGAAGTTATTGATGGGACTTGATAGTATTAATTTGATAAGTTTGAGAATACGATTGCACTTAAAGTTTTGACACTCGATCGCACTTTCACGATAAATTCGACAACTTTCGATGCCCATTAGCCCAAAAATTATATTAGCAAACTCTCAGCCTTCCAAACACGCTTGACTAATCTCTTCTTCACACGATATCAATTTGGAACAAAGCTCTGATATTAAAATAAAAAGAAAAAAGAAAAAATCCTTGGAACAAAGCAAAGAGAATACATTGCCGAATATAATTCGGAATTCTAATCGACCTGATTGGTCATTATTATTATACAGGGTCTTGGCCCAGCCCACCCGCTCGGACTTTAGACACTCCACCAAACAAAATAAAGGTCTTCAATTCAGCTCATCTTCGAAGATTACAGTGATCGAAAAGCTTTTGAATCATATTTTGTACACATTTGTTTCACGAAAAAAAACATATAATTTGAAAGATGTTTTTTCGTATATTGTTTGGAATAATCAGTCAATGAAAAATATTTTCATTATTGACATCAATTCACGCCTAAACATTTTTACGGACAATAAAAATATTTTTTTGTTCATTCATTTTTGTCTAAGACAAAGAATGTTGGTGATATCTTGAAAGTTAATCAATCAATGATGGGAATACAAGTATAGTTTTTAGAGGGGATGATGATGTCTGCTACAACAGGTCACTTTGGTTCTCCAGAAGGAGGCATGTCTCCAGTAGCGTCGGCCTAATGAGACCATGCTTTGTCCTCCATCTTTCGCATACTTTTCTCCTGTAAACAAGCCCTCGAACCATGCCCCGAAGAATGTTGACCGAGAGAGATTAGGTGGACATGATATCGATAGGTATGGTCAAAGCTAACCGTGAAGAGGAATTAAAAGGCTGCTAAGCTTTTTAGGATATATCATTCCAGTCTCTCTGCCGCCTGACTTGAGGAGCAGTCGTTTTCGACTCGTGGAGGAGAGGACAATGGGGTCCTTTCGAAGAAGAGTGTGAAAGTCGCAGTCCCACCAGTTCAGGATTAAAAGAGACGCTAGATGTTTGCGTGATGGGAGTCATTGAGCTTTCTCATCCATGAACAGGATTACGGATCTTAAAATGTCATTTCTCGACTTTGACTTGATAAAAGCAAGTAGATTTTACCATCGGCTCAGGTGGCTTTGCTGGGTAGGCTCTACAACGTCCTCTTCGGGGAGGTCGGGAGTTCGAAGCTCTTGTAACGCAAGTTGCAGGGAGGCTGGCGGGTCATTAGGCGATTTAAGCGTGACGTCGGGTGGTGGTTTTTTTTTTTTTTTTTTTCTCCGCTAGCGTCACCGGGGTTTACGACACACTTTTGTCGGTGCAAGCTAGTTCCTCCCGCCAAAAAAAAAAAAAAAAAAAAAAAAAAACAAGTAGATTTTGGCTCTGCAGCAATATGCCTAACAAGAGCTATACATAAATTGGAGGAGAAAGCGATTAGTAGAATTAATGAGAATGGATCGATTAAAAGTTTTCGACTAATGCTGATGATCGTCCTCGAGATAATGCGTTGGTTTATTCCTATGGAATTGCTTTTCAGTTTGAGAAATATTTCATCGCCTTAGAACTATTCTAAAAGTGGGCAAGAGTTAAAATAAGGTCAACTTGAGGTTATGACCACCCAGACGACCGCTACCTGAGTAATGGGAAACCAAGCAATGGTCACCAGGGCAGTCGTTTAGGTTGAGCGACCTTAGGCGATGTTCGCATGGGGTGAGGTGCACTCACACCAAGAAGATACACAATAACAATGAGGGGCAAAACGGAAAAAGTAAAGCATTGATGAGGATAATTTTGGGAAAAAAATTATTTAATCCTAATTTCAGCATTCCTCAAATGTTGCAACTCAATGCTAGTCCAAAGCCATTTGGGAAAGCATGCCAAACACTTCAGTATTTTCTTAGAAGCTTTTGAGACCTTAAGTCCTTTGCGAAAATAGAACGGAACGCATCCTAATTCTCTCTTCGCTAGATTCTGATGGTTCGCTGCTTCTATTTCATTCTTGTAGTTCATCGGACCGGCGCACTTGTTTTTCGCCATTCTGGGTTTGCGGTTTTCAGGTGCGTTCCAATTTCAAGCTTCTTCTTTCTGGGTGCCGAGAGTGATCGCAAGCGATGAAGCTTTTTAAGTCCAGAAGACAAGCGATTTTTCCCAGCACCTCCGCCGCCTCCCTTGGCCTTTCCGCCCCCATCGCCCTCACCGTCACCGGCAAATCTTGCGAGGTCTGTGGAGCTCTAGCTGCTGCAAGCAGTAGGATCTTGTCCAGATCTGGAGGCGCCTTGTCGTCCGTGAACGTTGATGAAGTGAGGGAGCTCGCGATCACGGTGTTCTCAACATCCGTCCTTCCCGGCGTTCTGTTACTCAATTCGGGTCATAAAATATGTAGCATTTGTATGGGGTTGGTTCAGGTATCGGTGGAAACCAAACCGAACTGGCCCATCGACGCCCCGAGATGAAAAAAAGATTTTTTGTGTCAAGATTAGACGGATTGACAAGAACATATATTTTCTTGACCCACACAAAAAAATCTTTCATCAAGTATTTGGATCGTTTTTTCTTGACAAGATCTCAATTACACAATTATATTCGAGTTGTTATGCAGTTCACTGCCTGTCAAATGCGAATTCCACCTCCTGACCGCTAAAAATAGGAACTTAGTTTCTATTTATATGGTTATAAAAAAATTAAGACAACACATATACCTTGACTTGTTTATGTTTGTGACTTGTTCGTGTGTTTTTATATAACTCTGTTGACAAGGTCATAATGAATTATATTGGGTCTTTACACATGTAAAGAGAAAATTACCAAAAAAGTCATAAACCTCTCTCTCTCTCTCTCTCTCTCTCTCATTTTCTTCCTCTTGCTTTAGTGATCGGCCTAGCCACTAGCAAGGCAACTTGCTAGTCGCTAGAGATTGGTGAATGGCCGTCCCCTCGGTTGCTTTAGTGATTGGCCTAGCCACCGGCAAGGCAACCTTGCTAGTTGCTAGAGATTGGTGAATGGCCGTCCCCTCTGGCTGGTTGCCAGAGTAAGAGGAAGAAGGAGGGAGGAGGGGAAAAAAAGAGAAGAAAAAAGAAAAAGAAAAAGAAAATTTGAAAAAAGAAAATATCATTAAAAAACTATCCGTTGGCACGGATTGGCGACATTAGTGCTGTTTAACCAAATTTGATCGGATGGACTGAATTGACATAATTATAAAAGATTTAGGAATCAATTGGCCAAAAATAATTTTTTGACTCAATCACCACAATTATAATAAGTTTAAGACTTTTCTGATAATTTTCTCCAGACATAAATATTAATGGCAAATCTAGCCATTCAAAAACATTTTATCAAAGTACAAGTAGGTCATGTAAAATTGCAGCGAGGCAGAAAATCAATTGTAAATATAAAATAGAATTCCACATAATCCAAGGACAACCCAAAAAAAAAAAAAAAAAAAAAAAAAAAAGAAAAAAAAAAAAAGAGAAAGATAAAACCTAACAACTAAAAGAAATCGCTAGGCACACAAGCCACCTAATTTAGAAATCACAAACTCGCATCTCTCATTTACATGACAAGGACTGGACCGCATTGGTCGCTGTAACGATAGCCATGGTGCAATTCATTTGGGATATCTTCGTCTTCTTAAACATGAACATGACCGTTACCTTTCCTTTGAGCTCGCCTTGGCTATTCAAGGTTATGATCCCTGAGCTCAATTCGCTTCCAAGGTTCGAACTAGTAGGCAAAGCATCGGAGTTCAAGGTCACGGGCACATCGATCTTCTTGGTGGACTTGAGGTTGGCCTTGCTCTTGGGAATGGTCGCCTGTCCCACTTGGACGCCCCCATAGGTGAAGCTAATAGTAGAAGCATCGTACTTGAAGGGACCCCAGTTGGTGTTCTTGACCCGGATCGGAGCGACGAAGCTCATGTTGAACGATGGCGAGGCCTGAGTCCCGACGTTCAAGGTTTGGACGTTGAACTCACCGACCCTGAACTTAGGGGACTTGAACTTCATGATGACTAGGACGAAGAAGACGGCTACGAGTACCTGAAAGATGACGAAGGCGATGATGCCGATCGTCCACTTCATCCTCTTCTTGCGCTTCGCCTCCTCGTTCATGTAGTGCTGTGACTCGTTGTCCTTCGACATCACGGATTTCTTCTCTCTTCTGAACAGAAGGGAAGTTTTCTGTCTTCTTCCTTGTCGGGTGATCTCAATTGGGTGTTTTCTTAACGAATTTGGAGATTTGGAGATGCTGTGAGGAATGAATTGAGGAGGGGGGCATTTATATGGATTCTGGTGCGCGCCAAAGGCGACTTGTTATGACCAAAGGCTCCTTCCGGGAACACGTCACGTTGTCCGATTCCACGCGCCAAAAACCATCCAACGCTGAAATTCTGACTTTCTAGACGAACGCGATTTTACACGCCGATTTTCTTTTCTCCAATATAAAATTGAATATAAATTGCCGAAAAAATCAGAAGCTTCGATCATTTCACGGTCTCGGCCAAAACGCCAAGACAAGCCTCTGGAGGTACAAACGGACAAAAGCAGGTGGAGAGAGCTTGAGTTTATTGACTTTTTCACGAGTTTAGGATGTTTGCACAGTTGAGGTCTCGTCACCGTTGCAAATGGAACAGTTAGCTACGTCTTTTCATTGAATATTAAATGGCAATCTTCGTTGATCTGAGGTTAAATGAGACTTAGTTGAGGTCTGCCAATACTGGCCATGTCCGCGTGACTTATGTTATAATAATTTGCATTATTTAATTGGTTGATATAGTTGTTGACCTTAGTCTTAGCCCCAAACATGAGGGTTTGGATTCTTCCATTGCACCGTCCAAATGTAAAACCTCGTGACAAGACCGTATCTTTTAGCTGGTGAGGGAATGATGATTAACCTCCCATGGCGATGTGATCAAGCTACTCATGACGTGCTAGAGGATGACATAGGGTTTGTTTAGCCACTTCAATATTGTCAGATGGTCAGATAGACTTGACCCAAAACCAAGTAATTTGATTAAATCATTTTGAAAAAAAAATTATAATCAACTCCTATGGTAGAGCCAGGAAGAGGTTACAGTCTGAGAGAGAGAGAGAGAGAGCCAAAACTTAACAAGGTCTCTTAATTTTGTTTTTTTTTTTTGGTGACCGAGGTCTCTTAATTTTGTTCATATGTTAAGTTGGGAAAAATTGGACTTTTGCTTTGCTTTGCTTGCTTATGTCTCTCCAAACTCCCTAGCTTTTTGCTTTCCTAGTGCCGAACTCTTTGAATCTAACAAACAATGCCTCGACCCAATTTTGACCCAAAGAGACATTAACAAGGCACTTAGATGACTGATGAGTTGATCCAAAGTGAATCTGAAGGTAAGCCATTTGACCTAACGGCACTTCAGTTTACATGATTGTTTGTGATTACCTTTAGTCTCGTGACCTTTAAATTTATTGTCATTTACTTTCATGTTCAAAATCAACAAAGGACCTTTCGCAACCTTTATTGATTTACTTTATCAATCAATATATTTGGAAATGTTTTTTGTTGGTAATTTTTTGGCAAAACATATATATATACTTAATTTTGAGTTACCATGACAAAAATTACTCATCTTGATTCCGGAGCATTTCTTGAAGGCCATTCATTCAGCTAATTTGTAACTAGTAAAAGTTGGAGGCCTATAACCAACTATATTTATTTATCATATCTTTAAGACTTAGTAAATATCATTTAAATTTCTAGAGTCCTTATTTGATTGTGGCTATTTTATAGTAAAACTAGTTTGTGTTTCCTATGAGTATTTTTGTTTTTCCAATGAGTCTTCGTAATTACTCATACTTTGGGGGTTGTTCCATACCCATTTATATAAGTATGCTATGGTGAATGAAAAGGCAAAGCTCGTTTGTTTAGTAAATTATTTTGAGCCTTTGGCTTGAGTATAAAAAAGATTTTTTGTTTTGCTCTTATTTCTTAGGTAAATTATCTATGGGTGGCAAGTGACCTATTTCTTTTAAGTTCATTTATGTTACCTCCTACTTCTCCACACTTGCTCCTGCATCATATCATGTCGAGAAGCTACTAATTGTCGATAGAGTTCAAACTTATCTTCTACTGCAACGACTTAAAAATCACATAACACAATTACTATTAGCGTTGATGGGCATATGCTTACTTTTTAATGCTACTAATCACGTCAGTGAGTTACTTATGAGTGATAGGCTAGATGTTATTTTGTATGAAAATAACTAATCTAGACAACTAAATTACCAATGATTGATGCAAACTTAGTTTTCCAAAGGATGAAATGCTTACTAACCATCGTGAAAAAAGATTAACGAAAATTGCCTGATATATTGATACTTACTTTCCTTTATATAAAAAGGTTCCCGAACACCCTGAGGAGTTAGAGTTACTAAACATGGGTAAATTGGTTATAAAAATTTTCACGGGGAGAAGTGCTTTTCAACTTCATAACATATAGTCATTAACTTTTAATATGAAATAGGTAATTAAGCATTTATACATCTAGTAATTAACTAGAAAAAGTTAGAAGGACTAGTATCACAAGCAGGAAAGAACTGGCGAAGTTTATTAGTTGATGTTTACATCTTTTGACTCGTGTCACAACTACTTATGATGATTAGAGCTCGGTGTCATAGTATTAATGGAAGGTGGCTTGGTGGGTCCCCTTCCTCATTTTATAGGAAAGGGAGCAAAGAGTTCGGGAAACTAAGAAGAAAAAGAAAATAAGAGGCTCATATCAATTCAACAATAAATATGTGATATTCCAACAGAAGCAAGGTGATAACGAGTGACGAAAGAAAAGGTAGAATTACAAATCTTATCTAAACCGCAAAATGTTTGTGACAAAGCACAAGCCATCTAATGGAGAATCAAACACTCTTGCATTCTCATTTACATGTCAAGGATTGGACTAGCTTGGTTGCTGTATTGATGGCTATGGTGCAATTCATTTGGGAGGTCTTTGTTTTCTTGAACATGAACATGACTGTTACTTTCCCTTTGAGCTCGCCTTGGCTGTTCAACGTTATCATCCCCGAACTCAACTCGTTCCCAAGATTCGAAGTGCTTGGCAAATTCGAAGAGCTCAAGGTCACATCCACATCAATCTTTTTGGTGGACTTGAAGTTGGCCTTGCTCTTGGGAATGATCGCTTGTCCCACTTGGGCACCGCCATAGGTGAAGCTAACAGTAGAAGCATCGTACTTGAAAGGACCCCAGTTGGTGTTCTTGACCCGGATCGGAGCGACAAAACTCATATCGAACGAGGGCGAGGCCTGAGTCCCGACATTCAAGGTTTGGATGTCGAACTCACCGACCCTGAACTTGGGGGACTTGAACTTCATGATGACCAGGACGAAGAAGAGAGCTTGGACTACCTGTAAGATGATGAAGGCGATGATGCCAATCGTCCACTTCATTCTCTTCTTGCGCTTCGCCTCCTCGTCCATGTAGTGCAGCGATTCGTTGTCCTTTGACATTGCCGATTTCTTCTCTCTCTTGAACAGATGGAACTTTTCTTTTTCTTCCTCGGTGTGTGATCTCAATTCGGTGTTTTGCTAACGAATATGGAGAGTTGGAGAAGCTGTGAGGACTGAATTGTGGTGGGTGTTTATATAGATTCTGGTGCGTACCTTAGACGACTTGTTATGACCAAAGGCTCCTTCCTAGAACATGTTCGACTCCACATGCCAAAAGCATCCCGTGTTGAAATATTCTCGCTTTCCAGACGAACGCGAGTTTTTTTTTTTTGGTCGGTAGACGAACGCGAGTTTACACGTGGATTTTCTTTTCTATAATATGAAATGGAATATATATCGCCGAAAATTAGATGCTTCGATCATTGTGCGGTCTCGACCAATACGCTGAGGCAAACCCTTGGAGGTGCGAACGGACAAGAGCGGGTGAAGAGAGCTTGAGTTTATTGACTTTTCAAACGCCCTGAACACCCCTAAGGTTTCGTCCCCGTACCAAATAGAACGGTTAGCTACGTCCTTTCATTGATTATTAGAAGACGATCTTCGTTGATCTCAGGTTATATAATACATAGTTGAAGTCTGGCAATACTCGCCATGTGCGCATGACCATTGCTATGATAATTTGCATGGATTAATTGGCTAATATAGTTGTTAAACTTGGACTTAACCCCATGTGAAGAAATGAAGAACAGAATACAAGATGCAAAAGAGAAAGGACTTCTGTTTTTGCTTGAATCGAAGTACTGAATCATGTATTCATTGAGAGCTTTCTTCTATTTCTTCTGTAATACAATCTCATTTCATCTCTTTCTCTTTCTATCTATACTCTGTTTTCTGTTCTGTTTCTATATTTCAAGAACAGAGTAAAGTAAAATTGCAGTTTATATACATGACTTAAGGAAGAAGACGATGGAGTTTTTAACCGACTTAACAACTTGATTCCTTATCTAACAAACTAACCGTCCTAATGTATTAGAGCACGTGCTTTTCCTCTAAGTCTTCGAACAATCTCTATCTTCATGTCGAACATGAGTTCTGACTTCACCATCTTCTGTACTTCTTCCTCATTGCCACGAGCATAGCATCAGCAGAATTCTTCAGTGCAGAATTCTTCAGTTGATGAGCTTTGTTTCCAATCTCTTTTTCCTTATGCATTTCCACAGATCCTTTCTTCAAAACACTATCTTTAACACCCCAAACATGAAGGTTTGTACTCTTCCATTTCACCGAACAAATTCTAACTTGTGCACAAAGAGATTAGTATGCAAAACAAAGGTCTCCTCTATTCGAAGGCTAGTTTTTAGCTGGTAAGTCGGCACACTAATTAACCTCATTATGGTAGCGTAGATCCTGATCAAGCTACGGATGACATGTTCGAGGATGGCCTAGTGTTTTCTTTAGCCACTTCGATATGGTCAAATAGCCGAGTAGCCTTTGCCCAAAAACTAGGTAATTTGATTAATTCATTTCTAAACTGGTTCCCTCATGGAAAAATTGATTAGCTAAAGCAAGTGTTGATTTTTGGATAAAAACACACTTTGTTATGATTGAATGAATTTGTACCGCTCAACTTTTTCTCCCTTTCATCGATGATGTAGCTGGGATAATGGCCATGGCGCACAGCTAGGGCAACTTAATATGTTAGTGATCAGGAGTTCCTTGTCACAACATTTGAAATGCATTGAAACAACATCCACATCAATTGCAATTTATTAGTATCTCTTATTTTCTTAACCAGTTACTCAATTCAACTCGATAGATGTACGTGCACAAGCAAAATTATGAGTCGCCGCATGATTGGTACTATAGATTTATAAATCGAGGTATAATGTGATAGTTTTGTTTTGAAAGCTTGAGAATACATCTCAAGCAACATTTGCACAGCTTACATTACATTTGAAGCAAACCAATCACTAACTAGTGATTGTCTATAACTTGAGCAATCTAGATACGCTTCTCAAGTGAAAATTGGGGAAATTTTGACTTACTTTTGATTTGCTTTGCTTACCTTCAATTAACTTCGAACGTTGATGCCCGATGAGTTGACTCGAACTCAACCTGAAGGTAAGCGATTCGTTCTAGCGGCACTTCGAGACATAATGTGCACGTGAAGACCTATGCTTCGCCAGTTGTGAGAAGCTTTTCGTTTTAATAAAAGCTTATAATCACGTGAAAGAAGGTAAAGGAATTTGAGAGACAAACGAATATCAAGCCGGCCAATTTCAGTGAACGGATGCGCAGATTGTCGTCGGATCAAATAATTTTTACAAGAACAATGTGTAACTTGCTTTGCTGTTTAACACAAGTAATTTTAGCTACTGAGACGTTCGAAATTACCACCTGTTAGGGAAAGCTACTGAATCGGGTTAAATTCTACTCAACAAAAATCCCAATATACTAAAGCTTACTATACTATATGAAAATGTACTAATAATGTGTGGGACTCACTAATATTGGGTTGGTGCGTGCTTACTTTTTCAGTATTAAAAAAATTACTTAAACATGGTGAAAACGTTACGTAATGTAATTACTCGATACCTCAATACTTAATTTTCGAGTTTTTAGGACAAAGTTGCGTTGATGGGCACATGCTTACCTCAATACTTAATTTCGATTTATTATGACAAAGTTGCGTTGATGGGCACCTACTTACTTTTTCATATTACTAACCACGTGGGTGAGTTCCTGATAAGAGGCAGACAGAAAGTTACATTTTACCTTACTAATCTTATAAAATCAACTACTAATGACTGATGTAAAAAATACTTTTCCGGTACGATGAATTGATATAGGTAATTAAGAATTAACGCATCCAGTAATTGACTGCAAAATTAAAAAGGACTAGCGTCTCAAGCAGGAAAGAACTCGCAAGCAATCAAGAAGAGAGGGAAGAAACCTTAACAACTGGGTCCACTTTCTCATTGGCCTTGTGACAAATTTATTAGTTCGACATTTACTTCATTTAACTCGAGTAATAATCACTTATCACGTTAAGTGCATCGATGTCATAATGTTAATGATGGTGGCTCAGTATGTCCTCTTCCTGGTTTCTTAGAAAAAGCGAGCCACGAATTCAGTAAGCGAAGAAGAAATAGAAAATCGAAGTCTCATATCCTCATATCAACAATAGGCGTGTGAAATTACAAGAGAAGTACGGCGACACCAAATGAAAGAAAATATGTGAAATTACAAATCTTATCTAATCCACAAAAGATTTTGCGACAAAGCACAAGTTGTCTTATGGAGAATCACATGCTCTTGCATCCTCATTTACATGTCAAGGATTGGACTGCCTTGGTTGCTGTATCGATGGCCAATGTGCAATTCATTTGGGAGGTCTTCGTCTTCTTGAACATGAACATGACCGTCACTTTCCCTTTGAGCTCGCCTTGGCTGTTCAACGTTATGATCCCTGAACTCAACTCGTTCCCAAGATTCGAAGTGCTAGGCAAATTTGTGGAGCTCAAGGTCGCATCCACATCGATCTTCTTGGTGGACTTGAAGTTGGCCTTGCTCTTGGGAATGATCGCTTGTCCCACTTGGGCACCGCCATAGGTGAAGCTAATAGTAGAAGCATCGTACTTGAAAGGACCCCAGTTGGTGTTCTTGACCCGGATTGGAGCGACAAAGCTCATATTGAACGAGGGCGAGCCTTGAGTCCCGACATTCAAGGTTTGGATGTCGAACTCACCGACCCTGAACTTGGGGGACTTGAACTTCATGATGACCAGGACGAAGAAGAGAGCTTGGACTACCTGTAAGATGACAAAGGCGATGATGCCGATCGTCCACTTCATCCTCTTCTTGCGCTTCGCCTCCTCATCCATGTAGTGCAGCGATTCGTGGTCGGTTTTCGTCATTGCTAATATTTCTTCTCTCGTTTGAGGGGATGGAAGGAAACAAAGGGGCTCTCCTCTCTCTGTGGTTTTGTGCTGTCAATGGGGTTTGGTTGTCTGAATGACTTTGGAGATAGGAGAAGTTGCGAAGACTGAAATGAGCAGGCGGTTTTTATATAGGATTTGGTACCAAATGGGCGAGAATGATCAGGGAGGGCTCTTTCCTAGGAAATGATGTTGTTCCCGTCGCCAAACGCGTCGGTTGAAAGTCTCACTTCTAGACGAAAGGTAATCTTTTTTTATTATTAGCCAGAGACGAAGGCTAGTTTGGTAGTGGATCAGAGAGAGAGAGAGAGAGAGAGAGAGAGAGAGAGAGAGAGAGAGAGAGAGAGAGATTTCTCTAATACGCCATGATATGTTTACAATGGAAGCTTTGATGATCGGATTGTGCGGGTTCAACCACACCGCTAACACCCGCGCACACCATGATCAAATATTAAAAACTTACAGACACGTTCTGCGATCAATAATGCTGCGGACAGCTAATCACAAGGGTTTTAACCATTTACTCTCTTACTAACCATAAAACCAATGATCGACAAGCTTGTAGAAGTTCCTTTAAGGCCGACGGTGTGTACTGTAACTGCTGTCTTATGTAATGGTTCCGCCAGCTCGTGGTGCAAACAGACAAAAAGCAGGAAAGCTGGAGTTCTTTGACTTATCACAAGCCGACCCAATTGCAGTTTCATTTTCTTTTCTGATCGGCAGGCGAGAAGCCCTGCTAATGTCATTTAAACGATACACACGTGAGGTTTGACGTACTGACCATGTCCGTGTCCGCTTTGGCGGACCCCAAGCGGGTGGCTGCATGCTTGAGGAGTAGGATAGAGGTCGACAAATAATGGATGGGTTTTGTTCAGCCACCTCGGATTTGTCAGATGCCCTTTACCTAAAAACAGCTGGTGACATTGATGTATCTTCTTGAAAAATGCTCATATGTATGGAAATGTCCAACTCGGGTGGAGTGGAATCAATCAATTCTGTCGAGATGGTAACTTCAATTTGAGTAAAAATGGGTCTAATTGGATATTTTGACGGATTTGAACTTGAGCTTCTTCTCAATGATCTCATTAGGTGAAACAATCAGGTTTTGATTGTACGCTCCCAACATGATTTATCGAAATACGTGCACATCTGGGGCTATGTTCTACGTCATTGATAGTAGGTTCCTCATTGCAACATTTGAAAGCATCGCAATAGTGTCAATCAACTGCAAGCTGTTAACGCATATGAGTTGATTCAACTAGTTGGATAAATAATTCAATAGCAATGTTTTGAATCGACACGCTGGTAGTGCGATAGATTGCTGCATCGAGGCTTGTGAATGATGGTGCTATGGTACCTAGGGGTTTTAATGGGACGAACTAGGTTGGCTTTGATGTTCACCGACCTGACCCGAATCATAAGGGTCGTGTGCTTTGACACCCCTATTGGTACCGAAGATTTTTGATATTGTATCTTCATCTATGCAGCAAAGGAATCATTTTAAACAAAATCATTTGCATTGTAAGAGCAAATCTACATAGTATTTCTCATCTGAAAATTGGAGAAATTTTCAACCTTGGTTGGCTTTACTCATTTGTCGGACTCTCCGTCCCTTTGCTTTCCTGGTCCCACACTCTAACGAATAATGCCTCGATCCAGTTTTGACCTAAGGGACATTCAACTATGAACACTGCTGACCGATGAGTTGATCCAAGCCAACCGGAAGTTAGGCAATCTGGACAAGCCGCTCTACAAACTACGACTCATCTGATTCCAAGTTCCACCCACGGCTCGAAATGTCCTCCAACAAAGAACGGAGAAAATAACGAAAATTAATTTATCACGATCTGCATCCGTCCGATTTTTCGAATGGACTTTCTATCATGTTGAATTAGATAGGTTCACAGCCATTTAGTAAGTAATTTTATGAGCTGGTCGATATATATATTGTTGGTGTGAGTTGATTTGTAGGAGTGATATGTATAGAAAGTTAATATTTAGCCTATATTTAGCCTAATAGGCAATTGTTATCCCGGCAGTACTTGTATATATAAATATAGCCATGTAAACAAACCAGATAGCAATATGCTTTTCAACATGGTATCAAAGCGAGAACCCTAGTTTCCTTCACGCCGTTTCAACTAGACAAAGTGAGAGCGGATGTTCTCCGAAGGTAGCCATTCCCAACAGTTGAGTAGGCATATGCTCGGGTTCGTAGGGAAGACACGAGATAGTCATTGATGCTTACCCATATTGATTCCACGCATGGATCTACTGCCATGGTCGCACGAGGAAGCAAGATAGGTGTCTGAGAATCCCCAATAGTGCTAACCCTACAATGAATAAATCAAGAGCTACGCAAAGGGGAGGGCAGACGAATAATGGTCTGCAAACTACAGCTCCATCTAGAGGATGCTCACACTGTGGGAATGCCTAGCATATTCAAGAAACATGCTTTAAACTCCATGGCTATCTAGAGTGGTGAAAGGAATTGAAGGCACGGAAACAAGCCGACGAGGGTACTAACAATGGAAAAGGGAAGGCTTCCCTTGCTAAGATGGTGTCTTTGGTGCCCAAGGTTGAAACTCAAGACCAATTAGCTACGTTCAGTTAAGGTGATATCCAAGGTAATTGTGGTTGTGCACTGGTTCTCCCTAATCACAACAATTGTGATAAATGGGTTATCGATTTGGGGGCTATGGAGCATATGACCTTTAACCCAGAAGATTTTGTGAGTATTATAGAGCCCATACGATGTAGTATCTCAAATGCGAATGGGTATACATACCCACTGATAGGGGCCGGTGTGGGTGCGGATTCCCCTAAGTTGTTGTTGCCCAACACTTTACTTGTCCCATCATTGACCACAAAATTGATTTATGTTGGATAGCTTGCCGAAGATATGAATTGTATTGTTCTAATGTATCCTCAATTCTATCTTTTTCGGGATATCCTCATGAAGGAGATCATTGGACGTGGTACTAAAAGGGGGGATATACTATCTAGATGATTTCAAGTCTAGAAGTGTGCATCAGGTTCGGGGTTCACCTAGTAATAAAGAAAACACAAATTTGGCTTTGGCATTGACGACCAGGACATCCTTCATTTGACTATATTTAAAAGTTGTTTCCTGAGTTATCTTTGGATCTAAAAGAGTTGGATTTCTATTGCTAGACTTGCATTTTGATTACAAGCCACCGTGTTTCCGTTCCCATAAGTTTGAATAAGAATAACGTGCCTTTTTCATTAGTTCACTCTGATGTTTGGGGCACGTCTCTTATTACTGCTATCTCGGACTGTCAGAGGCTTGTTATCTTTGTTGATGATTGCGCACGTATGACTTGGCTTTACTTGATGAAAACTAAGGATGAAGTGGCTAATGTGTTTAAAGTGTTTCACAAGATGGTTCAAACACAGTTTGATGCTAAACTGCAAGTTCTTTGGAGTGATAATAGAAGAGAGTATGTGAATCAATATCTTATGGAGTACTTTTAGCAGCATGGTCTCATTCATGAGACTTCATGTACACAGACTCCACAATAGAATGAAGTGGCTGAAAGGAAGAATTGCTATATCCTCGAGATCGCTCAAGCTCTCTTAATTGAAGGACATGTTCCTCCATGTTTTTGGGATATTGCCATTGTTACAACGGTGCATTTCCTCAACCAAATGCCCTCGAAAATGCTAGATTTCCATATGCCTCTACAGGCTCTCTCTACATCTATTCCATTGCCATCAATCTTGACAATTCCTCCATGTGTGTTCGGATGTGTTGCGTTTGTTCACATCCCGAAGAACCGACATACCAAACTTGATCCGTGTTGCCTTATAGTGTGTGTTCTTGGGGTATGATACTCATCAAGAAGGGTATTGATGCTACAACCCATCTACTAAGAAAACCTATGTGACTATGGATGTCACATTTGTCAAAGGAGATTTTTTTTTTCTCGAGTACCAATTCTACCTTTCGGGGGGAGAATTTGCTATAAAGGAAGAATTGGTGGGAGATTGTTGCTAGGGCTATACCTGGAGGAAGGGACGCGGTTGTTGGGGATGATGATAGTGTCGATGACAGCCACGACATTGGTAATGGTGGGGTTGGCAAGCTCCAACTATTGGTGATGGTGGAGCTGGGCAAGCTTCGACTAGTGCTGGAGCTACTATGGGTGACAAGGGTAGTGCTAGCATGATTGGTATTGATGGTGGAGCTACTGGGCAAGTGACAAATGGTGCTAGTGAATTTGCGACAAGTGTAGCTATGGAAGCCTTGCAGGATCTGATAGGGGCGAAATACCCACACATAAACAAGTCGAACAACCTTTTTCCCTTCTAGTACCCGACCAAGTTCATGAGGATTTTCTTGAGGTAATCTCCCCTATTGCCTTTGACTTGCTTGATGAATCCAACATGTCTATGGAATATAAATTACCTGCTAGGCACAATTGGAAAAAGCCCCCAAATCGATATGCACCAGATGCCGAAGAAAGGAGATCGAAATATTTCATTGCAAATTATGTCTCAATAGGAAGGTTATATGAACCATTGAAGGAGTTTGCATTGGTTGTATCTTCGGTTCACATTCTAAATGGAGTGTAGGAAGCTTTGGAGGATCCGCAGTGGTTTCAGGCTATGGAAAAAGATATGAAGTATTGTGGAAGAATAGAACATTAAAATTAGTGGACTTGCTTAAGGAAAAGAAAACAACGTGATGCAAATGTACTTTTTTTTGTCAAGTATAAGGCAGATAAATCCATCAAAAGATACAAAGCGAGACTGGTAGCAAAGAGGTACACATAGATGTATGGAATTGACTACCAAAAGACTTTTTCTTGTATTGCAAAACTTACATTGTTTGAGTTTTGGTGTCTCTTGTAGCTAATTTAGACTAACCACTACATCAGTTTGATGTGAAGATTGCCTTCCTCCATGGTGACTTGGAGGAGGAGATTTATATGGATGTACCACCAAGATACAGGTCTGCCTCACATCCAGGTGTGGTATGCAAATTGAAGAGGTCCTTGTATGGTTTGAAGCAATCACCAAGAGGTTGATTCGGTCGATTTAGTGAGGTAATGATGAAGTGTGGGTACAAGCAAAGTGAGTCAGATCGCACATTGTTTCTTTGATGAGGAGAAGGGAAGATAACTACATTGATCATCTATGTTGATGATATGATCATTATAGGGGATGATGTGGGACAAATCACCTCACTCCAAAGGAGGCTTTTTGGAGAGTTCGGGATGAAAAACCTAGGAGAGCCGAGGTATTTATGGGGGATAGAGGTAGCAAGGTCAAAAGGGGGAATATTCTTGTCTCAAAGGAAATACATACTGGATTTGTTGGCAGAAGTAGGGATGCTAGACTGTAAGCCAGTGGATACCCCAATCGTGCTGAATCATAAACTTGGAGAGTATCTCGATCAAGTACCAACAAATAAGGAGAGATACCAAAGATTATTGGGGAAGTTGATGTACTTATTGCATAGGCGTCTAGACATTGCATATGCGCTAAGTATCGTAAGTCAATTCATGCATGCTCCCAGTGAAGACCATATGAATGCCGTGGTGAGAATAATTCGGTATTTGAAAGCATGTCTTGTGAGAGGGTTACAATTCCTAAGGATTGGTCATCTTGGAATTGAAGGTTATAGTCACTTGGAGAAGTGAGAAACAGAAAGTGGTGGCTTTGTTGAGTACGGAGGCAGAATTTAGAGGGATGGCAAAACGGCTAAGTGAACTTTTGTGGCTTAGAAAGTTGATGTCCGAATTGGGATTTTCTCCTAGATCCGAGATGAAGCTCTTTTGTGCTCTATTGACATATCGCATAATCTTGTGCAGCATGACCAGGCCAAGCACATTGAGGTTGATCGTCATTTTATTAAGCAAAATCTAGATGCAAAGATAGTTCAATTCCCGTTTGTGAGGTTTGAAGATCAACTAGCAGAAATATTGACAAAGGCAGTCTCCAGCAAGGTCTTCTACAGCTCATTTGACAAGTTGGGCATCAACGACATTTATGCACCAACTTGAGGGGGAGTATTGGCATGAGCTGATTTGTAGGAGTGATATGTATAGAAAGTTAATATTTAGCTTATATTTAGCATAATAGGCGATTGTTACCCCATCAATACTTGTGTATATATATAGCCATGTAAATACAAAAGATATATGAAAAAAAATATATAGGAGAGATAGCGATATGCTTTTCAATATATATATGGATCAAGACAATCCCAATGTTTAGTAACAGTTTTTCTTGCTCCCAAGTTCCAAGTGAGGAAAGAAACAGACTAATTAAAGGCTCACATCCTAGGATTCAATAATAGTGATAACAAATTACAATTGGAAAAAGCTAAGATGTAGTAAAAAATCTTATGCAATCCACAAAACAAGAAAAAAAAAAAAAAAAAAAAAAAAGAAAAGAAAAGAAAAGAAAAGCCAGCAAGCATTCTTATGGAGGATCGCACTCTCTAATCCTCATTTGCAGGACAAGGATTGGACCGTCTTTGTCGCTACATTGATTGCCATGGTGCAATTCATTTGGGAGGTCTTCGTTTTTTTGAACATAAACATGACTGTCACCTTTCCTTTAAGCGCACCTTGACTGTTCAATGTTATGATCCCTGAACTCAACTCGCTCCCAAGATTCGAAGTGCTGGGCAAGGCATTAGAACTAAGAGTCACGTTCACATCGATCTTCTTGGTGGATTTGAAGTTGGCCTTGCTCTTTGGAATTGCTGCTTGTCCCACCTGAACACCTCCATAGGTGAAGTCCACCGTGGTGGCATCGTACTTGAAGGGACCCCAGTTGGTGTTCTTGACCCGGATCGGAGCGACGAAACTCATGTTGAATGTGGGCGAGGCCTGAGTCCCGACGTTCAACGTTTGGATGTCGAACTCACTGACCCTAAACTTGGGGGACTTGAACTTCATAATAACCAGCACAAAGAAGAGAGCTTGGACTACCTGAAAGATAACGAAGGCAATGATGCCGATCGTCCACTTCATCCTCTTTTTGCGCTTTGCCTCCTCGTCCATGGTATGGAGCGACTCGTGATCGGATTTGGACATTCTTAATTCTTCTTTCTTTGGAAGAGATGGAAGAATAGAAAGCAGAAAGTCTCTCTCTCTCTCTATCTGCCTGTTTTGCTTTCAGTGATTTCGACTTTGGAGATTGCAGAAGTTGTGGAGATTGAAATGAGGAATTGGTAGGGTATATATAGTATTTGATTTCCATGATATTATATGATCAAATGGAGGCGGGCTCTTTCCTAGAAGAAGTTATTTGAATTCAGAGTCACCAAATGCGTCCTTGGAATGTCCACTTTCTAGACGAAACCGCTAGCAGGAATTTGTCAGCAACGAGAGGCTTGTTAAAACGAAACATGGGCCCATCGAAACTTTGAATGCAAGAATAGTCTCCGAGATCTTTACCGTACGGTTTATACAAATGTTGTTTACCCTAGCTCAAGGTTTTCAATGATACCAGAACCACGCAAGCGCGTGGGGCCTTATGTAGGCCCCGCACAATGAAAAGAACAAGAGAGGGAGAGAGCGCAATACTAATTTTATGGAGATCGATATGTTAACTTCGGTTTATCACATTGCACATTAATACAAGTGGATCGTGTTCAACACTCATCAATATTTTCGATCAGTTGGTTCATCGAGTGGTTTAAAGCTCGATTAGCAAGCCAAAGGCCATAGGTTTGGTTCCCTACCCTATCCTTGATATGAGGTCACCTTTGTTATTCGCATAGACGATTTAAGTTTAGGTGTCTCGCTGATTTTGGTCCTTCACACTTGCACTTCGTGTGGCTGTGACGGTGGGTTTTGCTTATGGTGGAATTGTGCTTCGTCGGTGTCTTAAACTGAACATTCCAGCAGCCACTGATATAGATCCCGATCCGTTTGTGAACAAGAACTTTCTATTACCAACTTAAAATCCCAAAAAGATAACTGCAGTTAAATCTCCAGCCTATTCACGGACGAGGATCAAGGTACGCAAAAATCGGCAGAGATCCCTAGCTACTCCATATGAAATTAACAAAAGAGAAATAAAAAGAAAAGAAATTCCTTGGCCATAAATTTGGTTTTTGTGTCGCGGATTAAATGTATAAAAAGATTCTTTGATGGAAATGATGGTTTTGTGATGCGGACGCTCATCTAGAAGGTCGAGAAAATTATTTTATGTTATATATTTTATTATGATCTGAGCATGAGAACTGATGCTGACTTAGGGCGATGAGTTCGACCGAAAGCTTACCTGAAAGTTGTATGGCCGGAGAATCTGGACGAGCAGCGTCGTGACTCTTTCGCCTGCCTTGGCTGACTTTTTTAGAAGACTTCGCTTTCAATGAACTTCCTAATACGTCAGAATAGAGAAAAGTCGTTAAATGATAATTTAATCTAAAGATTCGCCATTTTAAGAGTAGTATAGTTTACAATTTTTTTAGAAAAATTGTTACTTCACGAAACATTCGAGATAATTATTGAAAGACTCCAAGGAGCTCAACGTAATTCGGAATACCATGTCATTTGTCCATTCGACGAATCCTGAACGGCAAAGCATTACAGATTCGATTGTTTTCCATGGGAAAGAAACATATTCCCGATGTTTTGCATGTTATAATTCAACGAGTGGACTGGTAATATAATGCTTCCAAAACAACACGAAAGTTTCCTGATCTTGATGTTGAATCCATGGTGATGTTTCGACAATAACCCTATTAGAGTGGCTATCTCATTTAAAATAAGATGAACTATAATAGTCGCCAGATGTGACTCCATCAGGCTTGTCATTTACCCTCGTGTACGATTAATCGCTCGTTGATGGCGGCGGTGGCGACGCCAGTGAGCAATGCCACTATAACCAATAGGGCTTGCCCTCATGTAGATTTGAGCAAGGGCGAGTTGGCCATCCGAGGGCCGACTGCTCTTGCTCGAGACTTCATCAGCAATGATTTTTCTTTGATTTTTTCAGTTCAATTTTGCCGCCATGGTTTGATATGTCGACAAATGTGGGCCCCGCTCATTTGACATGGCAAACATAACGGCCACGACAATGGTTGGCGATCGATTTCAGCAACTACTGATAGCAAAATTAACGAAAAGACTGAACTTTGCTATACTAAAGAAGTAAAATTAGTATTAAATTGAATGGAAAGAATTCAGGAATTAAATTAAATATTTTCCCCCAAATAATTTGGATTATCGAAAAGGACTAAAGTACAAATAATGGCACACTAGATGAGTAAGTCTCGACAGAGAAAATATTGGATAGAGAAAATGTCACAAATGGTCCCTATACTATTACTTAATGTGCAATTTGGTCCCTGAACTTTCGATCGGCTCAATTTGGTCCCTGAACTATTGATAAATGTCCGATTTGGTCCACGAACTTTCGATTGGCTCAATTTGGTCTATGAACTATTGATAAATGTCGATTTAGTCATTCGTTATTGTTTTTTTTTTTTTTTTTTTGCTTCTTCTCTCTTCCTTCTTCCCTCCGGAGCGCGGAGGGAAGAGAGAAGAAGCAAAATAAAATAAAATAAAATAATAAAAAAAAAAAATAGTAACGAATGACTAAATCGGACATTTATCAATAATTCAGGGACTAAATTGAGCCGATCGAAAGTTCAAGGACCAAATTGGACATTTATCAATAGTTCGAGATCAAATCGCCCGATCGAAAGTTCACACCAAAATTACGCAAGCATAAAATAGTATATGGACCATTTATGACATTTTTCCTATTGGATACCGTTCGGATGCCCGCGTGAAATCCTATCCATTCATTGGGTGACACGTGTCGTCCGGGCCCACCGTGCTCTCTCTCCACTTCCTCTTTCCGACCCCACCGTGTTCTTTCTCTCTGTCCACTTCCTTGCTCCTAACCTAATGGATTTCACGAGCTCTTCTCTCACATCATGTGACCCCCCCCTCTCTCTCTCTCTCTCTCTCTCTCTCTCTCGCGACTAGCTCTGTTCTCACCCTCTCCGCTGCCTGATGAACCACGTTGCTGCCGCCTTGCTCTGTACATGCCGCTGCTGCCTTCGACTCCGCTGTGAAAAGTACTTAGATTTACTCCAAAAATTGTGTTTGGTTTTAATGTACAGTTCTCTCTCGACTCGCTCGGTTCCTCCACCTCTCTCTCGACTCGCTCTGTTCTTCGGACGATGGAGGTGGAGGCAACGTCTTTCATCGGAGGAGAGCTCATGTGAGTGGGAGGGAGTTGTGAGTCGTAAGTGAAAGAGAGAGCGTGTGAAGAGCGAATAGAGAGAGAGAGAGAGAGAGGTGTCGTCCGTTTTGAAATTAATTAGGTTAGAAGCGAAGCGAAGAGAGATTAGGAGCGACCAAGTGGGGGAAGAGAGAGAGAGAGAGAACATGGTGGGCCTGGGCGACATGTTTTGCCCGGTGAATGGGTTGGAATTTTGACAGCGTGAAACCCTAGCGGTAGCCAATATTTTCTCAGTCCCGACAAGGCTATAAGTCAAACTACGAAGAGTCAAAACTCTGGACATTGATGTGTTGTGATTTGGTCGTGTGAACTGTATTCATCTTTTTCTTTTTCTTGGTCAGGTGAACTATATTCATCTTAACTCTCTTTTACTACTCCAGAAAATGCAGTGTGGGTTAGACAACATTCACCACAACGCCCATCAGATAGAAGGAGGGCACAAGTACAAGAAATGCAGATTACTAAGCAATCAGATCAAAGCTGCACCAAACTACATAGCTTATTACGTATGACGTATATAGGACTAACCGATCATCTCCGTATGCGATCTTTGACAAATCAATATGCCTTCTTCATACATGCATGTGAAACGAATGGACGCATTAACGATGATCGTTAAGATAAACAGTAGTAGTCATTCCATTTAGGGAGAAACAAAATTACAAACACCGAGCTAAAGCTCCGACCCAATTGCAGTACATGTGATGTGTATAAAAAGGTAGGGCAAATTCAAACAAGATAGAATACTGAGTTTGATTTAGATCCATGA
Source organism: Eucalyptus sp. ANBG9806169 (assembly GCA_014182395.1). NCBI lineage: Eukaryota > Viridiplantae > Streptophyta > Magnoliopsida > Myrtales > Myrtaceae > Eucalyptus > Eucalyptus sp. ANBG9806169. The sequence goes on along the minus strand of CM024577.1, from coordinate 4,784,978 downwards.
AAAATGCATCACAAACATATAAAACCAAGCATACAAAGCCATAACATGATGTGGAACCAACTTTTCCGAGCATGCTCATATACATGACAAGGCATATACCACCTTTGTCGAGGTATTGATTGCCATGGTGCAATTCATCTGTGAGATCTTCCTCTTCTTGAACATGAACATGACCGTTACTTTCCCTCTAAGCTCGCCTTGACTGGTCAAGTTCATGAACCCAGTGCTCAAATCACTCCCGAGGTTTGAATTGCCAGTGAAATTAGCAGAGCTCAGAGTCACATCCACATCAATCTTCTTTGTGGACTTGAAGTTGGCCTTGCCCTTGAGAATGTTCGCTTGTCCCACTCTGAAGCCTCCGTAGGTGAAGTCAACGGTAGAAGCATCGTACTTGAAGGGACCCCAGTTGGTGTTCTTGACCCGGATTGGAGCCACAAAGCTCATGTTGAACGAGGGCGAGGATGGATTGAAGTCTGAATTTGAGATGTTGAAGTTGCTAATCCTGAACTTGGGGGACTTGAACTTCATAATGACCAGCACAAAGAAGAGAGCCTGCACTACCTGAAAGATGACGAAGGCGATGATGCCGATTGTCCACTTCATCCTCTTCTTGCGCTTTGCCTCCTCCATCTTCAGCAACGCCTCCTCGTCAACCCTGCCGTTGTGGTTGGATTCCGCCATCCCCAATGCCTTGGAAAACCCACTAACTAATTGGAGGTTCTGGCTAATTTTTCTCCAGATTGGATAGGAATGATGGTTGGATTTGAAGAAGTGTGGGGGGTCAGTCTGAGGTTTTTATACGTAAAGTTGCTCAGAGGTCAGATAAGAGTGTGTCGAACGAAGGAGAGCGGATGTGAGACCAGACCACCTTCGTGGAAATTGGAATCTGGACTACTGGGTTAAGCGCGTCTGTCATACGTTGGAACGTTCACTTCTAGATGGACGCGAGTTTACGGAGAAAAAAAGAGTCGCCAACGAGAGAGATGCCTTGTCTCTTAAGGTGAAATTCGTCTTCGGCCGATAGGATTTTTTTAGGTTCCTTTCTTTGGCCTCTCTCGGTCAAATAGAAGTTTCGATTCCGAGAGTCCTCTCAAAGATCAGTACCGTACATTTTCAGCCACGTCGCCACCGGAGGACGACCGATTGGACGAAGAAGAGCAAGCCCTACTTAGGGGGTTTTGAACTTTCAAAGCGTGTCTCATGTTCAGCTTGACCCTGCATAAATATGGTCTTTTTTATCTTATAATAAAGAAAAATGACACAAATGATCTATGGACTTAGGTCTACTATGCAATGTTATTATTAAAATTTTAATTTGTTCAATATGAAACCTAAACTTTGATGTAATGTACATTGTTAATGTTATTTCTAAATTTTTATATATTTTTTTTATAGTTTAAGGATTACACATAGTTTAAAATTTTTATTAGAGCAGAAAATCTCATGTCCGATCTTTTCAAGTTTCTCTATTTACGTCTAGGATTACATTATTTTGCACTTAAGTCTTTGGCATTAGTCCCATAAGGCTTCCCAAGAACTTCAAAATTTTATCTCTCATCTCCCATCTCACAAAGGTCTTTTAAAAAAATTTATTATTATTATTATTATTATTATTATTATTATTATTATTATTATTATTATTATTATTATTATTATTATTATTCTTCTTCTTCTTCTTCTTCTTCTTCTTCTTCTTCTTCTTCTTCTTCTTCTTCTTCTTCTTCTTCTTCTTCTTCTTCTTCTTATTTCTTCTTCTTCTTCTTCTTCTTCTTCTTCTTCTTTCTCATCGTTTCCTTCCCAAATTTTCATTTCCTCCCTTTTACCTCATTTTCCAAATATATCAAAAGAGAGGATTATACCGTTTTGCCTCTCTTGAATTCACATACTAAATATCACCTTCATTTTTCCCTATCTTCTTGCTAATTTCTTCCACGCACACATGAACGCAGAGTGAGTCAAGTCAAAAAGCTACCGTGAAATGGAGCAAATGTGAACTCTTTTTTATGAAGGTAGAAAGTCTGCATCACCCTCATTGCGATTATGACCTGCTTTCACCTTAGCCAGGCACTTGCTAGAAAGTCAACGGTTTCGAAACTACCTTTTTAATAAAGATTGTTTGCATCATTCAAATAATTGAACAAATGAAAAATATATTCATCATCAACAAAAATGTTTATATATATTATTGTTAATATTGATATTTTTTTTTAATTTTTTTTTCTGAATGATACCGACGATCATTTTTAGGAAAGTACTTTTCGAATAATTTATTTTTCACAAAATAATTTGATCATTGAATTTATATTTTATAGGAAAAAAATTGTCACACAGAAAAATTAATGATTATGAAGGGGACACCATGGAGGGAGTTATCATAGTATCACGATCACTTTTTGACTACTAGTATTTCACACAGAGTGCCTTGCAATTAGCAAAATCATTAACATTTTCTAGGTTTGAAATACTACAAAAAAATATTTTTCATGAGATAATCTCATTCTTCAATTTATATTTTATGGAAAGAAATCGTTACAAAGAAAAATTAATGATTATGAAGGGGATACTATCGAGAGAGTTATTATAGTATCATGATCACATTTTAACTTTAATAACGAAAAGGGGTAAGAAATATTACTATTTCACAAAGACTGCTTGGCAATTAGCAAAATCATTAGCATTTTCTAGGCCTAAAAAACTACGACTCATGAAAATCACTTAAAGAATTTTCTTTTTGATAGTTGATGTCATAGGCCGATCATTTGGGATCGTGACCGCGTAGCGACATAGATTCTTTTGGGATCACTTGGATTGTTGGGTCACTTAAGCTAGGCTTTGCTCGGATCGAACACTCACTCACTCGGTCACCCGAATCGTAGAGGGAGAAAGTTTATAGAGAGAGAAGCTCTGAAAGAGAGGAATGAGCTTTAAATTACTGAATGGTTAGATGGATACAAATGAGAGGAAGAACACTCATTCTTATACTTGAGACCCTTAGATTACAACTATTGATCGTACTTCGATCTGGTGGATGGGATCGCATCTCTTAACCTACCAACTATAGACATTTATGCCGAGAAAGTTCTAGATTTTACTGCAATTACCATATCGCCTGCATTGGAAACATTTCGGAAGTCCTTGCGGGAACCCTGGCGATCTCGGGAAGTCTTCCTAAAAAATACATGGTCCCTTAGTCATGGGAACCTCGCGACCGTGACATTCTCCCCCATCCATTCGAGCGACGCCCTCGTTGGTCTCGGCTTAGAGAGCAGTCTTCTTGGCATGAGCTCAAGCCCTCTTATTTCAATTTCGCTTGGTTTTGAGCCTCTCAAATGGTGGACAATATGGCTCCAACTTCAGTTCGGGCATGGCACGCAGCAAGCACCCAATCTCAGGGAAAAGCACTTGGATTGGCATGTCATGAATTAAAGTAGGAGGATCCAATCCTAGCTTCAGCTTGTCCAAGGATGGCAACTATGTTTGTGACTCGGTCGTGTGCTTCTTGGCCTTCAAACTTCTGTCGAGGCGTTAGATTGTGGCGATGGTTTTGGTGTTGATTGCTCCTTTCATCATGGGGATCATCACCGTGCATTGTGGGTCGAGGATCATAATGGTCTTGGTCCTCATGTCGATCATGGACCTCACATTAGGGGTGTGAAAATACCCGGAACCGCCTGCATATCGCCGGAACCGGACCGGAACCGCCCGGAACCGGCGGTTCTTGAGGGAACGGTCCGGTTCCCGGTTCCATGGGCGGATCCGCCCACCCGGACCGGACCGGAACCTTTTTAATATTAAAAAAAAAAGACTAAAAGAAACCCTAGATTATATCTCATCTCCTCACTCCCTTCGTCTTCGGTTCTCTCTCTCTTTGTTTCTTTCTTGATTCCTCCTAATCCTATCGCCATTTCGATTCCTCCCCGAGCGTTGACGTCGCCGCCGCCGCTCCTCCATCGCCGCTGTTCGCCCCCTCGTGTCGGCCGCCACCCGCCATAGCCGCGGAAAATTGTTTCGCGACCGTTCTATGTTGAAAACCCGACCATAGACCTCCTCCCCTCCTTCCCAACTCATAGACCCGACCGTTCTATGTTGAAAACTAAAATTATTTCGCGTCAAGATCGGTTCCATGGATCCACCAGGGAACCAGACCGGACCGCCGATCCGGTTCCTGGGTGGATCCATGCAACAAACGGGTGGATCCCGGTTCCAATTTTTCGGAACCGGTCCTCAGCGGGCGGTTCCCGGTTCTAGGTTGGGAACCGCCCGCCCGGACCATGCACACCCCTACCTCACACTATGAAAAAATTGCATGCCCAAAATGAGATCGTAGTCATCAAGGGGGATTATCTCGAAGGAGAGCTTGTCCTTTCATCCTTTGATTTGGATGTCCACATTAGGAGTTGTTCCTATGCTTGCGAGTCTATTCTGAACGATTTCCCATTTGGCTCCATGTGAAGTCCCACGGCCTTAGCTACCTCGGTGGACATGAACATGTTCGAAGCGCCTATGTCAACCAAGGAATATAGGGCTCACCCACATACCACAATCTCCACAATGAACATGTCTGTGTTTGGGGTAGTTTCCTTCTTTTCGGATGGCAACTGGGCTTGAACGGCATTGACATACTTCACGGTTCCAAGCCAGATTTGCTGTTTTTCTTCTTTGTGCTCCTCCTCATCTTCTATGGTGAGGAGAGCATTGATCTTACCCTTCTTTAGGCACTTTTGGGTCCAATGCTGACCTTTGCAAATAAAGCTAGGAGATGGCGGGGGTTGGTTGAACTTACTCATGGTGTAGTCCGCCTAGGGTCGACCCTTTTAGAAGGACAACTTATTTGCTCATTCTCCCCATGTCTTGACTTGGCAGCCTTGATCTTTCGGTGCACGGGGAGTGTCTCCACCTCGTTCTCGAATTGTCCATCTGACCTTTAATCCCTTGCTTGGTTCTTCAATGAGTTGGCTTTGGTGAAGTCAACAAGGGACTCGGCCACGCTTAGTGCTCTCGTGAGACTCTTCATGTCCTGATGTTTAAGCTCAAGTTGCGCCCATGGCTTGAGTCCATCCATGAACACTCCGAGGGCCTCCTCCTCTCCAAGATTGTGGATTTGGAGTTTGAGCTAGGTGAATTCATTCATGTACTCTTGGATCGTCCCTCTTTGTTCGAGGCAATGGAGCTTGCTACAAGCTTCTTGTTGAGCAAACTCCGGGAAGAACTAGTCTTGGAACTCCTTCAAGAAGTTGTCCCATGTGTTCACGAGATTAGCACCGCGCTTTGTCTCGTCGCACCTATTATGCCACCAAAGCATTGCAGTATCGGTGAGGAACATTAAAGCGGTTCTTACCTTGATCACTTCATCTTGGATGTTGATGGCGCCAAAGTACTACTCCATGCTCCATACGAAGTTGTCCACCTCCTTGGTGAATCAGTTGCCTTTAAGTTCTTTGGGCTTCGGTACCTCCAGCTTGGGCCCTACTTGTGTGGGCATTGTTGCATTCGCGATGCTCATCTTACATAGGGCGAGCTTGGTCTTGAGCTCTTGAATCTCCGCCTTCATGGCTTTGACCTCGTTCCTACAGGGATTCTCTTCCTCAATCAGTTGGACTCGTTCCCTCATAAAGTCGATTGACGCTTCAAGGGCTTCGTCCTTGTCGTGCAACAAGGCCGTATCTTGGTTGATACCGTTCGCGAAGTCTTCATGGAGCGAGACCTCAACTTCCATGATGCGGTTTCTCACATCGTCATGTCCTTCCATGAACTTAGCGATGGCACTCCTTACCTTCGCGAGCTTCTCATTGAGCACGTCTACGGCGTCCATCGAGGCTTCTCTTCTCTTGGTTCGGCCGCGGGTCTCCTTGACTTGGATGGCCTCTCCATCTATAACAACTTCTTGGCTTGACATTCTCTCGAATAGGTGGTGCTCCTCAATTTCTCGAAATGGATATCTTATCTTGCTCTACTACCACTTGTCACGGGCCGATCGTTCTGGACTATGACTGTGTGGCAACTTAGACTCTTTTGCGATTGCTTGGATCGACAGGGCGCCTAAGCCAAGCCAAGCCTTGCTCGGATCGATCACTCACTCGCTCGGTCACCTAGATTGTAGAGGGAGAAAGTTTTTAGAGAGAGAAGCTTTGGAAGAGAGGAATGAGCTTTATATTACTAAATGGTTGGATGGATACAAATGAGGGGGAGGGCACCCTTTCTTATACTTGAGGCCCTTAGATTACAATCATCGATCATACTTCGATTCGGCGCACGGGATCGCATCTCCTAACCTACCAACTATCAATATTTATGTCGAGAGAGTTCTAGATCTCGGTGCAATTACCATGTCGCTCGCCCTTGGAACTTCCAGAAGCTATTGCGGAACCCTAGCGAACTTGGGAGGTCTTCCTCAAAAATGCATAGTCTCTTAGTCATGGGAACCTCGCGAGTGTGACACTGACATTGTAAGGGCTAGTAACAACACCTACGGGGGTGAATAGGTGTTTAAGCAAAACTTGGCAAATATATGCGGAATAAATAAAGTTTAGGGAAAGAGAATAAGAACACAAGGTTTATAGTGGTTCGGCTTAGATCAAGCCTACGTCCATTCTCTCACGCTAACAGCCTTCTACTGGATTCCACTATGCAATCAACAAGAGATTACAACTTTGAATGCAAACACTTAGTAGTAGATCACACTATCTCACTAAGTCACTCTTTTGGTATTTCTCTCATGATCACAAATGTTTAAGCTTACAAGAGACAAGTGTATGATTGAAGTTCACTCTAACTTTGGAATTATAAATTCCATGCTCCGTCTCTTACTTGCTCATCGGTCCTTCATCTCCTTAAATACTCCTCCACTTCCAAACTAGCTGTTGGACAGCATCTTGAGGATCGTCTTCCAATCTACCCATTGGATAGATTTGTATCTAGAAGATTTGGTAGCCGTTGAGTGACAAAAGTAGGATCCCAAATTAATTCCGATCGCCCATATAAACAGAATCTTGGTTTCCATAAGTAAAGCTTCTTCATATAGAAAGTTTTTGTCTTCAATATCTAATTATCAATCAATTAGATTGAGTCAATCAAATCAATCTTGATGTAGAATCCAGACCAGATCACTAACTGTTATACATTTGGGCTTGAGTTACGTTCTATCGAGTTTTGGATGTAAAGTTTGAGAGCAATAGACTTTACAATCTGAGTCTGAACATATTCTGCTTCTGAACAGATTTAGCTTTAAGGTTTGGACACAGTCTGAATAAGTTCGGCTTCAACATAGAGTCCATCTTCTGGTTCTTCATTCACGTTTAGTCTGGAATTTGTCAGAGTAGGCAGACTTCTGATGTAGAATAGACTTTGATACTAAAGTCCGGTAGTCTTCAGACTTTGACACAGAAGCCTGGAAATCTTCAGAACAGACTTTGGACATGTGTTACGTTCATTCTTCTAGCGGTCTTCAGGCATTGACAATATCCTTTACACGTTCTATCATCTGCATAGTCTATTACTCAATTAATCAACACGTTAGTAGCCTTTGATTTATTTTGTCATCTTCAAAACATCATAAGGAATTTCCCTAACAGACATGAACTCATTGTAAGGTTCAACTAAGCTGAATTTATAACACGACTGCTATGCATCTTTTTGATGACATCTCCACAGATAAATTTGTTGTTTCTTTTCCTTAATTTGTATATTTACACACATCTCTTCATCTATAAGATGAAAAAAAAAAATGCATAGATATATCAAATGATCAAATACCGCACAACGATGGTCCGCCAAAAACTAGCCGAAAAAATTTCGCACAACAATAACCAATATGTACGGAAAGAATGAAATAAATTGCAAAAGAATGATAAAGCAGAAATTCATAATTTCACACGATCCATGGAAAGTTTGTAAAACCATCTAGTGGAGAATCCCCATGCTCATTTTCATTTGCACGACAAGGATAGGACTGCCTTTGTTGTGGTGTTGATGGCCATGGTGCAATCCATTTGAGAGGTCTTCTTCTTCTTGAACATGAACATCACTCTGATTTTTCCTTTGAACTCACCTTGACTGTTCAAGTTTATAATCTTAGAGCTCAAATTGCTCCCGAGATTTGAATCACTAGGCGAATTAGCAGAGCTCAAAGTCACATTCACATTGATCTTCCTGGTGCTCTTGAAGTTGGCTTTGCTCTTGGGAATGATTGCTTGTCCAACTTGGACACCCCCATAGATGAAGTTCGTGGTGGAAACATCATACTTGAAGGGACCCTAGTTGCTATTCTTAATTCTGACCGGAGCAACAAAGCTCATATCGAATGAGGGGGAGGCTTGAGTCCCAACAGTCGGGCTCTGGACATCGAACTCGGCAATCCTGAACTTGCGGGGACTTGAACTTCATGATGACCATGACAAAGAAGAGAGCTTGGATGACCTGAAAGATGACGAAGGCATGATGCCGATCGTCCACTTCATCCTCTTCTTGCGCTTCACCTCCTCGTCCTCCGTGGTATAAAGTGATTCTTAATCACTCCGGTGATAGCCGTTTGTTGCAGGTGGTTGGTATTGGTTCTGGTTTTTCTCTGCCATTTGGTAATATTCTGCAAAACCAGGAAGGAATTCAAGTTTTGTTGCTACGAAGGAATTGGATATTTGAGAATGTAGTGAGACTGGAGAAGGGAGGGGTGTGCTTAAGGTTTACATAGAGTGTTCAGAGTGAGAGTACGTCCAAAAGGAAGCATGCATGGGACAAAGAGAGCCATGTGATTTGACTCCTGACCTCAAACGCGTCGTCCAAATTTTCACTTCTAGAGAAACGTGAGAGTTTAGTGGGAATATGTCAAGGAAAAAGCCATGATGATCAAGAAAAGGTAGTCTTGGTCACTACTATAGCCCTGTTTTCCATTCCATCGAAGATGAAAGTAAGTTTTCTGGTATAAAGTGTCATCACTGTGAGAGATTACTTGCAAATATTCATTAACAAACATTGACAATCGAAAAGCTAGTAATGTGCTTCAATAGTTTAAGAAGGGGAACCCTCGACTTAGCCACACTCTACTTCCAACGGCATAGAATAGCCTACCAAGTCTGCATAGGTGGGCGGGAGACTCAATCCTGTTTTCCAGATTGGCTTCGAGTCAACGTATGAGTCATCGAGTATGGTGCATATTCTAAAGTGGCACGTCAGTATTCTCAAGGCATTATTTGGGGGAGTTACAAATGTGAAAGCTAGTACAAGCACCTAGAGGGGGTGAATAGGTGCAAAACAAATTTTCCGAGAGAAGTGTGCAACACTAATCAATAATAGATTATGAAAAGGAAATTAGACTCTTGTAGATAAAATGAATTACGATCAAAGTAAAAGAGCGTAAGGAAGAGAATAAGAACACAGAGTTTATAGTAGTTCGGCTTAATCCAAGCCTACGTCCACTCTTCCGCATTGACAGCCCACTGGCTGGATTTCACTATGAATCAAAAGAGTTGTTACAGTAAAGCTCTTCCTTGATTCCACAGTGTAGAGACTCTACTACACTTCCTCAAGGTCTCACAAAGATATAGACTCTCTTTTGAGTACAAGATTTTGCTCAACAATTTAATTGACTAAGAACAAGGAGCTTCAGACTTTGGAATTCTTCTATCGCATACACACTCGAACAACTTGGACGTTTTCTTTATATACTCCTTCATGCCATCACACCCGTTGACACTTACCAAAGGAGTTCTTCCAATCTACCCGTTGGACAAAATCAATTAGGAAAATTTTGAGTTATTTAAGGAATATGACGATAGCCCACCAATCCTGCTCGCCTATACAATCAGGATCAAGGTTTCCATAAGTAGAACCTTTCAAGTATACTTTGCCAATCAATCGGATCCAAAATCCCTGAATGAATATCAATTTGAATAGTGGATTCCGACATGTTGTATCTAGCCAAGAGATCTTCTCCAGTCGATAGAATCAAATCTTTAACGAAACATTCAGTTCTGGATAAGCCTTCTTCGACGGTCTGGAAACTGTCAATGAGGATAGACTTTGGGTTTTGAGTCTGGCAGTCTAGAGGTCTTCAGAGTTTGATGGAAGAGTCTGCAAGTCTTCAGACTAGACTGATGGAAACATTTTGTCAACTTCAAAACACTCAAGGAAGTTTTCTTCAACAATCTCCCCATTTTTGATGGTGACAAAACTTTCCTGCAGATTTGGATAATTTTGACCTGCAAAACAATACTCAAGCAAATATAGATATCTCACAAAAGATAATTGGCATAGGAAAGATAACATTAAATTCCGCATCCACAAAAAGTAGGTTAGTCCTGTAAATGAGCAACTATCTTTGCCATGAAATACCAGTAGTGCTTAAGATAAACAAACGTTTAAACAGTCAAATCCAAATCTAGTCCAAATCCAAACAACCAAACACAAAAGTAAAGTCAATCAACCACAAAAATCACGAAAGTCAAGAGTTTAAGAGTTTCAAATCTGCACCCATCTCTCCCCCTTTTTGTCAACATTAAAAAGGTAGAGATGGAATTAAGATTGCTTGGGAACACGAACAAGCTGGAAATCTCCCATTGACTGGACAATCCCTTCCAACTTTTTAAGATCCTCTTTCAGATGAGCCACATCTTCACCCTTGGCATTGGCTTGAACTTGAAGAGCAATGGCATGAAGTTGATCATGCAAAGAAACTGAAGAGGCTTGTCTTGCATTTTGCAAATTCTGTACTTCGCATCCCAGAGCATAAATTTGGCTTCGCATCTCCAAGAGAACATCAAGTACTCTGCGAAAGTTTGCTGAATTGTCAGTCTGAGTACTAGCTTTTGCTCGATCAGATGGTGTATTGGCAGATGATGGCAAGTCAGCATGATCACGAAGATTGGGCGAAGAAACCTCATGTCCTTCCTCAGGAAATTGAGAGGCAAAGATGTCCTCTAGATATGCTGGAGAACGACTTACTCCTTCACTGGTGGCATCAATTGAGGATGTACCTCTTTTCTCAGGATCTCCCCCTGTTTCAATGCCTTCAGGCGGTGAGAAGTACTCCTCATGCTTAGCTTCTTTCTGTTCTCCTCTGACCTCTTCTTCCTCTTCCTCAATCCTTTCCCCCTCTACTGCTTTCTCCAATTTTTCTCTCTCTCCAGTCCTCTGTTCGATCTCATCCTTATCTTGTTCCTATCTCTCCTTAGTCTCGGGAACATAACGACTTAAGTTCTTCAATGCAAGCGCAGAAATGGTGATATCATCCTCATCCTCTTCATCTTCCAAGATGAGTGCTCTTCTTTTCGCCGATCGAGCGACCATGGGCTCCTTCCCTTTCCGCTTTGTAGCCGAAGAGACCAAGTGAGTCTTGACAGAGGTTTTGACCTTGAATTTCTCCAAAGCCTTGGTAAGTTCCTTCAAACACATTTTAGAGACCATCTTCAGTCCCACCACCATTTGATCGCATGTTCGAACACAGAGAATACGGGGAGGTTGAATGTTCAAATGTCTGAATAACTTGGTCACAAGTGTTGAGTAAGGAAGTTGACCCTTGTCCTTCATCATGTGGAACATGATTGTGTGTGGAAGAGAGAACTTTTTGCCAGCATTGATGGCATACATCAATTTTGCCTCCGAGTTTGAAACGTTGGTCTTTGAAGTTGATTTTGGTTTGAGGCAATTTATCACTATCTTGTGAAGCAAGATGTTGGATGCATTCATCCTTGAATATGAAATCTTTCCTTCCGTCGTTCTATCCTGAACAAGCTCTATCGTCGCTCAACCAATAGACACACTGATTGGTTGGTATCTCCCTCTTTCAACCCCAATAACATCAGCCAATGTATTCATGTCAACCACATAGTCTTGATCTCGAACACTGAAAGAGAATCTATTCGCATCCAAGAAACTCAAATTCGAATAGAAATAAGCAATGAGTTCAGCATGAGCCTTTATCGATTCAGAACAAAACTGTTCCAGTTGAAGAAGATTGAATTTTTCTCTCAGTTGGACATTCAGAGAATCAAGAAAATCAAAATCCACGCTTCTAGGGTTAATCACACCACGCTTTAGCAATTTAGAGTACAGTTGCTTGTGTTTCTCTGAACGAAATAGATCTGTTCTCTTGCTTCGGATTTTCGCCACAACACCCATTCTAGGTTGAAATTGAGTGTACATTCTATCATCATCATTCCCATCAGGTTGACTCAGCCCTCCAACACGTGGATTGCTTGGGATATTTGCAAATGCTTCTTCTACTGACCCCACATGGGTAATTCCCAATCGTTCCATTGTGCGTAAAAAATAGGTTTCATTTCGATACCCTTTGTCTTTCAAAAACTCATCAATGTAGTTCAAAGGAGTACCACCCCTCTTCAAAGCGCTGTAAAGCTTATAAGTAAAAGTGGGCTTTTGAGTTCTTACAGGTTCTACTTCTTCGATGATTTCCTCCTATTCCCGATGTTTAATATTCTAAGGTTTAGAAGGAGAAGATGAACGCTGCTAAGAATGTTGTGAGCTCTGCTGCTGTTGAGGAGATTCTTCTTCCTCGGTGAGATCAAAATGCATAGGTCCCTCACGCATTTGCTGTGGTCCCCTGTTCGCAATCCTCGAAGATTTTCTTTGGGACGACATTTTTCGTAGTCTTTGAGAGATTCCAAGCATGTTTCGCAAGAAAAAATGAAATCTTTTCGAGGATTAAACAAGAGAAGAAGACAGAAGTGGATGATATGTGCTCTCTTAGGGTTTTGTGAGTAAAATGAAGAAGAACCAACAGTATATAAAATAGTCAAAGCGAGGCATACGAAACGTCGTAAAAAAAGAAATTGAAAGATGCATTTAAAAAAAAAAAAAACTGCCTTTTCAAAAAGAAATTAGATAACAGTCATTTCAAAAATGACTTCTTTTTCGGAAAGGAAAGATTGCAATAATCACGGAAATTGGAAAATCAATCAATTACGGATAGATGATCGTGCATTTTCGAGATTTGATCCAAGAGATAAATTTCTAGAATAAAAATAACTTACAGTTGTAAATCTTTATCGTTTGAGTCCGAGTGTCTTTAGATTTTCAGTCCTGGGTCTGAACTTCCTCAGACTTTAAGATATTGAGTCTTGACCGAATGACTTCAAATTGATTTTTCTCCAAAGGCTTTGTGAATATATCAGCCAGTTGATTCTTTGAATCAATAAACTGAATTGAAACTTCTCCATTTTGAACATGATCTCTAATGAAATGATGTCGAATCTCTATATGTTTTGCTCTTGAGTGAAGAATCGGATTCTTGGTAAGGTTGATTGCGCTGGTGTTGTCACATTTGATCTCAGTGCATGAATCTTCAATTCCAAAGTCTCTTAGCTGTTGTTTTATCCACAGAATTTGTGAACAACAACTTCCAAGAGCTACATATTCTGCTTCAGCCGTAGAAAGAGCAACTGTACTTTGTTTTCTAGAGAACTAGGATACCGTCCTGTTTCCAAGAATCTGACAAGTGCCTGAGGTGCTTTTTCTATCAACTCTGCATCCAGCAAGATCTGCATTTGAGTATCCAAGAAGAGTAAAGTTTCCCCTTTTTGGATACCATAGACCCAACGACGAGGTTGTTGCAACATATTTGATGATGTGTTTTGCAGCACTTAGATGAGATTCTTTGGGATCTAATTGAAATCTAGCACACATATAAACACTAAACAAAATGTCAGGTCTAGAAGCAGTAAGATAGAGAAGTGATCCAATAATGCTCCTATATAGCTTCTGGTCAACTTTCTTTCCTCCCTCATCTTTGTCCATCTTCGATGAACTTGACATTGGTATATCAGTCTTTTTGCAATTCTCCAGTCCAAATTTTTTGACAAGTTCTTTAGCATATTTTTCTTAATGAATAAAGGTTCCCTCATTCAGTTGTTTCACTTGAAGCCCGAGAAAGAAGGTTAGTTCACCCATCATGCTCATTTCAAATTCATCCTGCATAGACTTAGAGAATTTCTTGCACATATTTTCATTAGAAGATCCAAAAATAATATCATCAACATAAATTTGTACAAGTAAAAAACTTTTGCTTTCTCTTGCGATAAACAATGTAGTATCTACTTTACCTTTGACAAAGCCATTTTGAATTAAAAACTTACTCAGTCTGTCGTACCAGGCTCGAGGTGCTTGCTTTAAACCATATAGAGCATTTTTCAGTCTGAATACAGAGTCTGGTTTCCTTGGGTCTTCAAAACCAGGTGGTTGTTCCACATAGACTTCCTCTTGGATAAATCAAGCAAAAACAAGTAATAATCTAATTGTTTCTAACCTTGCTACCGGCGCATAAGTCTTATCATAGTCTATCCATTCTTCTTGCGTATATCCCCTGGCCACGAGTCTTACTTTGTTTCTTACGACTTTTCCTTTCTTGTTCATGTTGTTCCTGAAAACCCATTTAGCTCAAATGATGGATTTACCTTTTGGTTTAGGAGTCAATTCCCAGACATCATTGAAACTGAACTGCCTGAGTTCTTTTTGCATTACTTCAATCCAGCTTTCATCAGTTAGAACTTCTTCTATACTTTTGGGTTCTATTTTAGAAATAAGAGCCACAGCACTAGACTCTTCATGCCTTTTGGATCTTGTGTGAATTCCTTCATTAATTTCACCAATAATGAGATCTTTGGGATGACTGGACTCATGCTTCCAGTTGCTAGTTGATTTGTCAGATTGTTGATCATTTTTCTCATTTGAATCTTCGACGATCATTTGTTACTAGTCTTCTAAAGTCTGAGCTACTTCTGGAGATTTAGACTTTGTAGAGTCTAGAGCAGATTCAAATTCTTCAAGTTGAGTCTGAGTCAATTCGTTTTGCATAAAGTCTTGAAATTTGACATTCATCGATTCCTCCACAGATTGAGTCTTTTTGTTGTATACTCTGTAAGCTTTGTTTGTAATAGAATATCCAAGGAAGATACCTTCATATGATTTTTCTTCAAACTTACCAACTCGATCATTTGCATTTTTCAAAATAAAACATTTACATCCAAATACATGAAAATACGAAACAATTGGCTTTTTTCATTTGAATAACTCATAGGGAGTTTTCTCCAGAATAGGCCTTAGAAAGACTCTATTAATAATATAGCACGCTGTAAAAACTGCTTCAGCCCAAAAAACGAGAAGAGACGTTACTTTCAATTAAAAGAGTTCTAGCCATTTCCTAAAGCGATCTATTCTTTCTTTCCACGACTCCATTTTGCTCTGGAGTATATGGTGAAGAGAACATATGCTAAAAACCAGATTCATCACAAAGTTTTGTAAAATCTTGATTTTCAAATTTACCTCCATGGTCTGTCCGTATACTTGAAATAACATATCCTTTCTCATTTTGGACATTTTTAGCAAACTTTATAAAATAAGAAAAATTTTTAGGCTTACTTGCCAGGAAATATACCCAAGTGAATCGTGAGTAGTCATCCACAATTACTAGGCAATATTTCTTACCTCCAACGCTCTGAGTTCTGGTTGGTCCAAAGAGATCCATGTGCAGAAGCTGCAGTACACGATTAGTGGATACTTGATTTATTGGTTTGAATGAGTTTCTTACCTGTTTACCCAACACACATGGTGTGCATAGATAAGACTTTTGGTATGTCAGTTTGGGTAGTCCACGAACAAGCTTCTTTGCTGAGATTTTGGCTATTTGCTTCATGTTAATGTGCCCAAGTTTTCTGTGCCATAAGTTTGCTTCCTCTTGAATTGAGATTAGACATTGGGTTTCATCTTGTTTGATATCCAAGAGGTAGATATTCCCATGTCTTCGCCCCGTGAAAGACTGAGAGGAATCTTTACTAGTTCATGAACATATTCCTTCTTGAAAGTTAATTTTGAAACTAGTGTCGCATAGCTGACTGATGCTCAACAAGTTGTAGTTGAGTCATTCTACTAAGAAACATTACTAATCGTGAGGCTTTCAATCTTTATAGTTTCGTATCCCACAATTCTTCCTTTGCTATTTCCTCCAAAAGAAACTTTTCCACCACTAACTTGTACAAGCTTTATGAAGCAATTTGAGTCTCCTGTCATATGTCTTGAGCATTCACTATCCAAGTATCATTTAACATTTTTCTTGATAGTGACCTACATTTAGAAAAGAGACTCAAGTTTTCTTTGGTACCCATATTTTCTTGGGTCCATTGGTGTTAGTGTAATATACGGTTTTTGCCCATAGCTCCTTAACAGGTTTCCAAACCATTGGACATTCTTTCTCAAAATGATCTAAGCTATTGCATTTAGAACATTTAAGAGTACTGCGACCTATTGGTTTTACAAAAACTTTTTGGAAATGATTTTTGTAAAAATCTCTTGTAGGTCTTTGCTTAATTATTTCTTTTACTTTAGGAAAATCAATTAGAGGAATGGTTTCAGCAGTCATTCCTAAACCTGATTTGTTGAAATAAGGTCTTTGTGCTGAAAGAATTTTTTCAAGTTTCTCAGATCCTATAGAAAATCTTTTAGAAATACTTGAAATATCATTTTTTAAGAATGCATTTTCTTTTGAAAGGTTGTCTGCATTTTCTTTCAAAGTAGTAATATTTTTATCCAAACTTTTGACATTTTCTTTCCAAACATTTTCTTGTTGTTTCAGTGAAGAGTTTTCTCTTTTAAGTTCGGAAATCCTTTTGAGAGAGGTTTTGAAACTAAGACATAATTCATCAATGTATCTAGAGAATTTATTAGGGATTTTCAAATTACTTACCTCAATTTCACTGTTTGTGTCTGAGTCTGTCTCGGAGTTTGAATCTAAGTTTGATTGTGCCATGAGACAAATATTGGCATAATCATCATCACTTTCGTTACATTCTGTATCACTCCAAGTTTCTGCTTTAAGTGCCTTTCGATATTTCTCAGCTTTTCCTTTCTTTTTCTTTAGATGTGTCTCTTTTTCTTGCATTCAAAGTAGACTACATCTTTATTGGATTCATCATCCTTAACTGACTTAGTTTGTTGCTTTTGAAAACTTTGTTTCTTTGGATTGAATCTTCTCCCCTTTTTGTTTAGTTTTTTTTGAATATTCTTATTATGAGAGCGAGCTCTTCATCATCCATATCGTCTTCAGAATCTGTGACATCAGAATCATCATTAGATTTTAATGCAATGGATTTTTTTACCTTTAGGATCTTCATCTTTGTTGATTTGCTCCACTTTATAAGACTGAAGAGTCCCAACCAACTCGTCAACATAGAGTGGCATGATTCTTTGTGTCTCCCTTATTGAGGTCTTTATGTGATTCAAATCCTTGGATAGTCCACGCAGTAGCTTGTTTACCTTCATGGGTCCATAAATTGGTTGACCTTGATATTCAAGACCATTCACGATTTCTGTAAAACGACTAAACATATCAGTGATAGATTCTCCTGATTTCATTTTGAATGCTTCATATTGACCGAGCATAATGTTGATTCTGGTTTCTTTCACTCGATCAGTTCCTTCATAGGTGATGTGTAATCTATCCCAGACTTCTTTAGTTGTTTCACAAGAAGATATTCTGTTATATTCAGTAGGGGATAATGCACAATATAAAGAATAAATCGCTTTTGCATTAAGAGCTTGTCTCTTGATTATCTTTTCTTGAGTCATTTCACTAGACTCAATAGCTTCTTTTCCTCTTTTGAGATTGGTGCAGCTTTAGGAATGATTCATTTGTCTACCACATCCTATTCTAGAGGATCATTTGATCTTAGGAATGCCTTCATCTTGTTTTTCCATATGTTGTATTCATTTCCATCAAAATAAGGTGGTCTGGTATTGCTTTGCCCTTCAACCATTCCTAGAGCCAACATACTAGTCATGATCTTTAACTCTGAAGTAAAACACTTCAACTTAAGTGAGTACACGAGCTCTTATACCAATTGTGAAAGCTAGTACAAGCACTTAGAGGGGGTGAATAGGTGTAAAAGAAATTTTCCGAGAGAAGTGTGCAACACTAATCAACAATAGATTATGAAAAGGAAATTAGACTCTTGTAGACAAAATGAATTACGATCAAAGTAAAAGAGCGTAGGGTAAAGAATAAGAACACATAGTTTATAGTGGTTCGGCTTAATCCAAGCCTACGTCCACTCTTTCGCACTGACAGCCCACTGGCTGGATTTCACTATGAATCAAAAGAGTTGTTACAGTAAAGCTCTTCCTTGATTCCACAGTATAGAAACTCTGCTACACTTCCTCAAGGTCTCATAAAGATATAGACTCTCTTTTGAGTACAAGATTTCGCTCAACAATTTAATTGACTAAGAACAAGGAGCTTCAGATTTTGGAATTCTTCTATCGCGCACACACTCGAACAATTGGAACGTCTTCTTTATATACTCCTTCATGCCATCACACCCGTTGGCACTTACTAAAGGAGTTCTTCCAATCTACCCGTTGGACAAAATCAATTAGGAAAATTTTGAGTTATTTAAGGAATATGACAATAGCCCACCAATCCTGCTCGCCCATACAATCAGGATCTAGGTTTCCATAAGTAGAATCTGTTAGAAAAATCTTCTTAAGGTATTTTGAAGTTGACAAAACATTTATATCAGTCTAGTCTAAAGACTTGCAGACTCTACTGGCAAAGTCTGAAGACCTCTAGACTCAAGTTTCAAAGTCTACTCTCATGGACAGTTTCCAGATCGACAAAGTTAAAACTTATATTCTGATTCTTTCCAATATGATTTTGACTTCAACGGTTAAGGAATATCTCACGACTGGATTTAGCACTTCAAGATCTTTTATTCATATTCGAATTATCTAGATTCTCTAGATCCGCAATTTATACTTGGAAGTTTCTACTTATGGAAACAAAGATCCCGATTGTATGGGCGAGCAGGATTGATGGGCTATCAACATTTTCCTTGAGGAGCTCGAGATCTCTCTAAATTGATTCTGTCCAACGGGTTGATTGGAAGAATTTCTTTGGAAGGTGCCAACGGTAATGAAGGCATGAAGAAGTATTTAAGGGAGACGATCAAGTTGTTCAAAAGTGAAGATAGAAGAATTCCAAAGTCTGAATCCATTTGTTATTGTGTGATCTTATTCTTCGAGCTATACTTGTAATCAAAAGAAAGACTGAACTGTGGTGAGACCTTGAGGAAGTGTAGTAGAGTCTCTACACTGTGGAATCAAGGGCGTGGGACTGTAAATTCTCTTTTTGATTCTTAGTGAAATCCAGCCTATGGGCTATCCGTGCCGGAGAGTGGACGTAGGCTTGGTCTAAGCCGAACCACTATAAATCTGGAGTCTTGATTCTCTATCCCTAATCCTTTTACTTTACATTGCTTTCACTTACCTCAATTATCGTTTTCAATTCCTTAGTCCATCATCTAATAAATCGTCTATACATTTTGTTACGATTCATAAAATCATCTTAATCACCTATTCACCCCATCTAGGTGCTCGTACTAGTTCTAACAAAACATTCCAAGTATACTTTACCAATCAATCGGATCCAAAATCCCCGAATCAATATCAATTTGAATAATGGATTTCGACATGCATCCAGCCAAGAGATCTTCTCCAGTCGATAGAATCAAATCCTTAACAAAACATTCAATTCTGGATAAGCTTTCTTTGACGGTTTGGAAACTGTCAATGAGGATAAACTTTGAGTCTTGAGTCTGGCAGTCCGGAGGTCTTCAGACTTTGATGGAAGAGTTTGCAAGTCTTCAAACTAGACTAATGAAAACGTTTTGTCAACTTCAAAACACTCAAGGAAATTTTCTTCAACAACAAAGAGGAGAGGTATGCCACACATGTATCAGAGGGACACAAGAAGATCTGTACTATTATGCTTATATAACATGGAATACAAATTTGGCATTATCTATCTTTATAAATGTGTGATCCTTCCATATATGCAAAAAAAAAAAAAAAAAAAAAAAGTGAAGAAGAAAGAATACTGAATTGGATATCCAGTATAATATTATGTCAACATAGTTATGTATTGAAATAAGATCTATGCTTGAGATAGGATCCATTCTTTGGACCGTCCAAGTTAATCGGTTCTCTATTTCCTTTTTTTTCCCTTTTAATTTCGTTCCTTTTTATGCTTTCCTGGTTTTTCGAAAATGCGCTCTTTCCTCCCACAATCCGAACACTATGTACGTAGCACAGATGGCATGCGAGCCACCATCGATCAGACGTCACTCCCTCATCATCCCTCCCAACACCCGCAAAAGGTGTAGCAAACTTTGTCTGCCATCCTTGACCCCGCCGTGTAACCCTTAATTTCAAGTAATTTTCTAACATCTTTAAAAATTTGTGTGTATAGGCAAGTAATTTGTGAAAAGATAAAAAAGAATGCTCTTAAATCTGTGAAAAAAAAAATAGTATGAAACAAATGTCAGAAATACATAGTTGAAATGAAACATTTCATAAAAATGCACAAATAGTGAAAACTCGACTAGGACATCTTGTTAAGATTTAAAAGTACCAATTCTAAAATTTTAAGTTCTTAAATAGATAAAGTAAGGTGGATAAAAGGTCGTGACAAATTAAGAAAAAAAGCCTAGCTACGAGACAACCGTGCGTTTCTGATACTTCAAAAGTCAAAACAATCAAGCTCTAAAGATCTAGGAAAGGCCGCTAAAAGGGAAAAAAGCTTAAACCATAACAGTTTCGTTACTTTTCACCTTTGACTTAACAAGAGATTGCAAAATTGGATGTCGCACAGAGTCCTTGTGCGGACAAACTAGATGTACAGAACCCAAGTGGATATATGACTCAGTTTCCAGGAATAACTAAATACTTTTGTGCAAAAAATATCGCGAGGCCATTGCGTTGGCATGCCTTGAAGTCATGCGCTGTAAATTTTAGAAATAAAGTTAGATTCAGTGCTATGAACTGATCTTATGGTTCAACCGAGCAGACTCATTTGCCAATACTGTATCATAGTTATATAGAATAAAATGTGGCGGTTCCACTGACTTTCCACTACTTAAAAAAAATAAAAATCTCAGGCGATGGCCAAAGCTGAAAAACTATCGCTTATGGAGAAAATGTTGGATACGTTTGTCTTTATCACTAGTGAAGTTCAGCCGCGAGATATGCCGCAACTAGTCATCCTTGGGCTATCCCCTGCTGTCAAGAACCATTAGGGACAGAAATGAGCCATGGCCAGAGCCCATCACCAGGGATTGTCCACTCGTCCCTAGAGGTCCTAACTACACCACAAATAACTAGGGATGAGCATGGTTCGGGTTGGGCCGGTCCACCTCTTAACCCTAGGACCAACACGCACAGTGCTAGTTCTCAATTTTTGGGACCGATGACCGACTCTTTTGAGCTTGAGACCGAGGATTGAACCGACCCAGTGGGTTTGGTCCGGTTCTAGAGTCAACCCAAGACTAATCGATAATTTTTTATTTCATTTTTTGTACTCCTTAAAAAAGCGATTGAGGACTAGACTAACCCAATGAGTTTGATCTGATTCCAGGATCAACCCGGGATCAACCAATAATTTTTTATTTCTTTTTTTGTACTCTTTGAAAGGGCAACTAAGGATCGGACCAACCTAATGGGTTCGATGACGAGCGAGGTTAATTAAGAAAGGCAAGTAGTGAGGGTCGAGTGAGGAGAGCATCAAACAAAGTGAGCATCAAACATTGAGTAGGGAGTAACAAGCCAAGCAAGCATCAAGCAGCGAGCGGCACGAGTAACCCAAAACGAGCAAGGTGAGTATCAAGTGGCGAGCGGAGAAATTGTTTCTTTCGATTTTGGGAAATTGAAGACTAAGAGAACAAATAAGACTGAAGAAAATGAATACTAGAGGAGGATGTCGTAAGGAGTTGTTTATGCCCCTTTGGATGCCGTAAGGACTCCTCACAAAAATATTTTCCTCCTTAATAAATTATGACTATTGACATCGTAAAAGACATTAAAAATCTAAATTATTAAAGAATAATGTAAAATTACTTTTTTTTTGTCCGTCCTATGCTAATCCTGCACTCACTCTCAGACTTTTGCACTGCCTCATTGCAGGGCGTGGGAGTCGAAACCCACTCCTAAAATGAAATCGTTCCTACCCCAAATCCCCCCTGAGAATGTGTGGATTTGAACCCCCAACCTCCCCGTTCCAAGATGGAATGGTGGCCACTGGGGCGAACCCCCAGTGGTTATGTAAAATTACTTGAACTCCTCACTAAATAGCTGTTTAATATTGTTGATGCCATTTATTTTAAAGTTTTCTCTATATACAAAAATTATAAATAATATATTATACACACACACACACACATATAGTCAAGGTTGGGCCGGTCTAGGGTTGACCCTGGACTGATGCTCACCCTTACAAATAACTCAAAGATGTATGCACTGACTCTAAACCATGGCAATCCGTATATAAGAAATACAGGGACCAGTCGTTCTCTGTGGGGAAAAGGTAAAGAAAATCCAAAGTACATTGTGTTCGGCACATTATGTGACATGTATACTGAACAAATAAGGAATTTATAAATGAATGTTCAATCAACAGGATGAAAATACATAAATTTCTCAATTCAATCCATGGAAAACTCGTGGAAAGAAAACATAGAAGTGAGCTCACAAAATATAAATAACGAGAATTACACTTGGCATCTTCATTTACACGACAAGGATTGGACGACCTTTGTCGTGGTATTGATTGCCATGGTGCAATTCATTTGCGAGGTCTTCTTTTTCTTGAACATGAACATGATTGTAATCTTTCCTTTAAGCTCGCCCTGACTGGTCAATGTTATGACCCCAGAGCTCAGTTTGCTCCCGAGATTTGAATTGATATTGCTGGGCAAATTAGCAGAGCTCAGAGTCACACTCACATCGGTCTTCTTAGTAGATTTGAAGTTGGCCTTGCTCTTGGGGATGATTGCTTGTCCCACCTGGACACCTTCATAAGTGAAGTAAACAGTGGAGGCGTCGTACTTGAAAGGACCCCAGTTGGTGTTTTTGACTCGGATCGGGGCAACGAAGCTCATATTGAAAGAAGGCGAGGCCTGAGTCTCGACGGTCAGAGTCTGGACGGGAAAGTCGTCGACCCTGAACTTGGGGGATTTGAACTTCATGATGACCAGGATGAAGAAGAGGGCTTGGACTACCTGAAAGATGACGAAGGCGATGATGCCGATCGTCCATTTCATCCTCTTCTTGCGCTTGGCCTCCTCATCTTCCATGGTATGAAGTGATTCTTGATCGTTGCGGTGATAGCCGTTTGATTCGGGTGGGTGGTATTGGTTCTGGTTCTTCTCTGCCATTGCTAGATGGTCTTGTGGGGAGCCGGCTTATGATTTATGAGTTTTTTCTTCTCCGAAGGAATTGGAGATGTGAAAACTGAGAAGGCTGAGAATGCTGAGAAGTCCTGGTTATGCTGAGGTATATATACGATGTTTGGGACACATCACGAGGGAATATAAGACTCCATTTCCAGGAAACTGCAATTTGATTAGAGGGGCCAAACGCGTCCGAACGTTGAAATCATCATGTATTTCTAGAAGAATGCGAATTATTGTTAGTATGACTTTCGGACATTGCTTTTTCAATAAATAAGGACACCTTTTTATTGTGGGACCATATTATTCTATCAATAGAAGCTTCGATCACATGAACTAGTTGGCCTCCCTGAGAGCTTTTAACAAATTATATTTTCCATCTGGGTGCTAAACCAGAGGTTAAGGCACGATGGGGCCAGAAGCGAACCCAGTCCAGAGCATGTCTCTTTTGACTTCTAAAATATCATCATCCCCACGACAATGACGCCAATTGCTTATATTCAGGTACTTTATCTCATTAATTAAATGTCAATTCATGTGATACGGGATATATCGCTAAAAAAATTGACATGGATTATTTGGAGACCGTCAATGATTAGATAACATGAAATAAAGTGAAGTCTATTAATCAATAAGGTGTTGGCTTAGCTGGTAAAAGAGTTGGTACATTGGGATCTTGGGTTCAAGTATAACATTACTCAAGAACTAGATATCATATTTTAGACTCACCCAGTATTGCTCTTCAAGCCCATGTGGCCTGAGCTCGCCTATATATTAGACCTACGAAATGTAAACGATCAGATTGACATTTTGAGATTTTAGGTAAAAATATTATTTGTTAGGAGTTAGAGTGATGTGTCAAGGTTAACTCAATGTAACCAAAGAAAAATTCCTTCAGGGGTGATTGATTTTATGGTAGATCAATTCATACTCTAGAACCGAGAATCGATCCACATGCTCTTATAATCGGATTGAACTGAATTAACCAATTCGGTCTAGTTCCCAGTTGAGTTTAGGAACAGGCGGGGATACTTGTGATCTTGGGTTCAAGTATAAAATTACTTGAGAATTAAATATCCTTTTTTAGACCCACCCACATTGGTCTTCAAGTCCGTTTGGCTCAAGCTCGCCCATAATCCATTAGGCCCACGAGATGTAAAAAAAAACAGAACGACATTATAATTTATTAGGACTTAGAGTGATGTGTCAAGGTTAACTCAAGGTTCATCATCATTATGTAGCCAAAGCCCTTAGTTATAGGGGTGATCGGTTTTAGGGTGGAACGTCTCACCCTACCCTAGAACTTGAGAACTAATCCACTGGGTCTTGGAATTGGACCAAATTGTACCAACCGGTCCAATCTAGTTCGCGGGTGAGTCCAAGAACCGGCAGGATATTTTTTTATCTTGGGTCAAGTATAAAAAGACTCAAGAACTAAATATCCTTTTTTTGGATTAACCCACGTTGGTCTTCTAGCCCATTTAGCCCGGAGCTCGCCTATAGTCTTTTAGGCGCATGAGATGTAAACAAACAGATCGACATTTTGAGATTTTAGGTACAAATATTATTTATTCGGACTTAGAGTGATGTGTCAAGGTTAACTCAAGATACATAATCACTATGGAACGACAACCAAAAAAAGCCCTCAATTATAAGGGTAATCAGTTATAGGGTGGGTTGGTTCCCACTTTGGAATTGGCTCACTTGGTCTTGGAACTAGACTGGACCAAGCTGATTGGTTTGGTTTGGCTCCTGAATGAGTCCAGGAACCGACAAGGATATCTTCTTTTTAGCCTATGAGGAATCGTTTGTTCATTCACTTGTTAGTCAGCACACACTTGTACTCTATAGTACTCTGTAACACCCCAATAAATAGAAATAGACCGTCTCCCAGTTGTCTAACCCCTCGCTTCTTCTCTGACCAGCAACAACTCTCTCTGTTCTTAGAAAGTTAAAGAAAAAGGTGTGTAAGAGAACAAACATCGAATGAAGGAAGCGCGTGATTGCATGAGTTAGAGAGTGAGAGGTGAGAGGAATAAGACTGAGTGAGCAAGAAGGACTAAGGGAGGCGCTGCGTGACCGCGTGAGAATGAGAGACGTGAGACTGAGTGAGAGTTGAGAGGGATGAGCGGTGAGAGAGAATGGGAATTTAGGGTTTTGAGAAATGTTTTGTAATTGAAAAAAATTATATAAAAAAAAAAAATCAATCCGGTGGGAGAGGGTGGTTCCACTCTTGGAATCGAGAATGAACCAGTAATCACTTATTCCAAATTTTAAGAACCAAGAACCATTCAGAAATGGTCAGTTCGGTCCGATTTCCGTACTCACCCTTACTCAATTAGTGATCAAGGCAGGACTTAGTTTTTTTTTTTTGGGTTCAAAAAGCAGGACTTATTTGACTAACATTAGGTATGGAGGAATTGTGTGATTGCCTACATGGAGTATTCGATGAAGTTCCCTACCATAACTAATCTTAGTTCTGGACAATATTTCATAATTCAATATCCTATCATCATTATTTAGACTACCCTACACTGTCCAAATTCACAATATTGCTTTATTGGTGTTCCATTTATATCATGAGGTTACAGTAATATTCAATAGTAACATTGTAGTTGGCCGCTTACATAAACATATAATAAACCAACGCCACTATAAAAATAATGTACACGAGCATACACGAAATAGAAACTTTCATCTACTAATGAAAATGAATACTCCTATAAAAGTTATGTATACATGTCAATGTCTCAACCCTACTTATGAAGTGTATCTTTTTTGGAGGCCGA
The DNA here is from genome assembly GCA_014182395.1 of Eucalyptus sp. ANBG9806169. NCBI lineage: Eukaryota > Viridiplantae > Streptophyta > Magnoliopsida > Myrtales > Myrtaceae > Eucalyptus > Eucalyptus sp. ANBG9806169. The sequence goes on along the minus strand of CM024577.1, from coordinate 4,758,970 downwards.
AGGATCAAATAAAAGTTCATCAATTGGATGTCTTCATCATTACTCCATATAAAACTAAATCTTATGGATATTTGCCGCTTCAAAATCCAAATTTTGGTAGGGTCATCGCCACAAAACGTAATTGTGAAACATTTCCGTGATCTTTGACCAATAGATATATATATTTCCATATTAAACTATTGATGCTTAAATTTTAATGACTCATTTGGGTATCCATTGCATACAAAATTGACCTCGACCCTAAGCAAAAATAATTAATTAATTTGCATACTATAAGCATTTGAATTAATAGTATCAAATCCATACGATTGCATTGGAGTTAATGGACATAATAATGGGGGATTTTGAGCTTAATTAAATTAATTAAACTAACCCGTGTAAATTGAAAATTTGGCCAAACCCATTATTCATCATATGAAACGGGGGATGCCAACGTGGAAAGTATTAATTTTTTTAGAGCAAGGAATAATTGAGCTTGCTATTATCAAATTCGACTATGGAGATAAGAAAGATGAATGTGTCAAATATATATATTTTTTATTCAAATTAGGAAATAAAGATATCCTTTGTTCTCGAAAGAAGCCCTAATTCCTTATCTGTGTAAACTTTATTATGCTCATAAATCAGAGGAAGTGGTTCATAAAGGGGTCCGCAATACACAACAGAAAAGAAAAATGACATAAGAAAGCATAAAAAGAAAATACACACACACACACACGAGGTCTCTCTCCTGCGGCACTCCCAGAAAATTTCAGCGCATAGTTTCACAAAATCATCAAGTATGCATTCATTGACCGTTGGATCATGCTCAAATTTTGTGGACACTAGACATTATCCCGCGCTAGTGACCCGTGGTTTATGCTAAGCGCTGTCGGCTGTGAGGCGGTTCCACGGTCACCCAAAAATATATATATATATATATATATATATATATATATATATATATATATATATATATATATAGAAAATATTCAATAAAAAAAGGAAAGACTATATTCTTTTAATTTAGGTATATCAAATCTAGTCCTAAATTGATTTAAACAATCAATTACAATCTCGAATATATATCAACCATAATCTGGACAAATCTCAAATATCTTGAGCATATCTTCCAACACTCTCTTTCAAGTTGGTGGCTTGTATATGTCCAAGAAGCTTAGCTTGCTTAAGAGATATGCATGTTGCCTTTGACATAAAGATTTGGTGACTATATCCGTAGGTTATTTGGTGGTTTTCGACCCCTCTTATCTCAATTATACCTTCTTGAATTTTCTCTTGAGTAAAGTGACAATCAACTTTTATGTGTTTTGTTCTCTCATGTACTATGTGATTCGCCATAAGTTTGAATACGGAATCATTGTCACAAAATACCAAGGTCAGTCCCTTGACTTGTACTCCAAGATCTAGCAATAGGCCTCATAACCAAACTACTTCACAAATAGTCTTAGCCATGGATCGATACTTAGCTTCAACCGATGATAGGGACATAGTTGATTGTTTCCTTGTCTTCCATGAAAGTAACAATTCCCCAAGTTTGATGTAGAAACTAGTGATAGACCTTCGACTCATAGGACAAGTCGCATAATTTGCATCGTAGTAAGTTGTCATATTTATGTTGCATTTGCGAGAAAGAAGAATCCTTAGTCTTGGGCATTTCTTCAAATACTTCACAACCTTCAAAGTAGCATTCATATGAGACTATTTTGGACTATACATGAATTGACTTAGGATGCGTATGGCAACTTACCAAAGAATAAAAATTTCTATTCTTTTGCTCTCGGAAGTAGATTTGAAACAGAAGTCCGTTTGGTAAATGTTTTGTTCTCGGGAATAGATTTAGAGTAGAATCGAGAAGTAACTTTGTTCCTAGGAACAATGCCAAAATTAAGCCAGCCCATTTGTTCTCTTTTCTCTTTTTTTCTTCTTGTTTTTCTTCCTTCTCTCTTCTTCTTCCACCGCCGCTGCCCCCACCATCGTCCATTGCCGCCGGTCACCGGTGACTAGTTGAGCAAGGTCCGACAAGCTCGCCCAGCCACCAGCGGGCCTCGCCTAGCCAGGCAGTGGCCAAGTCCGACCGAGCCATGGTTAGGCGAGGCTCGACCTCACCTAGATTTGGTGAGGTTGAGCTTGCCCAGCCACCAACGGGGCTCGACCTCGCCAAGCCACTACAAGGTCGACCTCACTAGATTTGGGCTCAGCCGCTCGCCTAGCTAAGGCTTGGCCAAGCCTCTCCCAATTGCCGGCAAGGCTTGGTTGATGAGGCGTGGCCTCGCTAAGGGCCGACGACGCTCTAGCGAGGTCGTCGGCCAAAGCTTGAAGAAGAAGAAGGGAAAGAAAAGAAAAAAAGGAAAGAAGAATAAAAATTTTGGACAATTACCAAACGCCTTAAAATGCTTAAAAATCGTTCCCACAAACAAAATATAAAAGAATCATTTCTAATTAGAAATTGTTCCCGAGAACAGAATGATTACCAAACGCGCCATCAGTGTCTAGACCACATAACATATGTCTGGTTTGGTTAAAGTGAGATAGATGAGTTTCTCAACTAGTCTTTGATAGCTTGATGGATCCTTGAGTAATGGATCATTATCTGCAGAATGTAGACTGGCATCATAATCAACTGTGGTTAGCTTGAAATTCTTGTCAATGGGAATAATCGTTGGTTTGCATTCCAATAAACATGCTTTTGATATAATTTTCAGTACAAATTTCCATTGGCTAAGCGAGATCCCTAGGCCTGAACGGGCTATCTCAATTCAAAGGAAATATTTAAGTGACCCTAAATGTTTAATATGAAAAGCAGAATGTAGATATTCTTTGAGACTCTTCAGCGGATTCATCATTTCTCATAATAAGTATATCATCGACATATATCATTAATTAGATGGATGACATACCGTTTGTCCACGTGAACTGGGCATAATCATGTCTAGACTGTTTAAATCTCGTGGTTGTAAGTGCATTAGCGAACTTGGCGTATTATTGTCGGGAAGTCTATTTGAGACCATAAAAGGATTTGCGGAGACGACATACTCTGGACTCCCCCTATCTCCATAAACCTAGTGGAAGATTTATATAAATTTTCTCATTCAAATCCCTCTAGAGAAAGACATTGTGAACATCCATTTGGTGTAATGACCAATCACAAAATGCAACAATCGACAAGAAGGTGTGAACTATAACGTCTTTCACTACCGGAGAAAAAGTTCCTAGTAATCAAAACCTTCTCATTGAGTGAAACCTTTGACCACTAACCGAGCCTTGTATCTTTCAACTGAACCATCTACTCTATTCTTAATCCTATATACCCATTTGCAACCAATCGATTTGCGATGAGGGGGTAATGGAACGATATTCCATGTATGATTTTCCATCAAGGCATGCAATTATGTTTCCATAACCTTTTGCCAACATGGGTCATTTGTTGCCTAGTCATAATTAGATGGTTCTTGTTCCTTAGATACATGGCTAATGCAGCATATATGATCCAACGATAATCAATGAAAGAATACATATGAGGAAATAGGATAATGAGTACTTGGCGAGTTCGAGGCAGCACGGACATAATTTTTTGTCCATGTGGGTGGACGCGTGACGTGCCCAAATCGCCGTGTGGATCATTCTGCTGTATCGGAGATGATTCTTCAGTAGTGATGGGTGCAAAGAGGTTGCCATTGGAGAAAAATCAAGCTCCTCCTCATTTGACGTGGGAAGATGCATATTTGAATGATCCACAACTATCATGGATGTATAAATCCCATCACACATTGGAGATGAAACTATAGCTTGTGGCGGACAATCAGGAGGTGCAATAATATACAATTTTCTAGAAGATGAGTCTTCGTCAAACAAAAAATGATTAGAAATGGTACCCTTGGCAAAACTCTCGGATAATGATAATTCATCACGAAAAGGAAATACGTTCTCATGGAAAGTGACATCCCTACTTACAAAGAAATCTCCAATGGATGGTTCAAAATTCCAGTATCCCTTTTGGTGACTCGGATATCCCATAAAGATGCATCGACGGGCTCGATGACTCATTTTATCTTGAGGCCCCACCATGATCATGTAACATAAGCAACTGAAATCTCTTAGGTGTTGAAGTTCCGATTTCTTTCCTTTGAGAATCTCAAATGGGGTTCTCTTATCAAGAGCACGACTTGGCATATGATTGACCAAGTAAGCTACCGTGACCACATAATCTCTCCAAAATTTTTTAGGAATAGAAGCTTGAAATTCAAGAGCACATGCTACTTTCAAGAGATGACAGTGTTTACGCTCAACAATTCCATTCTTCTGTGGAGTGTAAGTGTATGAACTCTCGTGTAAAATTCCATTTGAAGAGAAAATATATGCACATTCACTATTCAAGAGTTCTCTTTCATTATCAGTGCGAATGTGCTGAATAGATTTTCGAAATGATTTTTGGATAGAGAAAAGAATGTTTTTAGATGAAAGAAAACTTGACTTTTTGATTGTATGAGAAATACCCATGTGGCATGGGAATAATCATCCACGATTATAAGGAAAAATTGAGAACCATCACGATGTGGTGTGTGATAAGGCCCCCAAACATCGGTATGAATTAAGGAAAAAAGAGCTTTTTGCATGAGAACTGCTATTTGGAAAGGGTGCATGAGCTTGCTTTGCCAAGGGGCAGATAGGGCATTGAGGATAAGGAAAATAAGTAGTATGACCCAATCTCTGATGACTAAGAAATTTTTTATCATTGGTAGCAATGTTACACAATGATTGATTATTCAATTTAATATTGGATAATTTTAAATTGCTTGGAAAACTAATCCAAAAATATAGCTCTTGTGAGATACTACCCAAGCCTATAGATTTGCCAGTTGAAAGAGCCTAAAAGAAACAATTATAAAGCACAACAAAATTTTCCTCACAAACTCGAGAAATTGATATGGGATTGAAATGAAAATTTGGAACACAAAGCACATTCCGGAGTGTGATGAGAGGGCTAAGATTTACTGTGCCAGTCATCGTGATATATGTGATATTTCCATTTGGAAGTTGTACTGAGACAGGAAAGGCTAATTTTTTGGTTTTTGAAAAGAAACATTTATCGCAAATAATGTGGTCATTAGCATTCGAATCAATTATCTATACGTCCTTAGAAATTGAATTCATTAGACAATAAGAAGTACTTGTAAAACTCCTAGCTTTGTGAGAAGCATCCAAATTCTTTAAGGCCCTCATAAGTTCCTGATATTGATCATGGGTAATCAACTGATTAAATTTGTCAGCGTGTTGGCCTGTGACCTAAAAAGCCGTCAAACAATAATATTTTTTTTTTCATTTTTCTCTAGGTTTGTTATGCAATTTCCATCAATTATTAATTATATGATGTAGACGTTTGCAATAATCGCAATATAATTTACATTTCCCTTTAAAATTATGCCGATTGCGCTTTGAGGACGTGGCAGAAGATGGCCTATTAGATGGTTAAAATATGGGAGCCATCACAGCTTCATGTTAGCCATCGGATCCAAATGATGGGGAGATGCCTTGCAAGCCGTTTGATCCTATGGAGAAGAGCACTCGTGAGCCTTCGGATCCAGTTAGCGGGTAGGGCGCCTATGAGCCGTCGGATCACATGATGCCATCCAGATTGTCCATCCCTCTCTTGAAATTCCTAGGGTCTTTTCAAGGAAATCTTAGTTGCAACATTTTCTTTTCTTCCTATCCTCTGGTCGCGGCTACTTTCTGTGAGGTGTTCATAGGCTACAAACACAAGCCCATCTCCGGCCTTGGGTAAATTGGACGTGGCAAGGTGTTGGCTCTCCTTCTGAATGGCAAGTTGATAAATCCAATCAAGCTTTGGCATGGGCTCTATGGTCAAGATATGTGACTGAAAAGAGAGGTAAGATTTGTTCAAAATGAAGAGAAATTTGGTCACTTTTTCCCTCTCTCTTATGGTTCGGTATTGCTACAAAGTCGATTTCGGCCCTTCTACTTTCTCTGCAACCGCTTCTAACTCGTTCCATAAGATTGAGAGCTTGTTGTAGACTGCATCTATAGTCATATTGTCCTTCTGAAAGTTGTTGGGTTAGTGAAAAAATTTCAACCTAATCTAATTTTCTATACATTTCTTTGATATGCTCCCACATCTTTCTCAAGTCCTCCATCAAGGGTAGTCCGACCGCAATCTTGGAGGTAATGCAATTTCTGATCCATGTTCGGACAAGTTGATTGCATTTCCTCCATAGTCGCACTAGATGCTTGTCGGTCAGAACCGATATCATTCTGTCGATAAATTTGTCTTTGTCCTTGGTGATCAACACTCGCTAGAACTCCTATGAGCAAGTCAAACAATTGTTGGGACTAGAACATTGTTGAGTGGTGAGCCGTAGCTCCAGTCCGTCAGCCATCAACGTGTACAGTGGGTTGCTGGGTTCCAGGTGACTATTGGTGGCAACGATCTAATACAAAAGAAACCTTGGTTGGGGAATCAGGTAGGGATTCAATCCCACACCCGAAATACTCAGTTTGGGTGTATGACCCACATGAATGAAATTCAGCCTGGTGACTGGGCTTGCCACAAACATGGTTGGTGGGCCTCCATTGGGCTGAGCCTATTCTCCATGGCCTTGATTTATCTACCATGGGCTTGTTTGTGCGGACTCATAAAGCCATGGGCCAGATGCCATCTGAATAGGAAGCCATTGAATGGATTACCCCGAAACGGGCTGTCTTGCGATGAGTTGTCCTTGGTTGGGCTGGGCTTGAACTCCTTGCTCTTGGTTTACAATCTCAGTAGGCAAGTCCAAGGTAGGTTCTTGGATTGGTGTGTTTTCTTGCAGAGTTGACTCCTCTGGAGTTTTCTCTTCAGAAGTTGATGGATGCTTTTTAGGCATGGTGTTGGTAAGAAGAAAAACGGTAAGAGAAACTTGGTTTTCTTTTGGTGTTTGAGGATGTTTAGATATTGATTTCTACATTAGAGTGCTAACCTTGTTTTGTAGGATAGGGTTCCCACGATAACGAAGATGCAATACTATCCGGAGGGCAACTAATAAAAAGTGCAAAAGCTAGGCCAAGAAAGTTCGCTCTGATATCATGTCACAAATTGATATGGAAGCAACAAGAAGAAGAGAGATATCATGGAGGAAAATGTATAATGTGCACTTCATTGATTGTATTCTCAATGTACAAGGGGATCAATATGTAATACAGAAAATATTTTCAATAAAAAAAGAAAAGACTACATTCTTTTAATCTAGGTATATAAAATCTAATCCTAAATTAAAAATTTACAATCTCGAATATATCAACATTGATTTGGACAAATTTATGATATGTCGAGCATATCTTTCTAACAAATCTCTATACAAGAAATACAATGACCAGTCATCCTCATGAAAATCTTTTTCCGGCAAAAGACATCTCACGATGAAAATGGTCTTCCTGCCCGGGGAGACAGAGGGGAGGGGGGGTGGGAAATGCAGAGCACATAGTGTTGGCACATTATGTGACATGTATCCAGAACAATTAAAGAATTTGCAAACGAGATCAATAACAAGATAGAAATACATAAATTTCTCAATCCAATCCAAATCCGTATATAAGAAATACAGTGATCAGTCATCTTCATAAAAATCTTTTTCCGGCCAAAATAATACATAAATTTCTCGATTCAATCAGAAAACTTGCAGAATGGAAGTATACAAGCAAACTCATAAACTATGGATCACCAAGAATCACAATTAGCATCCTCATTTACATGACAAACCGCCTTTTATCGAGATATCGATCGCTATGGTGCAATTCATTTGAGAGATCTTTATTTTCTTGGACATGAACATGATTGTAATCTTTCCTTTAAGTATGCCCTGACTTTTCAATGTTATGACCCCAGAACTCAATTCGTTCCCGAGACTCGAATTGATATTGCTAGACAAATTAGCAGAGCTCAAAGCCACATTCACGTCGATCTTCTTGGTGGACTTGAAGTTAGCCTGCTCTTGGGGATGATTGCTTCCCCCATGTGGACACCCCCATAAGTGAAGTAACTAGTGGAGGTGTCGTACTTGAAGGGACCACAGTTGGTGTTCTTAACTCGGAGCTGGACAACGAAGTTCACGTCGAACGAAGGTGAGGCCTGAGTCCCGACGATCTGAGTTTGGACGACAAAGTCGCTGACCTTAAACTTAGGGGACTTGAACTTCATGATGACTAGGACGAAGAAGAGAGCTTGGACTACCTGAAAAATGACGAAGGTGATGATGCCAATGGTCCACTTCATCCTCTTCTTGCACTTGGCCTCTTCATCCTCCATGGTATGAAGCGATTCTTGATCGTTCCAGTGATAGCCGTTTGATTCGGGTGGATGGTATTGGTTCTGGTCCTTCTCTGCCATTGCTAGATGGTCTTGTGTAGAGCTGGTTTGTGATTCTTGAGTTTTTGCTTTGTTGAAGGGATTGGAGATGTGAGAACTGAGAAGGCTGTGTTGGAAGATCTTAGAGTTGATTCTGATTTTAATTGATACTAATAGATATTTGATTAGAACAATAAATAGGAAGCTAGAGAATTCTGATTCTTGTATCTTTATTCTTTCCTATTTTGCTCTTTCACTCTTACATTATAAATGTACATGTAATGTTATATAGAAGATATACAGTAAAAGCATTTTACCAAAACTCCATTCTCTTTTCTGTCATGGTATCAAAGCTTCCGCATCCTGGCCTTGCTTCCGCAACCTTCTGAATTGCCGTCATCTTTCTCTAGTCTGTCGCTACATCTTTTCCCTGTAGAACAAACCAGCAAAGCAATTAGGAATTCAATCTATATACCATGGCAAAGGATAAAAACACTATGAGTCCCTCCGAAGAAGACTCATCACCTCAGGATCAAACAAATTCATCTTCTAATCAAATTGGATCGACTGAAGAAGGGCAGGTTACCAACAACGTCTCGGCCCCTGCCCTTGCTCCAGTGCATATTCCAATGCCGACTTACTAGCCTCCAGCCCAATGGTACCCCCCTCCATGGACAACTGGATCTAGACAGTACCCATAAGGGACTGACTTGACTGATGAGTTGGGACAAACTGCTCCGGGTCACAGACCCGGATTCATACCGAGACAGGGAATGGAGTCCTACCTGTTTCCACACGGAGCGCCTTACTCTTTTCCATTCAATGGCGGCCGGCCTGAAATTGGCGATCCGCTTTACACTTCACTAGCGGACGGGCCGCAATTACGATTGATCAGCCAGCAGCTCATCGGACTAGCGAACTATCACTCTTGGGCTCGAGATCTTCGGCGAGCACTCGTCACCAAGGCCAAGGAGGGCTTCATCGAGGGAACCGTCCCCTTTCCAACGGACGAGCGACTACAAAAGCACTGGCGGGAACTGCTTGGTGCCTGATGTTGTTGCCGGCCTCCCTCCGACTGAAGACTCGAAGATTTTCTAGGAAAGCATACAAGAAATGTATGGAAGGTCAGATAGGGCAAGAATTTTTTCATTGACACAAGCCCTAGCCGAATTAAAACAGGGGAACCTATCGGTCACCACCATGTTTAACCGGCTATCGGCCCTGTGGAATGAGATTGAGGCGGCTGAGGAGAAGTTGGAGGGACCGGAGACGACTTTCCGACAATACTACGCAATCAAAGAGAAAGAGAAGGCCACCAAATTTCTCCTTACCTTGAATGAGTCGTACGCCGTGTTTCGTTCGCAAATCCTTGCGATGGAACCTCAACCAATGCTCGGTCGGATCTTCCAACTGGCCGTGTAGGAAGAAAACCAGCAGGTTGCTGTGACAGAACAAGCTTGGGTCGGTGAAGGATTCACGGCGTTTCCATCTGGGCTTGTTTCGACGGAAAACGTTGCCGGAGCCACAGGGGTTTTCGTAGCCACGAGACAATCGCGGGGAAAGGCTTTTGCAGCCGCTGCAATGAAAAGTGGAGAAGACAACCCTAGGTCTTCACAGATGGATGGTTGGGATCGCAGCAATGGATCGAACGGCCCGAATAAAAGCGCTGGATTTGACGGTCGTGGGAGGCGCATTGGATCGGATGGGCAGGATCTCTTCTTTGGAGTGGACGGCTAGGATCGACGCGTGAGATTGGACAGCTTCAATCTCGCGAATTATTCCGCTGAATCGGATGGTCGACATTTTGCCACATCAGCACTAGTTTACAAAGGATCCTACGACACATGAAATGCCACGTCAGCTGGGAAGGTTAGTGGACAAAATTCAAAAATTAAAAATAAATATTATGAATTTTGCAAACGTCCACACCATACTGTTGAAACATGTTGGAAATTACATGGGAGACCCAATAATAAAAGGGAAAAGGAGGCATCAGTCTATCAGGTCTCTACACAGAAAAATTGTGGACCGTCTCAACAGACTATCACCCAAGAACAATATGAAAAGATTGTGCAAGTCTTGAGCCAACTCAGGACTGGTGACACTGGTGCAGGATTCTCAGGTACCTTTTTCCATAAAAAGAATTCATTATCTATTGATGCATGGATTATCGATTTAGGCGCAAGTGACCACATAGTTTGTAATGAGTATCTATTTTCTCATGTCCATCAAAATACACAGTCTCTTATTACGGTATGACTTCCAAATGGGAACATTATGAATGTTACCAAAATCGGTACCGTACATCTTGGTCAAAACATTGTCCTTAAAAATGTCCTATACATCCCAGATTTTGAGTTTAATCTTATTTCTGTCGCAAAAGTATGTATGGACAATTCCTGCAAAGCCATATTCAATTCCAAAAATTGTATCTTTCTATTAGGAGACCCTTTGACATTTGGGGCATCGTGATGGTGATGGGCTTGGGTAAAGAGGCACAAGGGCTTTATTTTTGGGTCAATTCTCCGCGGGGAGATTTAGAATTCTTGAATAAAGGCATTTATTGTAATGCACTCAGTCTTATAATAAAAATCTCCTTTTGCATCAACGATCAGAATGCGGGTCATAGTGCTTGATTTCCCCATCCAAAATGTCCCATATGTCATTTAGCTAAACAAACTCGAGCATCTTTTCCTATTAGCACATCTCGAGCCCAAAATCCATTTTCTTTGATTCACATGGACATCTGGGGTCCTTATCATACTTCTCATCGTGATGGCTCTCGCTATTTTCTTACAATTGTTGATGACTATAGTCGTGCCACTTGGCTTTATCAATTTGATAAATATGTGCATCGAATAAGATGAAAATTAACCTAACAAATAATGAAATAAACTAAACTCCAAAAATGAAAAGTAAAAGTAAATAAAAAGTAAAAACTACCTAAGGGTAAAACCCACGGGGACAAGAGTAACGCCGAGCAGAAAATGGCTGAAGACCGGAGCTCGGTGTGGGTTCTTGAGTCACGGGTTGGCGGTGGGGCGCGACGGCGTCGGGCTGAGATGAAATGGCGTGCGTCGGCGTCGGGCGGTCCGATGTTCGCCGGAAGGAACGCAGCTTGATGATGCAAGAGAACTCGGACCGGCGCGGGCTGCGAGGCAAATGCGGATCTGGTTCGAGCTCGCGGTGTTTCAAGACACGGTGTCGGGCGCACGATTTGCGGGTCGCTCGGGCTCGGGATTTTGCTGGCGTCGAGTAGCTAGGCCGTCGAGGAAGGCTTTGAGTGCGGGTCCGTCGTCGCGGATGGAGTAGGGGCTGCACAAGCGGCTCCGGAATCTACTGGCATCGGGCGGCGTCTGGCTCGAGCGAGCGGCGTCACGGACGGAGCAAGGGTTCATGCAATCGAGATGAGGCGAAATGGCGGGCGTTCGGCGGGCTGGTGCGTCGGTGCTTGTTCGCCATTGCGAGAGGAGGTGGGACCAGCAAAACGGTTTCTTTCGTGCTTGATTCCGAGGCTTCAAATGATCGGTGGAGCGGAGGCGTGGACGAGCGAGCGGCGTGGGGCTTCGTGGAGGAGAAATGTGCGAAGAAGATGAACAGTGTACACCCCCCCTTTTACTTTTCTTTCCTAACACTCTTTCATGTGTTTCTCTTTCTCTCGCCAAACTCTCACGTCTCCTCCCTTTGCTCCCTTTCTTTTCACTTTTCACTTCACCTTTTGACTTTTCTTTTTTCCTCAAGAGCCGAAACCCATTTCCTCTCTTTCACTTTTTGGTTTTTCTCCTTTTTGGCAAGATATCTACTCAATAATGGGAGAGAATTTTTCACCGAGATTATCCTCTATTTCTAAAACTAATTTTAAATTAGGATTGCACAACTTTATTATCTACTCATGGGATAGTTCATGAAAGTTCTTGTACTATACTCCATAGCAAAATGGAGTGGTAGAAAGAAAACATAGACATCTCTTAGAAGTAACCCGTGCAATTAAATACCAAGCTTCAATCCTTGAAAAATTTTGTGGAGACTGTGTGGTCATAGCTGCCTATCTGATTAATCTCATGCCAAGTCGAATTCTTCATGGTAAAACTCCATTTGAGATGCTTTACAAGAAACAACTAGATAATAGCCATCTTAGAGTATTTAATTGTTTATGTTATGCAACAACAGTGGGTCCTCGAGATAAAATGAGCCCCCGTGCAACACAGTGTGTTTTTATGGGATACCCTTCCCTTCAGAAGGGTTATCGTGTCATGGAATATTCTACAGGACGTTTCTTCATAAGTAGAGATGTGGTTTTTCATGAAGACACGTTCCCTTTCAAAGAGAAGCTGGCTTCGTCGCAAGACAATTTATCCGAAAACAATTGGTTTCTTCTATCTGATGAAGATTTATCATCAGCGCCTGGCTTTCTTATAACCCCTGCATCTTCTATGACACTGGCACCAGTGGAATTCTCAAACTTGGAGATTGGATTATCAGCTTCATCTGAGGAAGTCCCTCCATCTACTTCAGCAGTAGACACAACATATATGGCTACTAAATCATCCACGGCTTCCGAGGATATGGTTGACATACCTCGTCGTTTTGGAAGACATACTCATCCACCCACTTGGACTAAAGATTATATATGTTTTGCTGCAAACTCTTCAGGTACACAATATCATGTTTCATCCTATGTTTCATTCAATTAGTTATCGGCAGAACATATGTATTGTATCAGTCGAATTTCAGAAGCACACGAGCCATCTTCATTCACTAAGGCAGCAAAGGATCCCAAATGGCGGAAGGCAATGGAGTCCGAACTTACTGCACTCATGGAAAATCATACTTGGGATGTTGTTCCCTTACCACCGCATCGAAAGCCAATCGGATGTAAATGGGTTTACAAGATCAAGTTCAAATCGAATGGTTCCATAGAATGCTACAAGGCTAGGTTAGTAGCCAAAGGCTTCACCCAAAGAGAAGGCTTCGACTATCACGAGACATTCTCCTTAGTTGCGAAGGAAGTTACCGTCCGGTCTTTTTTATCTATTGCAGCAATACGCAATTAGTCTTTACATCAGATGGATGCCCACAACGCCTTCCTTCATGGAGATTTAGATGAAGAAATCTACATGGATCTTCCTCAAGGATTACGCAGACAAGGGGAGTATCGGGTATGTTGTCTTCACAAATCCTTGTATGAGTTAAAATAGGCATCTAGACAGTGGTACGCCAAGTTCACTGCTGCACTAACCAATGCAGGTTTCCAGCATTCCAAACATGATCATACTCTATTTACACGAAATGAGGGAAGTTCATCAATTTATTTACTGATATATGGTGATGACATAATGGTTATGGGAAACAATGATTCTCATGTTGCAAGATTCAAGGAATATCCGCACTCCAATTTTCATATCAAGGATTTGGGACCTCCCAAATACTTTCTTGGCATTGAAATTGCTAGGTCTGATAAAGGAATTTCCCTCAGTCAAAGGAAATTTTTCTTGGAAATAATTTCTGAAGCAAGATTATCGGGTTGCAAGCCAGCAGTAATTCCCATTGAACAAAATATCAAGCTGACGACACATGAGTATGATCTCAATTCTTCTTCATCAAACAAGGACTCTTTACTTAGGGATCCGTCAGGGTATCAGCGACTTGTTGGAAAATTGATATATCTTACCATGACAAGACCTGATATATGCTACGCAGTACAAATACTCAGCCAATTCATGCATATGCCAAAAGAGTCACACATGAATACAGCCTTGAAAGTAGTAAGATACTTGAAGGGATGCCTAGGGCTCGGTATATTTCTGTCTCGTGAGTGTGATATGGGGATGACAGCTTTTTGTGACACTGATTATGCTACCTGCCCAATGACTAGAAGATCAATCACCGGTTTTTGTGTTAAATTGGGAAAGTCGTTGATTTCGTGGAAGACAAAGAAGCAGTCCACCGTATCATTGTCATCAGCTGAATCAGAATATCGAGCCATGGCGAAAACTACCTGCGAAATAGTCTGGATACGAGGACTTCTTTTAGACTTAGGAATATAGGTCAGTGGACCAAGTGAATTGTTCTGTGATAATAATGCTGCACTTAAGCTAGCAACAAATCCAGTTTTTCACGAGAGAACAAAACACATAGAAGTTGATTGTCACTTCACTCGCGACAAGATCAAAGAAGGAGTTCTCATGACAAAGGGCATTGGAACGATGAATCAACCTGCGATATCTTCACTAAGCCGCTATGCCAAAGACAACACAAGTTTCTATTGAGCAAGTTAGGTGTCCTCGACATATATAGGTCATCAGCTTGAGGGGGAGTGTTGGAAGATCTTAGAGTTGATTCTGATTTTAATTGATACTAATAGATATTTGATTAGAACAGTAAATAGGAAGCTAAGAATTCTGATTCTTGTATCTTTATTCTTTCCTAATTTGCTCTTTCACTCTTACATTATAAATGTACATGTAATGTTATACAGAAGATATACAATGAAAGCATTTTACCAAAACTCCATTCTCTTTTCTGTCAGGCTGAGAATGTTAAGAAGTCCTGGATATGTGTTTGGGACACAGGACAAGTGCATGTGAGACTCAATTTCCAGGGACCTGCAATTAATTCAGACGCCAACGCGTCCGAACGTTGAGATCATCATGTTGTCTAGAGGAACGCGACTTGGGTTGAGTATGATCGCCGGACATTGCTTTTTCAATAAAGAAGGATGACCCTTTTTTTACGGTTGGACCTATTATTCTATCAATAGAAGCTTCGATAACATGAATTCCTATCTGAACTGTATTCTTTTTTCCCTTTTTTTTGTTTGTTTGTTTTTTTTTTTTCAGCTGGGTGCTAAACCAAAGCTTAAGAAACGACTGGGGACAGAATCAAACCTAATCCTGAGCATTCCTTTGACATCTAGAATATCATTATTCCCACGGTGCTAAACCGAATTTTTTAGTTACAGTACTGGATCCAACTATTAAATTTTTGTTC
Organism: Eucalyptus sp. ANBG9806169; assembly: GCA_014182395.1. Classification (NCBI taxonomy): domain Eukaryota; kingdom Viridiplantae; phylum Streptophyta; class Magnoliopsida; order Myrtales; family Myrtaceae; genus Eucalyptus; species Eucalyptus sp. ANBG9806169. The sequence goes on along the minus strand of CM024577.1, from coordinate 4,743,645 downwards.
ATGTGATACATACGGGATATATGGCTAATTTGACGTGTTTTTTTTTTTTTGGAGGTCGTGGATGATCAGATAGTACGAAATAATAATTGCAAAAAACACATTATGAGATCAGGCTGGACATTTTTGACCGCGGTTGGCTATGGAGGAATCGTGTGATGCTTACATGGAGTATTCCGCGAGGTTCTACATAAATTAATCATTGCTTTGGAGACTATTTGACGACTCCTGTCATCACTATTCACGCTACCATACGAAGTCCAATTTCACAATATTGCTTTATTGTGCTTCTTCTAGATGACGTTCCATTTATATCATGAGGTCTAAATAATATTAGATAGTAGCAACGTACATGGCCACCAACATAAACAAATAATAGAACAATGCCAGTACAAAAATTTGTTTACACGAGCATATAAGAAATAGAAACTTTCATTTGCTAATGAAAATGAATACACTCATAATTACAAATTGTATATATGTCAATGTCTCAGTTCTATTTAAATTTTCTTTTTTGGCTGTCAGTGTATCACATAAAAGTTCATTAAACAAATTGGATGTTTACCTCATTAACTCCACATAAAACTAAATGTGATGGATATTTGCCGCTTACAAGTCCAAATTTCGATGGTCTAATTGCCACGAAATATTATTATGCAATATTTCCCTGCTAAAACAATATAAAATGAATGGACGAAAAATAATTTATCATCAATGATATATTTGACAGTGCTTTACTAGCATAACAGTTTTTGGACCACTATCAGATTAATGGCACTCTTTGAGCTACAAATTCTAGAAAGACTAGGCCCCAGAATAATTTTTGATTATTTGTTATTTATTTTTTTGTAGCCTAAACTGGCTATTAATCTCACAATGGATTAAGAACTGAAGGATTTAATCATGATGGGCCTAAGTCGGCCCGGCCTCGATGGGCCTAAGGGCCCGGCCCACGGGAATTAGACCCGTGGAAAAGGGTACCTATAAAAGGGATGAGAAAGAGAATGAACGCACCTTTTCGCATTTAGTACGTTCAGATTTCTCTCCCAAGAATCTCTCTCTCTCGAAGGCCAAGAAGCGACGCCATTTCCACTTCACGGCGAATCTTCGACATCGGATCGAACGGGACTGAAATCTCTTCCTCAATACGGCATCGGTGTCTAATCTGTGGCCAACAAGGTACGCTCGAATCCGTGGCGTGCTTTTGATCGGTGATACGTGACATTCCCGGGCTTATCTTCCGCATATGATTTAGGGGTTCGGTTTCGGTGCCGAATCCGGTTTTTCGGGGATCCTTTCGATCCCAACATTGGTATCAGAGCCCGTGTTAGCGTTTTCCTGACTTGTATGATGCTTATGATGTTTTATGATTGATTTTTTCGCAAATGAACTTCGGCCGTACGGATCGGGGCAAGGAATCCCGACACCCGAGAGTTGTTCGCATATCTTTTCGATTTTTCGTAAGTCGAAACAAAAATCTGATTGCACAGGGAGGAAGGCGACGTCGAGACGAGTCCGGAGACACGTCGTGCGCCGCCGGGGGACACCGCACGCGCCCAGACGCGCGGCCAGAAGCCGCTGCGCGTGGGCGCGACGCGCCTGCACAGCGCTGGCCTGGTTCGTCCAGGCGCGTGCGCCACACGCCCGGTGACGAACCGGCGCTCGCGAGCCGCCGGCCGGCGAACCGGCACGCCGGTCCACGGACCGACGCGTGGTGACGTCATCGCTGACGTCATCACCGACGTCGGTTGGCCGGACGGTCACCGGCCGGCGACCCGACCGGCGACCCGACCCGACCGACCCGCGGACGCTGGCACGCGTGCGGCACGTGCCGGCTGACGTCTGCGTGACGTCAGCCCGCGCACGCGCGGCACGTGCGGACGGTCCGCCCGGCCGGTCCGACCCGCCCGGCCGGTCCGACCGGGAAACCGGTCCGACCGATCCGACGACCGTTGACTTCCGTTGACCGTTGACTTCCGTTGACTGTTGACTGTTGACCGTTGACCGACGACCGTTGACCGTTGACCCAAAAAAAAAAAAAAAGATTTTTTTTTTTTCAATTATGTCTATGTGGATTATATGTAATCCAATATTGTTCTGCATTTGTTGAAGGAACAATGCCTCCCCTTCATTACGTACGCCTATTCGCGTGATTACCGATAAACAAAAGGCAAAGCTTTCTAAGTTGATAGCTGAGTTGACTGATTATCGATGGGAGAAAGGAGACTTAATTGATCATGTTCTTGAAGTCAACGGGAAGATTCAACAGGTCAAATGTTATCTACCTGATTGTTGTTATTGTAGCGACCTATATGTTTGTTGTATTTAACTGAAAGTATTATCATACTGTTGTATTTCAATTATCTGTTGCTCTCTATTAATTGCTGGTTGCTGTGGGTAGTTAGATGTGGGTAGTTAATAGAAGTTTTTGTAGCTTCATAGAATTGATTTTGCATATGACAATCATATTAATGATAGTTTTAAGTTAGGATTTTTGGAGGATGATTGGAAACATAGTGACCTTTTGATTCGAAACCTTACTTAAAATTATTAATTAATATGATGGGTTTTATGCAAAATAGATGCATAAGTGATAGGCATTAATAACTCGTGCATGTATGTCTGATGTGTTCAGATCAATGGCTTTAGCCACAAAGAGCATAGTTGTCAAGCTGAACAAAGGTGAAAAGCTCAAAGATGACAACTATGAAATTTGGCAAATGAAAATTCAATGTGTGTTGGAAAAGCAAAAAGCACTAAAAGCTCTTGACCATGTTATGGAAGATCTAGAGGATCTTGTGCGCCACCTTGAGTTAGCTGATCATCGCCTCAAGGCATTAGAGCAGAAACAGATATTTTTCGTGTTACTTTAAGCTCGAAGGGGCTTCATGCTCTAAGCGCAAGCGCATTGATTCGTTCAATATGTGGAAATGCAAGGGATCAAGTCCTTCTTGCAAGAAACCAAGAATTAACCAACAAAAGAGAGGAAAACGTCCTCATGTGAAGAATATCTCAAGGGTGAAATGTTACAACCGTGACCGTAAGGGTCACTATGCCCGCGATTGTCGCGAGCCAAAGAAGGTATACACCCTTGATACAATTGGGAACTTTGCATATGTGTCAAGTTCTGTATTCTTGACTGAATCTAATCATCTGTGGACTGTGGATTCAGGAGCGACAGACCATGTAGCAAAGGATAGAGGATCCTTCGTGGAATTCCGACGAGTACCTACGGAACTAAGTGGATCTATGTGGGAAACAACTCCAGAGCTGAAGTGAAAGGAATTGGCACATGCCAACTTAATATGCGTGATGGACGCACTTTGTTCCTTCATGATGTGTTGTATGCTCCGGAGATTCGTCGCAATTTAGTGTCTGTTTTAGTGTTGGTTAAATTAGGTTTTAATATGAACTTCCATAATAAAGGTGTAGATTTGTATTTGGATACAAACTACTATGGTCATGGTTATTTTCTGGATGGTTTCATTGTATTGGATATTGATTATGTTAATGTAAATATTTGTTATTCCCTTCTCACGTCTCACAATTCATATGAAAATGATGTGAATGTGTGGCATGCTAGACTTGGTCATATTGGCCAACAGCGTATGAATAGACTAGCCAAAGAGGGCTTGTTGGGCAAAATTGAAAAAGTCGATTTGCCTATCTGTAAGCATTGTCTAGAAGGGAAAACGACAAGGAAACCATTTGGAAAAGGTAAAAGAGCTGAATTTCCTCTGCATTTAATCCATTCGATATCTCGTGGTCCAATGAATGTGAGAGGAAGGCATGGGGCTGTTTATTTCATCACTTTTATAGATGATTATACTCGATTCGGATATGTCTATTTGATTTCTCACAAATCTGAAGCAATAAGTTGTTTCAAAAGGTTTATGAACCTGGTAGAGAATCAATTAGACAAGAAAATAAAAGCATTGAGATCCGATCGAGGTCGAGAATATTTATCTCGATGAGTTCAGAAAATTATGTGATGAAAAAGGAATAGAAAGACAGTTATCTATTCCATATACTCCTCAACAAAATGGTGTTGCAGAGAGAAGAAACAGAACCCTACTAGAAATGGTTAGGTCCATGATGGGGCATGCTAACTTGCCTATCACCTTTTGGAGTGATGCGTTGTTATATGCTGCCTATATACTTAACCGTGTGCCTTCCAAATCAGTTGCTTCCACTCCATATGAGTTATGGACAGGTAGAAAACCAGACTTAAGTTTTCTTAAGCCATGGGGTTGTGCTACCTATACACTTGAATCCTCTCACAAGTTTGGGAAATTGGGTCCCAGAGGAAGAAGAGTATTTTCATAAGATACTCAGAACACTCAAAAGGGTATGTGTTCATAGGTGAGCAGGAAAGTGGGAGTATAACTGAATTTGAATCACGGGATGTCACATTCTTAGAGGATGAATTTCCTAAGAAGGGCGAGATAGGGGAAGACAACACCCTATTTGAAACCTCGGATCAAGATAATGATCTTAGTGGAGTTCGTCCAAGTGGAAGTAATATGAGAAGTGATGAATTGAATTCGACTCATTCTCAATTGCAACCACATGATGAGACGACATCATTATCTAATCCCAGTGGGAGCATAATGGGGAATGATGTGCGAAGAGCACAAACTCCCATACGGCGAACAAGTCGCCAAAGTATTCCCTGTCGACGTTTTGACATTGAAGGGGAAACTTTTATGGTTGCTCCACAAGATGAGGATGAGCCTAGAAATATTAAAGAGGCTCTAAATTGCCATAGTAAGGAAAAAAATGGATTCATGCAATGGAAGAGGAAATGGAGTCAATGAAATCAAACCAAGTCTCGGGAACTGGTTGATCTTCCAAAAGGACGCAGAGCCATTGGGAACAAGTGGGTTCTCAAAATAAAGCGAAAGGTTGATGGCTCGATAGAAAGGCATAAGGCTCGCCTTGTTGCGAAGGGGTATAATCAACAGGAAGGAATTGATTATGAAGATACGTTTTCTCCCGTAGTGAGATTTACCTCAATTCGCATTATTCTGGCAATAGTATCTAGTATGGATCTTGAGTTACATCAGATGGATGTAAAGACTGCTTTCCTCAATGGGGAATTGGAGGAAGAAATATACATGGAACAACCAACTGGTTTCATAGTGAAAGGCCAAGAAGAAAAGGTGTGTCGACTTTTGAGGTCGATATACGGCCTTAAGCTTGATCATCGAGACAATGGTATGTACGTTTTCATAATGCCATAATGGCATATGATTTTACAATGATTGATGAAGATCATTGTGTATATATCAAAAGATCCAAGGATCAATTTGTGATCATATCATTATATGTTGATGATATACTGATTGCCGGAAGCAATATGGAGTTTGTTCATACTTGTCAAGAGTTGGTTATCTTCCAACTTTGAGATGAAGGATATGGGTGAGGCTGCATACATTCTTGGAGTTAAGATTTCAAGAGATCGTTGTCTCTTTCGCAAGAAACATATATAAATAAAGTTCTTGAACGATTTCATATGCAAGATTGTAAACCCATAGACACTCCTATTGCAAAAGGTGAAGGATTGAGCCATAGATCGTGTCCGAGGACTCCACAAGAAAAGGAACAAATGAAACATGTTCCTTATGCTAGTGCAGTTGGGAGCTTGATGTACGCTATGATGTGTACAAGACCCGACATATGTTTTGCAGTTGGAATGGTAAGTAGATACCAATCCAATCCAGGTCCAGCACATTGGAAAGCTGTAAAGAGAATACTAAGGTATCTCGAAGGGAACCGCTGATTTCAAGTTGAATTATCAAGGAAATGATCTGCGACTTGAAGGCTATTCTGATGCTGATTGGGGAGGAGATTTAGATGAAAGGAAATCTACCTCTGGTTTTGCTTTCTTACTCAACAATGGCGCCATATCATGGAGCAGTAAGAAGCAAACGTGTATAGCCTTATCCACGATGGAAGCTGAGTTCGTGGCATTATCAGCAGCGGTCCAAGAAGGAGTTTGGCTTAAGAGATTTTTGAATCATTTAGGTGTTATTGAAAAAGCTGCACATCCGTTGTTGGTTAACTGTGATAGCCAAGCAGCTATAGCGTACACTAAAGATCCAAAATATCATGGCAAGACCAAACATATAGATACCAAGTATAACTTTGTAAAAGATATGGTTGCACGAAAGGATGTGAACTTGCAAAGTACATATCTACGCATAGAATGGTAGCAAATCCTATGACAAAGCCAATTCCTAGAGATGTGTTTTGTGGTCATGTGAAATCTCTAGGATTGCGTAGAGTCTGATGTACTGGATTGTAATTTCCCTGAGTTGTTCACATGTATGAACTAGTGTTGTTTCGTTATTAAATGCCTATGAGTCTTTTGTTTGATCTTTATGCATCTTAATGCTTAGTGCATTATATTATGTTGAGAAAGTATGTCGGACAGATAAGAGATTAGCCCACTCACACGGGTAATCGCCTCTATTTACTATGTGATAAATAGAGATGAGACGGTTTTTAAGCTTATTATCTAGGTGATAATCGAGAGCTCAAGCTTAAAATACGTATGTCGCCTTAACTGAGTGTTAAGATGAGGACATAATACTTACGATGTCCGAAAGTAAAATAACCCATACATTTTACTTTATCTCGTCTAAGATGCCGATGTGAGTTCGATGAATTTTGTGAATGAGTAAATACGTGAACTCAAGTTAGACATTGGGTATGTCCGAACTATCATCTGTACGGTATTGATTGTGTAGACATACGCTCCATGGGAAAGGAGTTAATACCGTAATACGTATTTCATACTACGTATGCATGAGACGACCTATAAGAGTGACAAAAGTTTGATCTCAACTTTTATGACGTGTGAGACTCTTGAGGAAAAGAGTTCCTCAATTTTTAGTGCCCTCATGACTCTTACTTATTCTCAAGATTTCTATTTAATGTTTGCTATCTTAGAATGTTGCCAATGATCATGAGTTGATTCGATCTAATGGGACATTTCTAGAAAAGCAAGTTGAACTGAAATTGAGAGTTTGAAGGAAAGAGGAAGATCGGATTTGTAGAATCACATTGTGGTTTTGTATTCATAGGTCGACCAATTATGACTGTCTTTGGGATAATCATAATTGTGAATACAATATATATATCATTGTTTAAATGAGATTAAGAGAGATATAAATGTGATCGATCGATCTAGGGTACTGCATACTAAATTTACTCGGAAAATGATGCCCATTATGAGCTGCTATATATTCCTAACAGATGTATAGCAACGAGCTCTCAAAGTATGCTGGTCGCACGGATTATTCACCGGTATGAATGTTGAAAGAGGAAAAGAGGGATTTTCAGTTGATGGGCCTAAGTTGGGCCTATCCGCCCATGCTGTTTTTTTTTAACCACCATGTGCGAGTGGGAGATGAAGGATTTAATCATGATGGGCCTAAGTCGGCCCGGCCTCGATGGGCCTAAGGGCCCGGCCCACGGGAATTAGGCCCGTGGAAAATGGTACCTATAAAAGGGATGAGAAAGAGAATGAACGCACCTTTTCGCATTTAGTACGTTCAGATTTCTCTCCCAAGAATCTCTCTCTCTCTCGAAGGCCAAGAAGCGACGCCATTTCCACTTCACGGCAAATCTTCGACATTGGATCGAACGGGACTGAAATCTCTTCCTCAATACGGCATCGGTGTCTAATCTGTGGCCAACAAGGTACGCTCGAATCCGTGGCGTGCTTTTGATCGGTGATACGTGACATTCCGGGCTTATCTTCCGCATATGATTTAGGGGTTCGGTTTCGGTGCCGAATCCGGTTTTTCGGGGATCCTTTCGATCCCAACAAGAACTTAATTTGCAAAATAGAAAGATTTATGACTGAATTGGTCAAATTACAATAAGTTTAGAACTTTTTGGACAATTTTTCCTTGTAAGACGTGACGGTTCCAATTTTAATTTTTTATACTAATCCACCTTCCACTACTAAAAAATGTTCTAGCGACGGCTAGGATTGTCCGTAGAAGCTGAAAAATTATTGCCGCTGGGGTTCTACGACGGGACTTATCCGTGGCTAGTGGTCAAGCCGGTGATGCGGACAATGAACCTCGGTCAAAGCCCATCTTCACGGACTGTCGGTTCGTCCCTAGGAGTCCAAGTCCACAACAAGTGAGCTCTCTGTCCGCTTCATAGTTAGGAGATCCAAGCCAAGATGTCTGCACTAATTCTACACCATGGCAAGCCAAATGAAAGAAATACAGTGCACCAGTCATGCTCATGATTTTCTTTTGTCGAACAGAAGTCATCCTCATAATTAAAACACTACTCTCTGTAAGGAAAAAGAATAAAAAAGCACATAACGTGGGTATATAATATGACATGACTACAGAACAAACAAAGAATTTACAAATGAATGACCCCATCAATAAAAAGATAGAAATATATAAATTTCTCTATTTAAGCTGCGGAAAACTGGTGGAAAGAAAATAACAAGCGAGCTCACAAATTATAGATCACTGAAAATTACACTCAACATCCTCATTTACACAGCAGGGATTGGACCGTCTTCGTTGTGGTATTGATGGCCATGGTGCAATTCATTTGTGACGTCTTCTTTTTCTTGAACATGAACATGACTGTAATCTTTCCTTTAAGCTCGCCTTGGCTAGTCAACGTAATGACTCCAGAGTTCAATTCGCTCCCGAGATTCGAATTAATATTAGTGGGCAAATTAGCGGAGCTCAGAGTCACGTTCACGTCGATCTTCTTAGTGGATTTGAAGTTGGCCTTGCTCTTGGGAATGATCGCTTGTCCCACCTGGACGCCTCCATAGGTGAAGCTAACAGTAGAAGCATCATACTTGAAGGGACCCCAATTGGTGTTCTTGACTCGGATCGGGGCAACGAAGCTCATGTCAAACGAAGGTGAGGCTTGAGTCCCAACATTGAAGGTTTGGACGTTGAACTCACTAACCCTAAAATTGGGGGACTTGAACTTCATGATAACCAAGACGAAGAAGAGAGCTTGGACTACCTGAAATATAATGAAGGCAATGATGCCGATCGTCCATTTCATCCTCTTCTTGCGCTTGGCCTCCTCATCCTCCATGGTATGAAGTGATTCTTGATCGTTCCGGTGATAGCCATTGGATTCGGGTGGCTGGTATTGGTTCTGGTTCTTCTCTGCCATTGCTGGATGGTCTTGTGGGGAGCTTGTTTGTGATTCTTGAGGTCCTTTCTTCTATGGAGGAATTGGGGATGCGAGAACTGAGAAGGCTGTGAATGTTGAGAAGTCCTGAGTATGCTCAGTTTTATATCCAATGTTTGAGACCCAACAGATGTGGATATGAGACTCGAATTCCAGGAAAATGCTGTTAGTTTGAGACGCCAACGCGTCCGAACGTTAGCAATCACGTGTTTTTCTAGAGGAATGCGACTTAGTATGATATTCGGACATTGCTTTTTTAATTCAAGAAGAACGCCTTTCTTTGGTTGGACATATTATTCTACCAATAGAAGCTTCGATCACATGTACTGAATTGCCTTCCTGAGTGCTCTACCGTATTATATTTTCCTCTTCTTTATTATTTTCTTTCTTCAACTGGGGCTAAACCAAAGCTTAAGGCACCATGGGGACAGAAGCAAACCCACTTTCGGAGCATATGTCTTTTGACTTCGAACAGATATCATTATTTCCACGATGCTGCCGCCAGTTGTTTAAAATATGGCGAAATAAATTTAACATGGTTTAATTGGAGATCCAATTATGAATTATGGCGAAATAAATAAATTACACCATTCGGAACAATGTCCCACATTGTTGGATTTGCTGATCTAATTTATGCTTTCACCTTGCACTTCTAGCAGCTATAGTTATTTCCATCAAGATAAAGAGGTCTCGTATTTGATTGTCCTTCACAAACTCCTACGCCAATATGACTAGCCATGAAAAATGTTTATACTCTTGAAATTGAATACTTCAAAATATATGAGCAACTTGCTTTAATATCAATTGTTATAGCTAAATATGCAACCTAGATGGGGTGAATAGGCCGATAATCGAAACTTGATATATTCTATGGAATTGTTAAAATTGAGTTTGATTTACATAAGAACTATTTGATATATAATAGATTAAGTTGCTAATATCAAGTAAAATATGCTTCTATCAAACAACTATGAAAATAAATGATAGCGGTTTAGCTTACACCAAGTTTACATCCATTATTATAGACTAAGGATTTGTTTGGTAACTGGCCAACTCTTAGCTATTTTTGTTCTTTTATTCTCCAGAACAAAAAAAGAACATAAATCGATTTGGTGGAGCATAATCAAGAAGTAGAAAAAAAGTTACTTCTCTCTTCTCAAGAACAATTCTAGAATTAAGCCATTTCTTTTCTTTTCTTTTCTTTTCTTTTCTCTCCTCTAGCCATTCACCAAGCTCAGTGATGGCCAGCAACTAGCCATTGCTGAGACTTGGTGAATGACTAAAGGAAGAAGAAGAAGAGAAGGAAAAAAGAAAGAAAAGAAAGATAAAAACTCAGAAAATTATTAACAAATTAAAAGAAATTCTTAATCACAAAAAATATTTTGAGAGTCGTACCAAATGTATTAATTTTTTTTTATTCCGGAAATAAAAATTTTGTGTAATTATCAAACACATTTGAATGTTCAGAAACTCATATGGAGAATAGAATCAACATTATTTCCGAGCAGAAATATTTTTCGGAAATATATTGATAACCAAACAGACCATAACAAGCACGAACAAGCACGATTCCACCATTAAATTTGAGAGGTTACAACGTAGCTAGTACCACTTCTACCCAAAGCTAGTAGATCACGCAATCAAATCCTAAGCACTATTACGACACCATACACTTCTCAAAAGAGATTAGAGATGTCCGCCGAGAATCAGCCAACGGCGACAGCGAGGGGAGGTGCTGCAACTGCAACGAAGGAAAGGACTTCTGTGGCTGAACAGGGGCAATTTTTTCTTTTTGACACTCATCAACTTATGAGTGGGTGTAAGCAAAAAATTGCCTACCACATCAGTCACCGTAATGGCGCTACGCAAACGATGAATATTTTCTCCATTCCCTTCTTGGTAAATCTCCCAAATAATGCCTTGAGAACGTTGACACTCGATGACTAATCCATTGACTCAATGCTAATCTGCAAAACAGGATTATGTCCTCGGCCCACCTCGGCACACTTGGCAGGAAATCAGGACAAAGAAGAGGACGCTAAAAGAGAAAAAGCTTAAACCACAACAGTTCCATAGTGCCTTGGGGAGAAGTGCCAAAAAAGTCCTAAACCTTTTGCTTTTGTGCCGATTTAGTCCTAAACCTTTTTTTGGTGCCGATTCAGTCCTAAACATTTTTACATTGTGCCAATTCAGTCATTTCCGGCCAATTTTGGCCGGATTTTGCTGACTGGACGCCGGCCGGCTGACGTGGACAATTTTTAATAATATTTAATATTTTTAAATTTTTTTGAATTTTTGAATTATTTTTTTTTTTTTTTTTTTTTGTCTTCTTCCTCCGGCCGGTCACCGAGGTCCGGCGATCGGCCAGAGCCGGAGGCCGGCGGCCGACCTCGCCGGCCACCTTGCGGGCGAGGTTCGAGCCTCGCCGGATCCGGCGGGGAGCCTCGCCCATGGCCGGCGAGGCTCGACCTCGCCCGGATCCGGCGAGGGGAGCCTCGACCATGGCCGGCGAGGCTCGAGCCTCGCAGATCCGGCCATGGGCGAGGCTCCCCTCGCCGGCCTTCGGCTCTGGCCGGTCGCCGGACCTCGGTGACCGGCCGGAGGAAGAAGAAAAAAATCAAAAAAATCAAAAAAATTAAAATATTATTAAAAGTTGTCCACGTCAGCGCCGATAATGCCACGTCAGCCGGCCGGCGTCCAGTCAGCAAAATCCGGCCAAAATTGGCCGGAAAGGACTGAATTGGCACAACGTAAAAATGTTTAGGACTGAATCGGCACCAAAAAAAGGTTTAGGACTAAATCGGCACAAAAACAAAAGGTTTAGGACTTATTTGGCACTTCTCCCGAGTGCCTTGTGTGAACAAACTGTATAAGGACACTTTTTGTGCAAGGAAAATTGTGAGATGATTGTTTTAGGATGCATTAAAGTTCTCCCCTGTAGATACAAACGTAGAAAAAAGTTTTGGCTGAGTGCTATGAACTGATTTTACGGCTTTAACAAGCAGAATTGTTATAGTATTGACCTTTCACTACTAAAAAAATTTTCAAGCGACGCCTAAGACTATCACTACAAGCTGAAAAACTATCACTAGTGAGCTTCAGCAGCGACAGGACATGTGGCCACTAGTCACCTTTATGCGTAGACGCTGATGGGGACGGTACGCATACTCGCACCCAGCGGTCGAGCCATGAGGCATGGAAAACGAACAACGGCCAAAGCCCATCGTCAAGGATGGTCAATTTGTTCCTAGGGGTCCTACGTACAGAATATGTGGAACTCTCTGTGCACTTCATAGTTAAAAGATCCAATTCAAGATGTCTGCACTAATTCTAAACCATGGGAATCCAGATGGAAGAAATGCAGTGGACCAGTCATACTCATGATAGTTTTTTTTCGGCCGAAGGATGAAAGCAGTATTCTCTACGGGGAAAGAATAAAGAAAAAATTCGAAGTACGTGGGGACGGTATTTAACGTGACATGTATCCAGAATAAATAAAGAATTTACAAACGAATCTCCCAATCAAGAATAAGAATAAGATAGAAATACATAAATTTCACTATTTAATCCATGAATAACTCGTGGAAAGAATACATATATGAGGGCTCACAAACTATGGATAGCCGAGAATCTCAATTAGCATCCTCATTTACACAACAAGGATTTTACCACCTTTGAAGTGGTATTGATTTCCATGGTGCAATTCATTTGCGAGGTTTTTTTCTTCTTAAACATGAACATGACTGTAACCTTTCCTTTAAGTTCACCTTGACTGGTCAAAGTTATGATCCCAGAACTCAGTTCGCTCCCGAGATTCGAATTGATGTTGCTGGGCAAATTAGAAGATCTCAGAGTCACGCTCACGTCAATCTTCTTGGTGGACTTGAAGTTGGCCTTACTCTTGGGGATGATTGCTTCTCCCACCTGGACACCACCATAAGTGAAGTAAACAGTGGAGGCGTCATACTTGAAAGGACCCCAGTTGGTGTTCTTGACTCTGATCGGGGCAACAAAGCTCATGTCGAACGAAGGTGAGGCTTGAGTCCCGACGGTCAGAGTTTGGACGGCAAGGTCTCCGATCCTGAACTTTGGGGACTTGAACTTCATGATGACCAGAACGAAGAAGAGAGCTTGGACTACCTGAAAGATGATGAAGGCGATGATGCCAATCGTCCACTTCCTCCTCTTCTTGCGCTTGGCCTCCTCATCCTCCATGGTATGAAGCGATTCTCGATCGTTCCGGTGATAGCCATTCGATTCAGGAGGGTGGTATTGGTTCTGATTCTTCTCTGCCATTGCTAGATGGTCTTGCGGGGAGCTGATTTTTGATTGTTGAGTTTATGCTTCCCTGAAGAAACTGGAGATGCGAGAACTGAGAAGGCTGAGAATGTTGAGAAGTCCTAGTTATGCTAAGGTATATATACGACTTTTGGGACACAAGACGAGTTGATAGGAGACTCAATTTCCGGGAAACTGCTACTAATTTGAGACGCCAACGCGTCGGAACGTTGCAATCGTCATGTATTTCTAGAGGATTGCGACTTCGTTAGGGTATGACCTTCGGACATTGCTTTTTCAAAAGCGTGGGACACCTTTTGTTGTTGGGAAATATTATTCTATCAATAGAAGCTTCGATCACATGAATTGATTGGCCTCCCTGAGTGCTTTTAACGTATCCTATTTTCCAACTGGGTGCCAAACCAGAGGTTTAAGGCACGATGGGGCCAGATGCACTCTAAACGTCAACTCGTGTGGTACATGAGGGAATGACATAAATTATTTAGAGATCATCAATGATCAGATCACATGAAATAAAATGAAACGTATAAACTAATAAGGTGTTGCGTATATTCTTGCGATCTTCAATTCAAGTATAAAATTTACTCGATAACTGAATATCCTTTTTTTAGCCCCACCCAAATTGGCCTTCCAGCCAATTTAGCCTGAGCGCGCCTGTAGTCTATCAGGTTCAAGCCCATAAGATGTAAATGGACAGATCGATATTTTGAGATTTTAGGCTTCCTTTGTTTCTGGCATTTAGATTGCTTATAAAAATAAGTCAATGGAAAAGATTTCCTACTCAATAGAAAATCACTACTAAAATTCAGAAAAAAATGAATTCCTTTTTTAAAAAATTGGAAATCATTTTATAAAATATGATAAATTGTTAATACTTGGGCCATAAACTCTGCACTTGAGCACAGGAACCTCAAATGCTCGTTCCTAGGCCCTTGGCACTAGAACCGAGACTAGAGGTCAAGGCTAGGTCTATCGGGGTTTATCAAGGGTAAGCCCGAGTCTATCTAGGCAAGGCCCAAAGCACCCGTGCCCATGCTTAGAACTCTAGTGCTTGTGCTTGGGACCTTGGTGCCCAAGGCTTGAGTCCTCGGCACCCAAGCTTAGGTCCATTGAGGCTAGGCTCAGGACTTTTATGCCCGAGCCCAAGCCGTAGGCACTCCTGCCTTGGTCCATATAAGCTAGGCCTAGGATGCTAGCCATCGCACAAAGGTCCATCGAGGCCAGGCATGGGACAACAAAGCATGGGATGCTGCGCCCAATAACATTGAGGCTGGGCCCTAGACCTAGTTGTCAATGAGCAATTATAGTTGTCAGTTTCTTCCTCTAGATTTATAAATTTACCACACAATCTTTCCATCTATAAATTGAATCGCAATGCACAAAACATATTAAATGATCAAACTACTGCACAACAATGATCCATGAAAAACAAACAGAAAATATTCTCATACATAATTTCAAATAATCCGTGGAAAGCTTGTGGAACCATCTAATGGAGAATCACCGTCCTAATTCTCATCTGCACAATGAGAATTGGACTGTCTTTATTGCTGTGTTGATGGCCATGGTGCAATTCATCTGGTAGGTCTATCTCTATAACATAAACATGTCTTTCACATTTCCTCTGAACTCACTTTGATTGTTCAAGTTTACGACCCAGAGTACAAATTGCTCCCGAGTTTCGAATAAGTAGGCAAATTAGCAGGGCCCAAAGTCACGTTCACATTGATCTTCTTGGTGCTCTTGAAGTTGGCCTCGCTCTTCGAAACGATCCCTTGTCTCACTTGGACACCCTCATAGGTAAAGTTCACAGTAGAAGCATTGTACTTGAAGATGCCCCAGTTGGTGGTCTTGATTCTGATTGGAGCGACAAAGCACATTGAATGAGGGCGAGGCCTGAGTCCCAACAGTTGGGCTTTGGACGCTGAACTCGGCCACCCTCAACTTAGGGGACCTAAACTTCATGATGACTGGCACAAAGAAGAGAGCTTGGACAACCCGAAAGATGACGAAAAAGATTATGCCAATTGTCCACTTCATTCTCTTCTTTCGCTTTGCCTTCTCGTCCTCAATGGCATGAAGCAATTCTTGAAACCTCAGGTGATAGCCATTCTATTAAAAATATATCTCGAACTTGAGCCCCAAAAAATAACTTTCTTAATCCAAATAAGTTTCCTTTAACGGTGAAGGATTATTTCATAAGGAATTATGCAGTTAAACATTATGTAAGTTATTGAGTATATTGGAGGCTGAAAAATACAGAAAGTGTTTGAATGACTTGAGTGTAGTTGTAATTTCCGTTGTATCACTTAATCTATAGTAGAATTTTATGTTGCTCTTTCCGGGAACGTAGATCAATCCTATCGAAACATATAAATTCGTTGTCCAAATATTTTCTTATCCTATCTATTCTCTTGTTTGATTGATCACTTTCTGTGACACTATGGATTCGGGTGGTCGGTATTGGTTCTGGCTCTTCTCCGCCATATGGTAGTATTCTGCTAAACCAGGAATGAATCAAGTGTTTCTGTGAAGAGAATGTAGTGGAATAAGGTGCGTTGGAATGTACAGTGTTCGGAATGGGGACAAAGAAGAATGAATCAAGTGTTTCTGTGAAGGAATTGGATAAGCGAGAATGTAGTCGGAATGGGGACGAGAGGTGCGTTGGTCAGGTTTGTGTACAGTGTTGGGAGAGAGGGTTTGCCCAAGGAAGCACCCAACGGACAAAGAGAGCCACTTTCCTGGAAATTAATGTGATTTGACTCCACACCTCAAACGCGTTGTCCAAATTTTCACTTCTAGAGGAACGCGAGTTTCAGTGGGAATGTCTCAGCAAGACGAGTGGAGGGAGTCTCTCCTACGTCTCAAAAGCTGTGATTGTTTTGACTTTTGAAGTATCACGAGCGTGCCAGGCTTGTCTATCGATTCATCACGACCTCTCATGCATGTTACCTTTATACATCTAAAAACTTATACTTTTAGAATTAAAAATTTTAAATCTTAACCTATGCCCATGTCTTTTGTTGACCTTGAACATCTTATGTTTAGATAAATCTTAGTAGATCTTGAAGAATTGAGGGTTATAGCACCTCAAAAAAGATTGATATGTATTTTATTTGCAACTGCAATTACAACAAACAAATAATATCATAAATATGACTAACCCATAAAATCGTGAATAGTAGTAGACGTAAAAATTACTATCTTGTGCTTCGACTGACATATCCTTTTAATCTTTCCGTTTTCATCGAAACCTTAATAGTGTCTCTTATCTATTTCCGCCGCCCTCCCTTTGCCACTGCCAAGGCTGCAAACGCTGTGCTACACCTCTGGGTAGCCGCTCGGTACTCATAGCGGTTGCCTCCTCGGGGCCTTTGCCCAACTCATCCCCTCGATTCAACTATCTCTAATCTCTACCCCCTCTATCTACGAATAAAGGGAGAGTCCCTAATTGGATCGAGGCAAAGTTTGCGACACCTTTTGCGACCCTGATCGATAGTGGCTGGCCCGCAATCTGTGCGGCGTGCGCAGTGTTAAATTGTTGAAGGAAGAAGTGCATATTGGGAAAACCAGAAGAGGGTCAAAAAGAATTATATAAAAGGCAAAGAAAGGAAGTGGAGAATCATTCAACTTTGACTATCCAAAGTGTTATGCCGATGTTTTGTTCTCTGAGGAGGTAAATATACGCCCTGAAAGTATGACACATAGAATAAGATAGATAATGCCGTATTTGTATTCCATGTTGTAAAAGCATATTGCTCTGGATTTTCTGCTGGCTCTTTGATACAGGTTTGGCATGCTCTCCTCTTTGTAAATCCCCCCAAATAATGCATAAATTTGATGACTCATCAGTTGCCTCAAAGCTAATCTGGAGAGCACGATTAAGCCTTCCGCCCGCCTTGGCAGACTTGGCAGGTTATCAGGGAGGAAAAAAAAAAGCTTTCAAATAAAACAAATTCCGAAAAAGCTACAAAACAAAACAAAACGCAAAAAATAAAATATTACAACTTGCAACTATAAAACATACTCTCATTCTAAAATACCAGATTTGTTACACCATCAAAAAATAATCAATAATCAATCACCGAAACGTTAGTAACGAGCAAACACTGAGATTTTCCTCTCCAAAATTTATGGCTTGCACATCCTTAACACCATGAATTGAACACCTCCAAGAAGCTCTCATATCTAGATTTAGATCAAGAGGAAAAAGCTCTCAAACTTAGATATACACCCAAATGGAGAACAGAGTTTCTTCTGAATCTCAAAGAAGTGTAAAATCGCATCCCGGGCATCTGCTACTTGGACTAGTGACAACATTCTCACAAAATTTTCAGCTGCAACAAGATTTATTCACCATGACGAGCAACAAAAAGCAATAACAAAGAGCGAAAGAAGACGCATAAGCAAGGCGAAAACAAACTCCCATAGTAGATTGGAGAGGCCAAATCAAGGCCTAAAAAAGCGAACTAGAGTATCAGCTTCAGAAATTGAAGGTAAGAACCTGCAAGTGAAATTTCTTTGAGGGAGGGCTTTTATTTTTTGGAGAAAGAGTTGCTGACGGATATATTAGGATTTTTCCAACTTTTAATTAATAATGGAAGAATTATAAAATTAGATGTCACATTGAGTGTCTTGCATGAACAAACTATAGACCACTTTTTGCACGCTTTAAAGTTTTCTGCTATAAATACAAACGTACAAATATATATTTGATTCGAGTGTTATGAACCAATCTCATGGTTCAATCGAGCAGAATTCTTGGACAAGTTCATTTGTGGATACTATCATATTGTACAGTGTGAAAGTTGACGATTCGATTTACATATTTCTTGATGAGCCACGGCCTAAGCTCGTCCATCAAGGACCGTCAGTTCGTCCCTAGGGGACCCAAGTACGCAACATGTGGAGATCTCCGTCCACTTCATAGTTAAGAAAGAAATACAGTGGCCCAGTTGCAAGGCAAATGAAAGTAATACAGTGGCCCAGTTTTCCCCGTGATGAAAGGAGTATTCTCTATGGGGGCAAAATAAGAGAAATCCAAAGCACATGGTGCTGGTACAGTATGTGACATGTATACACAACAAATAAAGAATTAACAAACGAATGACCTAATCAACTATAAGGTAGAAACACATAAATTTCGCTATTTAATCCTTGAAAAATTCGTGGAAAGAGAATATGTGAGCAGGCAGGCCCACAAAGTATGAATCACCGAGAATCACGCACGGTATCCTCATTTACACGTCAAGGATTGAACCACCTTTGTCGAGGTATTGATTGTCATGGTGCAATTCATTTGCGAGATCTTCGTCTTCTTGAACATGAACATAACTGTAATCTTTCCTTTAAGCTCGCCCTGACTGTTTAGGGTTATGACACCCGAGCTTAGTTCGCTCCCCAGATTTAAGTTAATATTGCTAGGCAAACCAGTAGAGCTCAGTGCCACATTCACGTCAATCTTCTTGGTGGACTTGAAGTTGGCCTTGCCTTTTGGAATGACCGCTTCTCCCACTAGGACACCTCCATAGGTGAAGTTAATGGTGGAGGCATCGTACTTGAAGGGACCCCAATTGGTATTTTTGACTCGGACTGGGGCAACGAAGCTCATGTTGAACGAAGGTGAGGCTTGTGTCCCAACGGTTAGGGTCTGGACAGCGAAGTCGCCAACCCTAAACTTGGGGGACTTGAACTTCATGATGACCAAGACGAAGAAGAGAGCTTGGACTACCTGAAAGATGACGAAGGCGATGATGCCGATCGTCCACTTCATCCTCTTCTTGCGCTTGGCCTCGTCATCCTCCATGGCATGAAGCGATTCTTGATCATTCCGGTGATAGCCATTCGATTCAGGTGGGTGGTATTGGTTCTGGTTCTTCTCTGCCATTGCTAGATGGTTTTGTAGGGGAGCTTGTTTGTGATTTTTGGGTTTTTGCTTTGTTAAAGGGATTTGAGATGTGAAAACAGAGAAGGCTGAGAATGTTGAGATGTCCTAGTTATGCTGGGTATATATACGATGCTGGGACCAAACCCAAGCGGATATAAGACGCAATTTCCAGGATACTACAATTAATTTTAGACACCAACGCGTCCGAACGTTGGAATGGTCATGTTCTTCTAGAGGAATGCGACTTTGTATGAGAATGACCTTCGGATATTGCTTTTCAATAAAGAAGGAAGACCTTTTCATGGTTAAACCTATAATTCTATATTCATTTTCCTTCAGGATTTTTGAACTGGGTGCAAAACCAAAGCTTAAGGCTCAATGGGGACAGAAGCAAAGCCCAGGCCAGAGCATGTGTCTTTTGACTTCCAAATTATCCTTATCCCACGATGCTATCCCATAATTAGGAAGAAGTGCCAAAAAAGTCCTAAACATTTTGTCTTTGTGCCGAATTAGTTCTAAACCTTTTTTTGGTGCAGATTCAGTCCTAAACCTTTTACGTTGTGCCAATTCAGTCATTTCCGGCCAATTTTGGCCGGATTTTGCCGACCGGACGCCTAACCGCTGACGACGTGGCGCGATCGGACCGCGTGGACAATTTTTAAAAATATTTTAATATTTTTGAATTTTTGAATTTTTGAATTTTTGAATTTTTGAATTTTTTTTTTTTTGTCTTTTTCCTTTGGCCGATCACTAAGGTCGGCGACCGGTCACCTCGCGGGCAAGGCCGACCTCGCCGGCCATGGGTGAGGGCCTCGCTCGCCCATGGCCGGCGAGGGCAAGCCTTGCCCATGGCCGGATCTCGCAAGGTCGAGCCTCCCGGCCATGGGCGAGGCTCGCCTCGTCGGATCCGGCGAGGGGGAGCCTCACCCATGGCCGGATCCGGCGAGGTCGAGCCTCACCGGCCATGGGTGAGGCTCGCCTCGTCGATCCGGCAAGGGCGAGCCTCGCCCATGGCCGGCGAGGCTCAACCCTCGCCCTCGAGGTGGCCGGCGAGGTCGGCCTCGCCCTCACCGGCCTTCGGCTCGGCGGTCGCCGGACCTCGGTGACCGGCCGGAGGAAAAAGACAAAAAAATAAAAATAAAAATAAACATTCAAAAATTCAAAAAAAAAAAATAAAAAAATCAAAAAAAAAATATTATTAAAGGTTGTCCATGTCAACGCCGATCGAGCCACGTCGCCGGCCGACGTCCGTCAACAAAATCCGGCCAAAATTGGCCGGAAATGACTGAATTGGCACAACGTAAAGAGGTTTAGGACTGAATCGGCACCAAAAAAAGGTTTAGGACTAATTCGGCACAAAGGCAAAAGGTTTAGGACTTTTTTGGCACTTCTCCGCCCATAATTATATAGAGGATACATTAGGTATATACGGGATATACTGCAAAAAAAAATTGAGATGATTTAAAATGATGCTGTAAATTTGGTTTCAAGAGAGTTTGCACATCTTCTCATGATCTTAAGTTTAATCGAGAAATTATCCAAGAACTAAATATCCTTTTTTAAGGGGAAAGTACCAAAAAAATTATAAATTTATAATACTTATATCAATTCAGTTTTAAAATTTTCAATTATACCATTTGAAATCTAAATATTTTGATGATTTACCAATGTAATACATCCCTCTAATTTTGGTAGAAATTATCAACATGGACGCTCATCGTCCTACATAGTATAACCATCGTTGACGTTGATAAAATTTATAATTTTTTATATTACTTAAATGTTTTAATTTATTTATTTTTGCATTGTGATTTGTGACCCTCACCGACCACTAGGCGAGGGCCTATGAGCCCAGCGCCATCACCAGTTGTGGTGACGGCTGCCTTCACCCAAGTCATGAGATCTATCATCCTTGCCAGATCTGGTGAGGGTTGTGGCTTGCTAGCCCTTGCCCACTCTCGCCGGCCACAATGAAAAAGAAAATAAAATAAAATATTATTCAAACCCATAACAAAATGTTAAAAAATTGTAAATTTTGTCCACGTTAATTGTTGATCGTTTCATGTAAGATATCCAGTATCAGTAATTTTCGACTAAAATTAAATGATTAGACTTATTAGCAAATCATCAATATGTTTATGATTAAATTGATATAATTTTTAAAAAAAATTGAGACTGAATTTATGCAAATGCAATGGGTTTAATACTCTCTCTTTTTTACACTTTTTCCCTTCTTCTTCTTTCTATCTCTACCCAAATTGTTCTTCAAGCCCATTTTGCCCGAGCACGCCTGTGATATGTCAAGGTTGACTAAAGATACCTCATTGCTATTAAAAAAAAAAAAAAAAAAAAAAAAAAAAACCTTAATTAGAGATCAGGGCTGGACATATTTGACTGCAGTTAGGTATGGCGGAGTCGCACGATTGCTTTATATATAGTATTCCACGGCGTTCCCTACCTTTATTAATCTTAGTTTTGGACAAGCTTTATAACTCAATATCCTATCATTATTATTCATATTTCCATACACAGTCCAATTTCACAATGTTAATTTATTGTTCTTCTGCTAGATGGTTTTTCATTTATATCATGAGGTCTCCTTAATATTAGATAGTAACATTGCAGATGGCTGCCTACATAAACAAGTGGAAAACATCGCCAGATTACACAAAAGATTGAGTAAATTCACGCCGTAACGTCTAGTACTCGAGCATTGATTCAGGTCATTTACTTTACCCTTTTGTACCCTTAAAAAGCAGGAATCTTCCGGCCTTGAATTGATAATCGTGAAGGAGATTGATAATCAAATATTTCTTTTCCGAACGGATTGTTTGACCATAAGCATAATCACCACCTCATAGCCCAAATAATGCCTCGAGAATGTCGACGTGCCAGCTTAGAATATTCGCCAAACTTGATGACTCATCGGTTGACTCAAAGCTATCTAAAACCCAGGATCGAGTCTCCCGCCCACCTTGGTAGACTTGGCAGGTTGTCAGTAAAAAAGGAAAGGCCGCTTAAAGAGAAAAAGCTTAAACCATCACAGCTTCGTTACTTTTCTTACTTCTAATAAATTAAAGATATTGTAAAAATAGATTTGACATAGAGTAAATTGTGTGAAGAAACCATATCAAGGACACTTTTTGCGCAAAATATTGCGTTCGCATGTATTAGAGTTTTTTCGTTGTTCGCACCAAGAAAAGTCCAAATCTCCGATCAACAACTCGGCTAGCAAATGATGAGTAATAAGACACATAGAGGTCTACAAAAGAATGCAGTTTTAGCCGACACAAGATATGGATGAAAATGGGCATGTCTTAAAGCAAAATGTTCAATAGATGAAGATCAACTCGAGCGACTGAAGGGCTATGATCTCCCGAAGACTGATGGTGGCAACCGTGAAGATGTGAAGAAGACATATCATTGAGTAGTAGAGTTGATTATCTCTAAGTAACCGCTTGTAGATTGGAATTGCTTATTGGAGGAGTCCCATAGAATGTGTTTGATTTCTTGATAATTGTTGTTAGGTGTCAATGGTAGGCATAAATACTTAAATTTTAGTTTGTAGAAGACACCATTGATCAATCAAAGAATACCCAGTTGTTTATTTTTACTTCCAACTTATCTTTACATTTTCAGCATCTTTTTATATGACTAGCAGCAATTGTTCCTAATCTTATTATCTTTAATTCTCCCTTTGTTTACGTTTTCCGTCCAAACCTTTGCCAGTTTAGATCTATCTATCCATATTTCAATAGAAATTTTTCCAACACTTTTTTTGACAAAACATCTGCTATAAACACAAACTTAGAAACACCCATCTATGGGCAGCGCATATGGTGTGCGTGCTCTCCTTCATAGCCGAGGTCAAGGGTTCGAACCCTCTCGTTGCATTCCATGACTTAAGTTGGGGTCTCAGGGGTGAATTACTAGGCTAGCCCCCCCCCCCGAGGTTTTACGTCTGAATAGTGGCTTGCGACGACGTAAGCGAAAGGGAGTCTCCAGCAGTTCCTCGATTACCAAAAAAAAAAAAAAACACAAACTTAGAAACAAATTTTGATTTAGTGATATGAACTAACCTCCTAGTTCAACCAAGCAGAATTCACTATAAGTTCATTTGTGAGTACTACCGTGTCCACGTAATAGAAAATGTGACGGTTCCAATTCTGTATTAATTGACCTTCCACTAGTAAAAAAATCTCAAGCGTAAGACTGTCCCGAGAAGCTGAAAAACTAATTGACTTTCCACTACTAGAAAAAACATCAAGCGATGGCTAAAACTATAATTGGAATCTGAAAAATTATCACTAGTGAGCCTAGGCAATGGGATATGTCTATGGCCTGTAGGAACCCTTAGGCTAAGCTGCTGATAGAGACGGTACTTATCCGTGTACCTACCGTCAAGAGCCATTGTGGAGCTCTCTCTCCACCTTCATAGTTAAGAGATCCAATCCGAGATGCCCGCTATAATTCTAAACCATGGCATGGCACAAGAAAGAAAAAGTGGACCAGTCGTCCTCACGTTGAAAACAATATTCTCTGTGGTGAAAAAGAAGAAAATCAAAAGCACGTAGTGTCGGTACATCATGTCACATACATAACAATTAAAGAATTTTCAAATAGAATGACCCCATCATGTTTAGAGCATGCAGTAGAAATCCAATACATTTTGGCTAGGGAGATCACTAAGTGGGAGCCCAAATCCAAGCCTTTGTTAATATCTAACTTCATTTAAAAGTTTAAGCTAATAAGTTATGAGTTAATTGAGATATATTAACTATTTTATACCACATCAATTCTCTAATATAAAACTTCGGGAGATCACTAAGAGGGAGCCCAAATCCGGGCCAGTTAATATATTTACCTTCATTCAAAAGTTTAAGCCAATGAGTTATGAGCCAACTATAATATATTAACTGTTCTACACCACATCAATTCTCTGATGTAAGACTTCTCAAACACAACTCACTCACACATAAGTCATAACAATATCCTCCTCACACGTAAGCTCAGTATTAGGCCTACTCCTCCTTAATTCACATATCCTTGTGGCCCAAAACACTAGTGTTAGGCCCACTCCTTCTTAATTCAAAATCCTTTTGGCCCAACATCATCCTTAAGGCCTGCTTTATTACACCACAACACCCACTCTGATATCGTTTGCCTGGGGAAATCGCCAAAAGAGAGTCCAAATCTGAGCCCGTCAATCTATCCAATTGAATCCATCTTCACTCAAAAATTTAAGTAACTGGCATATATTAACTGCTCTACACTACATCAATTCTCCGATATTGGACTTTTATAACATCACTCACTCACACGTGTATCATAATGCATCAAATAGTTGGATAGAAATGCATAAATTTCTCAATTCCATCCATGGAAATTCATGGAAAGAAAATATAAAAGTGGGCTCAGTAACTATGGATCACTAAGAATAACACTCGGCATCCTCATTTACACGACAAGGACTAGATCGCTCTTGTCAAGGTATTGATCACCGTGGTCCAATTCATTTGTGAAATCTTTATCTTCTTGAACATGAACATGGCTGTGATCTTTCCTTTAAGCTCACCCTGACTATCCAATATTATGACCCCCGAGCTCAATTCGCTCCCGAGATTCGAATTAATATTGCTGGGCAAATTAGCAGAGCTCAGAGTCACGTTCACATTGATCTTCTTGGTGGACTTGAAGTTGGCCTTGCTTTTTGGAATGATCGCTCGTCCCACCTGGACGCCTCCACAGGAGAAGTCAACATTGGAGGCGTGATTCTCTGCCATTGCTAGATGGTCTTGTGGGGGAGTTGGCACGTGATTTTTTAGCTTTTTGTTTCTCTGAAGGAATTGGAGATGCGAGAATTGAGAAGGCTGAGAATTTCGAGAAGTCCTCGTTATGCTGAGGTATATACACGATATTTGGGACACAATACAAGTGGATATTATGCTGAGGTATACACGCGATGTTTGGGACACCATACAAGTGGATATGAGACTCAAGTTCCCGGAAAATGCTATTAATCAGAGACGCTAACGCGTCCGAATGTTGGAATCGTCATGTTTTTTGGAGAGGAATGCGACTTATAAGATTATGATTTTCAGACATTGCTTTTTAAAAACAGTAGGACCCTTTTTATCTTTATTTTTTTTGTGGTTGGACAATATTATTCTATTCATAGAAGCTTCGACCAGACGAATTGATTGGCCTCCCTGAGTGCTTTACCTATTCTAATTTCCTCATTTTTGTTTTCCTACTGGGCACAATGGGGAGAGAAGCAAGCCCAGTCAAGAGCACTGTGTGTTTTGACTTTTAAAATATCATAATCCCAACGGTATTTACGGAAAAATTAAATATCGAATCCTTCGATACACGCGGAATATATGGCTAAAAAATTGACATGATTTATTTGGAGACCGTCGATGGTCAGACAGCATGAAAAAAAAAACATTAATTAGAGATCAAGGCTGGACATATTTGACTCCAGTTAGGTATGGAGGAAGTGTGCGATCGCATATTTGAAGTATTCCAATATGTTCTCTCCCTTAATTAATCTTAGTTCTGGAAAATATTTAAGGGCTCTTAGCATCACTTTTAGGAAAATTACCAAAACAATCATAAATCTATCGATAACGTAAATCATACGTTCTAGGAGAAGGCGAGCTTAGTGGGAACATTTCTGGATAAGCAAGGAGAGAGATTGTTGACCTTAATAAGATTGAATTACTTTTGTCAATGGAAGCTTCGACGACGTGAATCGTCTCCCCAGATCTGTCCGGCCGTACGCCTGAGCCCAAGTCATATATTGAATTACTGCACTGATTCTAGATGATGTTCCGTTGATGTTAGGCAGTAGCATTCTGTTCTTTGGCACATGTCTTTGTTATACCTAAGTCACGCTTCTTAGAGAATGCTTTCTCTTTGTGACCACCGCAAATTACGCGAAAGGAAAGTCGCCCGAGAAAGTAGTCAAAGTTAATCTGGAGTTGGGAGCTTGTTTGACCCTGAGACGCCGTACTGTTATGAAATGACGCGGAAACTCACAAATCCCACAATTCAGATCTAACGAGAGAAGAAAAAATTAACAAAAAAAAAAAAACGAGGATTAGAGATTTACGCGGCTCAATTCAAGTGCTGATATCTACCTCATGGAAAAATCAACTGCAAAATCCATTATGAATACAGAGAATTGGATTACAATCACTCAAGTGCTTCTCAAGTTTTATACTCAAAGCCAACCTATATGTGTTATCTCACTATCTCTCATGCACACTAACCTAGCTAGCTAACTTCAAGAGAAAATCATAAACTCCTCTTGTTTGCTCTAATGTGTAATAATCAAGCAAAATTCCATTTTTTTCCTTTCGTCTTTTGAATCTAAGATCGGATCCACTAATTATGCTTGAAGGTAAAGTCATAAGACATCCAAAACACAGGCTAGACTTTTATTAGATTGGATTTTGTACGGGAGCTCAAACTTGAGAAATAATTTATCATATTGATTTTCAAGGACGACGGATGAAATTGAATCATTTAAGATAAGAAAGAAGGACTCTGTAGAGAGATAAAATGGAATATCACTGTCAAGGAAATGTCTTTCTTGGTATAGCGATTGTGTGTAAATTCTCTATTTAAAGGCTTTGGTTGGTGCTTTGCACCACATGTAGTTGAAGAAAACTTCAGTTCAAAACGTCAAAATAAGAGATTCTCCATTGTGTGCAAATCCATAATGCAGAATCAATACTTTATTTTGAAAAAAATAATAATAAGCAAGCATACAAGTCATCTAATGGGAAATCACACTCTCGCATCCCTCATTGACATGACAAGGATTGGACCGCCTTTGTTGATGTATTGATTGCCATTGTGCAGTTCATCAGGGAGGTCTTCCTCTTCTTAAACATGAACATGACTGTCACCTTCCCTCTGAGTTCGCCTTGACTACTCAAGTTTATGACCCCAGAGCTCAAATCGCTCCCGAGAATCGAATTGACATCGCTAGGCAGATTAGCAGAGCTCAGAGTCACGTTCACATTAATCTTCTTGGTGGACTTGAAGTTGGCCTTGCTCTTCGGGATGATTGCTTGTCCCACCTGAACACCTTCATAGGTGAAATCAACGGTGGAGGCATCGTACTTGAAGGGACCCCAGTTGGTGTTCTTGACCCGGATTGGAGCGACAAAGCTCAGGTTGAATGACGGCGAGGCCTGAGTCCCGGCAGTCAGGGTCTGGACGTCGAACTCGGCAACCCTGAATTTGGGGGACTTGAACTTCATGATGACCAGCACAAAAAAAAGAGCTTGGACAACCTGAAAGATCACGAAGGCGATGATGCCGATGGTCCACTTCATCTGCTTCTTGCGCTTGGCCTCCTCGTCCTCCATGGTTGGAACTGATTCTTGATCACTCCGGTGATAGCCGTTCGATTCAGCTGGGTGGTATTGGTTCTGGTTTTTCTCTGCCATTGCTGCTACTCTCTTCGTGAACTTTTTTTTTTATGTCTCACTTTGTTTTCTCTGTGAATACTGTACCAAGAGGGGTGGCTAAAACGTTTATATATACGATTCCTGCAGACGGAATATGAGACCACTTTCCTGGGAAACGACGTGCGAACTCAGCCCCAACGAACGCGTCCCACGTTCGAATCATCTCTTCTAGAGGGACGCCAGTTTAGTGGGAACATCTCTCAAAGACAAGCAAGAGAGACTGCCCACCTATCTTGATAGGAGAATGCAAAGACTGTCAATGCGAAGCTTCGGTGACATGAATTGTCTCCACTGTTCTTTTATGGCCGGATGCGTTCAACCACCGTGTTAGCCCAAGCTCGAGGCACAACCCAATAAAAACAATATTTTCAAATCCCCACCGGAGACCGTACAGAATTACTCGTCGTGCGCGTGGTGGAATTGGCCGGTTTATGTTTGAGAATCATGAATAGTTGGAAACGACATGGTCAAATAAGGGATGCCCAGCTGAGATGGGAGGCTGTTGTCCTCTCACTAAGAAGTCGCGGTTTGACTTTCTTAAAACGCCCTCTCAAGAAAAACGGCAAGCGACTTTTCCAGGGAAAAAGCAAGTTTAATGGATTAAATACATCTCTGGGGTTCGCATCTTCCCCTCGCAACTTATTACTTTGACTGTATGAAAGGGTCCACATCTGGTTTGATCCGGCACTGGTGTCGGTTGACCGGTTGAATCGGGTTAGGTCCTGTTTTTGACCGATTTAATGTGTTAATGTTATGGTAGTATGAACCGTACTGGAGGACCCGCCGGAATCCGATTGTCAACCCATTCTGTCCGGTCTGGTTTCTAAAGGTAGAGGGAGCTGCTTGTATTTGGAGCAGCTAATGCGTGAATGTCCTAAAAGTACTGAAATAGTTAAGAATAATAAAGCAGACATGAGAGCATTGTGAAATTTATCGTGTGTGTGTTGAAGAAGAAAAATATATAAGCCTACTTATAGGCTTTATTAAATGATTTATCTAAAATAGTATAAATCAAGATATGCCCAATCAAAGGGATATACGCGCAATCTTAAAAATTTTAGAGAATTAATAAAAATATCAAAATAAAAATTATCCTAGAAAAGTTTCTAATTATTGCTAATATCCTCTCAAACTCAACATGAGATAAATTTGAAATCAAGTTAGGCAATGCCATGAAAACTTTTTTTCTCCATAAAATGCCCTCAACGTCATGGGCTTGGTGGATGCGCAATGGGGGGTGCGTGGCTGTGCATGAGGTGGTGTCTGGCGGCTATTCAAGGCAAAACTTTAGGCTATAGCTCTTTTGATGATGGTGTCGGCATCTCCAAACGACCTATGAAAAAGTTGAGAATTGGAGGAGAAATAGCAAGTGGCCTACATAGTGTGATTGGCTTGGGAAAATAGTTACTGAGCGATGTGACTAGTGCGGCTCACATGGATTTATTTGGGTCTACACCAAGGGTAATTGGGAAAGCAGTCGGTGTACTTAGGATTTCTGAGGAACTGTCTAATATCAAGTTAAGAGTAATATAATGCAGAAGAGAGAAATATGGAATCTAATATATATTTCAATACTATTGCATTTATCAAATCTAAAAAATCTTCTTCTTTTTTTAACATGCCATGAATAAGATTCAACAGAAGACGAGAACATGAGATGACAGGATTTGATGGAGTTTAGGGTTAAATATTAAGGGATAAGGTTACTCACATAACATTGCATGTCCAACAATGTATTAAATGGGCATCGAAAACGGAAATAGAAATTGGGATATGTCCTATCTCCCTCAATATGTCAAAACACAAACTGGATTGCCTGATGGCAATTGTACGTGTCTATGATGTTGTGGCAAATCTGGAAGTTTGGACATGTAAAAGAAAATGCATCAACAACAACCATAAGAAGATTTGGGAATTAACAACAAAAAATTAATATAAAATAATTTGACATCATTCAAATGAAGGGAATCAAGAAGATGAATTAAATTCCTAATATAACTGTATAATATCTTTTTTGTAAAAAGCTCAAAAAAAAAAATTCTAAAAATCCATGTGTTACAAGAAACTGATTAGACTGTCATCACCTATTTGAGAATAGGACATGGATCTTTTATTCCAAGTGGAACTCCCTTCAACATGTTAATAGATTTTAACTATTTACTTATAAATTGAGGTTTTTATAAATGGTTGAAATTCACTGAGGTACCGAGAAGTGTATTGTGCCAGATAGAAGATCTTCACCGATGGGCATAAATCGACCGGATAAGTTCATGTCTATTTCTTTAACATGCTCGAATTTAATTTTGTGCACTCAAGTACTCTAAGCACAAACAATTTTGTGCAATCAAAATCCTTTTTCGCAGCATTCTTTCTCATGATGATGGGGCGGCCACCGATATTGCAATTTTTAAAATTTTCAATTGAAAAAACGAGAATTTTACTAATCTATTTATGGGAAAAAAAGAAGAAGAGCAAAACAAAGTCAAGGAGAAAAGTCTGAGCGTTTGCGACTTGGTATGCCTTTCCCCGTAAAGCATGTTTTGTGACCTGGCGTCAAATTAGGTTTGAATATAATTTTAGTCAAAGATAGTCTAGACGTAGGCACGACTTATTTTATCTAGGGGCATGGAAATACCGACTCTTCTCACCTGCCCACGTCCACTTGCGAAAATTGTTGCTCTAGGTCCATTCTCGTGATAGTCATCATCGCTCGACTTCTCCATTCAATCAAAGCAGTTGACCAGCAAATTAAGATGGGACAATTTTTGACATGACTCATTTGCATATCATGTACAAGACACGCAATTAAGCGAGTTCTGGATAAATCTAATTGCGTCCGTATCATAAATTTCGAAACAATCCCATTTATACATAAATATGGTAAATTACATGATTTGTAGAATCGGTTTTTAATATGGAGAAAAACTCAACAATGATAGGAAGCAATGTGAAAAACGAATGAACAAACAAGCATACCACTCAAAATTATTTAAAAAGAAAACAGGGAAGAAGCTAAGTCCATTTGAAATGGAATCACACTCGCATCTCTCATTTACATGACAAGGATTGGACCGCCTTTGTTGAGATATTGATCGTCATGTTGCAATTCATTTGTGAGATCTTCGTCTTCTTGAACATGAACATGACTGTAATCTTTCCTTTAAGCTCGCCTTGACTGTTCAAGGTTATGACTTGTGAGCTTAGTTCGTTCCCAAGATTCGAGCTAATATCGGTGGGCAAATTAGGAGTGCTCAGAGTCACATCCAAATTGATCTTCTTGGTGGACTTGAAGTTGGCCTTGCCCTTGGGAATGTTCACTTGTCCCACCTGGACACCTCCATAGGTGAAGGTCATGTTGGAGGCGCCGTACTTGAAGGGACCCCAGTTGGTGTTCTTGACCCGGATCGGAGCGACGAAGCTCATGTTGAATGAGGGAGATGTCTGACTCTCGGTGTTCAGGGTCGGGACGGTAAACTCGGCGACCCTGAACTTGGGGGACTTGTACTTCATTATGACCAGCACAAAAAACAGACCTTGGACGACCTGAAAGATGATAAAGGCGATGATGCCGATGGTCCACTTCATCTTCTTCTTGCGCTTGGCCTCCTCCTCCTCCATGGTCAGCAGCGATTCCTCGTCGGTATGATGGTGGCCGTTCGACAATTCTCGGGGCTGGTACTGGTTCTCGTTCTTCTCAGGCATCATTGCTGAACTTTGGTCACAAAACCCTCTTTGTTTCCTCTCGTGTTTGGGATTTCGAGTTTCTTTTCTCTCTGAACAAGTTGGATGCGAGAGAAGCTGTGAGTGATGAAATAAGAGAGTGCTGCCAAGGTTTATATACAGTATGCAGGATCCTGTATTGGAGTATTGTTCAAGGAGCCTACTTTGGTTGACGGCGATGTTTAAGATGCTAAAGCGCGTCCCGTGCTGCCCCTTGAAAATTATTGGCTTCTAGAGGGAACCTGAGCGGGCGGAATTTCTGCGATATGCAAGAGATATTTTGTTTTATTATATTCGATAGAAGCTTCCATTACCAAACTTTTCATCATTTAATTACTTTCAATTAGGGGTATAATTGAGTCTGAGCCATGCCAATAGGAAGCGACGCGCAAGCTCGACTTGCCTCGCATGCTTGATGCTTGAAATACTCGGACATGACTCGACCCGATAACAATCAATTGATGGAGGAATTTGAGCTCGATCTCGATCTTGAAAATGCCTTAATAATGTGGGTATATCATGTAACTTTAAGAATACTACGTCTAAACAAAAATTATTTTTGAAAAAAAAAAAAAAAAAAGGAAGCACAATTTTGCTCACGAGCCCACGAGCAAAATATTGACAAGATCGATCGAGCTTGCTAAGATACTCAAATAGGTCCGGCTCGGCTCAAAACTAGAGTAGTCAATCTCAAAAAAAAAAAAATCATGGAAATGAGATCCAGCAATGCTATTTGCAAGTCGCTTGGCTTAGTTTCACTCCTTTCAAGTTTAACAACAGTGTAGACATGGAAAATGCACCGGGCAAGGCCACAGGGGGCCAAGAGTTTGCTTGGTAACATTTCTCTTTTTGGAGATTTTTTCATAAATAATATTTTTCTATTTCTATTTCCCGAAATAATTTCTGATTAAAAGAACATGTTTGGTAATTATATAAAAATTTTATTCTCGGAATAGAAAAAGAGTGAGAATACGTTTGATACAATCCACAAAATTTTTGGTAAACTAGTATTTCTTGTAATTTTTTAATAAACTTTTAAGAATTGTTTTTCCTTTTCTTCTTTTCTTTGACTTTCGCCACCGTGGCGGCTGTGGCAGGTGGCGGCAAGCAACAAGGAAGAAGAAGAAAAGAAAAAAAAAAAAAAAAAAATGATTTATTTGAGAAATTGTTTCCAAAAACAATAAGCTATTTTTTTTCTACTTCTTATTTCTATTCTATATATATTCCCCAGCCACTTTTCCATTCATAAAAAGAACATAATTAATTGACGTTACTAAATGAATTTATGTTCTTTTTTCTATTTCAGAGAGCAAAAGAGCAGAAAAATAAAGGAGCAGAAGCGTTGCTAAATGGAGCCTAAGGATCTTTAGGCTGATTGGCAAAATTGGAATTTTGGGCAATTTATCCTATTGGTAATTATAAATTCTAGATATCAAAGTAAAATTACTAATAAAAGGAAAAATACCGAAAACAAATCGTCAATCAATAGTGATGTACATTTAGACATATTTTGTAACTTTTTTTAATTTTTGTAAGAGTGCAATGGACTGGCATTAAAAAAATCGTTCTCTACTATGGAAGAAAAAGAATATGTCAATATTTATCACATCAACATGAAAAAAAGAAAAAAAAAATTGCTTTCCACTATTATTTGTCAATAATATAATATGTCTTATAAGGGGAAGAAGTGTTAAAAAAGTGGCGACGTTGGCTTCGGGCCTGATCCCCCATACGGAGGGAAGAAGTTCAAACTTCAGCATTGTCGCTAGGGATTCTTAAGCGTAACGTCGTGGTGGTGGGCCCTGCGCTAGCATCACCCGGGGGTTTACGTTTAGACTGCCAGTCGATGGCGGTTCCTCCAGTCCCAAAAAAAAAAGTCATGAACCTTTTTAGATTTGTGGCAATTTAGTCATAAATCCTTTATTGATGCCAATTTAGTTCTAAATATTTTTACTTGATTCCAATTCAATCCTTTATGGTTAATTTTTGTCGGATTTTACTGACTAGGTGCCGGCCGGCTGATATGACACGACAAGCACTAATGTGGACAACTTTGAATAATATTTTAATATTTTTTCTTTTTTCTTTTTGTTTTCTTTTTTCCTTCTCCTCCTTGTTCCTCTAGCCAATCATCAAACCTCGATGACCAGCTAAAGGAGACGACCGACGAGGTCGACCTCGCTGACCTCTGGCAAGGCTCGAGCCCTCGCTAGAGGCCACAAGGATAGTCTCACGTTGGGCGGGCAAAGCTCACCCTTGCCGACCATGGGTGAGGCTCAACCTCGCCAAATCTAGCGAGGTTAAGCCTCGCCCAAGGCTGGCAAGATTTGACCCTCACTAGATTCGACGAGGGTTTGAGCCTCACTAATGGCTGGTGAGGCTTGCCAAAGGCTAGCGAGGTCGATCTTGACCTTGACCTTGTTGGCCATCACCTCTGGCCGATCACTAAGATCCAGCAATCAACTAGAGGAGAGAGGAGGAGAAGGAAAAAAACAAAAACAAAAACAAAAGCAAAAAAAATTCAAAAAAAAATTAAAATATTATTAAAAGTTATCCACGTTAGTGGTGATCATGCCACGTCAGTCAACCGATGCCCAATCACAAAATCAAATCAAAATTAGTTGAAATGACTGAATTGGTATCAAATCAAAATGTTTATGACTAAATTGACATGAATGAAAGGTTTATAACTAAATTAACACAACTACAAAATGTTTAAAACTTTTTTTTAACACTTTTCCCATCTTCCAAGACGTACTAATATAAGCAAATATAAAAGAGGAATGCTACTCATTGATCTCTGAACCTGGGATTGCGCTATCTTCTACCCTCCCGATCTCTGCCCTCACGATCCTCTGCCTCACCCCTTGGTTTGTATGTTTCTTTTTTTGCCAAAGCCAAACTAGTGTGAGGGTGATGAGGGAGGAAGAAGACCCACACGTGGGCTGGGCTAAAATGAAAGGAGTTGGGCCAATCTGCCCAAAAAGAAGAATAGAAAGAAGAAGAGGGCTGGGCCGACCTAACCTTGGCCTGACCTCGCTTTTTTTTTTGTTTTTTTTTTTTTAAATTTTCGATTTTAAAAAATAGATTTAATAATTAGTGATAGTTGTGTAAATGTTGCTAATGTCTACACGTAACGGATTTTAATGAAAACATACACAATGTATTTTAATGAAAGTACTTCTTTTTTCTTTTTTAGCGACTAATTCATAAATTTATACACGATTAAATCCTAAATAAAATTATAAAACTTAGGTGTCGACACTCATGTAATGTTCCCAATGAATTTGCTCAAATAGTATCAACTTCCATGAATATTGCGTGAATCTTTCCAAACACGATCTGACACCTCTTACAAGACCCCATAAATAAATTAAGAGCGCCCGTTCAAAGCAAATTACACGAGTTGAGAAGAAAATATGTGCCCGTTGGAGTTTGGTTGGAGCATCCTCATTCTTTCTACCAAAGTTGTTTGCTTTATTATCGGCAAAAAAACACCCCCAAATACTAAAACTTGGCACAAAGGGACACTTAAGTGCCAAAACTTACGAAATTGACACTTAAGTGCCATATATATTGAAAAATATGTGAGTGCCATATCCGGCGAATCCCACCGGAAATCCTACGTTTCTCATTTATGTGGCTCACCGGAAGGCTGACTCAGCAAACCACACACAAAAACGACGTCGTTTTGGTATAATTTGAATTTTAATATAATAATTAATTAAATTAAAATTTAAAAATAATTCATTTGTTCATTTATAAAAAAAAAAAAAAAAAAAAAAAAGGAGGGGGAGGAGGAGGAGGGAGGCAGCTAGCAACCGAGGGCTTAGCCCTTGCCGCCACCGCCTCCCTATCGTCGCCGGAAAGGTGGGGGAGGGTTGATTGAGGCCACAGAGCCGGGCCCTCGGCCAGCAATCCCAACCGACCGGTGGCGAGGCTCCCCCAGATCCAGCTAGGGCTCAATGGCCCCGGCCGCGAGGGCTTGCGTGCCCTCACTCCATATTTGGGCGAGGGTCCCCAGATCCGGTGAGGCTGGGGTCACTGGCTGCACTAACAGAAGTGTCTGGGATGAGGAGGATCTGAAATCCAGAAAGCGAAGGAAATATGTCTTGGTGCATTGAAACTCATCTTTTCTTGAATTTGGAGAGAACACAATTACAATAAGGAGTAATTCAAAGACGGCCGCGGATGCTCCAACCAAACTCCATCGGCCGCAGACTGTCTTATAAGCTTCGGTGTTAGAGAAAGAAATTGTATTTGGAAAGTCCTTGCGATATATATGGAAGTCAATAATACTTGCGTAGATTTATTGGGAATATTACATGAATAGCATTTCTCTTTTGTACTTCCTTATATAAGTACACCTTGGAAGACAATGTTATATTTTCGGTAATATATGCTAACAAATGATGGTGGAAAACAATTTTGTTTCATATCGATATGATAGATATCTAAAGGGAATATAGAGAATAGTTTCTTCCATAGTAGAGAACAATTTTCTTCTTTTGAGCCCAGTCCGTTGTGCTCTTACAAATATTTAAAAAATACAAAATATATCTAAACACACATCCATCTTGAGCAACTATTTTATTTTGATCAAAACCGACAATTAAATATACCATTTACACACCTTTATATAGAACTTTACATAAAAAAAAAAAGGCCAAATTACCCATCCTTGCATACTCATTTAGTATGTTGCTTAGGGTTTCGGTGGTTGGTTTGTAATTGGATTTTGTGTGATTTGGGCAGGTGCGAGAAATTAGGATTTGGACAATTTTTTTGGAAAGGAAATGTTGTTTTCATAAGAAAAGACATGATGATAATTGATATGAAGGTGCAAAGTGATTTCAAAAGGTAACACCTAAGTATGTTTTGAATTTTATTTTTTTTCAAATGTAGAGGTATATAAGTGGTAGTTCTTGAGTGGTAATGAATGTTTTCGGTGTCTTTCCTTTTATTAGTAAATTTACTTTGATATCTAGAACTTGTAATCACTAATAGGATGAATTAAGCCGAAAATTCCAATATTGGAGAGAAAAATATTATAAAACTCATAGATAAAATAATAAAATAATATAACAACAATTTTAAATTTCATTTATTTTCGGTGTGGCCCTTAAATTGACTATCTGTATTGTAGAGGCTAAGGAAAATTCATTGTACACAAAGAGAAGCTGGGTATCTAGCTTCGTCGACTCGGTTAAATAATGCTCCCTCTTGTCGCTCGCATATTCAATATGAGTGGGGCTATGCTCCGGTTTTCCATGATTGCTAGGCTCATGTGCATAGACTCCTTTACTAGCTAGAGATCCTCATTTTTGCCCTGGAAAACCTAAGGCCTAAGGGGCTATTTTGAGGTAGGATGTTGACTTCACATGTATCAATCCCGTGCATCCACGGTTGCTCTATATCGAAGAAAATAATCGCTTTGCTTATTCGAGGTATGATGACTTTTGGAGTGGAGCACGACCATCTCCGCCCGCCTTGGTAGACTTGACTTAGCCTTTGCTTTCGATTGAAACCAGAGTTCCAAGAACGACACCGACGCAAATCACAATCATGCGTATTTCCCTCAACTACAGGTGCCCCTCAGGTCAGTTTATCTTTGGTGCTGTGTCATTCATTTTTGCTCATCATTTCAAGATTTTAAGAACTAATGAACATGCTTCAAGATACTTATTGTAATACGAACATGTGGGTATTGCGAAATAACGATTTGGATGGTAAGTAGAATCAACAAAAAATAGAATACATCATCACTTAGCTAAGAAGAAACCCCAGGAAAATAGAGTATGTATATGATTCTGTAGCATGTGGAACCATATAATAAGCAAAGCATACTAGTGCTCCAAGACCGAGAACCGCCCTCTCAAGTCTCAACAGCCTCAGCTGCATTGCAAGGATTTGACATCCTTTGTTGATGTATTGATCTCTATGGTGCAATCCATATTTGAGATCTTGGTCTTCTTGAACATGAACATGACCGTGACCTTTCCTTTAAGCTCACCCTTACTTTTCAATGTTATGACTTGTGAGCTCAATGCGTTCCCAAGTTTCGCGCTAATATCGTTGGACAAATTAGCAGTGCTCAGAGTCACGTTCAAATTGATCTTTTTGGTGGACTTGAAGTTGGCCTTGCCCTTGGGAATGTCCCCTTGTCCCACCGGGACACCTTCATAGGTGAAGGCCACGCTGGAGGCACCGTACTTGAAGGGACCCCAGTTGGTGTTCTTGACCCGGATCGGAGCGACGAAGTTCATGCTGAACGAGGGAGATGTCTGAGTCCCGGCGTTCAGGGTCGGGACGGTGAACTCGGCGACCCTGAACTTAGGGGACTTGAATTTCATG
Source organism: Eucalyptus sp. ANBG9806169 (assembly GCA_014182395.1). NCBI lineage: Eukaryota > Viridiplantae > Streptophyta > Magnoliopsida > Myrtales > Myrtaceae > Eucalyptus > Eucalyptus sp. ANBG9806169. The sequence goes on along the minus strand of CM024577.1, from coordinate 4,705,710 downwards.
ATAACCAAGACAAAGAAGAGGCCTTGGACTACCTGGAAGATGATGAAGGCGATGATGCCGATTGTCCACTTCATCTTTTTCTTGCGCCTCGCCTCCTCGTTCTCCTCAAGCGACTCCCGGTCGCTCCGTTGGTAGCCGTTCACCTCCGCTGGGTGGTATTGGTTCTGGTTCTTGTCCGCCATGGATGCTCAGTTAATATGGCGATGGTTTTTCCCGATTCTTTCTTTCTCTCTCTTTTTTTCTTTCCCGAGAAGAAGGAAGAACGAACGGAGAGAGAATTTCTGGGTTCCTTCCCCTAAGCAAAGTGGCTTCTTTTTCCCTGGGAGAAGTGGAGGAGATGTGGGAGGAACTGCTGATGTTTTGCATTGTGGACTGAAAGATATATATAGTCTTTAGAGGGTGACCCGAATGAAGTGTGCGTCGGGGGAAGGAGTGACTTTGTCTGGGGGAACGATTCCTGCTTGACATCCGTCAGGCAACTTCGTTACACACGGCAAAAGACGAAAAAAAGGCGTTATAAATTAAGGTGCATGTTTTTGACTTCTAGATGGTCGTGACTTTCGGGTTTGAGAGGAAACTACACGGTGGCGAAGGCGGGCCCCATCAACGGTCATCGGCGGAAGCTTCGCTCTTGGTCATACATGGTGCGCCAATTTAATTCAAACGAGGGGACCACCCAGCGGCGGTGTGACCTGACATATAATTAGATATTTGAAAAGTGACTGTTCAGCTTGGTTTGTCGTTTTTCGGGATAGTGGATTTTTTTTAAAGACGAGATTTTGAGAATTTAGGAGGGAGAAAAGTGAGATTAATGTGACTATAGGGAATCGACCCGCGCGGTCGTTCGATTTCAGATCTTTGCGGAGCGAGGAAATTATTTGTCAGACGTTTTATTCGGGCTTTGCTGACGTGGAATGATGATGGGTTCTAGAAGCCGAGGGGAAGAATTGTAAAACAAAAGAAAAGGAGGAAGGGGGCCCGCCGTATTGGGAAATGGGAAGAGGACTTGGATAACGGTGGAAAAGGAAATGGGAAAGAGGCCTTGGAGAACGGTGGAAAAGTAGACTTTTTTTTTTTTGGGGGTCATAGTGGAAAAGGTGACTTGGAGAATGGTGGAACTTTTCCACCAATTTTACCCTTATTTTGAATACCATGTTGAGAAGGGCAAAAGGGTCTTTTTGATAACATATCTTAACATGATAAAAAAATTCGTGCCAATTTCCAAACAACAGGATAATTATCCAAAAAGTTATTAATTTATTGTACGACGCTTAAATTAATCCTAAAATTTTTCCGATCAAATTTGGTCATGATTACTATATTAACAAATAGTCAAAAGGTTGAGGACTTAATTGACAAAATTAAATAGTTTATAATTATATTGATCGTGATACAATAAGTTTCTTTTTCAACGATTTACCATTCAAACAACACGTCTAGAAATCATTTTCCTCTGCTTTTCGTTGCGCTACGTTCATTTTCTTCCCCCCATCCCAATCTCATCCTAAAGTAATCAGAGAATAGGATTCGCATGTTGGTCCTGATCAGAGTTCCCTTTCCAAGAACTTGTGCTCATGACGACTTATGCTCTGCCGTCCAAATACTATTGATTAATCGTTCCATGCTCGAGACCTAAATGTGTAATCTTCCCCGCTCTCCAACAGCTTATATTATAAATAAATGTCTGCTTACTCAGAAAGAACAATAAGCTCAGGCGAAGATAGTAGACAAACGTATATGCCGTGTCGATTCGGTGATTTGAGCTTGTAAAGCCCACTTTTGCCTTTAATGACCTGCGTTCTAATGTCCGAGGAAGGGAATGAGATGGAGATGTGAATTTAGGGGGTACATTTGGCATTTTCACGTTGTATATGAGAACTGCATTATTTTGCCAAATTGGCACAGATAAATAGGCCTTCTTAGTTATAGCAAATCATCCTCAGTATACTTTTTTTTCCAATGCAATCTAAATGCCTAAAATCATTGGTAGGATTAAGTTATTAACATTTAAAACCCTAATTTCAAGCCACCATTATATCTCCTCTCCTCCACCTAAACCTTAATCCCTTGCCAGAAGTCTTGTATTGTACGGTATGTTGCTGAGTCCATCTGTTGGGAACCCGCAAAGAGTCCTCCTACAAGCTGTTGGGATTATAGAATCTGCTCGTCGAGGTCCTGGGTTTGATCGAGTGGGATCGAAAACACAGGCTTGGGTGTCGATGGGTGGATCCAAGTATTGGCCATTTCGGTCATTGGCTGAGGTGATCACAAGCCTAGCCCATGAGGACATACTTAGGCAGGACATTGAAGTCGAAGGTCTAGACATCACTTATCAGGTCGCTTACACAATTTGTTTTGGTCGCTTGAGATTAAACCCGTCAAACAGGTGAATCTAGTCGAGTCATAAATGGTCCAACTCAAATAGACCCATATAACTCGTTTTGATATATTTACATGTAATGCAAATCTAGTAACCCATATCCCACCTAACTATATTCCTAAAAACTTTTATATTTAACCCAATTTACAAAAATCCATAGCCAAATTGAAGTAAAAGTGCGAAATGAGTGAGCAGGAGATGGAATGAAAGCGAGAGAGATCAAAGAAAGAATCACAGAAATAAATTGGGTCTAAATAAACTATAAACCCAATTTATAACCCAATTGTGACCCACTCAACACTAGCATTGTGTTTAAACTTAATAATGATCCATTTACTGAATAACTAACCATTTATAACCCATCATAACACCTACATAAGTTAAGGAATGGGTTATGATCCATCTTAACATATCCACTTGAAACTTAGCTTTGAGAGTTAAGGCCTCCTATTCGCTCACACAATTGGGTTTGCTCACCAAGGACTTCAGTCCATTCTTTATAAGCCAAGGAGTACAAATGAATTTCAAAGCCCCTTTTGTTGTGCAATGCGTGAATCATTAGTTAAGATTTGGATAATGACAAGACAGCTTCTGAACTTTTCTTCAATATTTCTGGACGCGAGATCATTCCTTGTGCCTTCACCGTTATTTGTAAATTTTCGATAATTTTTCTACGCTCAATTTTAAAACCCTTTTCCAAATAGATGCGCCGGACTCAGTGGGTCTGGCTCGGCAATGACGAGCCTTAGAGCGATTTGGTTTCGTTAGTGTGGATGTTGTGCTAGTTAACTCTTCTAGCAGTAGCAGACATTATACCCGACCGATTTCCATTTTTTTAGCACTAGAAGTAGATGACCGAACTTGACATTGTTCGGCTTTCACCGTGGAAGTGCGGCAGTGGCTATAGTCATGATTGCAAGATTTGATCTTGGATAGTGTTCAGTTGAGACGATAATGCTTGTACAATCGTAAGGCCTCATCATCCAAACAATCAGCATTGGCTTACTTTCAAAATCTAACCAAAAATAATCTCCATTCTAATCACAGTACAAATAGAAAATTTATAAAATTCTTAAGTATACACACAACCGAAACCCAGTGAATGATAATAGGACAAGTATACACACAACCGGAACCCAATGAATGATAATAGGACACAAAGTTCAAAAACAATTCGTGGAAAACAAATGAGCAACCACACAAACAATCTAACACAAAGATCACGCTCTCGACTCTCATGTGCATGACAAGGACTTGAGTGCCTTTGTGGACACATCAATGGCCATAGTGCAGTTCATTTGCGAGGTCTTGTTCTTCTTGAACATGAACATAACTGTCACTTTCCCTTTGAGCTCGCCTTGGCTGTTCAATGTTATAACTCCTGAGCTCAACTCACTCCCAAGAGTCGAATCGCTCGGCAAGTTCGTGGAGTTCAAGGTCACGTTGGCGTCAATCTTCTTGGTGGACCTGAAGTTGGCCTTGCTCTTTGGAATAGCCACCTCTCCCACCTGAACGCCTCCGTAGACGAAGTTAACGGTGGTGGCATCGTACTTGAAGGGGCCCCAGTTGGTGTTCTTGATCCGGATCGGGGCGACGAAGGTCATGTCGAATGAGGGTGAGGCCTGAGTACCAGCGTTCAGGGACTGGATGTCGAACTCGCCGACCCTGAACTTGGGGGACTTGAACTTCATGATGACAAGGACAAAGAAGAGGGCCTGGACTACCTGGAAGATGACAAAGGCGGTGATGCCGATCGTCCACTTCATCCTCTTCTTGCGCTCTCCTCGTCCGTCAATTGCTGCGACTCTTGATCCTTCCTGTAGAACACCATCCTAATTTTTGGTCTGTGGGTGATATTCGGTTCAGGTTGTCCTCGAAAGCTGGTGTTTTAGCGATGGGTTGCTCGAAGAAAAGGAAGATTTTCTCGGCTGCGTTTCGCTGGTGAAGTGCTCGGATGTGTTTGAAGGGATTGTTAATGCTTGTTTGGGTGGCTATGTCGGGTTATATATAGTGATTTTGAGGGGTATTTCTTCCGTATGCTATGAGTTATCTAGGGACCTTACAAGGAAATGATCGCAGTAGGACTCGAACAGCGGTCCCGGTATTTTGGTACACGTTTTTGAGGCTCGTTTTCGTTGATTTTCTAGATGCTCGTGATTTTAAATTGGTGAAATTGCCTTCTTATTTACGACAAACGGTATCAATAGAAGCTTCTATTAATTTAATATTTGTTTTTATCTGATGGAAGGCTCCAATATAAAAGCTGAACCGTCTAAGGGGTTGGCTTGGCTGGAAGCTGCTTGCCCAATTGAACCACCCCTCTTAATAAAATCATTTGCTAAGAGTGAAAGTTAAACCTCAGTTTATATACTGAGTAAGTTGTGACCTATAATCACCCATCAACGGCCAAGGTATGCCTGAAATCTCTCTTTGCTGCGTTTATTGATTCTTATCTGGTGATTGCGATAGCTTGGAGATGAGGTAGTGTTATTGGAATCAATTGGAGAAGAGTTTCGAATCATGTAAACCTCTCCGACCTATTTCCCTGCTTTGTTCATATTGTTTTTCTTTTCAAATATTATGATTTGCCACACAAACTTTGGGAGAATTACCAAAAAAGTCCTAAACCTATTGCAATTATGTCAATTCAGTCCTAAACTTTTTTTTAGCCAATTTAGTCCTAAACCTTTTACAATTATGTCAATTTAGTCCATCCGGCCAAAATTGACCAACCGGCGTGGACATGGACGCCCGGCTGGGAACAGCTGGCCGGCGAGGTAATTTTTTAATATTTTTTTCGAATTTTTTAATTTTTTTTTTCGAATTAAAAAAAAAAAAAAAAAAAAAAAAAAAAAAAAAAAAAAAAAACTCCACACCTTCTCCTTCCTCTGGCCGGCCGGCGAGGTCAGCCTCGTCAACCACCGACGAGGTTAGCCTCGTCGGCCCACGGGCGAGGCTCGCCCCGCCGGCAATTGGCGAAGGCGAGCCTCGCCGCCGCCAAAGAAGGACCGTCGCCGGATCTAGACGATGAGCCTCGCCAATGAAGCAAGGCCGCCGTCGCAAGATCTAGCGAGGCTCGGCCTCGCCCAACCATGGCGAGATCGAGCCTCGTTAGATCTAGCGACGGCGGCCTCGCCAGCCACCAGTGAGGACGAGTCCGAAGGGGGCGGCAGGGCCCTAGCCCGGGTCGCCAACGACTAGAAGCGCGAGAGGTCGCGGATCTAGCGACGGTCCTCGGCGGCCGGCGAGGCCGCCGTCGCTAGCCTTGGCGAGGCTCGACCTCACCATGGCCGGGCGAGGCCGAGCCTCGCCAAATCTTGCGATGGCGGCCTTGCCATCGCTGGGCAAGGCTCGCCTTCACCAGTGGCAGGCGAGGGCGAGCCTCACCAATGGTCGGCGAGGCTAACCTTCCTCGCCTCTTGCCGACCAACGCCGGCTAGAGGAAGAAGAAGTGGGAAAAAAAATTAAAAAAATTAAAAATTTTGAAAAAAAAATAAGAACAAAAATATTTTAAAAATTGCCTCACCGACCAGCTGTCTCTCTGGCGTTCATGTCAGCACCGGCCAGCCAATTTTGGCCGGATGGACTAAATTGGCACAATTGTAAAAAGTTTAGGACTAAATTGGCAAAAAAAAAAATTATGACTGAATTGGCACAATTGCAATAGATTTAGGACTTTTTTGATAATTCTCCCCACAAACTTTGTTCGCCGGCTAGAGATGTATAGCAAATTCTCCTTACCCCATAAAGACCCTCTCTAACCCTTCAAGAGGTGGAGGTATATAGCGAAATGTCCTTACTTCGTAGGGACTCTCAGTCATAATACCACGGGTTAGAGATGATCCCTACGAGGAGTTGGATTTCATCGATGGTGATGAAAACTTCACCCCTAGAGGCTGCATGATTAATTGGGTCTTAAAAACCTCAAAGCCCTACGCACAACTTTTCTTTTACTTTTCTTTTTTGTTTCTTAGTTAAATGTCTCCAATAAGTGCATTGCTATGACAAATAGATCATTTTAAAAAAAAAAAATCTGATTTGAAAATTACTGTTTCTACTAACACATGTATCCTTAAAATTATCTTATTGACTATGTATACATACACCGAATCTTGACACTCAGCTTGTTAAGCACAAATATTACCATTAACTAGTCAAAAATATATTATCATCCTAAGCAATTAGCACATTGTGGGATCTCATAACGAGATCGAGGATCTCATGGATTATAGATGTTAAAAGCATATATCTAATAATTAAGTTATGTGGCTAAATTATTAATTAATTTATAGTAATAAAAGGTGCATAGTTAATTAGTGATTGTGATAGCTTAGAAAGCATATAGGGTTATTAGCATTAGGCTATGAAGCACGGACACGTTCAGACGGCCTCCATGTCGTGTCGGACACGCTCGAACACGCGGTCAACACGTGTCAGATTTTTCGACACTTGGTCAACTCTTTCCGACACGCTCTGATGCGCGTGTCTAGAGGTTTGTGGCCGGGTCTGTAGGTGCGAAGGGAAGAAGGTGATGGAGGGTGGAGGCAAGGGTGAGGGAGCAGAGGCAACGCCGCGAGCGACAGCGAGGGAGGGTAGAGGAAGAGCAAAGACCAAGACGATCGAGAAGGTTGTGACCGCTGACTACAACGCCGAGATGGAGAACTGAAATGCCATGATGGAGGGCTGGACGCAAGGTTGTGACAACAAAGGGGGAGGGAACGGAGGCGAGGCAGCGGCGAGTGATTATGATGAGGCACCCGAGAGAGAGCAAAGATCAAGAGAGGTAGAGACCAAGCAAGGGAGAGGAGAAGGCGACTGCTAGGGTTTTTTGGGTTGTTTTGCTTTTTTAGTTTTAGGAAGAGCAAAGAGAGGAGGCAACGGCTGCTGGAGAAGAAACGAAAGGCTTGTGGGTGATTTTTTTTTTCTTTCTTTCTTGGAGAGAGGAGAGGATGGAGCCTCGTGCAAGGTGTGACTTGGGAAGAGACACTGATAGGCGCAGGCGGTGGGTGGGATGGGGAAGGAAGCAGAGGGTGAAATTAATGGGTGGGACCCATTTAGCCCAAAAAAAATACCGAATATTAAATAAATTTATTAATAAATGGTAAGGCTAAGAAATAAATAAATAGGTGAGTTAAAAAGTTATTTTGAAAAATAAAAGCACTGTTAAATAATAATCAATTTTGATCAACATAGAAAAACATAAATTTATTTTGACTCTAATCCCTCGTTAGTTATTTATTTCATCGATAACTTTTGTTAAAGCCAAAAAATGTCTTTCCAATTTTTATGAATAAATTTATTAATGTTATTAGTATAGATTCATTATAAGCTATTTTTTATTATTTATTTATTTATGAATTTGAATAAATTAATTTAAATATAATAATTTATCATGTATATATAAAAATATTCATTTAATATACAACGTGTCACAATGTGTCGGAATTCTCTTTTCTGAGAAATGACATGTCGACGTATCGTATCGTGTCGTATCGCATGTCCGTATCGATGCTACTTAGGTATTAAGGGTGAGAAAAAATTGGACCGAGCTAGGAACCGCCCGAATCAGACCGAGCCACTTGGTTCTGGGCAGTTTGGTTCCAAAAAATTGAAACTAGTGAATTTCGGTCTGATTTTAAGTTCTAAGTGTAGACCCACCCACCCACCTAAAATGTACCGATATATGTATGTATGTATGTATGTATGTATGTATGTATGTATGTATGTATGTATGTATGTATGTATGTATGTGTATTATGTTAATCCTGTAGTAAACAATCAGCCAATTCTTTCCCACATCGTCACCGGCTCAAGCTTGAGGTTGAATTAAAAGCAAAACCTCAAACAGGTGATGGGCGTGAAGTCATACCAAAGAGGGGAACAAGGCGCTTGGTAAGTGTGGAGAAGTGAGGAGCAACAGGATCCATGCCATGGACAATGGGAGTCTTGTAAGTAGATGTCAAACATGCTTAGCATGTACGCGGCGTGAAGAGTCATGCCCAAAACCATGAACCATCTCTCTCGTCTCTTCAACCACCTCCTCTTTTTGCCGACGCCTTCTTTAGCTCATGCATCGCCCATCCCCAAGATCCCATCTTCGGCCCCATTGATACTGTTTTTCTTGTGTGATCAGCTACTAGTATTCTTATTCTTGGCTTCTGATTGTTGTTATAACTCATGCTAGTGACTCGATCAGAAGCAGAGTTCAAAGAGAAGCACTTGAGCCTCGTTCAGTTCAACGATTCATACAGAATGAATACATGAGCCACGAGAGGTGGTCGCCGGAACATTACCAAGCTTATTGACATTATCAAGGCCAATTCTTAGACCCACTTAGGAACCAGGGGATCATGATCGACTAATTCGGTCTGATTCTCGGGTGGGTCCAAGACTGGGTGGGTCAGTTCCACAAATTAAAAACCACCTCTTCTAGTCCAATTCTTGATTTCAGGGTAAAAACCAACTTATCCTAAAAGTAATCGCCCCTAATTGGTATAAATTGGAAACCATTTTCAAATCATGTATATATCTCCCCTAATAGGCCATGGCTAGCAAGCTCAACCTCGCTAGTCAAGTCTCGCCCTTGTCGGATTTGGTGAGGATGGCGAGGTTGTGCCTCGCCACAGGTCGCATGAGGTCGTGGCCTTCAACCCCGCGGCCTTTGGTGAGGCTTCAACCCTCCCCAATTGTTGGCAAGGCACAACCTCGCCCGTGGCCGGCGAGGCTCAACCATCGCTAGCCTAGTGGGTGGCCTGGGCAAAGCTGCCCTCATGGCCCCTTAGTAGATTCGACGAGATCAAGCCTCGCCTAACCATGTCCAGGCTTCCCGAGGTCGATATGACCTCATCGGCCTTGCTTGGCTCATGACACGCTAGAGAAAGAAAGAAGAGGAAGGGAAAAAACAAAAAGAAAAAGAGAAGAAAAAAAATAAATAAAAATAAATAATTCAAAAAATATAATAAAATATTATTAAAATTGTCCATATCGGCGCTAGTAACTTCACGTAAGACAATCAGCGTCCATGTTAGCGCCAATCGGCCACTAGTCAACCAAAATTGGCCATATAGACTAAATTGACAAAAATGTAAAAGATTTAGAATTGAATTGGCAACCAAAAAAACAAAGTTTAGCAATGAATTGACATAGTTATAATAGGTTTAGAAATTTTTTAATAATTTTCCCAATATCGAATAAAATTATGTTGAATAATCCGTTTGATGCCCAAACTATTGAAGAAATATTATCTATCCCCCTTGGTTCACTAGTTAAATAAGACAAACTAGTGTGGATAAACACAAAGGCTAGAAACTATACAATCAAAGTGGATACCATAGCAAATTAGCAATAGGGAGGAGAAAGAAAGAATCAACCTTGATTCAACCTCATCATCTTGTTGAGAGTGCACAGTAGGTCTGAACCTTCTTTTGGGGACATCGCCAAGAGTGAGCCCAAATATGAGTCTATTAATATATCTAATTAGACTCACATTTATTTAAAAACTTAAGCCAATGAGTTATGAGCCAACTAAAATATATTAACAGCTCTACACCATATCAATTTTCCAATGTATGATTTCTCTAATACAACTCACTTATAAGTGCATCCTAACAATCTTCCATTCATATGTAAACTCAGTGTTAAGCCTGCTCCCCCTTAATTCAAGTATCATCCGGCATCAACTTATCTCAAGCGGTCCACATTGTTCTACCACAATGCATACTTATTATTATTGGCTCCAATACCATTTATTGGGAGTACACAGCAAAAGTCCGAAATCTTCTTTTGGGGAGATCACTAAGAGTTAGCCCAAATACGAGACCGTCAATATATTTAATTGGACCCATCTTTAGTCAAAAATTTAAGCTAATAAGTAATGAGTTAACTAAGATATATTAACTACTATACACCACATCAATTCTTGGATATGAAATTTATTTAACACAACTTACTCATACATGCATCTTAACACATCTATGGGAAAAAAAAATTTGGCATTCAAACACCACCCCAAAGATGAATTTCTTTCTATCGGGAGTGAGCCAAAATGCTATCCCAACGATGGAGAACATGTCCCGTTGCTCTTTTCTTGAACAAAGATAGTTTGGCTTGATCCAACTCTCAATATCAACATTGGCAGATAAAGGTTAACCATAATCAATAACTAGTTCAGCAGATTCAAAGAAAGTCCTGAACTTTCACCCTCACTCAAATTTGGAGGGACGGCTATGTGGCTCATCTTTCGAAAGCAAAACCCAGACTCGAAGCATCTTCTCGGGAATGCCAAAGCTATGTATGAGAATATGTCAAGATGGAGAATAGAGTCAAGGATGAAAGCAGCTTGAAACAAGAACATACCTCATATTTGGAAACTCCCCTCTATGGGATCCTTAAAAATGAACAATGGCGGTGAAGAAGTGCAAAAGTGAACAACATGTTGGTATTTGGTTGTGCAAAGCTAACCCCAGTTGAGGTTTTATGCTACATCTAAATTGGAGACTACTTGTTCAATTTCTCTCTTTCGACTTGGAAAACATTATCAACGGGAGAAGTACACTATCAATGCCATAAGTTGTGTACGGCGCTCACTTTGATGCCAAAAGTTTCCATTGGATCACTTAAATGCCAAATTGGAGGAAAAATGATCATTTTGGTGCCACCGGCGAAAGATTCCGGCCACCGGCCAAAATGATTACGTGGCTTTTAAAAAAAAAAAAAAAAAATCGACAAGGCCTTCAAATGACGTCGTTTTCGGTTCTCCTTAAGAAAACGATGTCGTTTTGCCGTCCTACATGGATGGCCTCACAAAAATGATGCCGTTTAACTCATTTGGGGATTTTTTTGCTCGGCCGTCGTCGCTCGGCCTCCGCTGTCGCTCGCTCAATCGCCATTGCTCGACGTTGTTCGAACACCCTCGACGGCACACAAGGGAGCATCAGCCCTAGTCGTCGGAGCCTAGGTATTGGAACACGCAAGCCGAGCACTCGTCAAGGAGATCGGAGATGGAGAGGGAGACATCAATGGCTGCGCACTCGTCGGCGGCCACCCCGAGCACCGGCTAGATCACAGCCTTCGACTTGGCTGCCGAGTGGCCGTCGTCGAGGTTAGGGTCGAGGTCAGGGTCGGGGTCAGGGTCGAGGCTGCAGCCGCCAAGTGACCATCGTCAAGGTTGGGGTCAGGGTCAGAGCCACGGCCGCCAAGCGCGAGGCCGTCGAGATTTAGGGTTTGAATTGGGGGAGACACCAAACGGAGTCATTTTGGTGTTAGGATGCTAAAACGACGTCGTTTGAAGGCCCAAGTGATCCAAGGAAACTCCGGCGGGCCACATCAACATAAGAAACTAATAAAAAAAAAAGGCCACGTCAGATTTCCGGTCAATCAAATCGGCGTTGGCACCAAAGTGAGCGTTTTTCAAATTTTTTGGCACTTAAATGATCCGACGAAAACTTTTGGTACCAAAGTGAGCGCCGTACACAACTTATGGTGCCAATAGTATACTTCTCCCCATTATCAACTCTTGCTCGCATATTGAGTCATAGTGGTTCCTATACATGTCATGTTCCTTGGATTATTTATAAGTGGTAGACAAATAAGGTATATACAATTCACATAAATAGGAAAAAGAATGGAAAATTCCTACTTGGCCCATCTAATTTACATAAGGGAAAATTCCAAAAAAAAAAAAAAAAAAGGCTTGAAATGTCCTTATTTTCTTAAATAATGGTCCAAAATAAATTTTGTTTAAATAAGTCCCTGATCTCACCGATCACTGGCTGGCTAAATTTTCCAACCAATCAAGGGTGTTTTCATCCAAATCTTCTTTTATTTTCTTTTTCCTTTTCTTCTTTTTCAGACGTAGGTTAGTAGCCACTAGCAAAGGTCGGCGAGGGCTTGGCAACTTCGTTGGCCACTGGGAAGGGCTGGTGAGGGCCTACAAGCATGGGCAAGAGCTCAGCTTGTCGGCCGCTGGAAAGGTCTAGTGAGGGCTTGGAAGCCCTCATCAGCCGCTAGCGAGGGTTGTTGAGCCCCGCCGCCCCAAGCGAGGCCAACCCTCGCCAAATATAGCATGGGTGGCCTCGCCCCGATTGTCAAAGGCTTACAAGCCCTCGTCGGCCCTTACTAGCATTTGGCGAGGTCACCGAGTCCTTGCATGGGGTTGGCGATGGCTGACCTCGTGGGTGGCCGCAAGAGGCTGCCTCCCCTAAGGCGAGGGTCGCCTTGCCTAGGCGAGCCTGTCTTTTACCTATGGCCAACGTGGGTGGCCCTCGCCGAATCGGGAGAGGGCAACCCTCGCACAACCCTTTGTGGGTATCGTTAGCTGCCAATCAGCCATCAGCAAAGAGGAAGAGGAAGAGGAAGAAGAAAAAAAGAAAAAATGGTAAATGACGAGAATATTTTTGACTGTTGAAAATCAAGCATTTATTTAAAACATACATAACCACTTCAAGTCTTTATTTGAAATAAACATAATCATTCCATACTTTTATTTAAAATAAGATTCATTTCAAGCATTTACTTGTGAAAGTGATGGCACTTTAAGTCTTTATTTGAAAAAAGGAGAGCACTCTTGACCCTTTTTTAGAATTTTCTCTTTATATAATATCTACCCACAGTAAATATTTTCTATTACTATTTTATTTAATAAGAAAAAAATAATACGAAGAAATATGTATATATATTTTTATATTGCGACCGTCAACCCTGGTGGAAGTGCTCTGTAAATCCAATCGCCTCCTCTTTCGTTCGTTATTCGAATTCTGGACCAGAAGAATCGACGGATCGTTTGGGCAAATTCATCAGAGAGGGAGCCATCGCCTGTGTTTGTAGAGACTCCATGAGTCGACTAGTGGACGGATTTGCGATGAGCGTGCATGCGAGCTCGGTTGTGCAAGTGGAATCCTTAAGCCTTGGTAGAAATCCTCATTTTCCTTTTTGCACGAACTGAACAAGCCCTAACTCCTGAGTCAGATAACGAAGCCTCGATAAGAGCCATTTTAAGCACAAAATCAATTAAACTGGGAAGTGGACGCGCTTATCGTGAGAGGACGTGATCGGTCCTCGCACTTTTCAAAGTAATTCGGCCCATTGTAGCAAAGAGACCACAAAATAATGGACTGGGTCGACAAGGCTCAAAGTAAAAGAAACTCGCTTAGCAATTGGATTTTTATTCCCCTCAAGTCCTTTAGGACTTAATTTGCTCCGATGCTTTGGATTTGTATTCACTAAATTCTTTTAAGTAATTGTTATCTATTATTTTTGGATAAACAAATTGACATTGTTCATCATTCAACGTTGAAGTACAGAAGTGAGTATAGTGTTCGTAATTGCACCATTTGATCTTGGATAGTATTCAGTTGAGACTACATTGCTCGTACAATCGTAAGGCCTCATCATCCAAACAATCAGCATTGGCTTACTTCCAAAATCTAAGCAAAAAGAAATCCTCCATTTCCAATCAATGAACAAATAAAAAATGTATAATTTCTATTTATATACACAACCGGAACCAAATGAATAATAATAGGACACAGTTCAACAAACAATTCGGGGCAAACAAGTAGGTAACCACACGAAACAATCCAATACAGAGATCGCCCTCTCAACTCTCATCTGCATGACAAGGACTTCAATGCCTTTGCAGACACATCAATGGCCATAGTGCAGTTCATTTGCGAGGTCTTGTTCTTCTTGAACATGAACATAACTGTCACTTTCCCTTTGAGCTCGCCTTGGCTGTTCAATGTTATAACTCCTGAGCTCAACTCACTCCCAAGAGTCGAATCACTTGGCAAGTTCGTGGAGTTCAAGGTCACATTGGCGTCAATCTTCTTGGTGGACTTGAAGTTGGCCTTGCTCTTCGGAATAGCCACCTCTCCCACCTGAACGCCTCCGTAGATGAAGTTAACGGTGGTGGCATCGTACTTGAAGGGGCCCCAGTTGGTGTTCTTGATCCGGATCGGGGCGATGAAGGTCATGTCGAATGAGGGTGAGGCCTGAGTACCAGCGTTCAGGGACTGGATGTCGAACTCGCCGACCCTGAACTTGGGGGACTTGAACTTCATGATGACGAGGACAAAGAAGAGGGCCTGGACTACCTGGAAGATGACAAAGGCGGTGATGCCGATCGTCCACTTCATCCTCTTCTTGCGCCTCTCCTCGTCCGTCAATTGCTGCGACTCTTGATCCTTCCTGTAGAACACCATCTTGATTCTGGTTTGTGGGTGATATTAGGTTTTGGTTGTGCTCGAAAGCTGGTGTTTCAACGATGGTTTGCTTGAAGAAAAGGAAGATTTTCTTGGCTGCTTTTCGCGGGTAAAGTGCTTGGATGTGTTTGAAGGGATTGTTGATGCTTGGTTGGGTGGCTATATCGGGTTATATGTAGTGATTTGGAGGGGTATCACTAACGTATATTATAAGATATTCAGGGACCAAACAAAGAAAGGATCGTAGTAGGACTTAGCCAGCCCCAGTCAGGATCTTTTTTGGTACACGGTACCAAAACGAGTTTTTTAGGGTAGTTTTTATTGACTTTCTAGATGCTCGTGACCATTCGGTGGTGAAATTGTTTTGTTATTTACGACTAACGGTCCGCAATGGAAGCTTCGATTAGTTTAATGTTTATTTTTATCTGGTGGAGGCCTCCCATATAAAAACTGAACCGTCCGAGTGGGTTGGCTGGAAGGTGCTTGCTCAGTTGAACCTCCCCTCTCAATAAAATCATTTGCTAAGAGGGAGTAAGCAGTGGCCTATAATCACGCCTCGACGGCCTAGGTATGCCTAAATTCTCTCTTTGCTGCCGTGCTTATACTTCTAAGTAGCAGTGAGTTTCTTGATTCTTATCTGGTGATTGTGATGCCTTAGAAATGAGATAGTGTTATTGGTCTCGATTGAAGAAGAGTTCCAAATCATGTACACCTCTCCACCTTATTTCCGGCTTGCTCTGTTCTCGATCTTATTTCCAGCCTCGTTCATCTCGTTTTTCATTTCAAGTGTTATGATTTGCAGCACGAATTTCATTTACGAGCAAGAGATATATAGAGAAAAATTCTTGTCCCACAAGGACCCTCTCCAACCTACACGGGTCTAAGAGGGTCCCCACAAGGAGTAGGATTCTATCAATGGGGATGAAAACCTCACCACCACGGGCAAGGATTACTCCAGTCTTAAAAACCTCCTAACCCTGCCCAAGGATTACTCCAGTCTTAAAAACCTCCTAACCCTACAGGCAGACTTCTCTCTCTCTCTCTCTCTCTCTCTCTCTCTTCGGTTTCCTATGTGTATTGCTATGAAAAATAGACTATTTAAATCTCTTTTATTGATTTAACGGTTTCAATATGTGTATTGCTATGAAAAATAGACTGTGTAAATCTCTTTTATTGATTTAAAAATTATGATTTCTACTAATCTCCTTTAATCATCCTATTGAGTAGGATTCTACCAATGGGGATGAAAACCTAGCCACCACAGGCAAGGATTACTAGGTCTTAAAAACCTCCTAACCCTGCTGGCATACTGCTCTCTCTCTCTCTTTTTCACCGGCTTCAATACGTGTATTGCTGCAGAAAATAGACTGTGTAAATCTCTTTTATTGATTTAAAAATTATAATTTCTACTAATCTCCTTTAATCATCCTTTGATTAACATATCTCAATGTATGTAACATGCATTGAATCTCGACACTCATCCCCTTAATGTTAAGCACAAATATTACAATGAAATAGTCAGTAATACATTATCATCCCAAGTGATTAGCCCATAGTGGATCAAATAACAAGATCGAGGATCTCAATCAGTTTTAGATGTTAAAAGCATATATCAAATAATTAAGTCAGGTGCCTAAATTATTAGTTAATTTATGGTAATTAATGATGCACCGTTAGTTAATGATTTGATAACCTAGATAGGAGATAGAATGACTGGTATAAATCGGAAACCAGTTACAAATTATGTACATCTCTCGACCCATATTTCCTTACTTGCTTTGTTCTTGATTCTATTCTAGCTTCTTTCATATTTTTCTTCACTTCGAGTATTATGATTTATGGCACCAATTTCATTCGCGAGCTATAGATATATAGCGACATGTCCTTACCCTGTAGAGATCCTCTTTGACCCTTGTCGAGCAAAGTGGGTTAGAGAGGGTCCCTTCAGGAGTGAGGTCCCATCGACCGGACGAAAACTAATCTCGCACGAATCGCGGGCCCAGGATTATTTGGTCCCAAAAACTTTACCAGCCCCTGTCATACAGCTTTTCTTTTCTTTCTATTATTAACTAGATTTAACACAGGCATTGTTGTGGAAAATAAGCCGGTTAAAGTTTTTGCTGATTCTAAAATTGTACACTCTACAAATGCATGTATGCTTCAGTTATCCTTTTATTTAATGTCTCTCAATCTGTGTAACATACTTCGAATCTCAGCATTTGCCGCATTATGTTAGGCATAAATGGTACTATTGAATAGTCAATAATTCACTATCATTCTAAGCAATTAGCCTGCAGTGAGGTATTCATAATGAGATAGACGATCTCCATCGGTTTTGCATGTTAAAAGCATCTATCTGCTAATTAAGTTAGGTGGCGAAACTCCTACTTAATTTATAGCAATTAATGATGCTACATTCTATTGGTCGGAATAGGTGCAGCCCCATGTGTATCGGTAATGACGTATCGTCATGATACTTCGGAGGCCTTCAGAAGGAAGACTTCTCAAAGTCATTATTGCCAGTACAGTTCTCAAAGCATTTCCAACCCAATTTACACGCACCATCGGAACATGCATCTCGCGCGGTGCCCACCTTTCATCCGACGATAAATTCTGATTTGGGTTAAATGTGATCCGACGTCATTAAAGAGCTTTTCCCGTTCTTTATGACGACCTCTGCGTTCTTGCAGATAATTCGAATCTACTTTCGGAAGTGGACGAGAATAAAGGAGTGAGAGGACCGGCTTTTTCTAGGGTTTTAATTTTCGGATTCCCATAACAAAACTTGGCTAGGGTTCATATTAAAAATAAATAATCACGGCATATTTTTCCCATGCTAAAGATATAATAACGCCGTAATGAGCAGGACCTAGTGAACGGAGACAAAACATAAGCTGTTGTACACCCAAAAAAAAATTATTATTATAATACCCAACAAAAATAAAAAAAAAATAAGAATAATGAAGTCTTCTCGCCGCCGATCTTGAACACACCCCCTTTGATATTTCAAAAAGCTTATGCACAATAATGGAGACTCACAGGCCTTGGTAGGCCAACGTGGCCCGACACCTATCACATTCACACCAAATCGCACTTAAGTAAAAAAAGAAAAAAAAAGCAAAAAAATTCTAAAATCCTTTGCGTATCGTCTCCGCTCCAAATCGGATTCTCCGAGCTCCCGCTCATGGCAACTCGATCGCGACTTGGTGAGTCGCGATCGAGCGCTGGACGAGACGAACCGCCGTCCCTCATTAACAAGTCACGGACTTGAGCATCTTCTGCGTGACGTCAATTTCCATCTTGCAATTCATTTTGGTCGACTTCTTCTTCTTGAAGATGATCATCACCTCCACCTTCCCGCTTAACGTGGCCTCGCTCATCAGAGTCAGGACGCCCGATTGCAGCTCGCTACCGAGAGTCGAGTTCGCGCTGCCGGACAGATTACTGGCGCTCAGATTCACGTCCAAGTCGATCTTCTTGGTGGACATGAAGTTGGCCTTGCTCTTGGGGATCGTCACTTCGCCCACCTGGACGCCGCCGTAGGTGAAGCTGACGTTGGTGCTGTCGTACTTGAAGGGCCCGAAGTTGTTGTTCTTGACTCGGATCGGCGCGACGAAGTTCGCCTGGAAGGATGGGGCTTGAGTCGTCGTATCCAAGGTCTTGATCTGCAGCGTGCCGACCCGGAACTTGGGCGTCCGTACCTTCATGATGACGAGGACGAAGACGACGATCACCGCGACCTGGAACACGGCGAAGGCGGCGATGTAGGCAGCCCATTTCATCCTCTTCTTGCGCTTCTCCTCGTGGGAGAGGTACGACTCGGCCATTGAGAAGAGGTTTCTTGCTTTTGGTATGTGGGGACTTGGGGGAGAAAGACGGCGTTGAAAGATGGGTTTCTCTTTCGAGGGATCTCTCTTGGGCTGCTGTCCTTTGTTCGTGCTTTAAGGGTTTGGGGCGAGTTGGTTTTATAAGGTTTCTATCTTGAAAGAGTGGGGATTGAAGCCGCCAAACACGGCTCGAGAGGTTGGACCGCTTGGAAATGTAAGCGGTCATGACTTCCGTGAAGACTTTATGGGATAACTAGACAAAATCCTCGTAAAAATATCTTGGTGACTTTCATGTCCCTGCATCCCTGGCTTAATTACTTACCAAGGGAGCTGGAAAGGGAGACGTGGAGAATAAATAATTTCAGAGAGAAATCAATGCCGCGCCATAGCAAAAGAGTACTCTAGAAATTGACCCTTCCATGATATTAATTTTTCGTGATAGAGAAGGACCGAAAATGGGTATGAAGAATCAAGAATTTCCCAACTCGAAAGTTTAAATTAGTTGGTCTACATGTATATAAAGAAGTGCTAAATGACCTCTATAAATAAGTAATGATTTCAATTATTACGGTTTTTTTTTTTTGTCCGTCTTATTCTCTCAAACTTTTGCCCTGCCTCATTGCAGGGCATGAGAGTCGAAACCCACTCCTAAAACTAATTCGTCTCCACCCCAACCACCTGAGAATGTGGTGATTCAAACTCCCCACCTCCCCCTTCCATGTTGGAATAGTAGTCACTAGGGTAAACCCCAGTGGTTAATTATTACGGTTTGCATGTCTTTGATTAGCGCATATAAATTTGCAGAGAAAATATCTTTCTCATGAAAATGACTTATGCTTTCTAATTAGTACATGCAGTTTTTGGACTTGACAGCTTGGGGACATAGTGCAAGTGGAGGTAGCAGGTCGATCTTCTATCGTGAAAACTTTAAATTGTTCTCAAGTGGACATTCGTGACATATGTTAGGGTTATAACTTGAGTTCTGAAAGCGAGATCGCTCCATTGTCAGTCAAGAAACCATGGTTTGGCTGGACATCTGGCAGATTTAATATTTTGGGGAGCATAAAAGTTTAATCGAGGGGTGTGCATTGCATTAAGATTTTCCTAAGTTAGATGTCCCTATCGATTGCGTTATGGAGGTACCATGTTTATCTTCTTCGCCTTGACGTGTTCTAAAGCATAGGCGTCAGCACACGCTCGGATCATCACTTTTCTTGGTAGTTAAACGTGCGAAATTCCATTATACAAGATTAGTATAAAGTGGTGGTTGGTTATCAGTGGCTTTCTTGTGTTTGTATATCGCGGCCCCTTCGTCTGAAAGGGACAAGTTCCGCGAATTAGTCCCTAAATCAAGAAACGCGGGGAAAAAGTAAAAAAAGCATTTGGGCCGTACAATAAGTACATATTGCTCGAGGATTTTCGTAATAATAGCAAATCGCAAAGTGTTGTTTTAAGCGCCTAAAAGCAAAATGCTTATGCTTTGTCCCATGGCCTTATGAATGAATTCATGCATTCAATGGGTCTTGTGAGATGCCCAATATATTATATTCTACATTCTTCTTTGTTTCTCTAACATAATAATCAGATTAATTGTATACGGATCAATAGATGTCCACTAGATGTTCTTGAGATGCCAATATCTATGTGTATATAACTCGGGTTAATACCACAAAACATTCCAAAATTATAACCATTGTAACATCAATACCTAAAAAAAAAAATTATCATCAAAAACCCTAAACTATACTCACCATGACACCAATGCTCTAACTTTTTTTTTGTCACTCAAAATTCCCAAACTTATATTAATGTGACAAAGATACCCTCAAACCATTTGCTTGCTATCAGATTCACATCAACTCCATTTACCATTGATGTCTACGCGAGCCTCTTTGTCATATTGGTATAAGTTTGGAGTATTAGAGTCATGGTGGAAAAAGTTCAAGTTTTTAAGTTAGATGGTAGGTCATTTTGTCGCATTGTTGATGACATAAGAAAACGTTTGGAAAATGATGTTATGGTGAGCATATTTAGAGTTTTTTATGGCATTTTCCCAAAAAAACTTTTATGGCCATGCTAATCTTTCTAGTTGTGTCGTTGAGTAGGTCATTAATGTTTATTATGTCAAGAATGTGTGATCTCATTTCATCGTGGTTATTTTGTAGTGACCAAGAACTTCAACTTATGGAATGTTTAGTTGAAGGAAAACTATTTGAGTAATTGTCCATGTTTAGATGACAGAAAACTAATCAATTTATGGAGATCATGAATATAATTTCAAGGAAAATGATTAGGTTTTCCATTCATTTAGTAGTTTAGAAAAAGTGCTTTTTTTTTTCTTATGAGAAGGAGAAGTCATTTTCTCCCAATACAAACTTGTTATTTTCAATCTATAGAAAAATGTTTTCCATAAATCAATAAGTGTTCCATCATCCAAATACCGAAAAGTCAGAAAATTATTCTCAAAAAACGCTTTTCTTTCAAACAAATGGACCCTTAGATGATCATTCTTGCACGTGATTTAGAATCTGGAGATTTTTGGGTTACTACTAGATTCTTATGTCAATGTAATTACATTGCCATGCAATATATATTTCTTACCTTACCAAAAAAAAAATTTGACCCTTAGATGACGGGAAAAATGTCCAAAATGTGTTAAAACCTATCACATTTTGACCAATTCAAATATAAATTTTTCGACTTTGCTAGTTAAGTCTTAGACCTTTTCACTTTTTGTTAATTAAATCCATCCAACAAATTTTGACCAAAATCACTAGTATGGACCCTAATAATGCCAAATAGGATGAGCAGCGCTAACGTAGACAATTTAAAAAAAAAAAAAAAAACATTCTGCTGGCTGACCCTCACCGACCACAAGCTAGGGCCGTGACCCTTGTTAGCCACTAAGCGGGGGCCTCATCTGTGACCAATAAGGGCCAAGGCTTGGAAGAAGAAAAAAGAAATGAAGAAATAATAATCATAATAATAAATACAAAAATTTTGAAAATTCATAAAAATTGTCCAGGTCGGTGCCCGCATGCCACATGAGATGCTAGTATCCACATCAAGGATTTTTGACAAAAATTGGCCAAATAGTTTCAATTGTCAAAACGTGAAAAAATTTTAAAACTCAATCGGTTAAATTGAAAGATTTAAAATTAAATTAGTCGAAGTACAATATGTTTAGGACTTTTTGAATAACTTTCCCGTTGTTGCATGCTTAATTAAACTCAAAACCTATATATGATTGGCTTCATCAGCCCTCGTGGCGTAGATTGCGTAGATTGTAGACCGGATCTCGAAAGGGATGGCCCGGAAATTGATTTGCATTTTCGTGACTTTTCCACGAACCACTAAACGTAATTCTGCTTAGAGATTCTAGAAGCACCATTAAAATATTGGCGCACTAGTGGGGACAAGGTAACGTGCGAGGAAATCCGATTTTTTCTATGATTGATTCGACTTGAATTTTCCAGGCTGGCTTTTTAATATTCGGTCCGTTCGTAATATTCTATCGAGACTTGGACGACACATGAATGTCATGGCCAGCTGCCTCGACCGGGCATCCGCCGTGGAATGTTCTTTTCATCAACCCAAAACATGCACGCAACGTCCCAAGATTTGAACCCACCCTGCAATCAAACAAATCCGCCAGAATAATTGAAAATTTCAACGAAGAATAATCTTGACTATGCCTGCAATTAGATTACTAATAAAAGGAGCAATTTTGGGGAAAAGTATCAAAAAAGTCATAATCCTATTATATTTATGTCAATTTAGTTATAAACTTTTAATGGTATCAATTTAATTATAAACATTTTGACTTAATGTCAATTCAGTCCTAAACCTTTTAATGTTATCAATTTAATCCTAAATTTTTTTGAATTAATACCAATTTAATCTTAAACATTTTGATTTTATGTTAATTCAGTCATTCCGACTAATATTGACCCGATATTACTGACGCGGATGTTGACCGACTTACGTGGCATAGGTTGGTTCCACTGCCAGCCACTAACTAAAGGAAGAAGAAAGAAAGGAGAGAAAAGGAAAAAAAAAAAATTAAAAATTAAAAATTAAAAATTCAGAAAAAAAAATGATTAAAAAAATTGTTCACACCAACGCCTTGTGCCATGTGGTGCCATGTAAGTAAATTGGTGTCCATGTCAACAATATCAGGCTAAAATTAGCCAAATAGACTGAATTGATATTTAATCAAAAGATTTATGACTAAATTGACACTAATACAATAAGTTTATAACTTTTCTGACACTTTTTTCAGAAATTTTGTATTTGTGAATTAGGTAGATTTTGTACATGGATTCAGTTCATCGTGCGATACAGCACAAACGATTTTGCAATCGGTCTGTTAAATTGCGCTTTGACTCAGTATCTTGCGGAGATCCACAAAGGCTAATAGGATATTTAATGAACTTAAATCTTACCTGCCTAGAATGGATTTTCTTATTTTAAAGCATTGTGCGTATGTATAAATAAAATTCAAGGGTAAATTAGTGGATTCATATGAAACCCGTCACGTAAAAGAATTAGTTATATACCTAGCTTCTATGTCATAATTGCTCTGGATGGACAATTTAAACCAATTTACCTTGATTAGTTTAAATCGTGAAAATCTGGACACATCCACGATTATAACATGGTCAAAATGACTGTGAAATCGATTTACAAAACAATGAATCATGTTAGCGCTCAAAAATAGTCAACTTTTCTAGTATCTTTGTAGTAATTCATCACATTGACTCAATAAACTATATGACTTTGTAAAGCAGTTGTAGTGATCTAAACATAACCCTTTGAAGGAAAATCCAGGGAAGATGAAACCCCTTTAATATATGATAAAGACGCCAGTGATAACTTCCCTATAAAAGCGAGACATGGTGATCTACTTTCACCTAGTTAAGGAGGTACCCCAATAATTTAGATCTACTTTAACACATAACTTGACCCACATCGATAGCAACATATCATTTAAAAAAGCAATTCATCATCATTTTTTATAGTAAGCACCGAAAAAAGTACATCGTTGTAATTTCTTTCAAATGCAATATCGATGATCTCAATACTTTTCCCGATCGCTTCCCTTCAACTCCCGCTCCTCCTTCCGGGTAATCCGTCCTGATCGAGATTGAACCTAATCGAACTGACCCGACCCGACATCGACACCCAACTTGCGCAACTAAATAGGAGAGATTTGACTTTAGCAGTCAACAAAGACTGCCTTTCTTTAAGTGAGGTAGACTCAACGGCAGCCCATCTTCTAGATAAAGAGAAGAGGCCCTCCCATTTTCACGTGTCGCGTATGATTCCCATCGACCCATCTCGGTCCACCAATGTCTGTCGTCACTCCCGAAAAATAAAATTAAAAAATTAGAAAAGAACGGTCCACACCTTGATTTGTTGAAACGGCAAGAGCCGCTTCTATTCCATTCCAATCTAGTTTTGGGCAGCGTCAAAATTGGGCGGCTGAGGTGGTCCACTAAGGAGTCGCATTCGAGTCTCTCGTGCGAATGAAGTTGGAACACGGGATTGCGCTGCTCCTTTGTCGATCTCTATCGGTCCTTGACCGGCAGACTTCGATGAAGAGATGGTGCTATTTAGGGTCTCGATTGCAGTCCGTTCCCAAGGCGACTAGGGCGGTCTCGATCATCTTAATCGAGGTTCGGCGAACTTGGCGAGGCAAACACAGCGTTGCCCTCACGTTCAAAGCTGATCGAGTTTGGAAAAATTGAAAGAGGGACCTACCGGAGTGGATCGTGCGTGGACTGAATTGAATGACCGACCGTTCGTAAAGCGTAGCGGAAGCTTCCGAGGTTGAAAAGTCCAAATCTTGGACCGGTCCAATCCATTCTCCGCCACCGGAAGAGAGCGGGAATGTCACCGAACGTTAGAAAAAGGACGATAAGAGAACACGAAATTGACCTTAAGCCCATCATGTTCTTGTGGGCCAAGTCCAAGAACAAGACCCGACCCGATATGAACAAGAACCAAACGGTCCTCGAATCTTTTCCCAGACCTTACGGAAAGGTTTCTACATGGAGCCCCAGACCCGTCCAGTTCGGAAAGGTCCAAAAGCCCAAATGGTCGTAGGGTTTCTTCTGGATCGGCCTTATATTAAGTCGCATGGGCCAATCGGGACCACTCCAGAAGCAATTCTTCACTTGAGTATGCATGTCTGTTGGTAGCCTAATTCATTATATCGAATCGGATCATAGAAAAATAATTATTAATTTCCTGTCTAAGTAATAGCAGTTGTATTAGGACGCGACTTATTTTTCAATTTTTGAGAATTTTAATTTTGGACCGTTATTTTATATCGAGCGCCTCTAATGATGGCATTGAAGTTGCCAAAATGTTTTTCTATGATAATTGATTTTGAAAAGGAATATTTTCTTCGAGAGATAATGGGCTATTTTGCTGAAAAAAACCCCGATTTGTTTAAATTCACAGCTTGCCCCGAAGCATAGCAGTGATCTTGGTTGAGGATATGTGCCAGGTTTTGGCATTCAACAATAGTTCCATCTAGAAAAATATAGCGTCATCGGCGAATAGTAAATGGGATAGCTTAGGACGGTAACCCGTTTAGTTGTATCCCTTTGATGCTTTGCCGTCCGCAATTGCTTGTTCATCAACCAAGTTAATACATTTGAGATTAGAATAAATAAGTATGGTGATAGGGGATCGCCTTGCCTTAGTCCTCTCGAGGGGGAGAAAAATTGAGTTAGTTCTCCATTGATCTTGACACTGAATGACACCGTAGAGATACATTGCATGATTAGGGAGACCCACTTGGCACAAAAGCCCATTTCAGCATACAATCCCGTAAGAAATCCCATTCGATTTTGTCATATGCCTTCGCATGTCTAGTTTTAGTATCGCCTGAAATTTCTTCTTTCTTTTTGTGATGCGCAGTGATGTAAAACTTCTTGCACGATAAATATGTTGTCCTGTATTTGTCTACCTTGCACGAAAGCACTCGCTCTGGTTCAATGATGTTTGGCAACCACTTCTTTAATCTGTTTGCAGCGGCTTAGAAATTATTTTGTAAGCGAGTTGCATAAGGTGATAGGTACGGGCGAGTAATGTTCTCTGGATTTTTTACCTTTGGAATCAATGAAATATGGGTTTGGTTGAGATTGGGATCAAGAGTACCTGTGTTAAAAAATTCCTTTACTAATTGAAACAGGTCTGACTTGAGAGTTTCCCATGAATTTTGGTAAAAGAGACCATTAAGTCCATCCGGGCCAGGAGCTTCGAGGGATCCTAGTTGAAAAACAGCTTCTTGCACTTCCTTCATCGTGGGAGGAGCCACCAGCTGATCATTGATGTTGTCGTTCACTGGAGAAGGACACTGTAGAATGACAGGTTGGTAGTTTCTAGGACCCTCTGACTGATAAAGTTTTCTATAAAAAGAGCCGATATGATTTTTAAGAGTGACAGGGTCTCGGCACCAGCTATTATCTTCCAGTTGCAGCATAGTAATTTTATTTCTCTGCCTCCTCTGTACAGTTGTTGCGTGAAAGAACTTAGTGTTCTGGTCCCCCCATTGCATCCACTTAATGCGCGATCTTATACCCCTGCAATTGTTCTTCCTGTTTTCTCAATTTTTCTATACGGTTTATAATGTTGTGTTTTGCCTTGCTTGCTTGCTTGCTGGATTGGTTGATTTGTAATCTCCACTAAGGCCGATTGAGCTCTTTGATTTTCTGGATGCATTAGCAAATTTCGCTTTACTCCATTTGGCAAGAACTTGTGTAGTTTCATGCAATTTCACTGAGAAGCTAGGCTGAGGAAGAGATGTTGTGTTCCATATTTGTGCTATTAGATCATGATACTCCTCATGTTCTATCCAGAATGCTTCCATCTTAAAGTCTCGCTTTCTTTTCCTTGTTTCGAGGTGAAGTCGAAGTAGTAGAGGGCTGTGATCCGAGCCAATGGTGGGAGAGCTTGAACTTGGCTTCATGAAAGGTAGTTCTCCATTCCAAGGTACATATAGCGATCTAGCCGTTTCTTAACAAGATTGTCCCCTTCCCTGTTATTGGCCCATGTGTATGCACACCCATGACTGTCAATGTCCATTAATGAACATTCATTAAGCATATCTCTGAAAGCAACAATTCTGTGGTTGCCAGCCTCTCGTTTCCCCACCTTTTCCCATACATATAATACCTCATTAAAGTCTCCCATGCAAATCCATGGATTAGAATTAAGGGGCTTTAGAGCCCTCAGCTTTTGCCATAGTATCAACCTCTCACCAAAATTTGTTGAAGCATGAACAAAA
The DNA here is from genome assembly GCA_014182395.1 of Eucalyptus sp. ANBG9806169. Lineage (NCBI taxonomy): Eukaryota > Viridiplantae > Streptophyta > Magnoliopsida > Myrtales > Myrtaceae > Eucalyptus > Eucalyptus sp. ANBG9806169. Next base: position 4,679,004 of record CM024577.1, on the reverse strand, counting down.
GTGATCTGCATTACATATCGCTATACGGTTCTATGCATTCCACATGTATAAACTGTTTTGAGCTTTCTTTTACTTTCAATGCCACTTCCTCATTCCACATAATAGCTAATCCCCCCGCTATACCTGTCGGATTTTCAAGGAAGATATTCTAGAATTGTAGGTTTCTGCGTATTCCTTCCAACATCGTTGCTTTATTTTTAGTTTCCATAAGAAAAACTAAGTTGGGCCGTTCAAGAGCGACTAAAGCTCTTAGTTCCTGGATTGTCGGGGTTGGTTGCCCCTGACAATTCCAGCTTATGATTTTCATGTTGTTGTGGGTGGCTTATTAGGGCTAGCCACCAAAGCCCATTCTTTGCCATCTTGAATCAATTGAACAGGGGTTTCCATAAGGTTCGTGTCATCAATAGGGATAGGGGATGACTCCTGCACACACTTTTGTTTCTTTGCCTTCTGCACCTTCATGTTCTTCTTGCTGCATTTGCCTACTTTTGAAAGGAGAGGTTTCTGAATTTAGAACATATGATATGTTTGCCAGTATCATGATTTGCCTTTAAAAATACTGCAGTTCCTGCAGGTGCCTCAGATTCTTGAGAACTTTCTGCTCGTTTCTTGCTGCAGTCATCAATTCGCATGGCAAAGGGTTCTGCTCTACCTGTTGTTTCTATTTCCCGAGTTTGGGTGGGTGGGACAGGTATAGTCTCTTCCACTGTTCTCTCTTCCTCTATTTTGCCATAAAATGCTTCCCAATAGGGACTATGATCGCACGTTTCTGCCTTCAACCAGGGTCCATATGGTCCACTTTTGTTTGCTGCCCGTGGTGATTGTGCATATGGGAACTCTACACAGTCAGTAGCATAGTGGCCTATTTTGCCGCAAGAATAGCAGTAATGCGGTAGGCGTTCATATTTAAATTCCACCCAAAGCCATTTTGTTCCAATGTCCAAGATGGCCCCTGAAAAGGGGATTTTAATTGCCTAAAAAGGCCGAAGCAAAACTGTATACTTGTTAACAAAACTTTAGAAACCTCGTCGCCCTACTTTCTATGGGAGGGCATATAGAGCACATCATGTGATTCATGGAATGGTCGACTATCAACGGACCGGTTTGCAAGTTCAAGTGCACGCCCCCACGTGGAATGACTTCACATACACCAAAACTTCAAAAATAAGTCAAGCCTACTATTCACATGTGCCACTCAGCACATCATCACTAATAATTAGCTCTAAAAAGTTCAATCGAAAGGCTCGAGACTACTATTTACATATACCACATCGGCACATGATTATCGGTAACCAGCACTAAAAAGGTCGATTAATTGGAGAAATAATAATATGCCTGAACAAAAATCGACATATCTCCGAATCAAGTAAACCAATACCCATTTTACTCAAATGACTGGAGCGTACAATTGGCAAACCCCCTCATTTGCCAAGCATTAGGACATTAATACAACACAAAAAAAATCAACAGTGTGATTATCACTCTCTACACACTATAATAAGCTCCCTTATTCTATGGATAAAATTCAAAAAATAATATCTAAAAGAAAAGAGAGAGGAACTAGCATAGCACGTGTCTTGACCTTTTCCCTTGATTCTCGAAGGGTTTTTGGAGGGTTTTTGGAGCCCCCCACCGCAATAGTGGAAAAATAGAAGAAATAAAATATAATTATAATTATAATAACATAATTTTAGGCCCATCCCAATTAGATAGACAAAAAGAAAACGTCACCGTCTAAGCCCCTCCACCACCCCCCACCAGTGAATGAATGTGCAGCCCAATCATGAAACGCACCGTCGTTTCGCTGTCAGAAGGCCTGCGCTGCGCTGGAGCGCTGAGGTCAAACCTGTTCCTTTCGCAGCTGTCCCGCACTGCCGTCCGACCCGGACCGCCGTCCACTTCTCGCCAGGCTGCACTGTAGCCACGTGCGTGCACGAGGTGGAGTGACAGGCTTTCCCGTTTCTCTCTCTTATTTCTTTCTTATCTGGTGTGCTATAGCTATACGGTCAGTAATTACAGCAACTGTACCGACGCTAAACCTTCCTGGTTCTCTTCTCTTCTACCCAAATTATGTACAAAAATCTTTCAAGGGCCCTTCCTTACTGTTGAAATATTATCTAAGACAGAAAAAGAACGAGAGTTTCTTCACTCTCTTTGGATGGAGGAAGGCTAATGGGATGTTGAGAGCCACGTGTCTTTAGAAATGCTCCTTGTGGAAGTCGAATTTGGTGGGGCCTTTCTGGTTGAATTCGTAGCAGAGCTTGCTCAGCTCCTTGGCCAGGACAGGTGCTCCACAGTAGAAAACACCTGATTCAAGGAAGCCCAAAAAGGAAGGATTAAAAATTGAATATTTGGAGATTGATTAAGTAGCTTCTGTGATTCAACTGGGTTGAGAATTAATTACCTATTCTTGCACCGCTGTGCTTGGAGCATAGTTTATTGAGAACCTTTTTCCAGTTGGGTCTTGCAAAATGAGTCCTTACCTGAATGAAAACGTTTCCATTTTGCGATTCAGGATGTGACGTACGGTTGTGGATTGGAAAAGAAAACAACAAACATTTAACTGACAAAAGAAGAAGAAGAGGAAGAAGGATACTTACCGTTGTCCCAGAGACAATGTCTACCCCATTCTTGGCATGATTAAGAGCTTGGACCATAGTGATGAGAGCTGATCTTGCATCACCTTCCTCGTACACACTGGTCAAGTAATTGTGCATCTCAATCACCCCCTAGAAGTCCAAAACCAGAATGTGATCAGTAAAGACAAAACTTTTATCAATTCGAATAATGAGCTGAAAATTGGGCTCAAGAGAAAGCACTCTTTCTTACCCTTTGGTCAATCTCCGCGACCTCATTCATGACCCCCTTGAACCAATCGAATGACCCTTGTTCTCTCGTCACCCAGTAGAAGTACGCATTGGTGGTTTTCAGAGTCTTCCTGCGCCTTGGGGAGACCCGGTTCGGGCCAGGTGACTCCACGCCCCCGATGCTTAAATCCGAGTTCCTACTGACATCTGTGACTGAGTCCTGCAAACAAAGAAAGGAGGCAAAAGGAAAATTGGTCTTGAATTCTCACAGGTACAATGCCAATTCATTCTCATTTGCATCATCAGTCCACGATCGTGTTGTTCAAAAGGTAATTAAAAAGTTAAAAGAGTATGTAGTACTTACTGCTTGCTCCTCGCTTTTGACAATGGTGTTGATTAAATCTTTGAGGATACTAATGAAAGGCGTTGCCCCAATTCCGAGACCAACCAGCAGCAACACATCGTATTTTTTGTAGTCTTGTGCTGGAGCGCCGTATGGGCCGTCTATGCAGAGCTTCGGCAAACTGTATCAACAAAGGAATGTGATCTTGATTATCATTAATTCCACAAGCTCGTGTTCAGTTATCAGAAAATTATAGCGTGTGGACAACGAAAGAATGGAACAGGAAGTGTGCACACCTTTTCTTGGTTGTTTCATCAGCCCTGAGGAGGCCACTCTTTCCTGCAACAGGAGGCTCACAAGCCTCGGCGAACACCCTTTTGAGCTCTTGCGTCCAGTCACCGAGTTGACGGATGTGCACGCTGAGGAAGTCGTCACCGGGAGCTGAGGTTATCGAAAATGGGTGCCTGGCAATGTGTGTCGGGAGTAGAGATCAGTATGTATGGGAGGAGACCATATGCAGTTGAGCAGTCCGCTCAAGAAGTAAATATGCCTAGGGTGGAATATAATGGCGCGCCCATTACCATAAGCAAAATGCATTGTCCTCAGTGGACACTTATCGTCATTACTTGGGGACTTACCACTCGAATGGAGAAACCGCAGGACACTGGACAAACATGTACTGCCCGCTTTTGTACTTAAATTGGGGAGGCTTCGACATCTTTAACGTCAAGACATTTCCTGGGTAGATCGCAACCTACACAATCAAGACGATTCGCTCTAAATGTCAACAATTTTAATTGAAGGCCCAACAAATGAAGATGAATAGCATATTGGGAAGATGGATGACGCGGGAATGCTTTTGTTACCTTCAGCAGTCGGACCGTGTACATTCCAGACCTGAAGAATCTCAGGGTCCTTTCTCCGGCATAGAGCAATACAGGAACAGCAAGATACATCCACGTCTGCAAGGACACAAACTCGACATTACTAACTCAAGTCCCACGGACTTAGATGCGACTACGTTAGGAATACACCAGCTGTCTTTCAATATTTCGATGTTGGAAAAAGAACGCAGCACAATAGAAGAAGCCTAATTCTCAGAAAGTTAATGGAATGCAGGGAAAGAAAACGATTCGTACCGTCTTGCGGTACCAGTGGTGAACGAGGTAAAGGAAGACTCCGTGAATGATGAGCAGGATATAGACGAGTACGAACAGGTGGTGTGAGTACCAAAATGCATTGAAACCAGTGAGCCGGTCGAATGGTTTCGGGAACTTGACGAGGCTTCGCCGGAACCATCGGGTAGCTAATGTGAAGGCTATTACCATGAAGATCACCATGAGGATCCCAGTCGCACCTTCAGGCCCCTTGACAAGATCAAAGTACGTCGGCTTCGGATTACCAAAATCAGCCTCCAAGTATTTACCATATTCGTCTTTAGACGCCTGTTCAAGCCTCACAAAATCGCACGCAAGATGGTCACCCACATGGAGGATGACACCAATTACAATAGCAGCAGCAATCGTCTGCACCAATGTACAAACCAGAAAGATATTATTCAGATGTTGCAATTCTTGCTATGAATCCTGAAACCCTAGTATCATCCCATGACTCATAAATGATGATTCACTAGCTGCTAGGCTAAAGGGACAACGTTTCAGTTTCTCATTAATCCAAGGTATCAGTAAAAAGCATGACTCCGGTAATTATGCAAATGGTGGAGACATTGCTTCCATCGCCTTCGCTAAGCTCACTGACCTCAAAAAAAAACATTCTCTTCTCAGAATTCTTGCTTTTTCACTAATCAGACAACCTAAAAGATCCTAAGAATGTCATTCCCCATCACATGCGTAGTTCTACATATCTGAGCAGCATTTTGCATCATATCAGACATTATCACTTAGGATGACATTGCAATATAAAATCTGTCATTTGATCAGCCAATCTCTCTTCCTCTCCATGTTCGGAACCTGGAAATCACGATCTACATTTGTTCTATGCGTCACATCTGTATCTAGTCACGCTTTAAGTTGTCATTTTCTGTATCGAAATTTATTCAAGCAATGATCGATGCATCCTTGCTCTCCTGCCTATTTACGATGCCACGAAACAGATTCTTCTTAAGGATCTTGGGAAATGCAAGAGATCCTTTCTTTATGTCACTAAGAAGTCAATCTCCTAGCTTAACTTGCTCATACATATAAACAAAAGCTTCATAGTCTATGAACTAACGGCAAACATGCAAGGAACTATTTTAGGGCAGAACAGAGTTGCCTTTTCCACATTTGTTTTTTTCTTAATTTTCAACTCGTTTAGGGGAGGAAAAAAGAGAAGTCGGTCTTTATGGCTTTCCACAAGTACTTCTAAGTTCTCTGCATATAAACAAAAACGATCGTGATCTCCCTGGCCCAGGGGAAGATTCTCATTTGTCAACCTTTGCTGCCTTTAAGCATGATGCCTTGCACAGCACCATACGCGTTCTAACACAGGACATATCGTCACCATCTATGTGCACCCAAAGAGACGTATCAGGAATCATTTGTTTTCCTTTAAAAAAAACGAGTGTCCAGATCAAATCAATCGCGTTGACTTTCACCAGAAATCCTCCTCGCGGGTCCCCAAGGGGACAAAAAAATGTGTGCAAAGAAAGTTTGAACCGCCTATAGGATGACAAAACTAGCTAAATGATGTGGAAAATTATCGAAGGATTGGAAATTTCAAAAAGGAGGGTCAGGTTCCGTGATTAAGATGAAATTTTTAATCGTACGGATGGATTAGACATGTTTAATTTCCATAGGTCGAACCTAATTTATCATCCGAAATTTTATAAGCTTTAAAAATATGCACATTAGTCATGGAGCATGCGTTAGGGGCACTGGGCATGGGTTGCTCGAGCTGTCGGTTCATGATTGGATCCACAACACATGGAATGTTCACTAATTGAGGATGTAGCTAAGTTGACGGTATCAATTCTGGTAATAATACAGCATTTCGCGAAAAGCATTTGGCATGAATTTGAGATTAGCCTATGTAGTAAATCAAAAGTTAGGAAAGAGGTAAATTCGCGCACCTTGTGAAAGTTGATGTTGTCGTCGAAGGGTATGAAGAGGCCGACCCTCGTGTTGCGGAGCCAAGTGATGGTGTTCCGGCACACGGGCAGCAGGATGAGGGCCATGTTGAACTTGAGCGTCTCGGCGGCCCCCTTCGCCGTGAGGAGGCAGTAGCCCATGACCTTGAAGGCGGCCTTCTGCCGGTACTGCAAGAACTTCCAGGTGAAGAGGCCGATCATGATCATGACCCACAAGGTCACCACCCAAATCCTCCTCCAGTTCTCTTCCAGATAGTAGAGGCACTTGGTGCTCATCCTCCTGATGCGGCTCCTCCTCCTCAGGCCCTGCAGGTTCTGGCTCAGCGCTTGGCTCGTGTAGCTCAGCGCCTGGCTGTAGTTTAGGTACGTATCCTTCTGCAGCAGCAGCGTCTCCAGTTGCCATAGCTGCATCCGATTTTCACCAAGAATTCAGGGGCTAAATTGCAAGCTAAAAAGCCGGTAAAATTTCACTTTTCTCCCATGTTATCTGCATTTTAAGTGGAATTTTTCCTCCTCTCTTTTTCTGCCATCGAGTAGAAACCTTTGTGCATGACATGTGCACCGCCCCTCGATCCATGGAATCGATGCGTCACCGTCGCATGTGAACAAAAATAAAGAAACGTCCCACGCGTATGATGACATCATTTTTAGTTAAAGGAAAACGAGATGATGTTAGTCTCGAAGTCCGGCGCTCCCCATCGTTCCCATGTTCGCCACCACGGATCCTCGTCAACGAGCGGCTCTTGAGGAACAGAATCGTGGGAGGGGCCGAGGCGGAAAAAGACAAGAGGGATCGGGTCGAGAAAAAGCTCGACAGACCCCCGCGACGGTGACCACCGAAACCGCACAGCACGCGAGGGAATTTTGTGCACTGGGTGTGGTGTGCGCGGTCGTGCGTGGGGCACCCCGAAGAGCCCCCCACCTACCACCCATGTCGTTTCGACAACGCCGCACGGCACCATTCCCGATGCACACCCACGTCAGTCTTTCTCCGCCATTGGGAGGACTGAAATTTTCCCGGGAATTTTTAGCAGCCGAGAAAAGATATAAAAAAAATGAGGGAAAAATGAGAATTTAGTGCAGAAGATTCGTCGTGCGAGTACAGCCAGGAAAGCTGTCAAAGGCAGGCGCGACGGACACTGACATGCTCGGACCCAGAAAGACCAGAACTCACCTATTCTTTGCTCTATACTTAAGGAATAAATAAAACGAGTACGAATATAATTATTTGTGAATATATTATGTTAAGGCTTCCCATCTTTTCGGCTGTAACTACATGATAAAACAGCTTGTGTTAATGTATCGGCCACAAATTTATTTATTTTTCTTGCCATTTTGATTTAAGTCCATTCAATCGGACCCTAGAATTATTGCTTGATTAAGGGCAACAAAGTAAGGAACATGACATGATATGCGTGGCTTGTCGGTCGTCCCAATTATAGCACTAATTTAGGAATAACAAAGTTAGGACGGAAAGGAGAAACCCTAATTACCGAAACTTTTAGAAGAAACGGGCTTGAAGGTCGAAGAAAAGTCGCTCAACTAACACGCATTTTAGAAATTTCGTCAGCCGCTTTTGCCTTCTAAACAATCTAATTTGGTCAATCCGAAAGTAATGCGCTAGCTACGTCTACAAATATTAATATGATTATATACACACACACACACACACACATATATATATATATATATATATATATATATATATATATATATATATATTTATATATAGTCATAAGCTTTTACTATTTCTTCCTGCGCGGTTCAACAACACGGTTACCCAATTCTTAGAAAAAAATTTCTATTTTTCGCCTAACATGGACTTTTAGGAGGAGAAGTCGTAACTAATACTTAGGACCCCCTCGAGTATTAGTCGTATAAAAAAACTACTGGTCAAAGCTGACTCGATCAAGATGCGTATCCCCACTACCTATCTGGAAAACTATAGTCTGACGAAATACATGTGTTTTGGACTTTGCATTATCTTTAGATTTTAGGGCGAAATTATAAAAATCAAATCAAATAATGGACCGACCTCGATGTAGCCGAGCTGCTCCGGATCCAGTTCTTCCATGATCAGAGCTGCGTACTCCTCCGCCTGCTCCTTCAACCTCGATAATCGATTCGCGGAGGCGCTCAGCATTATGATCTGCAACCATCGGCAAGCAAAGAAAATCAAGAACAGGCACTGTAGAAATTAGGGTTTCTTCCGGTCGAACGAGCGTTAATGATTGCGCAAGTCCACGTAACCCAAGGCTTGCATGCATCAAGAAGACGACCGCGACACGTCGGACCGGCCGCGAATTGACCGAAATGCCCCCACCAACCCCACTGAAAATAGTAATTATTGCGTTCGGGATTAAGGTCGTAGTGGAGAAAACTTCCAGGGCGCCATTTGTCGCCCTAGACATCGCGGAATAGGGGCCCCAAGAGCTCACGAAAACGCACGAATATCGCCAAAAAATCTTTAATGTAAGAAGACGCTTTTAGAACATGGGCAACGTCAGCGCAAGCCCGGGAAGGAAAAAAAAAAGAAAAAAAACCGGAATATTATTTTATAAAACTTCGCTTTTTTTCCTTGATGCTATCGTTTTGATGGAGCAGTTTCGTTGTGGAATTTCGGGGATTTTTAGGGCTCACCGAATCTCGCCTAACAGCGATTATTATATTGTAACTGAAACATGACACCCTGTGAGGAAAACCCTAGTTTATTATGACGGCTAATGCGAGGACATTAAGGAGTGTTGGCTAATTCATGCACATTAGTATCTATTCCAATTAATTATGTACGGTTCAATCTATTGCGCATATATATATAATCAGTCTAGGAGTTTAGTTTAGCGGGGCCGCCGGGTCTAATCGAGCTTTAATGTAGTCGAAAATGACAGCTAATGACAATCGGTTCGAACAGAACTCTCACCTCTTTTACTTCTTCTTCGGTGATTCTACCGTCCTCGTTCTTGTCTACCCTGTCATGTATTCAACAAGAGAAAAGATTAATTATCGACCAAACATATGATTGTTTTCTATGAAAAACGTACTAGGTGCAAATAAAAAACATATGACTCGATCAATAATTAGGTCCATAATTAGGATATTGTTCAGCGGTCCCTGTTCTTGCTTTTCTCACTTCTGACTCTTTACCCACTGACAATACAATCATCTCGTGTTAAAATGAAAATAATAAAAATAACCTAATAGAGATGAATCGGTCTGGTGCTTAGTTTGTTAAAGAAGTGCAATCTTTATCAAAACACAACAGTGTAAAAAAAAGAATTGATTAAAAAAGTTATCAAGTTGGGTCTTGTTTTTTTTTTTAATTCATCATCATCATCGTGATCATCATGCGTACATGTCGAAGAAGATCTGGAGACGGGAATCGAAGCTCTGATCAGTGATCTGACACCAGAACTCGTAGAGCTCGTCTTTGCTGATCCTGTCGACCTTCATTCTCCTCCTCCTCCCCAATGCATCGAACAGTTCCAAAGCAAACTCCTTCGAATCTTTCATTCCTTCACCGGGAAAAAAGACAAGGACGTCGTCAGTATGAACACTAAGGAGAGAAATCCACCATAAAGGGACGTGAATTTAGAGAGAGAGAGAGAGAGAGAGAGAGAGAGAGAGAGAGATGGCGAAAACCTATGCATTGTGCGAAATCTTGACGACAGAGACAACCATCCTTGACAAGCTTATCGAAGCGGGCCTGAACTTCGTTCCATGCATCGATGATGGCGTTGGTCTTGCTGTTGCTGATGAACCGTAGCCCGCGCAAGGCCTTTTGGGCGCCCGAGCGGCTCCGGTCGAGCTGCGCGCGCTGCTTCCGCAGGGCCCGGGCCGCCAGGGCCACATCGAAGCCGCCGGCATTCTGGTCGGCGGACGACGTGGACGCCGAGAGCACGCGGGACGCGTGGCTGTGGCTCCACGAGAACCGCCGCAGCTCCGCCTTGAGCTCCTGCGAGAACTGCCGCGCCTTGGCCACCGCCTCCGCCTTGAGCTCCTGCGAGAACTGCCGGAGCCGGCTCGACGAGCTGCGGCGCATCGTCGGCGACCGGGACGGGGCCGAGGAGGAAGTCGCGCGGGGCGTCGCGGCCCCGCTGCCGCCGCCGTCGTCGTCGATGTTGATAGTCAACGCGGAGGCGGCCGTGGCGGGCTCGACGCTGCGGAGGACGATCGTGTCGTCCTCCTGCAGGTCGAGGGTCACCTCCACGAGCTCCTCCCCGTAGCTGGCCTCCGTACCCGCCGGCGAAGTGCTGTCGCTGGCCGGGGACTTTCCGGGGACGCTGTCCGACGCCCACCGGCGCCCGTGCTTGGCGAGGCCCTTCATCTCTTCTCGGTCGCCAAGGGACAACGCGAGCGAAGCTCTCTCTATAGCTTCGGTAGGTGGGTGGGGTGGTTATATATGATGTGTGCGCTTGATATTTCGTGGACTAGATATGGGCGGAATTTTAATGGAGTAGAATTTGCGCGACGACGCGTACAGAATCCGGGAAAAACGACATGAAAACGCGGTGCGCAGGTTTTCGAAGATTAATGTGAGAAAGAGAGAGAGAGAGATGCAGAAAGTAAGCCAGTGGAGCTCTACAGAGAGAAAGGTGGAGGAAGAAGACAAAGGTCGATTGAGGAGGAGATGGAATGGACCCAAGGCAGGAGTTATAGCAGCGGGAATATAATACACACGCGTATATATATACGCATACATGTGTATGTATATATGTTTAAGTTATTTTTGCACAGGATCGCAGGAAAATATTCCGCGCGACCACCAAAAATGTATCCTTTTTCTCTCTCTTACTGTGGGGGGAAAAGGTATGGCCCACGTCGCACCGCGTTGGCCCCCACCTTGTGGGGAGGAGTTTTTCTCGAATCAACGGCAGAGATTGCCCGAGTCAACCCACCTTGGACGGTATGTCCTCTTCTCTCTATCGTTTTCGGGGGTTGGTCTAGCCGAGATTTTTACACGGATTAGCAAGGGTTGAAATTGCCCAAAAGACAAGCGAGGATGTTAATGAATGTAATTAAGACAAAGAAAGGAAAAGTCTTGGGGACATTTGGGCTCTACGCGTGAAATTTCGGTGCACTGGTCAAAAATGTATAGACAAATTTCCCCTCGTCTTTTGAGATGGGGACATGGTAATTTTTTTTCACATTATCGTTTGGGAAACTTCTCCCTTCAAATGGACAAACGGTCCATGTAAGGCATATGAATTTTAAATAGTATCTCGAATGCAATTAATTACGCTAGAGAATCCCGGCAACGTAATGCCTACTATTCGTATATGAACAACGCGTTCATTTATTCATTATGCTTTTTTGGGACATCTGCCTGCCCCAATTTAGGTCATGCTGCCCTTGCCTGATTGCCCATTATTTATTTATTTTTCCTTTTGTTTGGTCCACCGCAAATACCTGCCATTGCATTCCCATATGTTCATCGGGATTGATATTGGATATAAAATGATAAATCCATGTGAGGCTGTCCGTGTACATAATAATTAATATTGATCATTTCTATTTAAGGAGGAGCCTTCTTTTTTAACAATCCAGAATAAGAAGGGCCCTAAAATTCGCAATCAAGAGACGTGTGAAACTCCCTACAAGCTCTATGAACTATTCAAGTTTATGCCTTTGGTCCGGTTGGTCAAGTTTGACTCTGAGTAGCTTCCACACAATTGGTATGATTTGAACAAATGAACACTATCTACTTAGTTGGAATCTCTAGAGACCCCGATCAATTATGTAAGCCTAAGAGACTAGAATTTCTTTCCTTTAATTGCAAAATATCGTGAATACTCATCCACAGATAAAAAAGTGAAATTTTTTTTTGCTAATACAATTGCTAGTTTAAGGATGGAAGTAGAACAAGATAATTGTCCAAAAAATTTTAAACTTATAGTACCATCCAGCCTATTTAGGCCAAAAATCGCTAACATGATCATTTAATTAATATCAACAGTCCTATGTAGCATGAAAAGTGCTGATATATAAATTTTTTACAAATTTTTTAAAAGTTTCCTGAATTTTTTTCTATTTTTTTCCTTTTGTTTTCTTTATTTTTTTCCTTTTGTTTTCTTTATTTTTTTCTATTCTACCATTCATCTTTTTCCTCCATCAGTCGCTGGCCATACACTATGGCCACCCTTGCTGACCATTATCGAGGCTCCACTGACCAGCAGAGCAAAAAAGTTGAATAGTAGAAATGAGAGAAAAAAAAAATCAGAATTTTTTTAAAATACTTGTAAAAATTGCCTACGTCACTGAAATCCAAACTAAATTGGTCGGAATGATTACATTGGTAAATCTTTAAAAAGTTTAAGACCGAATCGGTATCCGTACAATAGGTTAAGAAATAATTGGATAATTTTTTCGAAAATTTGTTATGTTTTTATCCTTTAAGATATAGAAGGAAAGTCCAGTAAGATACTTTGTTGCGTAAACCACTTTCATAGGAGAAAAATGCACGCACGGTTACATGAGGCCCTTTTTTCATGACATTGTGACCTAGGAAAAGGAGAGCAATGAGAAATATTTGGTTGATTTGCATTTGATCTTTGCCATCCTCAATTCCTCCAACCAAATATTGCTATCGATGGCTAAACAACACGGGATCCCCACGTTCCTCCCTCTGGCATTTCACTTTCCCTTTATCCTCCTTTGAAGATTCTCAATCTCCCATTTCTGTTTTCATCTATCTGTTCTTTGGTGTATCTTTTAAGGTCCCATGAGGGTATTGCCCCCACTAAGAGCACTAGGCCTCATCTTATGGACGACATTGTTTCGGATATGTTGGAAGAGCACGTTCTTCTTCTTTCTTTTTATGTGATTGGGGTGATCCGGTATTCGTTTTTTTATTACCATAACCTTGGAAACAACATAAGATGAAAGATAGTTAATGAGATCCCTTCTTGGGCGAGAATACCTACAGGATCGATTAGGATTAATGAAAGCACAAATGGCTTGTCTAGCTTTCATTTGGGAAATTTACCAAAACGGTCCTAAACATATTACAATTTTTCTAATTCAATCCTAATTCTTTATTTTTTTTTTAGCTAGTTCAGTCCTAAACCTTTTGTAAATGCTAATTCAGTGCATCCGATCATCTTTGGCTGGCTGACACTAGTGTAGATAATTTTTTAATAAAATTCTACTTTATTCGAATTTTTTTATTAATTTTTCTCTTTTTTCTTTTTTTCGTTTCCTTCTTCCTTTGGTCGTTGCTGACGACTAGCCGGAGGCAAGGCCAACCAAGGAGCTCGTCGGCCTTAGGGAAACTTAACCGTGGCTAGGCGACCTTGCCTAGGCTGCTCGCAAGCCATAGGTGAGGCTTGACCTCACCAGAGGCTATAAGGTCGAAGGCCATGGCCTCTGGTGATGGTTGGCAGTGGTTAGGCAAGGCTCACCCTTGCCGAATCAAGCGAGGTCAAGCATCGCTATGTGCCTCGCCAGAGGCCGCAAGGTTGAAGAGCTCAACCTCGTGCGGCCTCTTGCCTAAGTGAGTCTCATCGGCCATGGGCAAGTTGTAGCCTCACTAGATTTGGCGAGCCCTTGCTCAACCATGGCAAGGGCGGCCTCGCCATTGCTAGGCGAGACTTGCCTTCACCAATGGCTAATGGGGGTGAGCATCGTCGGCACTCACCTCTGGAGGAAGAAGAAGAAAAAAAGAAAAGAGAAAGAAAAAAAGGAAAAAAAAAATATTATCAAAAAAGTTGTTTACATTAGCGTCGGCCGGTCAAAATTAGCCAGATGAACTGAATTGACACAATCATAGTTAGTTTATGACCGATTGGCCAAAAACAAAAGGGGCTTAAATTGTATTGGAAAATTTGTAATAGGTTTTTGACTGTTGTGGTAATTTCCCCCTTTCATTTTGTATAGACTTACACTCATGAAGTTAGAAACTCAAAATTTACCTAGAAATTTATATGTTCATGTTGCTTATGCGAGAAATCTTGAATAATTTGTGAATATTTTGGTGGCAAATGTTGATTTCTTGAAAACCTTTATCTCAAAGCAATTGCTAAATTCAAATACCTGCCGACATTCTCGTGAGCAAACTAAAAATCGAAAATCATCAGGAAAGCGAGAAAAAGATCGATCGAGATAGAGGTCCCCATTCTTGAGGCAATTTGACTTTTACTCCCTCCGAATAACCTGAGCAAAATTCCTTTGACTAAAACGGCGCAGAAACCCTCAGTGTCAATTTCGCATGGTCATAGGACTCGAGTTCAGATTTCTCTTTCTTGTGATGCTTTGGGACTTGAGCCAAAAACTGAAAATAACGTGACATCTCAACGCATCCCATGCCCCCATTCGACATCTCTTTTGTCCGATTTATAGCACGTCAAACAAATAATTCTAATTAAATGGGAGAACAATTAATATTTTAAAGGGATAGCTGACCAGGAATTCCGGCGAAAGTTGATCTGCAAGAGCAGAATTGAGAAACCCAGTAGAATTAGGGTTTACCTCACGGGTCATGAGGAGGCTCCTATGATCGTTCTTGGTTATCTTCATTCTTAATCTTGTTTATTAGTGCGGACGTCAACGGCATGAAATGGAAAGTGCCAAAAATTAGACCGTTTAGAGCGTCTTTTTCATCTTAATATAGAGAGATTAGAGACCAAGCATTCTTGCAAATATTAAGATTTTATCGATAGGTCGATACATAACTTTTAAGTTACTCACTTCCTTAATTTCTTTATATTGGTAACACCCAGAAAAAGGAAGGAAGGAAGAATAATAAGTATGATGTAATATACATATCCCAAGGCCAATTATTCCATGAGCTTCGAATTGAGATGGATTTCATGAACCGATTTGAACAATCTAAAAAGTCATCATAAAAGAAAATTATGAGATAATTCGGCCTTTGAAAAAGAAAAGAAAGACGATCATCCCGAGCAACTTCTGCGGCGGGTTGAAGATTCGCCACCATAAATTTCAGAAACCACCCGCTGCCAACAAGAAATTTTTTTTTTTTATGCTTGGTGGGGTTTGTTGGGGTTGACAATTTTGAGAAGGGTTGGATTTGATCTTCATCGAGTCGTATGTTTTTAGTTGACAAATACAAGTTTACCTGAATCACTTACACGATTCGATATCGCCAGCCAATCTTGTATTGACCCTATAACTATTCTCGACATCTACGTAGGAATAACGACTTATGAAAGAGTTGAGTGAGGCGATCATTTTAAGCAAGATCCAATGAATATCGGTAGAAAGCGCGACACCCACCATGGAGTTCAGATTTTTCATTGATGTATTATGTGTAATGGAGTCGTTTATGACTTCACTTCCCTCGAATGGAATAATTCAATATTCGTGCTTCGTTGGCTCCTTGCAGCTCACACGTAGATTTCACATGTCACGCTGAGTGTATAAATACCTTCTTCGACGTGAAGGTTTTATAGGCTATAATACTCACGTACGTGACGGTGGGGATGAGGCTCATGATGATGTCATGAGGACCTAAGTAATGTATCATATTACGTTGGAGTTGGGGGGTCGTGAATATTTGGATTTGGTTTGCTTTGAAAGTTGAAATGTTCAAGATCCTCCATAACAAAGTATAGTGCATATTTTCCTGTACAGATAGCTTCTTTTGACCTCTTTTCAATGATGTCGTCCTGAGACTTACGTAAAAGACTATTCCAATTTCACATTGGGGAGCACGCGGTTACGTTTCCCACGTTTGTTTTGCGATTTTCCTTGATAGATGTTTGCTTTCGAAATCGAACCATTATACCAATAGAACATGAATTGCCATAACTTCCTCGGATTCAAAGACTAATGTCGACAGATAGAACCTGTGAGACGAGCACTTTGACTTTCTATTCCATCAAAAACAATTGAAATCTTCAAAATGTTCAAAGCTTTTGACATATGCAATTATACATAATCTATGTTTGCGATGCTTCAGGAGTTAACTATCATGTTACTTTATTCTCAAATATTAGAATGAAAGGCATGAACTAAGGTTCGAAGTAGACAATAAACACTAACAATTAGAGCGTAACAGAAGAAAAACCACATTATTGCTTCCGTCCATGGAACTAAAGTTTCTATGTAGATCTCGTGAGAATCGCGCTTTGATTTTCTATTCGATTACAAATACTTGAAATCTTTGAAATGTTCAAAGCTTTTGACATATGCAATCATTTAACATCTATCTTTGCAATGCTTCGGAGGTTAACTAACGTGTCACTTTATTCTCAAACATTAGAAAGAAAGCCATAAATTAGAGCTGGAAGTAGACAATAAATACAAACAAACCGAGCGTGCATACTAGCCAGAGAGGGAAAAAAAAACCCCCCTTTGTTGCTTCCATCCATGGAATTCAAGATGTCATCAGTGAGGTAGCAATAGCTGTTATGGCAGTTTTGTTTATGTTTCCACCGGCCGAAATCTCACAGCTTCCAATTGACTTTGGATGGTCACTGCCACGTTTTCGCCAGTCAAATTCAACCGTCCAAACCCGCAATCATTTGTCGTAAGTGCTTCCCATCCTATAATTTCTGCCTTATGCATTCTCCACGCTCCTTTATCTTAATCCGTTTCTGAGTTCATACCCTAATAAATGCCGCCCGCAATACAGTATACTTTCCTCATTGCCAACCATCCTTTTCCCACTATGTTCGTAGAGAATTCTGACGATGGTCGTGGGTAATGCACGAGCCTAATATTTAAGTCCAAGAAAGGAAAATAAGCTGCGAAAAAGGGTGGGAAAAGGCAAATTTAGAAAAATCGATGGGTAGGGAGATAGATCCGTTTTGAAACTGGGGAGATTTGCCATGAGCAAGAGGGTCAAGACATCGATCGAGCTCCTGTTTTTCCTTTCGTCTGATAAGGAAAAAGATACAAGGGTCGTCGAAATCATCTCTCATCTTCTCCTCTCTTTATTCGTGTCGTCATTGTGCATAATGTTTTAACCAACCACAAGCAGACTTGTCCCGCAAGCAACCTCCATAACAAAGAAACCAAACCTCCCAGCACTCAACGGAGAAAGGTTTTGAACTTGGAAAGCATCACCCCACCAACCACCTTGCTATCGCGTGCTTACTTGTCGCGTCGGGGTCGTCCATTTGGAAATTCGGGTGGCCTCGTTGAAACTAGGGATTTCCCAAACCATGAAGACAATTCTGCAGAGCACCAGGAGACGTCAGGAAGTGATTACTGCGTCTTGACCGTTGTTTGGATGTGCGTTTGGTCGTGCCGACCTTCCTTTTCGTGCTCCACGTAGAGAGAGAATTTGACCCCTCTGTTTCGAGCAAAAAATCTATCGATATCTATGGATGTTCTTAAGCATGAGCAAGCCCGAAACCCTAATTTCATGAGCTTTTTGACACCCTAAATTTATTGAGCAACATATTTCGCCTTAGCTAATAGAATTTAAATGAATTCAGTTGGTGCGATGAACAATAATTTAATAGTAGACTCATTCGACAATTTAATCGCCTAAACAAAGATGAAAGTAATTGGAGTTTGAGATTTTTAATCCTTAAACTGTAATTTTGGGTGATTATGGTCTCTCTAACTCCACATTGTATTAGTTCCGAGTCATTATTCTAGCCCGTGACTAAGAATTTAGAGATATTTTTGGGTTACTTCTTGATTGTGTTGCTGTAATTTCGCCGCCATGCAATTTAGTCACGTACAAGAATTGTGATCTGAATTCTTGGGTGATTTCAGCTTGAGGCTTGCTTGCATTACAAGTAAGATTACTGATTTAATATTAAATCTATCATACGGACACCAATTTAGTCACAAACTTTTCAATTTTGTTAATATATCCATAAACCTTCGCATAAAATTTCAATATTTTCCTTCCGACTAATTGTCGTCTAAAATTGCTAATGTGACATTTGAGTCAACGTCAATCGACCTACATGGCAAGCTCACAATTAGAGAAGAACAAATTTACTCAACATGACTTCGTTTTTGAGTAATTTTCTATATTTTCTCTTTTTTTCTGATTACTGTTCATTTTCTTCTTGATTTTTTTTCCTTCGATCATTCTTATCCTCACTGACCCCGGATGTCTTTGTCATATGAATTTTAAAGTCACCATTCTTGCTCGTGACTTAGAATATGGATATATCTTTGGATTACTTCTAGATTATGTTATTGTAATTACATTGCCACGAAATTTAGTCACATACAAGAATGATGATGTGAATCTTTGGGTGACTTCAGCTTAAGACTTGCATGCAAAAGGGAAAAATAAATCTTTCAA
Source organism: Eucalyptus sp. ANBG9806169 (assembly GCA_014182395.1). Classification (NCBI taxonomy): domain Eukaryota; kingdom Viridiplantae; phylum Streptophyta; class Magnoliopsida; order Myrtales; family Myrtaceae; genus Eucalyptus; species Eucalyptus sp. ANBG9806169. The sequence continues at coordinate 4,660,537 of CM024577.1, read as the reverse complement.
TTTTGTCCATATATTCATAAACATCATACTTGAAATTACTAGCATGGCAGTCCAATCAATATTAGTGCCAGTCAATCCTATCAATCTAAGGTGGATAAATTTACTCAACACGTGCTTTAGACTTTGGAGATTCTTTTGGGTTACTTCTAGATTATGTTGCTGTAATTTCATCATCATGCAACTTTTGTCATGTACAAGAATTATAATTTGAATTCCTGGGTGACTTCAGCTTAAGACTTGCTAGCATTAAAGAGAAAATGATCAATCCAATCATAAATTTATTATATTGATGTCAATTCAATTCTAAACATTTCAATTTTGTCAATATATTCATAAACCTTTACATGAAATTTCAATTTAGCCATTCCAACTAATTTTCACTTGAAATTGTTAACATGGCAATCCAATCAACGTCAATTGACCTACGTGGCAAGCTAACAATTTAAGGAGAATATTACTCAACACAATGTTGTTTTTTGGTAGTATTATGATTTTTTTTTTTTTTTTTCTTTTCTTTCCCCTTTTAGATTACCGTTCTTCTTCTCGTTGATTTTTTTTTTGCTTCAATTATTTTATCCACACTCACCCTGTTGTCTTCATAATATTAGTCATCATCTCTAGCACGTGACTTACAATTTGGAAATATCTTTGGATTACTTCTAGATTATGTTGTAGGAATTATATTGCCATGCAATGCAGTCATGTTCGAGAATTATGATGCGAAATTCTTGGATAAATTCAGCTTAAGACTTGTTTGCATTAAAGGGAAAATAACCAATTCAATCCTAAATTTATTATACAAATATCAATTTAGACATGAATATTTCAATTTTATCAATGTTGTCCTAATCTTTACATTGAAATTCCAATATACTCATTTCGGGTAATTTTTGCCTGAAATTACTAACACGACAGTTCAGTAATATTAGCTAACCTACATGGCAAGCTAGCAACCTAAGGAGGACAAATTTACTCAACCTGACATCATTTTGAGTACTTTTAAGAAATTTTTTTCTCTTTTTTCTTTGCTTTCCTTTTCTTCGCACTGTTTTTGATTTTTTTTTTTCCTTCAATTTTTCTAATCCTCACTGACCCAGAATGTCTACGTCATATTAATTTTGAATCATGATTCTTGCACGTGACTAGGAATTTGGAGATATTTTTTGGTTATTTCTAGATTATTTTGTTGTAATTACATTGCTATGCGATCTAGTTGTGCACAAGAATCATGAGCTGAATTCTTGAGTGACTTCAGCTAAGACTTGCTTGCATTAAAGGGAAAATAATCAATTCAATTCTAAACCTATTATATGAATGTTAATTTAGTTCTAAACATTTCATTTTTGTCGATATATTCATAAATCTTTGCGTGAAATTCTTATATGGTTCTTTTGTACATTTTTCGCTTGAAATTACGAACTAAACAGTCCAATTATTGTCAGCCAACCTACATGACAATCCAGTAATCGAAGGTGAACAAATTTATTCAACACGGCATTATTTTTGAGTAGTTTAATTAATTTTCTTTTTTTCTTTCTTTTCTTTTTTTTTCTTTTTCCTGATTATTGTTGATCTTGTTCTTGATTTTTTCCTCGATTTTCCTGATCATCACTCACCCAAGATGTCTTCATCATCCACCCTCATTGCCGCCCATTCCATCGTTTTTTGTCAAGGATAATGGCTCCAAGATCTTGGCCAAGCTGGACAATCTCGAGCTCTACCACTACATCAAGCTCAAGCCCTAGATCCGGAGGGCTTGACCTTGGTCACAGCATCAAGCTTGAGCCCCTAGATCTGGAGGGCTCGGGCTCGGACGCTGCATTGAGAGAATTACCTGAGTACAAGTAATGGCCCGTTTGGTTCAGCTTTTGGGGAATGCATTTACAAAAATACAAATACCTTTGGGTGAAGCGGGTTTTCCAAAATGCAAATATCGTTTGGTAAAATTTACATTGAGATATAACTTTGGCCAAAATACCATTTGGTAAAATTTACATCTGTAAATAACTTTTATTAAATTAAAAAAAAAAAAAATATTTACAATTTTTTTTTTTTAAAAATCTGGCCACCGGACCGCCGGATCTAGCGGCGGATGGCCAAATCAGCCCTCGGACGGCCGCCTAAGGTCGGGCGACCTTAGGCGACGACCGCCTGGGGTCGCACGATTCAAGCCATCAATCGCCTGGTTCACGCGACCCAGGCGTCGCCTGAGGTCCAGCAACTGTCGTTGGGGTTGGGCGACCCTCGGGCAGTGGTCGCCGGGCGTCTCGCCGGAGCGCGACCACCCCTTGGCTGGCGATCGTCGGCCTCCGTGCGGTGGTTTCCCTCGCGGATGAACAGTAATCGTGATGTGAACAGTAACCAAACATACCTAATCGAACAAAAATGCAAGTTCCCAAATGACCTCCGGACCTGCTTTGGGCTAAGGGCCCTTAAACTCCTTTGGAGATGCAATTGCATATTGCCAAAGTCATCCAAAAAGTCGAACCAAACGCGTTTGCATTTGGAAAAGGGACTTTAGAGTCCCAAAGCCCATTTGCAAAGCTGAATTATGAGGTTTGGCACCCTAAATTTCTTAAACAAGTTTCGCCCTGGCTAATAAAACCTAAATAAACCCAAGTATTACAATTGATAAAATCCAAAAAGTAGACTCATCCGACGATCTAACTGCCTAAACAAAGATGAAAGTAATGTTGAAGTTTGAGATCTTCTATCGTTAAATTTTGTGTGATTATAGCCCTCCAACTCTGTATTAATTTTGAGTCATCATTCTTGCACGTGATTTAGAATTTGGAGATATTTTTGGGTTACTGCTAGATTCTTATGTCGATGTAATTACATTGCCATGTAATATAGTCACATGCAAGAATTATGATCTGAATTATTGGGTGACTTCAGCAGCTTATGATTTGCTTGCATTAAATTGTGTTGTCTTCTTTGTTTTGCGACTTTCTGTGCAAGTTTATGATGCTCAAGAAAAGGGTTTTAAGAGCAAGGTCCTTTCTCTCAGTTAAAAGCTATGTAGCACGGACACTCTCCGGAAGCCTTTGTGTCGTGTCCGACACTCCGACACGCTCCGACACGTCTCGACACGCGGTCAACGAGTGTCGAAAAATCCGACACGTGGTCAACTCTCTCCGACACGCTCTGACACGCGAGTCCAGAATTCTAACACGCGATTCTGACACGCACGCGGTCAATTTTAAAAATTTCTAATACTTGTGAGATCAAAATATAAATATGCACAAAAGAAGTAATAAAATAAATAATAAAAATGCTATAAATATACACGCACAAGGTCAAAAAAATTTTTCCAGTTTTGTTTTTTTAGAATTGTTTTAGTTTTTTAAAAAGTCTTTTACTATGAAAGAAGTAATAAAAAATGCTATATATGATAAATAAATAAATTTAAAAATATCATTTCAGCATTTTTCTTTAAACAATTTTTTTTTTTTCCTCTAAGTTTTATGTATTATTGTAACAAATTAAAATAATGAATGATATTATTTAATATTTTTGGTGTAAATTAATTCTAGGTTATTATTATTATTATTATTATTATTATTATTATTATTATTATTATTATTTATGTATTTATATATAAAAATATATTTAATATATAACGTGTCGAAACGTGTCGAAATTCTCTATTTTTAAAAAATAACGTGTCAAGATATCGTGTAGTGTCGTAGGTGTCGCGTATCGCGTGTCCGTGTCGGTGCTACATAGATTAAAAGCAACCACGAAAGCAAAATGTTGATGGCGATATCGCGTGTCCGTGTCGGTGCTACATAGATTAAAAGCAACCACGAAAGCAAAATGTTGATGGCGATAGCCATGGTCATCGAAAATCTGGATTCGACAAGTATGGCGGCAGTGACAGAGCCAAGATTTTGAGTGGCGAGGCCAAATTTTTCGCTATGATGCAGCTAATATCTCAGTTAATTTTTGTTGTTAACGTGTACCCAAAAAAAAAGTCAACTCAATAAATGAGTTTAAATTACAGGAAAAAAAAATTCACTGAAATCGAAGTTGATTTGATGCATCGGTTTCTAAACTTTGAGTCCCTTTTCTTGAAAGCCGGCAACTATGCTCTAATTTATTTTTTCCTATAATGAATTATACATCAATTTACTTGATTTGGAAAGAAAAAATTCCTCCAAGATGACAAATTCAAAATAAAAATAAAAACAAAAAAACTTGCAAAAAGATTACGTAAAGTGCTGAAATAAATAAAATCAAATAAATATCTAGAATGAGTAGGTGTGAGCCTTACAATCTAAAAGGAGTGACGAACATACTTTGATTCATTCATGAGGGTTGAAGAATGAGTAAGTGTAATCTGTAAAAGTGAGAACAAAATAACAAGGAGACGACCAAGGTACTCTCCTTTTCTTTCTCTTTTCCATTGCAAATTGCCTTTTGAATAACTGATTTTTTAAGTAGCCAGCTGGGATGTCGCCATGGGATTTGACGGTGATTTAATGGTGTCATGTCAGCGGTTTTTTTTTTTTAAGATAGGACCAGTTTAAACATAAATTGAATTATACAATTTAAGGACAAAGTTCGAAGACCTAAACATAATAAAATACAGCTAAAGGAGCGCGCATCGTCGCTCCTATGCAGAAAGTAGCTTTGAATTACGCCCGTACTGACTTTTTTTTTTTTTTTTAGACCGGAGGAACCGCCTAAAAGCGAGCGCTCAGTGTAAACCCCTAGGGAGCACTAGCGCGGGGGCCCACCTCCCACGGTGCTCCGCTTAAGTCGCCCTTAATGTGCACACTGTGACTTGAATCTCCCCACTTCCGCAATTAGATGGGGAGAGGCCTAACTATGTGTTCACAACGGGGTGGTCCCGTACTGACTTGAGCATCGAAGGATCCCTGAAAATTCAACACTAGGGAAAACCTCTTTGCCCGTGGCGACCAAGAGTGGTCAAGCACAGCGGCTCCAAGGACCGTCATGACTCGCGAGGACAATCAGCCCACGATCTTAGATTAAAACGCGTGTGTTAACGACACAATTATAAAATCAAGTGAACGAGATTTCTAGAAGAATTTTTTTGGGCATGCGTATCATCGGAAAAACGAGGGTTATTCATAAGACGGCTATAATATCTTATTCTGATTACTTTGCAAAGCGTTGATAAAATTTCGAGTAAGAATGGGACGAAATCTCATCTAAGTTTGTAGTTACATTTGAGCAGGTCCCCGGGATAGCACTTCTCTTATCAAAATCCATGCGATGAAAAGCTGAGAGTTTGGGTAATTGTCCTACATGATCCCCGACTTTAACCTCGTCTGAATTCTTATGACTATTGTACTCATGTGCTCGAAGCCACAAATGAAATGGGTGGTGTGGAACGATGACATGCGGGACCAAAAAAAAAAAAAAAAAAAAAAGAGAGAATATGCTCTTAAAACCAAAGCCACATGTAAGCAGAATATTCGAGCTCCCACGCAAATTATATTTTTATACAAAAAGCCTCCAATCTAAAAGTTTATAACGATAGATGGAATGAGAAATATTTCAACACGTACGATTTGGATTTGATCAAAATGGGGCTCGACGCACTTTCAAAAAGAATGATATCGGCCCTCATACCATATTCAAAAGTTTAACTAAAAAAATTTAAACCGATAAGCAGAGAGAAAACTTAAACGGGTTCCATTACGGAATTTTCATAACCAACTGATCTCCATTTTAATGATAACACTTCGTATGCGATGGATTAGACGGCATCTCGAGAGCTCGCACGGTGGAGTGTCGAGGAACGGTGGGGGCCCATGGTAAGTGGTGGGGGCCAGGTTTCGGGCACGAGAAAGCGTGTGCGTTTGGAATTGCGCTGTCTATGTCGGGGGGCGGGGTCGATCGAAAAAGTGGGTCGGAAACCGATGGGCTTCTAGAAGGTCCTTTTTGAGCATGAAGCCCAGAATCACCTCGGGCCCGCCCGGCTCTCTTTTGTCAACGGCTCACCAACTCCCGTTGTAGGAATGTTCACTCATTTCAAAATGTTTATTAATTCTTTCGTGATAATTACGTGCACTACGTTTGTTTTCAGAAGATAGTCACGCACCGCCACCTCAGTGATTTTTGATGAAAATTGATAGGACTGAATATATTAGAATAACAAGCCGAGGTTTGAAATTGAATTGATAAAATTGAAAAGTTTATGACTAAATTGATATTTGTACAAATAAGTATAGGATCGATTGGACAATTTCTCTAAGTATCAAAACATAGCAAACATATATGAGTAATAATAAATTAGAGTGACTTGCAAAATTCATTATGTGGACTCTCCAATTTATTATGCTGCATGATTCGACACAAAATATGTGTGAGAGTTGACGCTCACTATATTATAGAAAATTTCCATTGATGAGGAATCCAATTCGTCCCACCACCCGGGACCCTTGGTCTTGAGTCATGCCCCCGAGACCCCCAGAGGCGAAGACCCAATTATTTTCGATTCAAGATACCGTAACGAACGCATTATGTGCAGACCAATGGTTAAAACAACTCTTGTATACGCACGCAGCGTAGGAAGTTTCGATTGTCAAAAGTAATCCGTCTTCACAAAGATGTCCGATGGATCAAGAACTGCAATGAGCATGCGAGAGTGAACTCAAACCGGAAAAAACTACCAACAATACCAGATGGGTTCGATGTACTTTAATTTGAATCTCTCGAGTCGTATCTAGAAGCTCGATTCCCCTCGTTGGGTTGGCGTTCTTGTTCAAAGAGGGAGTTGGTAAAGTTAGCTGGCAGCCAGGTTTAACACGACGCTCGCCTCGTGTTAACGACGACGTTTCAGTCGAATGGCCCAGTAAGTATGCTCGTGATCGGTTCCATCTTCGCTTCTGCTGCTGAAAGCGATGATATATCCAAAGGCCCGAACAGACCCTCGTCATCCATCTTGGGTTAGGTAAAGACTTTGTCACGGTTCATTTTGATTGTACTTCCGCCATCAACAAGCACAGGTCGTATAGTCGTCTAGTACATGCATGTACTCTTTTTTATCTATAAAGTGATTTGTTAATGATTACGTTTCCCTATCCCAGAAGGCAGGTGTGGAGTATCTTTGAAGCTAGGAAATTGAGTGCATGATTTTTCAGTGTCGCTAAGCTAGCTTTTCAATTTGTATATTCTTCGACCAAAAAAAAAAAAAAAAATTTGTGTATTCTACCATGCGTGTCTTCTTATGGGGAAAGAGGGTTATTTAGTTTGTACCATGTCCACTTATTGACAATTTCCCCAATCTTGGCAGCCACTAAACTTTAAAATTTGGAATTTAATTAAAAGGTTTTGCAATTCATTCTTGGCAATTCATTCTTGTTTTTGATGATCTAACGCAAATGGTAATAGACATTCTAATTCAAAAGTTTAAAGGATTATGCTAACATAATGATTTTTTGGCTACTATAAAAGGAACCATAAATTCTCGAAAAAGTAAATCTCACAATAATTCCTATTTTTTTTTTTTTTTTTTTTGCGGCCTAAAACGGGTTGTGATTTTCACAATTGATTAAGGACAACGATATAAGCATTTTTCAAATTTAAATAATTAATTGAGTGGTTTAATATTCAGATTTGGTAAAGACTCATGTTGATGCGAGGGTTTGGATTGACCAAGACAAAAAGGGAGACAAAGTAGGGATCTGAAAAGATTGGCTCAAGTCCTTTTAACTCATATGCCGTATTAAGAGAGTCCATCCAAAATATTAAGTTTATAGATGAAGATGTTGTTTACCATTTAAATATTGTAATGAATTGTTATTCTAACAAGTTTTCACTTTTCATGGGTATCACATTTCCTTATAAGTACAGGCAGTGATTCGTGATAGCGAGTCATGATCATATCATGTCGTTATAAGGGTAAATTAGAAAATAAGTCAATCCGAATACGACACAACCATGCTGATCATATCAAGCTATGTGACACGAATATGATCTGAAAATTAACGTTGACAAGTGATGACCCACATAACACAATCAGATAATGGGTTGATTGGTCGACACAAGAAATTAACTGATTAGCGCAAACTTGACACACTATCCTCACGTTTTCAAAAGATACATTTACAAATTGTGATAATCCGACAACAAAATATCACCAAATCAAATTTAAACAATGTCAGTTGTAATTAACGAGACATCATCAATTCAAATCATAACAGTGAATGACACGAAATGAATAGGTTTTAGTTAATCATGTCAAAATTGCTCATATACATGTCAGATTAACACTAACCCGTTAACTTTGACTCGCTCTTCTAGGCGGGTTGCACACAAATGTGTTGACACAAATCGACCCAGACACGATTAACCTCAACCCAAACATGCTAGTTTCCTTACGTGTTCGAATTGTGTTGTCGCGTCGTATCGAAAATTGCCACCGTACTTCTAATAAACTATACCACTCATAATTATAGTGCCTTCACCGAGGCCCAACTATTATATATCGAAGGCCCGCCTACCGGCAAAGCTAATAGACTGAACTGAACTGAGGCCCGGCTAAAATGGCCCAGCATTATAATTTATCATGTATAGAAATGGATTTTCATCTTCTCGAATCTATATATACTTACTCAATTCAAAGAAGGTATACATCTAAACGACTTCTGCATTCAACAGTCATCTTCAGTAGCTTAATGGTGCTGAATCTTTCTTTAGCCGTCGTCTATTGGATGATACCGCCTGTTTGCAATCGAAATCTTAAATTCTCATATCAAAGTTTGTCCGGTTCAAAGTCTCAGCTGATTTGTTACAACCTTTATTGTCAGGATCTCTTGCTTGCAGAGGGGAAATAAGTTTGGATTTGTTGGAAATATATTTGCAGGATTTTGATTATTGATTCCGATTGTGGCGATCTTTGATTACGAGCTGATTGATTTAGTTAATCTATGATTGGTTTAGTAAATAGGAGCAACGTACTTGTACACGATACATGAACATACAAGGGAATTCTCCATTCTCCCTTTTTATTTTGTGCCAGGATTGTTGTGAAATACGAAAGATTGTCAAACCTTTTGTTTCCTACTGTGGAAAGGTGGGGGCATTACGGCCCCTGGTCAAGAGCCGAAGTTACTGAGCATGCTCCAGCTCGGTTAGCGTTTTACAGCGGCGAGATTATCGAAAGAAGATGTCGAGGAACGCTTACTATTCCCTACGGCATGTTAACTAGGGACCCGCCATGGTTGAATGCTTCAAGGGGCAAAACAGGGGATGGACAGGGAGGGACACAGGCGGAGGCTTTGGCCAGGAATATCAGAAAGGCCCTGACGTTCGATGTATCCATAGGTTACGTATTGTCCTGAGACCCAGGAAGGTCCTATGTCTTTCTGGTCGGAGAGAAGGCCGCGTGTCCACGATTGATATCATACTCAATTAGATCACGTACCATCAGTGACGGGAGACCCCAGTCAAGTTGCGCAGAAAGTTCAATATTAAAATCAGGGACGGGAATCCGGACAACCTTTTCGAGTTGTAGCTGTCTTCCTTGACTAAATAATAGGGGGTGATTGGTTTGAGTGGTGGGTCGATTCCTACCTCTGAACTTGATGTCGGATTGGGCAGAATCAGAACCGGTCGACCAGATTTTGGAATTGAATGGGACCAGAATTAGTGATTTCTTCTCTTGGGAATATCCCAACATTAAAAGGAAAAAAAATATTTTATTAATTAGGATTTGCTTCAAAATAAAGAATAAAAAATAATTAATAAATCTCGGTCGGTCAACAGTCCGACTCATTACGTGGAACCGGAATCACTAAGAACCGGTCTATTTAGTCCGGTTCTATTCAGCTTCCGATTTGGATCAGGTCCAATGCACACCCCTACTAAAAAAGGAACTCCCATTAGATTAAAGATGAGCAACGGGAGCCGATGTTAGTCAATGTCATGGTGATGTCGCCTTGATCATGCATGCATCATCAGTGTATCTAGCCTTTTCAAAAGTGTCAATATTTGAGTTCAAAAAGGATTAGAAGCCCAGAAAGTTCAAAAGAATATATTAAAAATTACAGATTGCCGTCATAAGAGAGAGAGAGAGGAGGGAGGAAGGTAAATAATTGATCGTGATCGGCTAATGTCAAAATCCATGTAAGAATCCGTTTGGCATTTGTTAAATTAATTAACACTTTTTAAAATTGACCTCCTCTCCTCTTATCTTTAATCCAAAGGAAGTCATCATAAATAATGATAAAAATCTTGTTAACAAATATCATCTAGAGACACCTGTCGCTAAGAAAAGTAATTTTCAATTTTTAAAATACTGATGACAGGCTTTTTATAAGATTACTAAATATATTATATTCCATTACGTTTCCTTGATTAATCACTTAATATAAGTGCTTCCGGACAGTTTTATAACAAGTGCCTTAATGTGAATGGAGCTCACAAATTTCTAGAAACAGCATTAAGAGACCATTTGGTGGCGTCGTACTTTTTTTTTTTTTTTTGATGCAGACTATTATTGCGCAATACAACAATCACTTTCCCAATAGAGAAAAGTCAAGCATTCTATATAGCAAATTGTAACTCACGAGTCAAAATAACCTTAATCTCGAGTTAATTCATAATTACTTTTATACTTCGACGAGGATAAGGCCGTCCAAATTCTAGAACATGGTAACTCACGAATCAAAACAACCTTAATTTTTTATATCAATGGAGAAGGGAAATTTCGTCCTGTATTGATATTCATACTTTAACAATGATAAGGTCGTCCAAATTCTAGATCATGGCCAATCGAAAAGACTGAATTTTCTCCATGTAAGAATTCATTGAGAGGCCTCAATTTTCCAATTGGTAAATCCTTTTTCCAACTTTTTGTGCCATGAGCTAACGAATGCATTGCAGCCTCGTGCACGCCTCTCTCTTTCTGCGTGTGTTATGCATGCTTGGAGTACCACGTTGTTTCGATCCATGCAACAAAAGCCGCCTTCAAAAGATGCAAGAGAAAGAATATCTCCACGTTCAACCTTGTTGACCTCATTAGGGCAAAAAGTTCAGCACATAAAGAAGAACAAAGAAAGCCACCAGTTCTCTTGGATTCCATTCTCCCCAGATCTTCTTTCTTGCCACCACATAGAAATAGAAAAACCCACTCTGCCTAACTCTCATCGAAGAGCTCCAAACGAAATAAATATTATGCTTAAGTGTGACGGAATCTTGTAGGCAGACCGTACACGCGTCGCGCCAAGAAAGGCTAATTCCTTGGGATTTATAACATATGCTGGGTGGAATTATTGCAGTAAATCGTTAGTTGAGAACAGCTCTCGACCCCATTTGTCGTCGAAAGCCCTTTCGTCATTTTTATAGGCTTCATCGACACTTCATTCCGGTCGCCATTGCCAGATTTAGCTGTGCTCGCGTCCTTGCAAAAATTTAACGAGGTTCTTTAATGAATGAATGTATTACGTGATATATATGTTATAATATGTAATATATTATTTATTATTCTAAATATGATCCCAACATTATATTCCCAATAGCTTCCGATTTATTGCCCAATTTATTACCCACATGTATTACGTGATATTTCCCCGTTAATATGTTACCATAACGGTTTTGATGGAAGATACCGGTAATGTAATAAACGGAATAAAATGTCAGGTCGTCTAGTTCAAACCCTAATCACTACAGAAAACCACACCATCAGATTTGAGGGGTATTGACTAGTAGAACGGGACGTACAGATCTGGTGTTCCCATATTGCACATCGTTCGTGCTACGAGGATCCGTCGAAGGTTTTGGGGCCTTCTGCTTTTGCAAATTTCATCAATGGCTGGAGGTATGTTGATCTTTATGTTTATGCAAATTGATTCCGAATTCTATATGAAATTTATCTGTGATTGATAAATCGGGATCGTTAAGGTTTTAATTTATATTTAGTCTTACAATATAAACATCGCGAAGGGGAGTCCCAGAAGGCTCGAACACGACCTGCGACAGTAAATTTACTCTCCTCCCTTGACAATGCTGCAGATCAGACCGATGCTTTGCGATCTGCGAAAAGTGCCGCGCGGCGAAGGCCACATTCCAAAGGTTTTGCATCATCATCACCGTCGTCTCGTCAATAATTCCAACAGAAAAAAAAAAAAAAAAAAAAAAAAATGGCAGCGTCACAGGAGATTTAATATGGTCAGAGAGAAGGCCGCGTGTCCATGATTGATATAATACTTAATTAGATCACGTATCATCAGTGACGGGAGACACTAGTCAAGTTGCATAGAAAGTTCAACATTCAAATTAAGGACAGGATTCCGGACCACTTTGTCGAGTTCTAGCTGTCCTATTTGGCTAAATAATAGGAGGTCATCTGTTTTAGTGTTGGGTCGATTCCTATCCTAAAGCCTGAAATCGAATCGGATATGGTCGGTTCCTAGTTTGTGAAACCAAAAAAAGTCCACTGGATTTTGGAACCAAACTAGACTGAAATCAGTGATTTTTTTTTTTTTTTTTGATTTCTTCTATTCCCTACAAATGGGATTTCCCCAACATTAAAAGAAAAAATAATTTGTTAATTAAGGTTTGCTTCATAATAAAAAATAGAAAAAAATTGAAGAAGTCATGTTCAGTCCAACGATCCGGCTCATTATGTGAAACTGGGAACCAATCGGTCTATTTGGGTCTGGTTTTGTTCGGCTTTCAATTTGAGTCGGGATGCACTAGGGGTATTCGTTCCAAGGTGGGTGGGTTCCAGAACTAGAACCCGGAACCTACCTTCTAATAATCAGTCTTAAGTTTTTAGACCCCGGAACCCACCCTATTTTTCCAGTTTGGGTCTAGGGTCTACCTGAGAATCTTTTTTCTTTTTTGGTCCCTTTTTTGGTTCATTGTTTACAACAAAATTATATGAAGTTATGAGTAACAAAACGATTCAAAGTATTAAAAAAAAAATCATAATCCACCAAAAACAACAATCCAAAAGATGAATATGTAGTCATGTACAATTATAAATGATAAAAGTTCAAACTCGTTATTTAAAAGATAAATTATAAAACTCCATTCTCCATCCATCCATAAAAATTTAGGGGAAGAGAAAAGACTGGCGAGAACTTTTCAGGAAGGAAAAGGACGAAAGAGTGTTGAAGTTGGAATTTAGAGGAAAAAGAAATTAGGATTTTGGTTTTTTAGCTTATAAATCCAGTTTCAAAACTGGTTCCAAAATAAGGCAGCCCGATTTGGTTCCTGGGTGAACATTCTTTGGAACCTATTCCTAAGATCCGTTGAAACCGGTTCTAACAATTTGGAAGCTACCTCCGGACCGATTCCCGGACCTTTTTTTTTTTAGTGGTCTAGTGCGGTTCTCGGGTGGAACCAATTTGGTTACACAACCCTTCTCAAAAAGGAACTTCCACTAGATTAAATAGCGACAGGAACCAATGTGAGTCAATGTTGTGGTTATGTCGCCTTGATCATGCACGCATCATCAGTGTATCTAGCCTTCCTAAAAGTGTAAAGATTTGAAAAAGGATCGGAAGCCCATAAAGTTCAAAAGAACATATTGTTATTTCAAGAAAAAAAAAAAAGGATTGAATAATTGAGAGAAAGGAAGGTCAGTTTTTTAAATTAACCTCCTCTCCTCTTTTCTTTGATCCAAAGGAGGTCATCATGAATGATATAAATCTTGTTAACGAATATCGTCTGTGGACACCTCGATAAGAAAAGTAAGTTTCAATTTTCAAAATACTGATGACAAAAAAAAAATTATAAGATCACGAGATATATTAGATTTCACTATGTTCCCTTGATTAATCACTTAATACAAGTACTTCCAGACTTCTTCTTTTTTTTGACAAGTTCCTTAATGTCAATGGATTTCACCCAAACTCTAGAAACAACAATAAGAGTCTATTTGGTGTTGTAGCACTTGATGCAGACTATTATTGTGCGATACATCTAATCACTTTCCCAATAAAGAAAAGTTGAGCATTCTATGTCATAAATTGTAATTCATGAGTCAAAATAATCTCAATTCACAAGTTAATTCATACTGATATTTATATTTCACCAAGGATAAGGTAGTCCAAATCCTAGAACATAGTAACTCACAAATCAAAACAACCATTGTTGATATGATACTTAATTAGATCGCGTATCATAAGTGACGGGAGACTCTAGTCAAGTTGCACAAAAAGTTTAATATTCAAATTAAGGATAGGATACAGGACCATTTATTGAGTTCTACCTATCTCCTATCTCCCACTTTATCAAGTTCTACCTATCTCTCTTGACTAAATAATAGGAGGTGATTGGTTTTAGTGTTAGGTCAATTCCTATCCCGAAACCTGAAATTGAATTGGACAAGGTTGGTTTCTAGTGCATGGGACTAGAAAATGATCCACCCAATTCTTGGAACTGAATCGGACTAGAATTGGTGATTTATTCTTCTTCTTGTTTTTTTTATTTCTTCTATTCCCTACAAGTGGGAGTTTCCCAACATTAAAAGAAAAAAATAATTTATTAATTAGGGTTTGCTTTAGAATAAAAAAAAATCTAAGAAATCTTGTTCAGTCTAGCAATCCGGCTCATTATGTGGAATTAGGAAACACTCAAAATCAGTCTGTATGGGTTTCCGATTTTGTTCAACTTTCGATTTGAACCGAGACTAGGGGTGAGCATGATTCAAGGGTTGAATCGGAACCTAAGAATCGACTAGTGGAAACCTATACAATTCCAAGTTCCAAGGTATACAGGGTAGAAACTTATTTTGAAGGGTACGTTCTAGATTCTAAATTGAAGGAACCTGGAACAAGTTCTAATGTCTTTCTTAATCTATGTATTTGCGCAATCATGTGATATTCCATACCATTCGATGATAAGTGTTTTGTGTGTCTAATTATAAGTTATGGTGAGTAAATTGTGGCAGCATATAGTGGTCATTAAAGATTATAATTCACTATAATCATTCAATTAATAATATAAATGGAATCCGGGTAAATCCTCGAATCAAACTTGAAACTTATGACAAAGTAGATTCTAGGTTCTAGGGTATGTAAAGTAGGTTCTATGTTTCAAAAAATGAGAAACATTTTCCTATGAGTAAGTTCAAGGTAGATCTTGTACGAAATCTAGAACCGCTCACTTGTAACTGTAACTGGGACCAATGCACACCCTATTGAAAAAGAAATTTCCACTAGCTTAAAGAGGAGCAATAGAAGCCAATGTGAGTCCGTGTTGTGGTGATGTTGCCTTGATTATGCATGCATCATCAGTGTATCTAGCCTTCCTAAAAGTGTCAAGATTTGAGTTTGAAAGGGATCGGAAGCCCAAAAAGTTCAAAAGAACATATTGAATATTACATATTTTTGTTATATGAGAAGAACAGAGAGAGAGGTTTTTATAATTGACCTCTTCTCCTCTTTTCTTTAATCCAAAGGAGGTCACTATATATAATCATAAAATATTGTTAGCGAATATCATTTGGAGACACCTGTCAATAAGAAAAGTAAGTTTCAATTTTCAAAATACTAATGACGACGAATTTTAATAAGAATGCTAAATATAGTAGTTTTCATTACGTCCATTAATCACTTAATATAAGTACTTTCAGACAATATTTTTTTGACAAATTCCTTAATGTCAATGGAGCTCACCCAAACTCTAGAAACAACAATGAGAGCCTATTTGGTGTTGTAGCATTTGATGCAGACATCTAATCCTTTTTTTCTAATAAAGAAAAGTCAAGCATTCTATAACATAGCTTGTAACTCACTAGTCAAAACAACCTCAATTCTTGAGTTCATTCATACTGACATTTATACTTCGGCGTGAACAAGATCATCCAAATTCTAAAACATGGTAACTCATGAATCAAAACAACCATAATTTTTGGGTTAAATCATATAGATGGAGAACGGAGAAATTAATTCTCTGCTGATGTTCAAACTTTAACAAGAAAAAGGTCGTCCAAACTTTAGAACATTGTAACTCGCAAGTGAAAATTCTCTCAATATCCGGGTTGACTCGTACAACCCGAGATGGGAAAAGTTTTTACCCTACCGATATTTATACCGAGGTCGTCCAAATTCTGGAACATGGCCAATCGAGAAGATAAGAAATTGAAGCCCTATGAATTTTCTCCACATAGGAATTCAGTGAGAGGCCTCGGTTTTCCAATTGGTTTTTCCAACTTTTTGTGCTGTGAACTTTGGACTAACGAATGCATTGCAGCCTCGTGTGTCCTTCCCCCCCTTTTTCCAACTTTTTGTGCTATGAACTTCGGACTAACGAATGCATTGCAGCCTCGTGTGTCCCTCCCTCCCTCCTTCCCTTCCTCTCCCTCTCTCTCTCTCTCTCTCTCTGCCTGTGACATGCATGCTTGTAGTAACTCTTCGTTTCGATTCATGCAACGAAAGTCCCCTTCAAAAGATGCAAAAGAAAATATCTCCACGTCCAACTTTTGACCTCATTAGGGCAAAAGCTTCAGCACAAAAGAGAAGAATAAAAAAACCCCCCTGGCCGGTAACAACCACCAGCAGTTCTCTTGGATTCCACCCTCCCCAGATCTTCTTGTGGACCACCACCCCCTTTCTCCTGTCTCTTTCTTGCCACCACATAGAAATATAAAAAACCACTTTGCCTAACTCTCATCAAAGAGCTCCAAACGAAATAAGTATTATGCTAAAGCGAAACGGAATCTTATAGACGATCGTACACGCGTCGTGCGGAGGGAGGCGAATTCCATGTGGATTATAAAATATATTGAGCAGAATTATTGTAGCAAATCGTTAGTTAATGATAGCTCTCGACCCCATTCGAACCAACCGGTTAGGCATAGGGGCGGGGAGCATTGGTGCATGAGGTGAATCGCTCGATACAGGGAAACTTAGGTTTGAGATCGTCAGAAGAGGTCCCTCGTGCAATAATGTCTTAATCCGTGGATGGGAAAATTAGGGAACTAGGTCATGCTATGTCTCGAATCTTTTAACATTGACGACTTCAATTGATTCAACGTTTTGTGTGATTCACAAAAGTTGTGTTTACATAAAAAAAATTGACCGGCTTTTGACTATAATCGACAATTTGGTCGATTATGGATAGGAACATCGATAAGAAAAATGATGATCGATTTCTGGATACCGATGACCAAGTGTCGCTATCGATATGCGATGGCAATTGGTTGACAATGGACTCCAATGTTGGCAAGTAGCGGCTATATCGATAACCAAATGTTATTATGCAATGACGATTGGTGGTGACTAGTTGACACTTGCGTCACGGATCGATCAATCTAGTGTGCATTACTCGCTCACACTCACAAGGATCTTAAAGAGAAACTCTAGAGAAAGATGCTCTAGATTGTATTTCACTTGTGATATGCATATAAATGAGGGAATGAGACCCTTATATATACAAGTACAAGGTTAACTGTAAGCGTAGATCCCTTCTTGATCCAACTATGAAGATTACGTCTCCCCATCTACCCTACTACATGCATATATAATAACAATATACAGTTAGCATATCATCCGCTCCCAAGATTAGTCTTGAATACTCAAGAAAACCCTAAGACTCGGGAGATAGTCGAGGGTCGCTCAATTATGGATCGGTCACGGTATCATATAAAAATCCTCTAAATCGTGTCACTTCCTTAGACCGTGACAATTGACTCTAATGTTGGTGAGTAATAGTTGTATTGATGGCCAAGTGTTGCTGTTGATATGCGGTGGTGATTGGTTGACAACTGTCTCCAATGTTGGCAAGTAGCAGCTATATCGATGACCACGTGTTATTACGCAATGACAATTGGTTAACGATTATTTGATAAATATGAATATGGGTGATCAAGTATGGCTATCGATAATGGTTTAACCACTTGATTAATATTCAAGATAAGTATTGAAGACAGTTGGAAATTGCTTCATATAAGGTAGGTGGACTTATGAAGTCTAAAATTGCGGTAAGGAAGTTACTTTTGAAGATTCAAGTAAGGGTTTTGCTAGTATAATAGTCTTTAAGTTACTGTTAGAGTTGTGTATTGTAAATTCTGTTGAAGAAAATTCTCTAATTGATTTTGAAGATTGAGAAAACTTTTCTTAATTGTCTTCAATTCTGACAGTAAATTTTTCCAAGTGGAAACTATGAATTAGACGTTACTCATCAAATTTAAGGACGTAGCAAAGATCTTATCATTAATATTCAATCTCAACGGAACAAGGATATTGATGTGACTTTGAATCATTGTGCTGATGGCTAGAAGATTGGCGCAGATTCCTTGCTTTATGTATATTGATTGTTTGAATGGAAAATATTGAATGCAATCTTACTTATTTAGAACATCTTAATTTATCAACAAAACAATCAATTGAAGACGAAATGTTTTCCAAAGGAATGATAGACTTATGGAAACCTTATTTGCTGTATGGGCGACAAATCTTTCGAGGAACTTTATTTTCGGCAATCCAAAAGCAATCAAATTTTAATCAACATTCAAGTCCGATAGGTTGATTGGATGAATGATTCTTAAAGCTTGAGTCCGACAGTCACCTTAGACAATGAGGAATATTGAAGGAAGTTATAATGCTGAAGGATATCAAGAGAACCAAAGTTTTGAATTCCAAAGTTCAACAAAGTCGTATCCACAACACATTCATCTTTCGTGAGCCATACATTGTAATCTTTTAGAGGTTGTGGGTGTGAGATTAAATAATCTTTCATACAAGTTTGAGTAGTGAATATTCAGTCCTTATAACTTCTTATTGATTTATCATAGTGAAATCTAGTCGATAGGCTATCGACATGGAAAAGTAGACTTAAACTTGTCAAAGTCAAACCACTATAAATTTGTTATGTATAATTTTTCTATTCCTTAAACTCTTATATTTTGTTATAGATTGTTGCACACTAGTAAGATTTGAGCACTGCACAATTTATCACCAAATATTGTCCTATCGCAATATAATCTTAATTTCCGCATTGTTACCTATTCACCCTCCTTTAGCCCTAACAAATTCTTGAAGAGATAAACCCCAGAATAATTTCGAATTATTTGTTATTTTTTTTTAGTTCAAATAAGATTATTATTCTAATAATTGATTAAAGACAGTTACGTGAGCATGTCTCTTCAAGTAATAACTATTCATAAAGGAGGTTTTTTTCTTTTTCTTTTTGTCAAATTTCATAAGGGAGTTATGAAGCCAAAGATCTTAGCAAGGGAGTTACGCCGAAAGATTTAAATAATAAGCGGTTATCGATAATGTTATGTTTCAAACACCCAAAGTGATTCATGTAAAGATCTATCTATCAATCAATCAAAAAATTCAATGTCTTCGTACATTTATATTTGTATTTACTTTTCTGCAATTTAAATACCTATCCACTCTCGTTTCTCAGCCGTATTTCCACATTTCTCATCATCGATTATATTCCCAGGTATATCTTAATTGTAGTTTTCATATCTTCACTATCGATTAAATTTCGACATTATATCTTTCTCATTGCACTTTGTCCTCGACTAAATTCCAGCAAAGCATTTTGTACTTTTCCCTTGATTGAATTCCGACAAAGAACATCTGTTCCTTCCATATCACTAAGGCTCTTATTCAAAATCGTCACAGAACTTGTCGCCTTTTAATGAAAATCGAAGAACCAATTTCGGTAAAAAAATATTTCGTCGATCGAGACACTTTTCATTGAAACGGGCCAAAATTATTATAGATATGCTGTATCATCTATCAATGGCCCGTGGCCCGAACCCCAAACGTTCCGTCCGCTTATAAACCTCATTATAAGTAGACCTCAAACCGGAACTCCTCATCCCAGCTTGAGCTTTCCAACACGGAGACGCACCCGACAAAGAAGATGTTCCTGTTCCTGAAACATCTATCGAGAACCGTCCACGAAGAGCAGCAGGTCGAGGATGAATACAACCGCCTCGCGTCCTCGTTCAAGACAATCCCGAACGAGGATCGACGCCGGATCGGAGAGCCCCGCCGCGAAAACGACCGGCGAGAGGCCTGCGTTTCCTTCACGGTGTGGAGGAAGTCGCTCCTGACCGACTGCAATGGCTTCACGGTAATCGACTCGCGCGGGGACATAGTCTACCGAGTCGACAGCTACGGCGGGCGCCCGCGGGAGGTCGTCCTCATGGACCGCGCCGGCAAATCCGTCCTCACTCTGCGCCGTCTCAAGGTAGGGTAGCGTAGGGGACATGGTTTTCTGCGCATGCTGATGACGTTCGCTACGATAGCAAGTGCGTAGACTACTCATTCATCTTCTCTTGCGACATGAAATGCAGAAACTCCTTGCGAGGCTGGACGACTGGCTGGTCTACGAAGGCGAGGCCGGCGACGACGATAGGCCCTCTTACAAATCCGGCAAACGAACGAGAAAGAAGCCCATCTGCTGCGTGAGGCGGCGGGTCGGCGTCCTACGCGCCGCTTCCGGCGCGATCGCGTACGTGTGCCACGCCACGCCGGACAAGGCGCGGGAGTATGTGATCGAGGGGTCATATGCGAACCGGTCGTGTAAAGTGCTCGAGGCATCGTCGCGGGAGGTGGTGGCGGAGATCAAGAGGAAGGAGGCCAGCCTCGGCGGGGGGTCGTTCGGGACGGAGGTGTTTGTGCTGGTGGTGAGGCCGGGGTTCGACTGCAGTTTCGCCATGGCTCTGGTTCTGCTGCTGGATCAAATGTTTTCCTAGGGATGAAGAATGAGAGAACGAAGGGAAAGAGAAGTCGCAAATGGCTCGCTTGTCCTGGCAATTGTGGGATCAAAATCAAGTCGATTGTCCTCAAAAATGAGAGGAGAAGAGGGAGAAGAAGCAGCAGCAAAAAAGAGAGGAGAGATTATGGAAAACAGAGGAAACGTGGAGATGCGGGGTATCGATCCCCGTACCTCTCGCATGCTAAGCGAGCGCTCTACCATCTGAGCTACATCCCCTTGTTGTTTACTGTTCCCAAAACATAATATCTAAAAATTCATTTTTCTGATGACCACATTCCAAAGATTCATTCGAAATCCTCTTGAACTCTGGATCTGGCGTTGATGCATGCGAGAGAGAGGGGCCGAAAACTCTTCTGAAAGAATGAATTCGAGGAGAGCAGAGCAGAAAGTGCATCTTTTCTTCTAATTTGACACGCATGTGACTTTTCTCCTAGGATTCGCTGGTCTACGCATCGCAAGATTCGACCAAATTTAGCCGACGTGAGGGGGGAAAACTCACATTTTTGCCCTGATTAAGCTGTCAAGCGTCAACCATCATGTGGCGTTCCTTGAATTCGCTGGCACCCATGATGCTCTGTATTCTTATCATGTGGCGTTCCTTGAATCAGCGTCGTTTACATTTTATAGTAACGAATAAAAGCGATTGCAAATTAGCGCCGTCGAAGTAGAAATTGAAGCAGCAATCTGTCACAGAGGAGCCGGGCGGGTAGAGAAGAGTAAGAATACAACTGCCGCTTGAAATGCTTTACATAGGGCGGCGAACAATTCCTCTCGGTATGCTAAACTTGTTTCGCGAAACCTAATAATTGTTACAAGTTACAACATTACCCGCTTCCGCATCCTAGAGGGGGCGCATCTTCCGTTTCGACTGTTTCCCAGTTTCGACAATACATTATGTACAAAATCTGTCCGTTCCCCCCAATCTTGAAACAGTAAAATACAGTTCAAATTGGACCTTATGGGAGTGTAGAGGGCGTCAGTGTAGACCATCCCTGCCTCTGCTCCAATGCAACGGCATGGAGGTTTTGGGCTTCTGATGGCTGTCGTAAGCCTTATCAAAAACCCGCGCCGCTGGTGGCAACATGCTCGATTGCTTCGAGATGCTACTCACGGAATGTCTAGTTTCAGCAACAAAGTCCCTGACTGATCTGCTTGGTGATGATCTGCTCGATCTGGGGGTAGACCAACTCATTGGAGGTTTAGTAAAGCAGATGTCCATGTTGGAGAGCTTAGGCTTCTTCGATGATAGTATTTGGTCCAAATTATTGGTGACATCTTTGGTCTCTGATTTTGGTGTCACAAGGTCCTCACAATTTTTGCTCGACTTCAACTTCCGAGGCTTGAGTGCCTTCTGTAGAGGCTTTCTTGACCAGTTCAGTGAAGACCTCCCAGCTTCTTTGATACCACTCCCAGCTTCTTTGATACCACACAAGGTTCGTGCAGCAGCTAAAAGACTTGGGCACCGGCTCTCTGTCGTGCAATGGAAACAAATTTCAGGAATAAATCCAGGAAAATAACATCTAATAAAGGTGAACGACATCAGTGAATGTCTATTAGACAACTCTAAACACTGCTCTCTATGAGGAGTCCTTGAAGATATGAACAAGCACGCAATCCTCATCACATGCCACATAACACTAGGGAAAACAAAACAACCTCAAGGAGCTGCACAGATGAATTAGACCCTCTGGCATTAAAATTTTCAGAAGTCAAAGCCTTGAGATCTCTTCAATTCCAAACTTTGAAAATGTGCTTAAGACTCCATGTTAACAAAACGGCAGTTTTCTTTTTCTTCTTTTCTTCTCATTTTTGCTTGGCTTGCAAAGGAGTTTCTTGATTTATAGAATAATTTTCCAACTGGTAATGGTGGTCCACTACTCTGGTTAAATGAGGTCCCGCTATTAATGAGAGAGTGGTCATTGAAATCAACATAACTCAATCATTCTATTGCTTACAGGGTCAAGTTATGCATTATACAAAATTCTGGCAACGGTTTCTAGATGTTTTAGTTCCACCCATCACCCCAAGAGATGGCATATATTGGTTAATTCACTGTCTTCCTCTTTTATTAACAAAAAAGTCAACATAGCCTTCTAACATCAAAATATTGCATTGAGGGTATAATTCTTCAGTGCCTACTTAAAATATAGAAGTTCTACGTTTAACATGTTATCCTGCAATAGATGACATAATTCGTGTATATCAGTTACAATATTCTTATTCTAGACCTGTCATCCCCAGATAACAAAAAGGCAACATAGCCTGTCTAGAGTCAGATAATCATAAGTGACCATCTAACATCCAAATATTGCATTAAAGTTATAATTCTTTAGTGCCTACTTAATATATAGAAATTCTATGTTTAACATATTATCCTGCAATATACGACATAGTTCGTGCATATCAGTTACAATATTCTTATTCTAGACCTGTCATCCCCAGATACATAAAACCACAAGTTAGCAAACAAACCAAGAAGAAGATGCTGGATTTCCTTAATAATGCAATTGGTAACTGAATCGTACCATGAGTCTCATTCTCCGTCTCAACTCCACATGGTGCTGCTCCATTTAACCAAACAAAGGCTGTTAGAAGGAGCAAAAGGACAAACATATAAAATCCATAGAATCTGAACGATGCCAGAATGTCTTACCCAGAGTTGGGTTGGAGGGAAAAGAGCAAGTTGCAGAAGAAGATGACGACCAGTCCCATTGTGGAATGCCAACACATTTTTGAGAAGCAATTTTACTTCCCAAAACCCCTGCTTTTCTTTTTACAGAGGGAACCAGGCCCTCGTTATAGGTGATAGAGTCCAAGTCTGTGTAACAATCAGCTGAATTTGCAGCCAAAATCACAGGACTCGCTACCCTTACCCATCTGCCCTGGCAAGTACTCCTACTAATGGACAATTTAGCGGCATCAGAATTATTCCGAGAATGTCCAGTAAAGGCATGTGACCATGCAAAAGGCGGCAAGCAACCTCGGCGAACTATTTGCTTGCCTGGACGTAGATCAGACATGCTCTTTGAAGATAAAGCAGGTTTTCCAGCATCCAGGAGCAAGGAGTCCAAATCTTTAGGTGGAGGAAGTGACAATTTCTTCCATAGGTCTTTTGGACTATAAAGTGGCAAATCAAGAGGATCCACAGAGGTCTCTGGCTTCCCACAGGGGCCCTGGTTGTTATGAACAGAATTAGAACAAAAAAATAGGTAACTGGTCAGCTCCCACCGTATCAACCCAAATTATAAGATGTCCAAAGGACAGTAGATCCATCACACATCAGGCTACTTATGTTTGTTCGAGCAGAAATATGCCACCAGTTTTATAGCTAGACTTATGTGATCAATATCAAAAGCATGAACAATCAGTGGTCAAGTTACTTATGCAAAAGTCCACATGCATAGAGATCAAAGATTGGCCCAACCATGTGCACTCTCCCTGAGAAAATTCAAAATGAAAGCTTGAAAAATCTTATTTTTCTTATAAATACTCCTCCAAACTTACCTCATTGGATGAAGAGGGGTCAACCGAGTACATGTCCCTGTAATCACCCTCGGCACCACTTTCTGCAAGGGACACGGAGCTTAACACAGAGGATATTTTCTTGTCTTCGCAAATGTCCATCTCAGCAAGATTTTGGGATTGGCCTCGCCTCAGGGGCTCAAGCACAGAGCACGCTTTTCTAACTGATTGAGTTAATTTATCATCCGCATTAGCTGATTTCTTCCCTTTGTCTTTGCCAAAACTAGGGCATTTGCATGTACCCCCAAGGATGTCGATCAATGACAGGTCATCCACAAGCTTTGTAATATCACGATTATCTGACTTCAGACCATAGAACCCTGTCATTAATAGGATGTCCACGTTAAATCAATTTATTACCTCTTAAAACATCACGTTTCAGACCCTGTAAGTGACAGAACCAACATAAAACAAAGGACAGGTGAACAGCAAACCAAGCTACTATTTTGTGCCACGATAATGCTAACACTTATTATATGCCACTTGAAAAGCCAAACCGCAGCATGGTAGACAGGAGGAATAGCTCATCCATAGCTTCTTTCACTCCTTTTTTCCTTTTGATGTTGAATCACTCTACTGTTTAATTATTTCTGGTTTTCAATTTTGTACAAAAGGGAATTATAATAACCAACAATGAGAACACATCAATCCTATCACCGTACATCACGTGAGAACTATTTCAGAGTGCTCCTGCCCAAACATCAAGTAGCGCAATATTCAAAGAACTAGCCTCAGAGAAAAAGCCAGCCACGTGAAAATTTTAGATAATCCAGGTTTTCTCCAATAGAATTAGGATCAATAGCGAAGGACATGCAGTTTTAGAGTCCGCAAGGAATGAAACCACATTAGAACTGCAGAAGAATGCTTTTACCCAAAACACCTCAGTCGAGAGAAGCCAGCCAACTAAAAAACTTAGCAAAACAATGCATTCTGCTGTAGTATTAGGATATATGATTAAGGAGATGCAGATTAAGAGTCCTTAAGGATTTAGACCCTTAAAGATCTTTGAAGCATCTGAAATTCTTTAGAGGGAGAAAGAAGAAGCATTCACCATGGCCCAAGTGATAGGATTTGGGAATATCAGACCTAAATCAGTAATATTAGCAAAAAAAGCTATTCATAAAGGATAAAATAAATAGACTCTGTGATAGTAGATGATGATATTTGCTTTCCAAAGGAAACAGCTGAGATATAACTCCTATAAACAGCAAAGATGCTTATAAATTCAGTCAATACATCCTGTGCATCTGTGACTTCAGAGTAGTCACACCTGAAAGGTAAAAACTATGTTGTGTGCATGGATACTGGTTGATCCATAGAATGGACAAGGTTATCATAGTAGATATTCATTTCCAATAAAGTACAACAACCAGTTTTATCTACCTCTCTTTCTGGCAATTGAAAAAAACCCTTAATTCACAATATCTGATTTTGGGGAACACATCATATCTTCTTAACAAGCTCATATCCAGAGCAACACCTTTTACAATGACAGTACCAACATACAGAACAGTTCCACAACCAGAGTTGGCATGCTTTATTTTAAACTATTAACAACTATAAAGATTCAAAAAAACAATCAAGCACCTATGTCTGAAACTGCCATGCCTATGAACATGCAATTGCTCATTACTCTGTTCTCTGCTTCCACTCTCTTCTTGCAGTGGAAGCCAAGAGTCGGGTTTCACGCTTAAGCAGGCTTGCAGACAATGATAAAGTTATCAACAATACTATAAGAAAATAAGAGTCAATTAAAATGCTTCAGCTGTTGGCAATATAGTAATCTCGCTCCTATTCTCCAAAATCTTGATAAATGCTTTGCACCTCACAGTGCCAGTATATTCAGTTTTTGCATAGGAACATTTCTAAACTTAAAATGATTAAGCCTTGCTCTACCATTGATCTGCAATATCAGAAACAAAGCACCAGAAATTGCATGAGCCATTGAGCGTATCATGGAGCTGAGTCCAAGTAAACGCCCGAAGTTGCAGCATGTTCACACACTCGGATGCAGAGTTATTTTATGGTCCAGAAATAGAAATCTTTTTCTGTCAGCATTTTGCATTATATAGTCATAGAACATTGCCACTGACAAGATAATTTTATCATAGAGCATTCATGTCACTTCGCGTCAAACATGACATCTTTAGAAAAGTTCTCTCTAAACAAAAATGCCCATTTTTCCTCAACATTAACACAAGAAAAGAAACTGAAAATCAATCTAAAGATTTCGAAATGGGTAAAATTACATTAAAATGTAGAATAGCTGTACCTAGAAAATTGCTTCCTCCCGGAGAGCCCGTGGAACTTGAAGAACAAGGCCTCATCATGAAAGCATCATATCTATTCTTCACAGGGGTTTTGCCATTTCTTCTATCACCCCGTTTATTGCCAATAGTCCTCGATTTCCCCGAATGATTTTTCTCTGGGGAGTGGTGCAACAGCACATAAAAGTTGAAATATAATCAACACTAGCTCGAAACCAAAAAATATAGACTTGTACTAACTATCAGAGCAATGACAGCACAAACCTTCAATAAGGTCATACTAAACCGTTACTCAAACAACCTTCCAGGCATGACAGATTCCATGACGATGCTATATGCTAATAGAAAACACTCAAATAAAAGGAAATGGCAGAACCTAAAACAGAAAGAAATTCTCTGATTTCGTGGAAAATATGGTTTCCTTTGACTTGAACTCAAGGTGTGGGATATGCATCTCCTGCTAAAATAACGAACTAGCATATAGCTAGAAGGCTGTAAAAATAAGGTAAAAATTCATATTCAGACCATCCAGAGAGTATGATTTATTGAAAGAAGAAATCCTTTAATCAACAATAAAAAACGCCTCGTGAATACCTACACCAAGGGAATCTAAGTTAAACGCTCACAGCCAACACTTTCAAATTGCATCAGACATACACCCATATTATCGATAAAGTCAACCTTCTGACATCTATATACTATTGGAAGCTGAAGTCTTAGCCATTGAATAGAGCATTAGCAGCTGAAAAGACTGGATTAAATCATGACCGACAGAAGTTTCAATTTAGACAGCAAAAGTACAACTATATTGAGACATTCCAGTTGCTACAAGTTAAAAGTCAACTTATTGGAGCATATATATATGTGTTAATTGCAACTCATACTTGTACTTTAGACTTTTGAAATTATCAACAATTACCTAAAGAGCCATTTCTTGTCAAGGATTTGTCTGTCAGTCCCTTAACTTCATCAGCTAAAGTAATTGCTGAAGCATCTTCCACTTGAGTGCTCCGTGCTCTCTTGGAGCATGTATTATTGCTCCTTGGAACTTTCCCTGCTTTCCAAGGCAATCGACCATCTTCAGAACCAGGGCTACGAACAAAATTCACATCAGTCCTGGGACGATCTTGAGATACATCTTTACTATGTAAATCTGGCAGTAGATGATTATGCCTATGATTTTCAGCTTCTGTACTTCTATGCTGGGAAGGCATGTCCAAAGCATTTGCAGGAGTTGCCACATCTGCAAAGATAATGATCGAACAAGATAACCCTTCAATGAGAACCAATAAGGGGAAGCAACTCAATTTCACAGAAAAAGTTCGAGGTATATTTGCTCTGTATTTCTCACTCAGACCATTCAAATGATAATGAAGGCCAGACTTACAATTACCAACCAGAAAGATGACAATAAGAGACCACAAAAAGCTGAAATCTCCATTTTTCGTAAAGGAATAATACCCAGTCTAATTACCAGCGAGGAAAGGAAAAGATCCCCCCTGGGGATGGAAATGACTATGACCAAAGGCAAGTGGTCCAGCAGAAAGTCAAATCACTCAACATAAGGATCTTTTCCACCAGCACTTATCTCTTTACAGTTAGAATAGCCACCAGTGAGCAAACTTCTCATACTAGCATCAGTTAGTAAAGCGCCTTAAGTAATCTAAGATCCATGAACTCCAAGCAGAACCGCCCTTTTGCCTTCACATAGACTGAAAACTCATCCAATCTCCCCCAAGAAAGCACAAACGAGGATATCAAACCGCATGAATCCCAAATTTTTGCACATAACTGACAAAACCAAATACGAAAAGAAAGTAACCCATGCCTCTAGCTTCGAAACTCTCTAGACTACTCCAACCCCTCTCTCCAGCTACACAATCTCGAACCTAATCATACGAAACAATTCGCGGGATCAAAACCGCTCTACCGAAAGAAACCGAGCCCCGAAAAGAGACACTCACCTTTCTTGTCGGCGACCGCGCCGCACGGCCTGGTCGCAGGGATCCCGACCACGCGGTCCAAATCGCCCCCGCCGCGAGGCTCGACCTTCTTCACCGCCACAACGCCCCCGCCAACGCCTGCTCTACCGACGAACCCATCCGACCCCATGAGCTTAGACACCGCACCCGCCGCAACGTCAACCGGATAAGGCAGCTCCACCGCGTCCATCACCGCCCTCCGGAAACCCTAGCACCATAGATCCACACGGCGATCCGACCAGCGGAGGAGGCTCGGCTCGGCTCAGCCCGGTCACAGGACGGACGGCGACGGGAGCATCGGCGAGCGGGGAATCCGGCGGGAGAGCGGCGACGGCCGGGCGGCGGCGGAGGTTGGGCGGCGACGGGGGTGCATCCTCTTTTGCGGCGAAGGGGGAAAGAGACGACGGGAGCGAGGGAGGGATGGTTTTCTAGGGCACGAAATTGGGGGAAAATGGGAGGTATTTATAGTTTTCGGGAAAAGGGAGAGGAGCCGCGGGCCGGTGCGTGGGGAAGGGGTGTTCCGGTGCGGAGGCGGCGCAGGGTAATCGGGTGCGCCCGCCGCCGTGTGCCGCCGATGCGGCGCGGCCGGTGCGCCTTTTTGGAAGGATCTGGCGTGGCGTTTTTTACTAATGGGAACGGTTCGGCCCACGTAAGCACGGGCGCAAGCAAATGAGCTTAATTTTTTTGCTTTTTTCCCTTTTTTCTCTCTCTCTCAATTTTTATATGTATGTATATAAATTAGGCCGAAGAACAATTAGAACCATAATAGATTAATAACAAAAAAAAACCACATTTTTTAAATGACATTATTTTTTCCAAGCGAACTCTTTTTTTTTTCTCAATTTAGTTGGACAAATACCACAAAAAAACTCCAAATTATACTCCCTATAACACCTTAAACTTTGTTGTCTCACCAAAAATCCTTAATTTGCCCACCGTGATACATATATTCTCACATTTTTTGTGTCCCAAATAAACCCAAACTTATACATGTACAGCATATATGTACTATATTTGAGTTCTATTTAAGATATATTTATTACACTAATATAAGTTCTAAATTTTTAATGACACGAAAAAAATTCTAAGGTATTTGGACAAATTTAAAGTTTCTAATAATACCAAAAAGAATTCATGATATTTATGTTATGGTGAGCATAGTTTGGAGATTTTTGTGGTAACTCAATTTATTTCAATTATTTATTTTCACCAAACCATAAAATAGTAATTTTTTATTTGATTAATATAGTCCTAGATCTTTCGATTTGCCAATGCAATCCTTTTGGCCAAATGACAACCTCCTACATATTACGAATAAGGTAGGAGTGGATAATTTTTGCAATTTTTAAAAAGGGTTAATACTCTGAAAAGCCCCAAACTGGTATACATGTGACAAATTTACCCAAAACTATTTTGTTATCACCAAAAACCCCAATTTGGTATACATTTGACAAATTTACCCCAAACTGGTACACTTGTGACAAATTTATCATCTATTAATTTTCGTTAAATTTTATTATTAAATTATTAAATTAAATAACACGTAACAATTGACTGGTATACCGATTTGGGATTTTACGCATTGTTTGTCACAGTTTACAATTTTTGTGATTTTTTTGTGATATTAATTTAATTTAGCGAATGGTATATTTGTCATAAATTTATCAGTTTGGGGTTTTTTGCGGTCGAATAAATTAATTTATGGTAAATTTGTCATAAATATATCGGTTTATGATTTTCTATGATTAGTCGGAGTAAACTTGTCAACGCTTGTACTAGTTTGGGGTTTTTAATGATCAAAAAAATAATTTTTGGTAAATTTGTCACGGGTGTACCAGTTTGAGGTTTTTCAGGGTATTAATCATTTTAAAAATGAACTTTTACTTTTTTTTTTCCTGTACTTTCCGATTCATTGTCCCTATGTGTGGGGTTGCCAAGGCTTGGACAAAGGTCGACTAGGGTCATTGGCCCCAAGCGAGAGCCAGGCCTCTCGTCAATGGTTTGGATGAGGGTCATAAAGCGCTTACCAACCACAATGTCAACTTCAACAATCTAAGCAAAATGGGATGGCTCTTTGCCAATTGCCGTCTCATGTCGCCACCGATCCTCAATATTGCACTTACTAGAGCAAAGTGTACAGAGCATCGTTACTAGATATCATAGTCAAATTGATTAGAGTGTTAGGGTTTGGAGGAGGGGCCTCAAAACTAGACACATGGAAGAAGGTCGTGGAGCACAAGTGATCGCTGATCGAATTCCAAAAGATTGTAGAGAGACACGACCAACGATGGGTGTAGGCCTCACTTAATGGTGAGCAAGGGTCGTCAACCATCGCCAGGTGCCAGCGATTAGTGTTGGCCCCTTTGGGAAGATAAATGGTGGAATAAAAAAAAAAGACAAGACAAATTAAAATAGAAAAAAAAATTAGAGGATATATGAAAATTTGTAAAGATCATTCATGTTAGTGATGATTGTCCTACGTAAAATAGTTGGCAGCCATATTAGTGATTTTCAGTAAAACTTTGACAGGATGATTACAATTAAAATTTGTGAAAAAGTTTAAAATGAAAATTGATTAAATCAAAAAGTTTAAGATTGAATTGAAAATCATAAAATATATTAAAATAAAATTTGGACAAATTGTCCAAAAATTTTACCACGCTTCGTCTGAATTAACACAACCCATTCATTGATAAAATCTAGTCATTCTCCGGTATTTTGTCCATGCTGCTAAGTTTAATTGTAGTTGGTGGCAGGCTTGCAAGGTTTACTCCTAGGATCTTTGAGATCCCTCGGTTCGAAGCTTAATTATTATAAAAATACCTAGTCGTTCTATTTATCCCGATGATTTTATCACGAAACTTAAAATAGTAGTAATTAAGAAATAGACTTGGAATAAGAACCCGCCCATCATTTTAACAAAATTAAAAGAAAAAATTAGGAACAAGTGTACTGAAAGTTATAAATTTGTCACAAAAGTATAAATGAATCCTAAAATTTAGGTCATTTTATTAACTCCCGTGGTCTTTTTTTTTTTTAATACTTTATCTTTCCTACTTGGTGATGACATACTTCAAACATAAACTATAGAGTTAAAATGACATCATTTTAATTCAAATTTGATTTTAATATGAATTTTATTTAAATTAAATTAGAAAGACACTTTTTTTTTAAAGAGGAGGCTTTGAAATGAATCGACAAGAGCTTGAGCTCCACTCAATCACTGGACATGATTGACGAGGGTGGAGGATGGCCAATGAGGGTCGTGGGCCCCCACCTCTCACCAAATGTAGGCGAGGGGGCCCTTCCTCACAATGGTGATAGCTCTTGTCGTCTAATTTCAAATCATAATTATATATGAATCAAAACGACATTGTTTTATGTTATCGTCACACAAGATAAAAAAAAATAATAAAAAAGTTCACGTTAGCATGTTTTGTTAGCTAAGTTTACGAAATTAATGTAATAACTCGATTATATCAATATGACAAGTTTTACGATTTGATTGTACCTTGTATAAATTTTAGAATTGAATTCCACGTTGCTCATGCTTTTCCCAAAGAACTAAAGTGGCGGTGGTGATCGAGAGAAAGGGAAGGCAGTGAGGAAAGTGAGTGTGATTAATGAGGTGGCTGCGAGAGTAATGGAGTTGAACGAGTATTTACCACAATAACATATTTTCTCTCTTGATAAAATTGAAAATAAATATAGAAAATCTAAACTCGGAATTTTAAGTGTTGAAAACAGAAATAGAGTTGTTTGATAATTACTGAAAATTGATTACTGATCACTATTAATGTTTTACTGCACATAGAAATTGTGATAATTATTGGCATGTTTAGAAATATAATTGGTAATATCCTCATTGCCATCAATTACTTTTTCTATTTAATGAACAGACTAATCTCTTCCTTACCTAATTCAATAAATAGAACTTTTAAGTTATTGTTAGCGATAGTTTTCAAACAAACATAATCTCATTAAGTGCTATATATTTTTTTTTAAATTCCTAGAAATAAGTAACAAAATTTGTAAGATAGATTGATAAGCAAAATTCACCAGGAGAAAGATAAATCGATAATTAAAACATACAAAAACACCGATTATTTATTATTTATTTTTTGATGTTGAGAATCCGGCCTAACTCACATTATGAGAGCACAACACTGACTATATTTCAGAGGAGATTGGCCCAGCAACCTACTGCTGGCCCCCCCCCTTAAATCATGAAGTATACCTTGGGGGTTCGAATCGGATATACCAAAGGAGAACACCCCCACCAACGCAACCATGCGTGGGTAGGTTTCAAAAACACCAATCATTGATATTTGGCTTTATACAAACATAAAATATAAAGCGATTACAAAATAACAGCCCGATAATTAAAATGAGCTTCATGAGGTGGAGGCAAAGAAGTATAATATTTCATGGCAAGAAACAGAATATTTGTCATACAAAGTGCAGAAAAATTCAAAATTAACACCCCCGCTGCCTTTGGAGAAAAAAAGAAAAGGAAGAAGAATAAGAAAGGAAAAAAAAAAAAGGTTCCAAAATCATGCTAAACCTTGAAATAAATTGCCTGCGTAAAATTCAATTTTCCAAATATAAAAAATGGTTAATATCTTGAAAACCCTAAACTAGTACACTTGTGACAAATTTATCCAAAACTATTTTTTTTATCACAAAAAATCACAAATTGATATATCTTTGACAAATTTACCCCAAACTGGTATACTTGTGACAAATTTACCCTATGTTAGTTTTCTTTAAATTTTACTATCAAATTATTAAGTTAAATGACACATGATAGTTGACTGATATACCAATTTGAGATTTTACGCTCCGTTTATCACAGTTTATAATTTTTGTGATTTTTTTGTGATATTAATCTAATTTAGCGGAGTGTGTATTTATCACAAATTTACTAGTTTGGGGTTTTTTACGGTTGAATAAATTAGTTTGTGATAAATTTATCATAAATGTAACAATTTATGGTTTTTTATGGTCGGTTGGGGTAAATTTGTCACAAATGTAACGGTTTAAGATTTTTTATGATTAAAAAAATAATTTTAGATAAATTTATCATAAATATATTGATTTGAATTTTTCAAGGTATTAACCTAAAAAAGGACTACGAAAATTCAATTCAAATCAATCCTGAGAGGCCGCACCGAAAACAGAAATTAGTTTAGGGGTGTTTGTCAAAATTTGTTTATGTTTCCTAACACATTTTTTTGTTTTTTTGTTTCGGGGAACAAAAAAGAATGTAAACGCGTTTGATAACGTTTTTTATCAAAATTTTTTATTTCGGAATAGGTTTTATTGGCACATAAACAAGAAATGGAAAAATCAATTTGTTTATTTCTCCCAACAAAAATTAAAAATACATTTTTCTCCCTCGTACGCCTCTTCGCTTTTTCCTACGCCTCTTTGCCTCCTCCTCGAGACATCGTCTCCTCCGCCTCTTCCTGGCCTCCTCCTCATCCTCCGCCTCGCCTGCTCGTCTCCTCCGCCTCATCCTCCGCGTCGCCCCCGATGGTCCGAGGGTCCGGGCTCGCCCTCCGCCGAGCCGCGAGCTCCACCCCCTCCGCGAGGCTCGTCTCCTCCGCCTCATCCTCCGCCCCGTCCCCAATTGTTGTTCGAGGGGCGAGCTCATCTCTCCGCCTCGCTCGCGAATCCACCCCCTCCACCTCGCTCGTCTCCTCCGCCTCATCCTCGCCCGTCCCCGATTGTTGTCCGAGCACCCCTCGGCAATGATCTCGGGCGCCGCACCCCCGCCGCCGGGTGAGCCCTCGGGCGCAGATCCAAGCACCGACCCCAAGCCGCTCCCGCTCCGCTCCGTCTCACCAAAAGCGAGCCATCGCCCCGCGACCTCGGCAACGCCGCGCCCTCTCCTCATCCAAGATGAGCCCCTTCGCCGAGATTCCATGAAATCGTGTTTTTATTTTTTGTAATGTATTTCTATTATTTTGTATTTGTGGATTTACAATGTTTGCGTGATAATGTATTTGATGATTCCTATCTCAATTCTTGTAATGTGATGTTCTACTTTATGATTTCCCTTATTTGTAATGGTCCTTGTTACACTTCGTAAAATTCGCCGATTTTGTAAAATTTGCCGCAAATTACCCAATACACTTTTTAGTGTTTCTTTCTAAAACGATTGCTTGATATCGTAAACCGTGGCGGCGATCAACGTGACACACTAGCATGAAGGGGATTAGAATATGGTTGCCTGCCTTCATTCTAGTAGAATTTTGGGAACCTTCTATTATGCTCAAGAGTAATGAAAAGACTATTGATAAGTATAACCGTAATTAAAACGTGGAAAAAGAATTTTGTGTGAAAATTTAAAAATTTGATATAAATCTCTTATTTTGTATTTTTTTTTTTTTTGCAAAAAAAGAAACTTTACTTTAAAAAAAATACTTTGTATTTGGGTCAATGATTTCATAACATATGAAATTTGTAAGAATGTACATCTCATTTATTCCAAAAAAAGAAAAAATTATTTTAAGAAATATAAATTTTATTCAATTATCAAAAATTTATTTTTCAAACGTAAATTTTATTTGTTATCAAATAGATTTTTTTCTTCGGAAACTCGTCCAGAAATAAAAATAGAAAAAGAAAAATTCATTTCTGCCCTGGAACAGAAATGTCGTCATGCGCCCCTGATTACCCCAAAACCAAACAGCACAAAAAAGCCCCGAGATGCTGCGACGCGAATTCCCCTCTCGAATGCGCTCGGAATTCGAGCGATGATCGGAGCGCGACCAACCAGATCCCGACGCCGCCGCCGCCGCCGCCGCAAGCCGCGCCCGCCGCCGCCGTGATCCGGTTCCCCGACTCCGTCTACAACGCGCTCAGGGTGGGCGCCGTCTACCAGCGGCTGTTGAAACACGTCGCCGGCGCCGGCAAGGGCTCCGGCCTGTCGGCATCTTGCGGTACTTCCATGGAGTTCCTGAACTCGTGCCTCTGCCTCGCCAGGTACCGTCCCCAATGTCGCCACTCCCCCCGTGCGCGTCGGCGCGGGCGTCTACTAGCGTCTAGAGCTTTCGAGCCTGTTCAAGCTGCGAACTTTCTGTCGAATTCTTTCTCGAACGGATGTTTTAGCAGCAATCATGCGTACTTCCGACCCTTTGTAGTATGTCTGTCGTGATTGTGGTGGATATTAGTATCGCCGTTTCGTGGATTGCTTGTTTCCGCCGCATTGCTCTGTCGTCCTCCCCCTTTTCGCCCCCCATTTGTCTTTCTGTATTTGTATTTTTCCTTTTGGCTCATTGGCTTCATTGGTTTCGAGATTCAGAGGCATTGACTACGCTGTCGCGAACAATGAGGTTCTGCCCAAAGCTCACGAATTGCCTGTCTTATTGAAAAGGGTAAGTCTGGTCACAAACTGCGGTTGCGACGACTTTCGTTTTCCTCCTTCTTCTTGCAATTTTATTTGCTCTCTGTGTTGATTGATTGATTGCTCCATCAGAACAGCATGTGAACGGGTGGCTTTTGCTGAACTGTAGCTTGATTCGCATTTTGAATATGTACTTGCTCGTGAGGCGGGGACTTAAGCTTTGTTCTTTTGCACACACTCACGCACCCGCCTGCCTGCCTGCACTTGCTTTGTGCAATTTGTGTTTTGTGGTCGTGTCTATTTAAGTCTTCGATTCAAGAGTGTCATGTTAGGATGATGATTGAATAAGTCAAGGGAATCGAGTGCATGTCTTTATAGGTTTTGATCATGCTTGGTGCAACTTGTGTTGATTCCATGCCATGATCGCCAATTCTCTGTTCTGTCGCTATGCATGCTGCCAGCGAGATTGCACCCTCATTTTGCAGATTGATTAACTAACAACAGTTAAAACATATTTCTTCTCTGGATGAGATTTGTAGAACCTTGTGAGGCGTAGTGCAAATAAGTACCATGGCTTTTACTTAAGTCCTAGGTTACCATAACTACCAGAAGGGTGCACTCCATGCAAGAGGAAAAGGTGTTTTCTAGAATGCCAAATTGGATGGAAGTCCTGTCACAGGACATTGTAATTGGCTTGTTTAGCCTGGTCAGCTTTGCAAACAAGTGAAATACTTTCTCTATGCGAGAGAGAGTTTTACTCATTTTGGATACGGCTCCTCTCTCTGTCTCTCTCTCTCAAGTGTGATGTTGTGAAGCGTACTTAATATAATGTCTCATTAATTGATACCAGATATTTTAAGATTAAGTGTCTGTTCATACAATCTGCTGATGATTCATGCTTCCACCAACAAGACCGACATTGCTATGAAACAATAATTCTACGTAGTATGTGGACATAAGAAAGACCTACATTGATCATTAAAGGGGAATTGATAAGAGAAGAATGGTTTGAACATTTTCTGTTGACATTCTCGATTGACTAAGTTGTCTGCATTCACATTTTTATGTGCTCATCCTTTTAGAGTATTACCCTTGTGCTGTTTCGTGTCCCAACAACAGGGCTGGCTGTTTGCCTGTTTACTGAAGAGCAATTTGTGGCTCCTATATTACGTTTCATCCATAAATTTTGGTTATTAAGATGATTTTCTCATCAAAGTTGACGTATATGCAGCTTACTTTTCTTTGAGGAAATTTCATGTTTCTAGCGGCTTTGATACGAGTATGCTGCACCCTGTGTGAATGGCTTCTTTTTTAACTTGTGGCATATTGGCTTTCATTCGCATAAAAATGTTGGATATAACTAGCAACATTATTACGGGAATATTATCTCCTCTTAAGAATGAGAATTGCAGAATTAGTTCATTTTGACTAAATTTATAGTAAACCATGGCTTCCTTAAGAGTAAAACAAGAAAAAATTAAAGCTGGACCAAGAAAGAAGTCAGAAACGCCATTCTCTCGATTTTGGTTTTTGGCTTTTGAGTTTTAAAGTGCTTGCTTTTTGGTTCTGTGACTGTGACTATCTGTTGGTGTCTGATGCCATGTTATCTTATCAAAGACTAATCTAATCTTCTTCTGTGTTATCTAGCTCTGCCTTCTTAAAGATGATAGTTTCGATCTTTCAGTTATAATGGTTCTGATGATCTCTGTTAAGGTAATTAACTTGATTTGACCTTGAATATCCTTAATTTCATGTTTCACAACCAAATTTGTGGCTTTCATGAGTTATTTTCTTAATCTGACTGGAGTCTATCTCTATTTGTTTAACATTGTAGAATGCATGCAAATATAACTGGTTTTCAGAGAAGGATTGTCAAGAGCTCCTTGCCCTTGTTGATGAAGTAGGCTTTTTTCTGTTCTTTAACCATTTACTGTTATAATTGTAATTCTGGGCGGTTGATTTTGCTAGCATTTGCTGTTATAGATTGGGAAAAACTTTCAAAGTCCAAGAGATGCTGCCGTTGGAAGTACTGCCTCTTTTTCCCTAGTTTCAAGTATATTTGCAAGGTAAAGTCTTTAATGTTCATCTGATTTTCCACGTTTTTCAATTTCAATATGTTTTGAGTCCTACAGGGGGGTATTTGTTACATAAGGAGCCGCACTCATCATACAGTGTTTTGTTCCTCTGTCATACTTAATTTGTTGGTCAAATAGTACAGTTGATGATTGAATAGCTTTTATTATTCCTCGAGAAGAACTAAGTTCAACCTGGTAGCTATGGGCTGTTTACTTGGAATTATCTTCATGGATCTAGGTGTCCCCTAGTTGGTCAGTGATAAGTGCAATTTTTATTTTAAAAATTTGTTTAAAGTTCTATGCATTAGATGCTCAGTTGAAGAACAGTATGAATACATTTGCTTTTCCATTGTAAATTTATTGAAGATGGTTCTTTGTTGGGATTGGGATAAATTAACTATCAGTTGCTGCTGAGATGTTCAGCTTGATCTTAATTTGCTTACCACTGATCATTGAGGGCATTGCTTCCTTATTTTCCTATCTTTATCTTCTATTATCACAGATTCTATCCACAGCTGAAGATGGGCCAAAATCTTATTTCACTGGAAGTAGAGGTAGCATTTTTAGCATTTTTCTACTATGATTATTGTTGAGGGCCACCATCTGTATAAATTTGCTTTTCTGGTTGGTTTGCAGCCTGGATATGCAGCACTGGTCAATGATTTTCACATATCTAAGAGCGTGGTGCACTCTCCAGAAGAGAAAATAGTGAGTAACCTCTGAATCTACCATTATAGTTTGTAAACTTATTAGAGCATATTCAGACAATTTGACAATGATTTTTGCTATGCATTGAGAAGCAACTTAAATATGCTGGCATGAGGTTCTTCCTAAAAGCGAGATGGATGACTGAGCATTGGTTGCTGCAAGTGTCTTAGAATATAAAAAAATATCATGATAATCTGTTGCATGCAGGACTCTTGACTCTTCATGAAGGGGGGAAAGCTGTTTTCCTGATTCTGTTTGAAACTTTTCTTAGAAAATGAGAGAGAGTGGATATTTTTCTGTTCAGAAAGACTGAAATGCGAGACTAAATAGGAAAAAGAATGTAGAGGTAGGGTTAGGATTCAAGTTTTTCCTGTGTCCTGATGGGAATTTTCTATTTGGTGCCTGACTTCTTGATATTGATGTCTCTTCCATTATATGAACCAATGAGATTTGTACTTCTTTTTGCTAGCAGTATGAGATTTATAGTCTTCATCCACAAGTAGTCCTGATCTTTTCATTTCATTTTCTTATCTTGACATAGCAATTCCGTATGATTCAGATATTTGCACTCTATCCAGAGTCATTGGAATTTCGATGCTATAAAGATCTTTTTCATCTGCTTCCTTCCATTTGCATGTACAATTTATTGAGAGATTTTACTTTTTTCATTTGGTTTTGGTGTATGCATATATAATTGCCTACATATGTGTTTCCAGCCGTGTGCATGATTCTTGTGCTGTGGGCTTGTAATGTTTAAATAGTACGACCTGCTTCCTCTTCCTCATCAAGTTTTTTTAACAGAGATCTTGAGATAAGAATGACAGAAATTTTGCTGCCATATTGTCTTTCTTGCAGAGGTTATTTGTAGCACATACAGATAACATAGAGACATCTGCATGTATCGTAACTCCTCCAGAAGTAAGGTGTGACTTTTCCTGATTCAGTTAAATTCCTAAATGTGATTTGTTTGAGTTATTCTAATTTCCTTATCTTCTTTGTTCAATTTTTGTAGCTTTCTACTAAATGGAAAAGGAGTAGAGAGAAGGACCAATACTTTCGTGGTTCGTGTCTTTCTGAATGCTTTAGATGAACTCAATGTATTAGTGAGGCAGTAAAATCAGATAAAGAATTATCTGGTTTCTCTTTTCCTTTTATCCGAAGTGTTATATTTTATTTTCTTGGATGCTGTTAGGATCCTGGACCTCAGATGCCTACTAATGTCACTCAAATGCTTAAATATGGCACAAACCTTCTCCAAGCTGTTGGCCAGTTCAATGGTATGCTTGAGTAAATATTTCCCCCCTTGCTCTTTTTGCGTTTGTTTTCTCAGAGAGAGCCTTGCCAAGTGACTTGTTTAATTTTTGAAAAGGTCATTACATGATAATCATTGCCTTTATGAGAGTGGCGTCGCCACCTGATTCATCAACACTATTAGATTACGTTCCAGCAACCATTGCTGCAACAGATTCAGGTGCGTTGTTTAAGAGGAAAGTTTGGTTGATGCAATTTGCTTGGCAGTTGCTGCATATTCTCATTGTTCCATTGCCTAAGAGAAATTTTTTGTTTTTTTGTTTTTTGCTCTTCTCCATATTTCAGACTCCGACATAGTAGAGGTGGCATCTCGTATAAGTCTCAATTGTCCCATAAGGTTTGCCTGATCTATTGTCAACATTGTTACTATGTTATTTTTAGTTCTTTTTTAGTTACCGTTGCTTGGTCTATGCTTGGGCTAGTCATGCACTAAGTTTGAAGTACATAGAGAAACATGTTTGGTTAAGAATTAGGATTCTGAAAGGATGAGTCAATATGTATCTAATTTGACCTTAGTCTTGGACTTTTAGGATGATTGATATGAAAATAAGAGGTGTAGACCCATGATTCTTTGAAAAATTTCTTTAGAAGGGGAAATATATATATTTTTAGATGCTTTGTTAGATGTTGGTACCATGGGTCATTAGTTATAGCATGTGTAATAGATAACAACTACTCATTTGATTGATATGATATGGGCTGCTTGTGGGAAAGTGAACTTAGGTGAAAGACATGACTCTGAAGACTAGTGATTATTATGTTTAGACAGTTAATGTAGAATTCTTCCTGCTTATTAGATAATGATTCTATATTACATACCGTAAGAGTTACTTAGGTACTTGTCTGTTTCACAACTGCTAAACTGTATGATAGTTCATTTGGAAGCTTGATTCTCTGAAATTTAGGTTTTTGCTGCCTATGCTGATTTTTTTGCCTTTTCCTTTGAAATGTTGTTTGATTTATATAGCTGACATACATTGTTAGTCTTTAAGCTTCCGATGTTGATTCTTTTGAAGCTATTTCTATATTGATAATGCCTTATCCTTTCCATATTAAACAGCCGTACCCGTATCCAATTACCTGTTAAAGGACATTCCTGCAAGCACCATCAGGTGAGTGCTCATTACGCCAATCTATGATGGTATTTTGAAGCATAGTTTATTGGAATTTTACACTTCTATCAATTTTGGTGGGACGTTGGAAAAGTATTAGGGCAAATGATTGGGTGTCTATATGTGCCTCATATTTTTGGTTATTTAAAAAAAAAAAAAAAACATCATAAGCTCTTTGAAGGTTAAACTGTCGATTTTGGCTTGCCATAACTCTAGAACGATGATGGGACAACTATAAAGCTTTTCGTCATCTCATTGCTTGATACAAGTTTCTGGTTGCCAGGAAAAGCCTTTCCATTGTTGTTCATTACCTGAATCTGTTAAAGTTTCACAACAATTTCATGATTTGGTAGTGTTGATGAAGTCTGAAAGTTCATGCTGATCTTGGGATTACTTTTCTGAAAGTTCATGCTGATCTTGGGATTACTTTGGCCTATTTCCCAGCTACTTAAGTAATCTGTGACATGTGCCTCTTGTAGTGTTTTGATTATAGGAATTTTCTCAGCATAAATTCAAGCAAACCATCTTGGCGCTGTCCTCATTGCAACCGACCTGTCTGCTTTACTGACATCCGTGTTGATCAAAACATTGTGAAGGTAAGTTGGTACTTTTGGTCATCTTCCATATGCTATTTTTGAAGGAATAAGGTTCATCTTCGTGCGTTGTCAATCATGAAGTTCTTATTTTCAGTATATTCTGTCTGACAGGTCCTGCAAGAAGTGGGCAATGACATTTCTGAGGTGACAATCACTGTCAATGGTTCATGGAAGGCAGTTATGGAGTGTGATGATGATCTACACAAGACTCCCAATGAGACCTGGAACTGCCTTAAACGAGGGTCTCAGCAGCAAAAATGTACTGTTTCTCCAAATGCCATTTCCAATGTTTTGGATCTAACGGGGGATGATGATGAAATGGACGGGGCCTTTAATTCTGAATTTGAAGACAGGAAACCTTTGCAATCTGATTTTATGATTCAGAAGATCCCCACAAATCCATCTTTGCCATCTATACTAAACAGTGGAAGCACTGGAACCCAACTTGCTCAATTGGGAAATAACTTGCCTGGATTCGTTCAAACTCCTTCCACATCAAATGCCGGGCAGGAGATGCAAATACATGGGGGTCTACCACAGGGAATCTCTACGATTGTCACTTCGCCATTGGTTGGTGCCATCCCTCCTGCACCAGCTCAAGATGCTCAATTACTTGGAAATGCTAATTTCATGGACTCTATGAGGCAAACTCATTTGTCTGTTCCCAATAATCGACAAATACAGCAGTCACCAGTCATAAATACTGCTGTTCGAAGTGAATATGGGAATATGCCCTCCATACCTAGACATGCAACTAGAGCTTCTGTAGGAATGCCGGTCCTCCCAGCCCGGGCCCAGACACCAAGCCCATTGCAGCCACAGAGTATGATGAATTCTATGATGCCCAGTGGTCCTTCCATGGCTCCGCAGCCTACAATGTCTACGACTCAGCCATTAGAAGGTTTTGGAAGTGCAGGAATGCACGTGGAGAGGCAGCAGCAAATTTCTAGACCTCCTGTTAATACCCTTCAAGTCTCGAACATTCCTCCATCAGCATTGCTCCGGAGCTCATCAATGCAGGTTTGTTTTTCCTTGTGTTGCATGTTCCTAGATTGGGAAGATACTGGCCAATTAGTATCATTAATATTTTAAAAGAACCAGAAGAGATAGGTTACCTTTGCTTGTCTGATACATTTTCTACTGAAACGATATTGTCAGGATCGATCATTCTCCACGGGACAATCAGCCCAAATGCCTGTGCTGCGCCCGTCTCCTGGTCAACTCCATGGTCGTTCTAGAACATCCTCTGGACCGTTCCAAACATTCCAAAACTCGCACTTACAGCAAACTCTGAACTTGGTGACTTCACCATCCACTACCCATTCTCCAAGCATGGGTAGACCAAATTTTCCCCGTACTCCAGCTCCAGTCAGTCAGACACCCAGCTCGTCGAG
Source organism: Eucalyptus sp. ANBG9806169 (assembly GCA_014182395.1). NCBI lineage: Eukaryota > Viridiplantae > Streptophyta > Magnoliopsida > Myrtales > Myrtaceae > Eucalyptus > Eucalyptus sp. ANBG9806169. The sequence continues at coordinate 4,617,546 of CM024577.1, read as the reverse complement.
ATTCTGGCAACAGCCAGCCATGCCTGCGCAGACTCCGGTGCAGTCACAGACTCAACCCTCGAGAATAGGGGCTTCTCTACTTGATAGTTTGAGGGCATCAGCGGGTGACCAGAGAGCTAACACCGGGGTACACGCTCCCTCAGGTGCCGACGGTAGTAGGGAGTTGTCGGTGGAGCAAAGCTGGCGTCCTACGCGTCAAATGCGCGGAAGCATTACTGAACGGTTGCACTTGGATAATAATTTCAATGTGATCCGGCCAACCCAACAGGCTCAAGCTACTCCACCCCCACCCGCTGTGGGTTCATCCTCGCCTACGGTTGCGCCTCACCTACAGGTTCCTAATCCTATGGTCAATAGCAGAAGTCATCTAGGTTATCCGCGGGGCACCCAGTGACCAAGCTAGATCGTTGTACCACGACGATCGCAGATGAAGGACTGATTTTGGATTCAAGGGTGGCTGGTGGTTTTGTGCAGGTTTTTCTTGGTGTAAAGATCGATATAATCGGTTAGTCCCTGTAGATGTGTGCGCGGTGTTGTCTGTAGTAAATGTCATCTGTCTTGCAATGGACAGGGTTGATGTATTTTCAGACAATTTCTTCGTGGTCTTTTTTTTTTTTTTTTTTTTCTTTTTCCCCCGATTTTCACGTTCCTTGTATGGTACATATGTAAAAATTAGTATCACAGGAAAAAAAATGGAAATCGAGAAGCTTACGTCATCTTTTTAAGCTTTTCAAGTAGTCAATTTAGAGGGCAATTCAAATATTCCCAAACGAGAAAAAAAGTGTCTTGATCCCGGCTAGACATGCTAGAAATGATAGCATGGTCTATCACATTGTTTGCGGACATGAGTTCTAAAAGTTACCGTTTGTTTTGTGAAAAATATATAAAAAATATATATATTTTAAAAATGACCGTTTGAATTGAAATAATAAATCAATGATTAGTATTTTTATTACTGACAACAATTTATATCTTAATATTTTTGTGGATAATAAAAATTTATTTCATCTCGGTTCCTTCTTGTGTGCATGGAAGCTATTAATTTTAATTTTTCAAATCATTCATTTACTGCAAAATAAATAAATTAAAAAAACCACTTGTTTTCCACGTGCCACTCACGTGCCACAGTCCATCCCATGATATTTTTTCCCTATTTAAAGGCCGAGAGCCGGTCGCGCCAATTTCTGCCACTTTCGGTTCTACCAAATTTCCCTCACGCTCCCGCCGGACGGAGAAGAGCGGAAATGGAAGGTCTCCGCGAATCTTCGCTGACGTTCTTCTCCGATCAACGGCGGTGCTGCGCCGACGTCCTCCCTCCGGCCGAAGCCCGCGCCAGGATCGAAGTCGCCGTGCTCGGCTTCCTCCGGACCTTGACTTCCCGCGATCCCGCCATCTCGCATCTTCCCCTGGTAGTTCCCGCCGAGTTCTTTTTCCTCTCCATTTCCGCTCGCGATCGCATTTTCTCGTAAGTTCGACAGAGCGCGCGAGGAAGAGAGGTTCGCGAGCTCGCTTCGGAGATTGGAACGTGGATGTAGCAACTTCTATGCTGCAGTGTCGAGGATGTTTTCGTGCTTCTGATCTGATCACGAGAGCTCAGGCCGATGCGAGAGTGTTTCGATATGCTTCGTCGAGGTTGAGATCGAGATTCCGTGATTGCTGCTTCCGAAACTGAAATAAGAGATCGTTCCGATGCAGCTAAATGCTTTTCGAGTTGCGGAACGCGTGCTTGTAGCTTGCGAGTGTGGTAGAGATTTGCATGCCTGAAGCTGATGCAAGAGTGTTTCGATATGCTTTGTCGAGCTTGAGATCGAGATTCCGTGATTGCTGCTTCCAAATTGAAATAAGAGATCGTTCTGATGCAGTTACGTGCTTTTCGAGTTGTGGAACGTGTGCCTGTAGCAAGAGAGTATGGTAGAGATTTATGCGGCTGGAGTTGGGGTCGGAATCTGGATAGTCATCTGCTGGAGTTTTGTTTTGTTTTGTTTTGTTTTTGTTTTGTTTTTGTTTTTGTTTTGTCGGTTCTTTTTTTTTTCTGCCTCTGACATGCGACTGATGAGGATGTGAAAGTCGAATTGCCGTCGCTTGTCTCTCTATTCGACTTCAAGAATCGTGTCTGTGGATGTGCAGATTAATAGGACGTTGAGCAACAGCAGAGTGAATCACGGACTGCTTACCGACATTTCGTGGATTTTTCTCTCTCACTCATTCTGCACGAGGTCTTTGATGAGAGCTAATGCTGCTAAAGCCTTCATAAGAGGTACCTTACGTAATTCTGTGATCAAGATCACCTAGCTTCTTTTCCAGACAGGCAAAGCGTAAAAGCATTCGACATGATACATGTGGTTTGAATGTTTTGCAGTCTGGAAGATCATGGAGATGTGTTATCAGATCTTGATTCAGGAGAAGAAAGTCACCCAGAGGGAGCTTTACTACAAACTGCTTTGCACATCATCGGAGTACTTCACTTCCCAATTGCAAGTTAATAAGGCAATCCAAGGTCAGCATTGATGTCCAAATCCTGAGTTAATGGTGCCAGTGATTGCTTTGCATACATTTGATGAGTACAGGATGTAAAAATGAGCAGATACCGTAGCACTGCTTTGTTGTAGCCGATACAGTCTTGGAATCATGGCCTCTAGCAGAGGACTTGTAGCTGGAAGACTGTTGCTGCAGGTACCTGCTCTCAAGACTTTTCAGAATCTCCTGCGTTTGTTTTGTGATTTAGTGATATCCCCAAATAGCTTATTGGCAATACCGTGTTTACTCTCGTGTAAACATTAAATTAGATGATTGGTAGACCATTGTTTCATTGCAAGCCATGGAAGAGATTCTTAATTGCAATCAGAGGAGACCGTCAATGCTAATGTCTAGTATTCTCATCTTTTTGAAATGTCGCTACACCCAAACTTAAAGTATCCTGAGTGGTCAACTGAGCAGAACATTTGCATAACTTGATGGAGCTTTAGAAAAAGGAATTTCTTGAATGTTCATGGTTTCCTTGGGAGGGTTTCTTCTCCTTGCGTTAAACCCATAGTTGTTGCAGTCATAGTTGACAAGAAGACTGCCTTCTGTATGTGGATGTGCTCTAGTTTACCTCCATTGCATTTTGATGAGGATTCATATTTCCGTTGCCTTCTCTGTCTGCTTACGTTGAGACGTGCTCCAGGAGCCAAACAAGGAGATTGTTGACTGCTGTTCATGTGGCTCTTCCGGGTATCCTATATCTGGTGACTTGAATTTGCTGGAGAAGTTGATTATGAAGACTGATGCACGCTACATCATCCTAGTCGAGAAGGTAATTTGGTTGGTCAATTTTCATAAAGTCGACACCTGATAGTTTCCACCTTCACATATTTATTAGACATACTTTGGTTATCTTCTTGGCCTAGCATGCAATATTCCAGCGACTGGTAGATGATCATGTGTTCAATCAGATCCCAAGCATACTAATCACAGCCAAAGGGTATCCAGATATTGCAACAAGGTAGCACATTAAGCATGTCTTTCACTCTTTAGCAAACCAATCCGAAGCAACTGGCAGAACTAAGCTGCAATCTTGAAAGGACCGTGTTGCTAGAGTCATGACAAAGCCTGCTTTGCTATGTGATACAGGTTTTTTCTCCACCGAATGAGCCAGAATTTTCCGAACTTGCCAATTCTGGCATTGGTAGACTGGTGAGGGAAATCTTTTCTCCTTTCTACTGCGTGGTGTGATGTATCTTCTGTAGTTGAATATACCCCTGTTAAATTTCTTCATTCTGACCATGCAAGGAATCCAGCTGGATTAGCTATTCTGTGCACCTTTAAATTTGGGAGCATTGGAATGGGTCTTGAAGCATTTCGATATGGTGCACTCATGAAAGTTTCATTTTGAAAAACATGTTTATGAGCACATCCGTATCCTTTCAAGTAGAATGCAGTTCTTACTAACTATTCTCTACTTTTTTTTTTTCTTTTTGACATTGCACCATCAGCTTGCAATGTGAAGTGGTTGGGATTGCGAGGGAGTGATATGGAACTGATACCAGAAGAATCTTTTATTCCTCTTAAGCCAAAAGATATTGGAATAGCAAAAAGCTTGATGTCCTCAAAGCTCTTGCCGGTAAATTCCACGTCACTGCAATGGTGCCTTAGATGAAACAACACTACACAAAGTAAGCCAATGGAACCGCTTTGCTTAATTTAATTGGCATTCTGCAGGAAAAGTACCAGGAGGAATTGGCATTCATGACTGAGACTGGTCGGAGAGCCGAAATTGAAGCTCTGTACTTCCACGGGTATGATTATTTGGGGAAGTACATTGCCAAGAAGATCGTGCAGGTCGATTACATTTGATTAACCAATCATGAGTTGAACACAATAGTGCAAGATGAATACAGGGAGGTGAAGAGGCTCAAGAAACTGTGCAGTGTAGTTTACTTACCAAAAAGCCAAAGATGATAGCACGTAAAGCCGCTTTTTCGACTGAAGTTGAGTTTCTTATTGAAAGCGGGGACGGAATAGAAGGCCCTCCGATTTCTTCCAGCATAATGTAATCAAAATAACCTCTCTAAACTAATGCTAGTATGAATGGTCCTCGGTCTAACCTCGAATAAGTTGTCTGAAAAGAGCAACCTCAACTCTATATAGGGCAGAATCCTTTTTCTCCTTAACCTTACCATGAGCCTATTATCTTTTTACCGATTCACAACGACTTTGCTTAAATCATATAGGCCTGCGAGAGTAGGATTCGCTTTTCAGCAGCCTGTCATCTTTGTACGCAATATGCTTAAGTTTCGAAAACATAGGGCCGCCTAACCATGTAAATGAGGTTAGGAAGGAGTGCATAGTGACCTCTCCTCTACAATTTCAGAGACTTCAAATTTTCTTGTCGCAATCACACACAAACAAGAAAAGAAAATCATTTGGTTTTCATTGTGAATCCATAGGAACCCTTAAATCTTGCGTATCTCGTCGGGCTAAACGGTCAATGTATCTAAATGCTTGAACTAAGTGTATGGCAAACTTATAGTTTCTTCTTAAAATTGAATTCCAATCCGATTTTATTCTTGTATATAGTAGAGGTCATTTTCCCCACTTTATACCCCCAAGATTGTTCGTCTCGATTGAACAATCTTGTAAAGCGATACGTCGACAAATGTGGCTGGGGCTAGTGAAGCAAAATCGATAAATCTTTAAAAAAATTTTCTCCCGATTTCGTGAAATTGGGGAAACACATGTTTGGCAAGTTTTAGCATCTTCCCCGGGATTAAATAGACAGAAATCCCCCCCGAGCATCTAGCACCAGAGATTCGTTGGGGGCTAAAAACGTGGCGCACATTCAAAGCGTGCTTCACGACTCCCTGCGCCCCCCTCTTCTCCCATCACCAGACGCTTCGGCCCGAGCTGAGCCAGAAGCAGAGCGCGAGACCAAAACTCAGCAGCGCTCAACCACCACCAGACAACCGCAAATTGCCCGTTCCTTCTTCTCCTCCGTCGCCTCCCATGGCCGCCCACCTCCACCTCCACCTCCACGCCTCTTCGCTTCTTCCCGCCGGCATCGTCGCCCGCAACGGGAAGCCTCACTCCCTCGCTTTCGTTTCTGATAAGAACCCGAGTTTCTTTGCGCGACCCGCCTCGGCCCCGGCCCTCAGGGCGGCGGGCTCGCCGCGTGTCGTCGCGGCCGTGAGCACGGCCGTGGGCGGGGCCCCGCCGGCCTCCGCCGCGCCTCCCAAGACGCTGCCGTTCAGGGTGGGCCACGGCTTCGATCTCCACAGGCTGGAGCCCGGGTACCCTCTGATTATCGGCGGCATCGATATACCTCACGACAGAGGCTGCGAGGCTCACTCTGATGGTAATTCATTCCGTTCTTGTCGTCGTCGTCATTCTTGTTCCGAATGAATTACTCTACGGTCAAGGGGTGTTTCGGTTGTTGTCTCATTGGGTGGTTCTTTGCTTTTTGTTGTTGTTGTTGTTGTTCTTTGGAGTGAAATTCGATTCTTGGGTGTTTGAGTGATTGCTGTGTAACTGTTGTGTCACTGGGGCTGTCTTTGTTGTTGCAGGGGATGTGCTGCTTCACTGTGTGGTGGACGCGATTTTGGGAGCTCTGGGGCTTCCGGATATAGGGCAGATATTCCCGGATTCCGATCCCAAGTGGAAGGGTGCGGCTTCGTCTGTTTTCATCAAGGAAGCCGTGAGTTGACCCTGACCGACCCATTCTTTTACGACTCGCGTGTGACGGGGCTTGCTTCGTTCGCTGATAGTAGTTTCGAACGTCGCATGTTTCGGTGCATAAGCATGGTTCTCAATGGAAGGTGATCTGACAAGATGATGGCAGTTGACAATGTGTGGTTCATCTGTCGAGGGTTTCGCTGGGGTTTCTTGTTTACAAAATCCTCTCCTTGCCATGTTGATTGGCCGTGGTTAATTTTATCCCGCCATTTGTTTGAGGATAAGATAGACCAACTGCTGCTTGAGTTTTATGTGTCGTGTATGAATGAGTGAAGTGATGCACCTGAGATGAGGTCCGAATTTTGTTGGGCTCTTTGATGAGGGTTGACCTGAATAGTAATTATAATTATGTACTTAGGTCATTTCTGGGGCATAAATAAGAGGTCAAGATGATCAAGATAGTTCCACTTGCAAAATCCTCTCCTTTACTGCAAGAATGAGTGTTTTAGAAGGTCAAACTTATTCTTGGCATAGTGTTATTATGCTCTTTTTTGTTGGAATTATTCCTGGTATCCTTGTATGAGGACATGAATGAGCTCTGTGATGTTCCATTGTCGTGCCTATATGTAATTGCTGACCTTTGTGTTTGTTAACTACGTCTTCTCCTTATCGAGCATGTGGGCACTTAAGACAATTTAACCATAGGGATAAGAATTAAGGAAACAGAGACTTGCTGGATGATGATCTTAAAAGTTTGTAGTTTGCCCCTTGGAGGGCTTCATAATGTTTTAGGGACGGCACTAGTCAGTGGTGGCAGTTTGTGGGTATTTAGTGTATTGCAACTTTAAGTGTAATGCACAAGTCACGGGTTGAAGATGGAAATTATTAAATTTGCCCAGAATCTGCTTGAAGCGGATGTTTCATTCATTGCACAGTCATCTTTATTATTTGAATAGGAAGACTTATCTCTGCAGCTTCTGATAGCATAATCAGTGTATTCTACCTCGCTTTCAGTTTGTAAATATTAGCAATTTAACTTTGTTGATTTGTGTGATGGTACCTTCAGGTTCGGCTCATGCATGAGGCAGGCTATGAGATTGGAAACTTGGATGCCACCTTGATTCTCCAGAGACCAAAAGTCAGCCCGCACAAGGAAGCCATCAGGCAAAACTTATGTGAGTTGCTCGGAGCAGATCCGACTGTTGTTAACCTCAAGGCAAAAACTCACGAGAAGGTTGATAGCCTCGGAGAAAACCGGAGTATAGCAGCTCATACTGTGGTTCTCCTTATGCGGAAGTGAAGGGTATGCGGATATCACACGCCATTAAACAACTGCAGCTCTTCATTTATGTAGCATCAAAGGGTAAGAGGATAAAAGAATAGAATGTCAATTACTTTTTCCCCATGTGAGCAATAAAGTCCAACCTTTCCTGAACACGTGCGGTGTACTAATAGTAAGTCAGCAATATACGTCTTATCATATCTGCAGCTCATGTCCAAATGTTGTAACTTATGGATGGCAAGTCATGTGGGTTCAGCATCTTGTGTTGAACCAGTTTCATACACGATTTGCTGACCGACTCTGGGGACAGGCCATGGTGAGCATGTAGCCATTCTTTCACACAGCCTCTTCGTGATTGATTTTGTAACTAGGATCTAGATCATCAAGCAGAGAAGTGGATATGAATTCACCAAAATTCATCAAAGTAACCTGGTAGATAAGATTATGGTCTTACTGGCTATGATCATCATAAGCTTTTCTTAGTTATATACCGGGTGAAGATTGCTAGAAAGAAAGACTCGAAAGGACCCCCATAAAGCCAAAGGCTTCTGATAATCGTGGACACGATATGTATACTTCTCTGCGTCTTTCCAATTTACGTGGCCAGTATGAATCTCGTTAATGACGTCCATCACTGCTGGTTCGGAGAAGATTGAGTGAGAATGATCCACCATTATAAGGTTGTTGACCAGGATGGTGTATGCAAGTAAAGACGATGTCTTCAAAGATGAACGAAAGAGCATCCCCTGATCCATCTTTGGCTCCATTTTTTTCTTCAACTTATTTTATAGTGGAATATATGCTGTCAAAGATGAGGGTTATAGCGATGTCGTCAAATACTTCCAAACAACTCAATGAAGTAGAAGATTCATTTTTCAGTAAATTAAATAAGAACGGCGCTGGATTAGTTAAATGTCCTATCTCGGTTCGTGCTTATCGATCAAATTTAAGCAAACCTAGAAAAGGCGGTTGATGCAAGTTTTTTAATAAGAAAGTGACAACACAAATCGTTTTCGGCAAGGAAAAGTCGAAGGCTACGCTTTTTTCCCTTGGTTTATCGATCAAATTTAAGCAAAACCAGAAAAGGCGGGCGATGCAAGTTTTTTAATAAGAAAGTGACACCACACATCGTTTTCGCCAAGGAAAAGTCTAAGGCTACGCTTTCTTCACTTGGTTTGGTTAAGAAATTGTCATGAAATTTCACTGAGTATATCCCGCTCGCTCGCTCGCAACTTGCCAGAAGTCACTTGACCTGACCAGTCACCAGAATATACCAAAAGCCAAAGCAATTACTGATTCAACATGACCGAAGCACGGATCAAATTCAGTATCTGAACTTACTCTCTTTTTGAGAATCTTATAATTCAATAGAATACCCTCCACAGGATTGTGAGGCTGAATTATGACAACAAGCTGCTAAAGGAATCCCAGGCATGGCTCTTCATGCCTTGAGTTCCTCAACTACACACCTATCTCTCTACATGGATACCCTATATACACACGAAAAACGGAAAGACACACTAAAAAGCTAATGTTCTAAAAAAGGTACTCCACATGTTCCTGTGTTTATATGGCATAATCAACCTTCCTTAGTCAATCCTCTCTAGCGCACAAACCGTGTCCTGACTAGGTCTGGAAGCACAAACAATTTTAACATATGACACAACTCGGGGGTTCTTCGTGGGGCATATAGTAATATGTGGTCGGTGTAGAATAGTACGTTTGCAAGGCTTTCGTGAGATCTTCGTTCTTCTTGCCCTCGTCTTTCTTGCCCTCATCTTCTTTGCCCGTCGCGATGCTCACGATTTCTGTGCGCCAAGATTTCCTCAGTTTGTTCACCACCTTGACCGGGTCGAATTCGCCAGATACCGTTAGTTTGTTGTCCTTTAGGTCCATAGACAGAGATCCAATCCCTGGAAAGCATTATGTGACAAAGGTTGGTGATAAAGCCGAACATTCGAAGCACAAGACGATGAGTTATTACAGTGACGATTTGTACGTGCAGTGGGAGAATGAAGAGAAAAAACAGAGAGAGAGAGAGAGAGAGAGAGAGAGAGAGTCAATACCTCCAAAACCAGAAACTACTTGCATGGCCTTCCTCTTTTGTCTTTCGTCATGTACCTCCACTTTGGCCACCAACTTCTGCAAAAGTTTGAGGAAAGCAAAAAACCTGTTAGATTTAGAGTAAATATCAAACTCTTACAACGACTGAACTCAGACGTGCACAAGCTGGTGATAGACTAACGTTTAAACAAGTTGGCCATAAATAATCAATGATGAATAAGAATCCAAAGCATCATTTGATATTCCAAGCATAATTATTAACGATTTACAATTACAACAGCAAAGAAACAGACGTTAACTCAGGAAGCTTGAGACAGAGAGATGCCAAGAAAAGCGTTCAAGACAACTTGTTGAAGGACTTCAAGAAAATCTCACCGTCATGTCTCTTGGGTTTCAAGTACTGAGATTGGTGTCTGCTGTAACTTTTGTTTTGGGAAGCCAATAACACTCGAATCACACTCGGAGCAAAGTAAAAACTCTAGCGCGGGCACGTTTCGTAGACGAAACTGGTCGCTTTATATAGAGCGGCGAGCGCGTGAGGAGTGCGTGAAAACGAGAAGTTTCTCGGAGGACACGATGTGTGAACGAAGCGATAAGCTCTTGACCGGCGGACGGAAGTCGTGTCAACATAATAAAGAGTTGCAGGGGAAAGAGCCACACGGTTTCTCGGAAAATGAACGAGTCGAGACGATCGAATTGCCCTCGCAACACGGGACTTTTAAAGTACAGTGAATCTCCGACCAAAAAAAAAAAAAAAAAAAAAAAAAGAAAGTACAGTGAATCAGTCGAGTCGTCCCTCGCGACTTGGGGTTGGGGACCACTTCAAGCCGTGAGTCTCGACCGATTGCAACCCTGTCGGTCCCGCCGTTGACGGGTTCAAGCTTTTCGTTATATAACATGTCATGAAGGCGGCCATGTGAATCCAAAACCTGTCCACATATTCAATTAAATGAGTCTGCACTACAACGACTCTCCAGTCTCCGGTACGTGACTTTTTCAAACCTTTTAAAAAAATTCTAAATTTATTGTATTTGTTCAAGTCGATACAAAATTTTTCAATTTTGCTCATTAAGCCGTAAATCTTTTTCAAAATTTATCAATTAAATCATTCCGGTTGTTTTTGGTGGGAATTCGTCATTGTCCATTTTACATGGCACAGCTGAAGTCGATATTGACAATTATTATAATTTTTTAAAAATATATCAATTTTTTTAATCTTTTTTTTTTCCTTTCATTTTGGTCGGCGAGGGCCATAGTGGCCTAGCTAGTTGTGAGCAAGGGCCACGATCCAAGCTAGTGGCTAGCGAGGGCTTGCTGGCAAAAAAAAAAAAAAAAAGGAGAAGGAAAAAGAGAAAGAAATAATAATTATAAAATGCAAAAAGAAAAGAAAAAATTCAAAATATTATTAAAAAATGTCCACGTCAGCACCACCGGCTTTATGTATCATGTAGGATGATTAGCATCCATATCAATGATTTCCGATCAAAATTAGCAAAATATAAAAGATTTAAGAATAAATTGGCACATACATTACAATATATTTAGACTTTTTTTTTTTTACTTTTCCCCCTTTTGCACATGAAGGTTGCAATCTGGACCGCCTTGTTATACCACAACCACCGTCGTTGCTCGGACATGGCGTTGTTCATGTGATTCCTTTCTTGAGATGTTTACCAAGCACCAATGCACATGGAAAGTGAACCATCAATCAACCATAAGCTCTGACAATATTAGTCGGGTGCACTTAGCATAAGCCTAGATTGCTCTTTGTGGTGATTGACTTGAATGCTAATTAAGGTATATTCACTACTGCTTTAATGTCATGTTTTATGTATGAAGGAATGAAGCTTAGGCAGATTTATGATCATGCACTTAAGATGGTCATTTCAGAGGTCAAGATGATCAAAACAGTTCCACTAACAAAATTCTCTCCTTTACTGCTAGAATGAGTGTCTTAGAAGGTCAAAGTTATTTTGGGCGTGGCATGGTCTTGATCCTTTCCCAGTATCAAAGGGGGTCTGTGTTGTTTCGATGTTGTGCCAATATGAAATTGCTGACCTTTCAGTTCGTTAAATACGTCCTCTCCTTAGCAAGCGCACTGGAACTTCAGATACTTCTATTGTAAGGATAGTAAGAATTAAGAACACAGGTAGTAGCGGGATGATGATCTTACAAATCTGTAGTCTAGCCCTGCAGAGGGCTTTGTATTACGACTTCAAGCGTCATCGGTTGATGATGAAAATCTTCATATTTGCTCCTAATCTGCTTAAAGCAGACATTTCATTCATTATTCATAATTACCTGTGTCATGTGTATTCGAGCACTCATCTCTGCAGCTTCTGATAGTATCATAGTCAGTGTATTCCACCTCCTTGCTTTCAGTTTGTAGAGATTAGCAATGCAGCCTTGTCCATTTGCGTGATGGTACCCTCCGGTTCAGCTTATGCACAAGGCAGGTTATGAGTTTGGAAACTTGGATGCTACCTTGATTCTCCAGAGACCAAAAGTCGGCCCAAACAGGGAAGCTATCAGGAAAAACGTGTGTGAGTTGCTCGGAGAAGACACGATCACTATTAAATTCAAAAACTCACGAGAAGGTTGATAGCCTTGGAGAAAACCGGAGTATTGCAGCTCATACTGTGGTTCTCCTTATGCAGAAGTGGAGGGTATGTGGATATCACATGCCATTAAACATCTGCAGCTCCTTATTTTTGGAGCATCAAATGGTAAGTTGAGTCTGAGAGAATAGAATGTTAATCACACTTCCCCTAAGTGAGCAATAAAGTCCAATCTTTCCTGACCATGTGCGGTTCACTGATGGCAAGTCATCTGGATTCAGCAACTTGTGTTGAACCAGTTACGCACACGATTTGCTGACCAGCTCTCTGGACAGGCCATGGTGAGCTTGTAGCCATTCTTTCACACACTCTTCAAGAATGAATCTGTAACTAGGATCTAGACCATCAACCAAAGAAGTGGATATGCATCTACCAAAATTCATCAAAGTCAACTGCTAAAGATAAGATTATGGTCTTATTGGCTGTGATCACTGTAAGCTTTGCTTAGTTATAAACAAGGCGAAGATCGAATTAACGGGAGAGAGGGAGGGTGGGGACAAAAGGCAAAAGGCCGGCAATCGAACAGGAATCAAAGTGGACATCACTGTCTGCATCATCCCTGTCAAAATGCCACCACTTGGCTATATGATATTCACATTTTTGCTCGCGCAAAGAAGCTTTTTCTTCAATCGTGAAATTTGACAAATCGAAAATTGCCAGAAGGCCGAGAAACTGAGAAATTTCCAGGAAAGTATGCGTTTCACACACTGGCGAGAAACAAATCTCCATAACGTCTCTCGATGGTGACGTCGCCTCCGTCATCTTTGATAGGACCACATCTCTCTAGTTAATACCACAAGAAATTTCAAATTAATATACAAGTGATAAATTTATCCAAAATTAATTTTTGACCATAAAAATTCTAAACGACAAACGAAGGGTACACTCATCAATTGTTACATGTCACTCAATTTAAAAATTTGACAGAAACTAATAGAATATAAACTTATCTCATGTGTATTGGTAATTTTAGATAAATTTATCATAGATATATCAATTCAGAATTTTTTATGATATTAATTTTCTCTCTTCTTTTTTCTCTCTCTTTCATTTTTTTAATTGTCGTGTTCCTTGAAGTTGATGTTGAAGTCAAGGTCTAAGTCAATGAATTATTATTAATCTAGTCTGATAACATCAGTGAGAATTGCTGGCAGCGATGGAACATTTTAGCTATGTGAAACATCCACCGCACATTCCATAGTCACTGAAAACAATCGTTTACCGAAATCGAATACATATTGGATCTTCCATACCTTGAGCTCCTCGACTGAAAACCAATCTCTCTACATATACACCCTACGCACATACAAGTACCGAACGACGCAATAAAAGCTTAATATTCTCGAAAAGGTACTCCGCTCGTTCGTGTTCACGGGCGTAATCAACCTTTCTTATTCAATCCTCCCCGGTGCACAAACCAAGTCCTGATTCGGTCCGGAAGCACACAGAATTTTAACATATGACACAAATTGGGGTTTCTTCGGGGCGCAGACAGTAATATGTGAATGGCATAGGATAGTATGCTTGATAGGCTTTGAGATTGGCGACTTGATCCTCGTATTTCTTGCCCTCTTCTTTCTTGCCCCCGTCTTTCTTGCCATCGTCTTCCTTAGCTGGTCCAACGCTCACGATTTCTGTGTGCCAAGATTTCCTCAGTTTGTTCACCACCTTGACTGGGTCGAAATCGCCGGATACCGTTAGTTTGTTGTCCTTCAAGTCCATAGCCAGAGATCCAATCCCTGGAAAGCATTACGTGACAAAGGTTAGCGATAAAGCCGAACATTTCAAACAAAAGATGATTGATAATTACAGTGACGATTTGAACATTCGGTGGGAGAATGAAGGGAAAAAACAGAGAGGGAGAGAGTTCAATACCTTCAAAACCAGAAACTATTCGTATGGCCTTGCTCCTGTCTCTGTCATCATGTAGATCCACTTTCACCACCAACTTCTGCAAAAGTTTGAGAAAAGCAAAACCCAGTTAGATTTTGAGTAAATATCAATTTCTATTGTAGGGATAGTAAGAATTAAGAACACAGGTACTTGCTAGATGATGATCTTACAAGTCTGTTGTCTTGCCATGCAGAGGGCTTCATATTGCTGTAGGGATGGCGCTAGTCAGCGGTGGCAGTTTTTGGTTACTTAGTCGCATTGCAACTCTAAGCATCATGGGTTGATGATGAAAATATTCAAAGTATAGTCGGTGTATTCCACCACCTTGCTTTCAGTTTGTAAAGATTAGCAATGTAACCTTGTCCATTTGTGTGATGGTACCCTGGCATTCGGCTCATGGGCACGAGGCAGGTTATGAGGTTGGAAACTTGGATGCCACCTTGATTCCTCAGAGACCCCATACAAGGAAGCTATCAGGAAAAACTTATGTGAGTTGCTCAGAGCAGATCTGACCGCTGTTTACCTTAAAGCAAAAACTAACAAGAAGGTCGATAGCCTTGGAGAAAACTGGAGTAGTGCATGGTTCTCCTTATGTAATATTTGACAAAATTTTTAATAGGTCAAAGAAAAGGTGGTGGGACCCACTTTAAATAAAGAAAGGAAAGGGATTTGAGCACGTGCACGCCACGGATGCCTTGCCAAGCTGACTTGACTCCATAACACAGCACCCGGTAAAGAGATTAGGCCCCTCATTTGTCCAATTGAAGTAATTTATGGGTTTAGAGCTCAAATTCGGAATTTTTGGAAAATTGAGCGGCGAAGTCCGATTTTGGAGTCGTTGAGCTGCGTATTTTTGTAGTAATGATGATTTAGGGTGTTGTGGAGCCGTGAGATTTTACGGATCGTGATTTGAGCTTGTGGTTTGTCCGAAACAAAATTTCAAAATTTCCCGCGCGCAATGAATAGTACGAGTCCAGCAGCTTTGGGCCTGTATTTTGTCACCTTTCGGCTTGTTTTTGGGATGGTGAAGTTGGGATTCTTGTAATATGTGTCAAGGGCTCTCTATTGACTATAAATACGTTCGGATTGGGGTTCGGAGGAGAAAGTTAAGGCATGATCAAGTTTTGCGCTTAAACTCCGTGTTGCGAATAGCTTGATCAATCGCTTTGGTTATGCGATTTGTTAGTGTGTAGAAGTCCTTTTGTTATAGTTAAGGCGTAATTTAGTCGTTTCGTAGTTGCGATAGAGTTTTATTAGATTTTAACATTATTTCTCGGTTATTTGATAGGACCGTGAGTTCGACGATACGGGTATCGTTCGTCGGTTGGTTGTAGACGACGAGGTGAGTTGTACTATATCTTCTTTGGTTTTATAAAATCATGTCTTGAAATATATATGTATATATATGTATATATATTGAATTGAGAAGAGTATTTTTATTGCATAAAAGTCGGATTGAGCATTTACTACCATTTGGTTGATTATGAGTGTTTGCAAAGCGTATTATACAAAGTTTGTGGAGAAATATATATGAAATTACTTTGCTACCGATTGATGGAAAAATTTATGATGATTTAAAAAATAGATATGAAATGGATGATGGGCTATGCTGCAAATATTATTTGTTTGATTTAAGATATTGATTTCTGGATTGGATTTCTGGTATTGGAGAATGGTCATTTATGCTCAATATGACTGTGAACCCAATAAGAGATTTTTGGGATATGCATAGTAGGTTTAGGATATCCTTTTGGGCCTAGCCATCGGCTTTGTAGGTGGAGACCTTGCCAAGGGGAGAATCTTGGTCGCCTTGTCATAAGGCGTTGTGTCGTGACCATGGTTAGTTATTGAGCAAAAGATTGGTTGATGGATGGACCATCGACGTGTGTTTGATATGAGATGAATCAATGGATAGACCATTGATGTATTTTTGATGGAGATTATTCAATGGATTTGACCATTGATACTTGACTTTTGATGGCAATTTAAATGAGTTTTCCATATTAGTATAAAGCTTTGATGATAAGAAATTACTCTTATATGATTCAATATGTATTTTATATATTGAGTTGGCGTTATGAAGTTTGGTATTGCTTTGTATGCATGCATAGTGGTTGTTCGATCTGCTTAGAAGATATGTACTACTTACTGAGCTGTTGTTGCTTATTCCACTCCTCCTTTAATCTTTTCAGGTTCCTCGTTTAGCGGCGAATAGAGCGAGTGCGCCGTCGGTGGGGAACTTTTTGGGGAGTTCTATTTTTTTGAGTATGGTCAAAGGAAGTGGTGCACATATTCCTTGCTAGTGGTTGGATTGTCTGAGTTCTAATTGTATATTTCTTTTTGGTGGATTATAGAAAATCTGATGTTGCAACCAATATGTTAGTCTTTTTGATATGTATATATGGTTTGATACATATATATATAAGTTGATATCAGGTTGTTGCTTGTGTTTGAGGCTGCGTCCTTTGTGTGTGATGGATTTAATAATGGGCCTAAGTTGGCCCGGCCACGATGGGCCTAAAGGCTCGGCCCACGGGAATAAAGGCCCGTGGAAATGGGAACCTATAAAAGGGATGAGAGAGAAGGATAAGACCGCTTGGCATTTTGCAAAGAACGTTCTCCTTTCTCTCCCAAAAAGCTCTCTCTCTCTCCAAGACGAAGAAGTGACTCCGTCTTCCCTTAAACGGCGAATCTTCGACATCGGATCGAATGGGACTGAAATCTCTTCCTCAATACGTCATCGGTGTCTAATCTGTGGCTAACAAGGTACGCTCGATTCCGTGGCGTGCTTTTGATCGGTGATACGTGACATTCCCGGGCTTATCTTCCGCATATGATTTAGGGATTCGGTTTAGGTGCCGAATCCGGTTTTCGGGGATCATTCGATCCCAACATTGGTATCAGAGCATCGGTTCACGTTTTTCCCGATCTGTTTGTTGTTTATGATTGATTTTTTCGCAAATGCATTTCGGCCGTACGGATCGGGGCCATGAATCCCGACACTCGAGCATGTTCGCCCATTTTTTTCGATTTTTCGTAAGTCGAAATAAAAATCTGAATGCATAGGGAGGAAGGCAACGTCGAGACGAGTCTGGCGACACGTCGCATGCCGCCGGGGGACGCCGCAAGCGCCCACGAACCAGCACGTGCGGCACATGCGCCGGTGACGAACCAGCGCCTGCGAACCGGCACGCGCCGGTCCATGGACCGACGTGTGGTGACGTCACCCAACGGTCGGTAACCGCCGGGGTGACGTCATCGCTGACGTCAGCACCGGTTCGTTTGGCCGGACGGTCACCGGCCGGCGACCCGACCCGACCGCCTGGCACGCGTGCGGCACGTGCAGGATGACGTCATCGTGACGTCATCCCACGCACGCGCGCGGCACGTGCGGTTGGTCCGTCCGACCCGGGCGACCGGTCCGACCGGCACGACGACCTTGACCGTTGACTTCGGTTGACCGCGACCGTTGACTTCCGTTGACCGTTGACCGACGACCGTTGACCTTTGACCGAAAAAAAAAAAAAAAAAAAAAAGGATTTGTTTCTTTTTTCAATTATGTCTATGTGGATTATATGTGATCCATTTTTTGTTCTGCATTTGTTGCAGGAACAATGTCTCCTCGTAAGCCGCGCGCATCTGTGCGCACAATGTCAGATGAACAAAAAGAAAGGCTTACAAGGTTGATAGCCGATTTGAATGGTTATCGATGGGAGAGTGACGACATAATTGATCATGTCATAGAAGTCAACAACAAAATTCAGGAAGTCATTTGGAACGGTTGTCTCATGCCAGATATTCAGATGATGCGATTCTTTATGAACACTCTTCCACTAGAATGGCAAGGAGTGTTGAATCGCCTACGGGAGGTCAAAGGATTTACTAGCTATAAGGAGCTAGTAATGGAATTCATAGATGAATATCATCGGGTAGGAGCCACAAAGACTGCGACCCAAGGAATGACTTCGATTGGGCCATGATTGAGTGTGCGTAGGAGAAATCCTAAGGGATATCCGTCTGTTTTTCCGTGGCTGTCAAGAATGCCTGAGAATTTTACAGAGAAAAAGAAAAAGAAATTGGACCATGTAGCAGCTTTCCCTATTAGTTGTAATATGCTTTGTTTTTAAATGTTATGGCTATTTTTATTTGTGTTCTTTATGAACATCTTATGTAATGTTAATTACCTGATTGTTGTTGATATAGCAACCTATTTGTTAGCAATATTGAGTGAAATGTGAAAGCATTATTATTATATTGTATGTCAATTATCTGCTGCTTTCTATGATTGCTGGTTGCTGTGGGTAGTTAGCTGTGGGTAGTAATAGAAGTTTTTGTAGCTTCATAGAATTGATTTTGCATATGACAATCATATTAATGATAGTTTTAAGTTAGGAATTTTGGAGGATGATTGGAAACATAGTGACCTTTTGATTATGAAACCTTACTTAAAATTATTAATTAATATGATGGGTTTTGTGCAAAATAGATGCATAAGTGATAGGTATTAATAACTCGTGCATGTATGTCTGATGTGTTCAGATCAATGGCTTCAGCCACAAAGAGCATAGTTGTCGAGCTGAACAAGGGTGAAAAGCTCAAAGGTGACAACTATGAAATTTGGCAAATGAAAATTCAATATGTGCTGGAAAAGCAAAAAGCACTAAAAGCTCTTGACCATGTTATGGAAGATCTAGAGGATGCTGTGCGCCACCTTGAGCTAGCTGATCATCGCCTCAAGGCATTAGAGCAAGAAACATATTTTTTCTGTGTTGCTGTTAGCTCAGAAGGGGCTTCATGCTCTATGTGCAAGCGCATTGATTCGTTCAATATGTGGAAATGTAAGAGATCAAGTCCTTCTTGCAAGAAACCAAGAATTAACCAACAAAAGAGAGGAAAACGTCCCCATGTGAAGAATATCTCAAGGGTGAAGTGTTACAACTGTGACCAGAAGGGTCACTATGCCCGCAATTGTCGCGAGCCAAAGAAGGTACACACCCTTGGTACAATTGGGAACTTTGCATATGTGTCAAGTTCTGTATTTTTGACTGAATCTAATCCTCTCGTGGACTGTGGATTCGGGAGCGACAGACCATGTAGCGAAGGATAGAGGATCCTTCGTGGAATTCCGACGAGTACCTACCGGAACTAAGTGGATCTATATGGGAAACAACTCCGAGCTGAAGTGAAAGGAATTGGCACATGCCAACTGAATATGCGTGATGGACGCACTTTGTTCCTTCATGATGTGTTGTATGCTCCGGAGATTCGTCGGAATTTAGTGTCTGTTTTAGTGTTGGTTAAATTAGGTTTTAATGTGAACTTCCATAATAGAGATGTAGATTTGTATTTGGGTACAAACTACTACGGTCATGGTTATTTTCTGGATGGTTTCATTGTATTAGATATTGATTATGTTAATGTAAATATTTGTTATTCCATTCTCACATCTCCTAATTCATATGATAATGATGTGAATGTGTGGCATGCTAGACTTGGTCATATTGGCCAACAACGTATGAATAGACTAGCCAAAGAAGGCTTGATGGGCAACATTGAAAAAGTCGATTTGCCCATCTGTAAGCATTGCCTAGAAGGGAAAAACAACAAGGAAACCATTTGGAAAAGGTAAAAGAGCTGAATTTCCTCTGCATTTAATCCATTATGATGTCTGTGGTCCAATGAATGTGAGAGGAAAGCATGGGGCTGTTTATTTCATCACTTTTATAGATGATTATACTCGATTCGGATATGTCTATTTGATTTCTCACAAATCTGAAGCAATAAGTTGTTTCAAAAGGTTTATGAACCCGGTAGAGAATCAATTAGACAAGAAAATAAAAGCATTGAGATCCGATCGAGGTCAAGAATATTTATTTGATGAGTTCAGAAAATTATGTGATGAAAAATGAATAGAAAGACAGTTGTCTATTCCATATACTCCTCAACAAAATGCTGTTGCGGAGAGGAGAAACAGAACCCTACTGGAAATGGTTAGGTCCATGATGGCGCATGCTAACTTACCTATCACCTTTTGGAGTGATGCGTTGTTAACTGTTGCCTATTTACTTAACCGAGTGCCTTCCAAATCAGTCACTTCCACTCCATATGAGTTATGGACAGGTAGAAAACCGGACTTAAGTTTTCTTAAGCCATGGGGTTGTGCTGCCTATACACATGAGTCCTCTCACAAGTTTGGGAAATTGGGTCCCAAAGGAAAGAAGAATATTTTCATAAGATACTCGGAACACTCAAAAGGGTATGTGTTCATAGGTGAGCAGGAAAGTGGGAGTATAACTGAATTTGAATCACGGGATGTCACATTCTTAGAGGATGAATTTTCCTAAGAAGGGCGAAATAGGGGAAGACAACACCCTATTTGAAACCTCGGATCAAGATAATGATCTTAGTGGAGTTCGTCAAGTGGGAGTAATATGAGAAGTGATGAATCGTATTCAACTCATTCTCAATTGCAAGCACATAATGAGACGACATCATCATTATCTAATCCCAATGGGAGTATAATGGGGAATGATGTGCAAAGTGTACAAACTCCCATACGGCGAACAAGTCGCCAAAGTATTCCCCGTTGACGTTTTGACATTGAAGGGGAAACTTTTATGATTGCTCCACAAGATGAGGATGAGTCTAGAAATTAATGAGGCTCTGAATTGCCCTAGTAAGGAAAAATGGATTCATGCAATGGAAGAGGAAACGGAGTCGATGAAATCAAACCAAGTCCTGGAACTGGTTGATCTTCCAAAATGACGCAGAGCTATTGGGAACAAGTGGGTTCTCAAGATAAAGCAAAAGGCTGATGGCTCGATAAAAAGGCATAAGGCTCGCCTTGTTGCAAAGGGGTATAATCAACAGGAAGGAATTGATTATGAAGATACGTTTTCTCCTGTAGTGAGATTTACCTCGATTCGCATTATTCTGGCAATAGTATCTAGTATGGATCTTGAGTTACATCAAATGGATGTAAAGACTGCTTTCCTCAATGGAGAATTAGAGGAAGAAATATACATGGAACAACCTACTGGTTTCATAGTGAAAGGCCAAGAAGAAAAGGTATGTCGACTTTTGAGATCGATACACGGCCTTAAGCAGTCATCGAGACAATGGTATATACGTTTTCATAATGCCATAATGGCATATGATTTTACAATGATTGATAAGGATCATTGTGTATATATCAAAAGATCCAAGGATCAATTTGTGATCATATCATTATATGTTGATGATATGCGATTGCCGGAAGCAATATGGAGTTTGTTCATACTGTCAAAGAGTTGGTTATCTTCCAACTTTGAGATGAAGGATATGGGTGAGGCTGCATACATTCTTGGAGTTAAGATTTCAAGAGATCGTTCGAAGATATCGTTGTCTCTTTCGCAAGAAACATATATAAATAAAGTTCTTGAACGATTTCGTATGCAAGATTGTAAACCCATAGACACTCCTATTGCAAAAGGTGAAGGATTGAGCCATAGACTGTGTCCGAGGACTCCACAAGAAAAAGGAACAAATGAAACATGTTCCTTATGCTAGTGCAGTTGGGAGCTTGATGTACGCTATGATGTGTACAAGACTCGACATATGTTTTGTATTTGGAATGGTAAGTAGATACCAATCCAATCCAGGTCTAGCACATTGGAAAGCCATTAAGACAATACTGAGGTATCTAAAGCGAACTGCTGATTATACGATGAGTTATTAAGGAAAGGATCTGCAACTCACAGGCTATTTTGAAACTGATTAGGGAGGAGGTGTAGACAAAAGGAGATCTACCTCTAGGTTTGTTTTCTTATTGAATACTGGCACCATATGTTGGAGCAGTAAGAAACAAACGTGTATAGCCTTGTCCACGATGGAAGCTGAGTTCGTGGCATTATCAGCAGTAATATAAGAAATAGTTTGGCTTAAGAGATTTTTTTTTTTGGATCATTTAGGTGTTATTGAGAAAGCTGCAAATCCATTATTAGTTAATTGTGATAGCCAAGCAGCTATATCGTACACTAAAGATCCAAAATATCATGGCAAGACCAAACATATAGATACCAAGTATAACTTTGTCAAAAGATATGGTTGCACGAAAGGATGTGAACTTGCAGTACATATCTACGCATAGAATGGTAGCAGATCCTATGACAAAGCCAATACCTAGAGATGTGTTTTGTGGTCATGTAAAATCTCTAGGATTGCGTAGAGTCCGATGTCTTGGATTGTATTTTCCCTGAGTTGTTCACATGTATGAACTAGTATTGTTTCATTATTAATGCCTATGAATCTTTTGTTTGATCTTTATGCATCTTAATGCTTAGTGCGTTATATTATGTTAAGAAAGTATGTCTAACAGATAAGAGATTAGCCCACTCACACGGGTAATCGCCTATATTTACTATGTGATAAATAGAGATGAGACGGTTTTTAAGCTTATTATCTAGGTGATAATCGAGAGCTCAAGCTTAAAACAAATATGTCGCCTAAACTGAGTGTTAAGATGAGGACATAATGCTTACGATGTCCGAAAGTAAAATAACCCACACATTTTACTTTATCTGTCTAAGATGCCAGATGTGAGTTCTGATGAATTTTGTGAATAAGTAAATACGTGAACTCAAGTTAGACATTAGGTATGCCTGAACTATCATCTGTACGGTATTGATTGTGTAGACATACGCTCCATGGGAAATGAGTTAATACCGTAATACGTATTTCATACTACGCATGCATGGGACGACCTATAAGAGTGGCAAAAGTTATGATCTCAACTTTTATGACGTGTGAGACTCTTGAGGAATAGAGTTCCTCATTTTTTAGTGCCCTCATGACTCTTACTTATTCTCAAGATTTCTATTTAGTGCTTGCTATCTTAGAATGTTGCCAATGGTCATGAGATGATTCGATCTAATGGGACATTTCTAGAAAAGCAAGTTGAACTGAAATTGAGAGTCTGAAGGAAAGAGGAAGATCGGATTTGTAGAATCACATTGTGGTTTTGTATTCACAGGTCGACCAATTATGACTGTCTTTTGGATAATCATAATTGTGAATACAATATATATCATTGTTTAAATGAGATTAAGAGAGATATAAATGTGATCGATCGATCTAGGGTACTGCATACTAAATTTACTCGGAAAATGATGCCCAATATGAGCTACTATATATTCCTAACAGATGTAGAGCAACGAGCTCTCAAAGTATCTTTGGCCGCACGGATTATTCACTGTATGAATGTTGAAAGAGGAAAAGAGGATTTTCAGTTGATGGGCCTAAGTTGGGCCTATCCGCCCATGTTGGTTTTTGACCCACCATGTGCGAGTGAGAGATGATGGATTTAATAATGGGCCTAAGTTGGCCCAGCCACGATGGGCCTAAGTTGGCCCGCCCACGGGAATAAGGCCCGTGGAAATGGGAACCTATAAAAGGGATAAGAGAGAAGGAGAAGACACTGCTTGGCATTTTGCAAAGAACGTTCTCCTTTTTCTCCCAAAAAGCTCTCTCTCTCTCCAAGACGAAGAAGCGACTCCGTCTTCCCTTAAACGGTGAATCTTCGACATCGGATCGAACGGGACTGAAATCTCTTCCTCAATACGGCATCGGTGTCTAATCTGTGGCTAACAAGGTACGCTCGATTCTGTGGCGTGCTTTTGATCGGTGATACGTGACATTCTCGGGCTTATCTTCCGCATATGATTTAGGGATTCGGTTTAGGTGCCGAATCCGGTTTTCGGGGATCATTCGATCCCAACAGTGTGGAAGGACGGCTGTGTCATCCCTATTCTTTGTAGTTTTGGGGTGTGACACCTTATGCCAAAAATGAAGGTTATGCGGAACTCACATGCCATTAAACATCTGCAGCTCTCCATTTCTGGAGCATCGAATGGTAAGTTGAGTCTAAGAGAATAGAATGTTAATTACACTTTCCCTAAGTGAGCAATAAAGTCCAATCTTTCCCGAACTTGTTCAGTTCACTGATAGTAAGTCCGCAATATACGTCTTCATCATATCTGCAGCTCATGCCCAAATGTTTTAACTTATTGATAGCAAGTCATTTGGATTCAGCATCTTGTGTTGAACCGGTTACGCACACAATTGGCTGACCAGCTCTCTGGACAGGCCATGGTGAGCTTGTAGCCATTCTTTCACACCCCTCTTCATGAATGAATTTGTAATCTTGTCTAGAACATCAACCAAAGAAGGGGATAGGGATCTACCAAAATTCATCAAAGTTTATCATCTTACTGGCTGCGATCATCATAAACTTTGCTTAGCTATAAACAGATTGAAGATTGCTAAAAGGAAAGACTTGGAAGATCCACCATGAAGCCAAAGGCTTTTGATAATCTAGGGCGCAATAGGTATATTTCTCTGCCTCTTTCCAATATACCTGGTTGGTGTGACTCTCATCAGTGACATCCATTGCTGCTGGTTCGGAGAAGATTGAGTGAGAGTGATGCCATTGTAAGTTTGTTAGCCAGGTTGGAATGGTATGCAGGTATATACTATGTCTTCAAAGATGAACAAAAGAGAATCCCACGATTCATCCTTGGCTCCTGTGCCTGGCACGTTGAGTCCGCAAATAATGATCAAAGAACTTTGGTTAAGAAGAATATAAGCTCCCTTTTTTCCTTCAACTTAGGAGAATATATGTGCAATCAAAGATGAGGATGGTAGGGAAAGTCATCGAATACTTACCAAAAATGCAATGAAACAGAAGTTTTCTTTTTCTTCTTGTTTAATTAGATAAGAACAGCGCTGGTTAGTTGAATTGGTTCATCTGTGGTTGACGCACGTGATCAAATTTACGAAAACAACACAAGAAAATGACTAATTTTCAGCATGCAAGATCTAAGGCCACACTTTCGTATCTAGGTTTGGTCAAGAAGTTTTCGTCAAACTCCAGCGAGTATAACCTTCTTGCTTGCAGCTTGCCTGAAGTCACTTGACCTGACCTGTTACCAGAATTTACCATAAGCCAAATCAATGACCAAGGCAACGAGTTAGCAGCATGGATCACATTAGTATTTGACCTTACTCTTTTTAAGAATTTTATTGTTTAGCAGAATAACCTTCAAGAGATTGTGAGGCTAGATTATGACAAGAAGCTGCTGAAGAAATACCAGGTACGTTCATCAGCTAACTGCAGCTGCTGCTACAGCATATGGACATTGAATCATACTGCGATTGATATGAAGAATAGCTGTTTTTGCCTGCAGATTGTTTAATATATCAAGCAAAAAAAGAGTTTAAAACACCCACTACATATTCCAGTCCCTGAAAACAATCTTTTGCGGAATAATCGATCTTCCATACCTTGAGTTCCTCAACTGAGGAACAATCTCTCTACAGACACACCCTACGTGCATACAAGTACGAAAGACGCAATATAAACCTAATACTCTAGCAATGGTACTCCACTTGTTCTCGTGTTCATAAGGCATAATCAAGCTTACTTATTCAAACCTAGTGCACAAACCATGTCCTGAATCGCTCTGGAAGCACAAAGAATTTTAACATATGACGCAATTCGCGGTTTCTTGGTGGAGCACTTTGTAATATGTTTGATGGGCTTTTACGAGATTGGCAACTTGATCGTCCTTCTTTACCTCTTCTTTCTTGCCCCCGTCTTTCTTCCCATCGTCTTCCTTAGCTGGTCCAGCGCTCACGATTTCTGTGTGCCAAGATTTCCTCAGTTTCTTCACCACCACGACTGGGTCCATAGACAGAGATCCAATCCCTGGAAAGCATTATGTGACAAAGGTTGGTGATAAAGCCGAACATTCGAAGCACAAGACGATGAGTTATTACACAGAGAGAGAGAGAGAGAGAGAGAGAGAGAGAGAGAGAGAGAGAGGGGCAAACCAAAAACTAATCGCTGGGGCAAACCAAAAACTAATCGCTTGGCCTTGGTCCTGCCTGTGTCATCATGTGAACGCACCAGTAGTGCCACTGAGAGAGAGGCAATACCTCCAGAAACTAACACCACCGACTTCTGCAAAAGTTTGAGGAAATTAAAACCCAGTTACATTTTGAGTAAATATCAATCTTTTGCGACTACTAAACTCAGACGTTCACAAGTGGTGTGATAGACTAGCAAGTAAAAAACTGAGTGTGTGCACGCGTATCGAGTGGCGAGCATGAAAGGAGTGCGTGAAAAGGAGAAGTTCCTCGGTGTCCTCGATGCGTGTGGAACAAAGGGACAAATCATTGACCAGTACAGATTTGGGAGACGAAGAAGATCCGACTCAATATAATAACGAGTTGAGGGAAAGAGTCACACGGTTTCTCAGAAAGGTAACGAGTCGAGACGATCGAAAACAGAGGCTCATGACTTTTGGAGAGAGGGAGAGACGGAGGGAGGAGGAGGAAAGACAGAGAGAGGCGAGTCGCCCCACGGAGGCTGCTGATATAATAATCCGGAACAATCGCAAAAGATTAAGGAAATGTTAATACCGAAAACCTCACCTGTACGTACACTCCTGCCCAATCGTTGCTTCCCAGGGGATTCTCGTCCTGCATCTGCCCCGCAGCTTCTCCGTCTCTGGAGCACGAAATTGAGAGTACAAGTCAATTTTCACAGCGAAACAGACGATTTTCAAGAAGAAATGGGGACGATGATCAGGTTTCTAGCAACCGGAACCGTGACGACGACTGAGAAGGGACCGTACCTGGACCGATCCTGAAGCAGCAGTCCGTCGAATCTACTGAGGATACTGAAGCAACAGATGGAAGCTTGAGAAGAAGCCGGGGGCGAAGGCGGCCAGGCCGGCGGTGAGCCAGGGCGAGTGTTGAGGTAATTATCGTCGACCAAGAAAGTCAAGGTCTTGAACACCATCGGGAAGTGAAAAGGGAGGGAGGGAAGGGGACTGTGAAAGAATTGAGCGAGATGGAGATCGTTTGTTTCCTGATTTCGGCTTTCTCAAGTTCCACGTCGATCGAGCTGATGACTCCCTCCTCCCCCCGAAATTCGCATTATATACATATTAAAGAAACAATGCTTCGCTAACAGTACCGTTAGCTTGGAAAAAGACGATCAATCCGCGGCAACACATTCTTTACGACAGATTTGTGTTTTGCTTGGAAATTTCCACGGGTTTGTGTCGGAGAAAGGCAAATTTTGCTTTGACAACCACACCCGTGTTAGCACAACCCTATGTCAGAACCGGACAAGATTCGTTGAACTTGGCACGGCTTTCCACGCGTTTATCTTAACGGCATCCGTCGGAAATTTCCAGGGGTCTTCTCAGGTCGGGGCAAAAGCTTAATAACTGAAAACTGAACTGAAACATAGAAGCTGTTCGAACCGTAGCTACCGCCGTCCTCCTCTCTCTGTCCTCGAAGGATCCGTCTCGTCCATCGTGTCTCACTTCACCATCGATTCATGTAGATCTAGAAAACAAAAAACATCAACTAGAAGTTCCTACTAAAAACATGGAAAATGGTGCAAAAAAAAAAAGTGGGCAAATACACAGATATTTCAATGCATACTTACAGAACTATCAGATCGACGTTCCAATAAGAATTAGAATCAGTTCAGGGTGAAATTTTTTTACTGCTACACGTCTATACATGAGAGATTAGTGCCTTAGTTTTTGAAGGAGTGAGTCTTGAATGTTGGCAACTAACTCGGTTCCTGCTGTCGACAGGTTCAAGCTTTTCGTCGCAGCGTGTCGTGAAGATTCTTGCCAAATGCTCCTCCTCAGGCTTTGCTGCTGCCAAGGTTAGCAGATGATTTGCACCGAGTGACCCGGTAGTACGGTGACACGGAAAGGGTGTTCTTCGTCTTAGCGTTGTTAGCAGATATCATCAGGATTTTGCACGCACGTAGATTTCGGGATAAAAAATCTCTAACCACAGGGACATTCACCAGATCCGTCCTTTGTTTATTGTGCATATATTAATTTGATTCTAAACTTTTCAATTTCGTCACTGTAATTCTAAATCTCCAAGCAAAATTTTAGTGTAGTCCTTCCACCCAATTGTCTTATGAAATTGCTGATGCGGTGGCATCTAGCTGTCATCAGCCTGGACAGCTTTGCTAGAAATGACATCCTACTGGCAATTTCCGGGCGGCAACCGGCCGGAAGTGTTAGAATAATATAAACTGGATTGTTGAAGAATTGAGTATGTTGGTTATTGAGCTCAAGATTTGGTTGATAGTATTCTTCAAAGCACGCCTTGATTTATTTGGGTGTCAGGGGAAGAATGGAAATGAATCGGTGAAGTATGATTTATGGTACGCACTTGATAAAAATTGAAGACAAAAAAGCTACAAGCATTTAATGAAGAAAACCTTATGCACCATGAAGACAAAGAAGGCTAGAAAAGCTCACTGAAGAGTTCTCATCGCTTGTCTTCATCTATTTATTGTATTTTTTCATTTGACTTTGTTCGTGTGCTTTCATTAGCTCTGTGGACTTTTTTATTGCTTCATTTAATGTTTGCCAAAGGAGTGTTCGAAAACTTCATGGCTCATCTAATGGGTGTGGTGTTTTACTATTATATAAAGATAGAGGGTGAGTATTGTACATAGAGAAGACACCCGAAAAGCATTCTAAGGACATTCTCTCCCTCAAACTTGTGTACTCGTTTCAAATTTCCAAAGCTATCATTATTTTTTTTAGTTCTAACAGAAGGGACCGCAATAGAATCCCGCGCAAAGCTTCACGACTTCATGGGCAATAATTCAGAAAATTCACAACTAAATTGGCATAAATATAATTAATTTCAAACCGACTTGATAATTTTTTTCCTTTAAAGAATACGCTTAATCATGTGATGTCCCGTTTAATCATATCCCCTTCTACGTACTTATTTAGACTTTACGAAATAAAATCTTTTTAGCATGGGGGACAATCGAATTAACGGGAGAGAGGGAGGGTGGGGACAAACGACAAATGGCGGACGATCGAACAGGAATCAACGCGGACATCACCGTCTGCATCCTCCCTGTTAAAATGCCCTCACTTGGCTGTACGATCTTGACATTTTTGCTCGCGCAAAGAAGCTTTTTCTTCAATCCTGAAATTGGAAAGATCGACAAAAGCCAGAAGAGCGAGAAATATGAGAAATGTCCAGGAAAGTACGCGTTTCACACACGGGTGGGAAACATGAAATATCTAGAACGTCTCTGGATGGTGACATCATTGCCTCCGTCATCTTTGATAGGACCACATCTCTCTAGTTAATACCATAGGAAATCCTAGATTAGTATGCATATGACAAATTTATCTATTCTCAAACGACAAATGAAGTGTGAAACTCCAAATTGATACACATATTAACTATTACATGTCATCTAATTAAAAATTTTGATGAAAATTAACAGATGATAATAAATTTATCTTAGGTGTATAAGTAGTTTCATGTAAGTTTATCACGTGTATCAGTTTATAATTTTTTATGATGATAATTCTGTTTTTTTTCCTCTCTTTTATTTTTTGGATTTGTGTTCCTGGAAATTGCCGTTAAAGTCAAGGTCTAAGTCAATGAATTATTATTATTCTAGTATGATAACATCAATGAAAATTGCTGACAGTGAGAATTGCTGGCAACGATGGAACATTTTAACTATGTAAAACAGCCACTGCAGATTCCAAAGTCATTGAAAAAAATTGTTTGCTGAAATGGAATGCATAATGGATCTTCCATACCTTGAGTTCCTCAATTGAAAATTAATATCTCTACAAATACACCCTACGCACATGCAAGTACCGAACGACGCACTAAAAGCCTAATATTCTAGAAAGCGTACTCCACTTGTTCTTGTGCTCACAAGGCGTAATCAACCTTACTTATTCAATCCTCTCCGGTGCACAAACCAAGTCCTGATTCGGTTTGGAAGCGCAAAAAATTTCAACATATGACACAATTTGGGGTCCCTTCTCGGGGCACACAGTAATATGTGACCGGCATAGAACAGTATGCTTGATAGGCTTTTACGAGATTGGTGACTTGATCGTCCTTCTTGCGCTCTTCTTTCTTTCCCTCGTCTTTCTTGCCATCGTCTTCCTTGGCTGGTCCAACACTGACAATATCTGTGTGCCAGAATTCCCTCAGTTTGTTCGCAACCTTGACCAGGTCGAAATCGCCGGATACTGTTAGTTTGTTGTCCTTCGAGTCCATAGCCAGAGACCCAATCCCTGGAAAGCATAATTATAATAATAATAATAATAATAATAATAATAATAATAATAATAATAATAATAATAATAATAATAATAATAATAATAATAATAATAATAATAATTATTATTATTATTATTTTAAAATTGATTTTTTAATTATTTTTCTTTCTTTTTATCTTTTCTTCTTTGGTCGGTCGCTGGCCATGCGATTGGTCGGTGACTAGCTGAAGGCTAGCTTTCACTAGCTCTCCGACCTTTGGCCTTGCCAAATCACCAGAGGCTCGCACTCATTATTGGTTCGCCGATCTGGTGAGTGGCGAGCGGTGAGCTCGAGCTCGCCAGAGGTCGGCGAGCCTTGAGCTCATTGCTCGCTAGAGATTGGCAAGCCAAGTGAGGCCTAAGGCTGTCAACGCTGCTGGCGAGCCTCGAGCTCGCTCGATGTCGACAAGTTCAAGGCTTGCTTGTGGCCGGTTACCGGTCGTAGCTGTACCAGCAACTGATCAAAGAAGAAGGTGGAAAAAAAAGGAAAAAGAAAAGAAAAAGATAAAAAAGAAAAAAGAATTTAAAATTCAAATTATTTAAAAAGAAAACAAGAAAGAAGGGGGCTAATAGGTTATGAGATAAGAGAGAGTAAGTAATAAAAATATTTTCCTCAATTTGAAAAGTGAAAAATATTTTCTCCTCTTTTAGAAGACTTTTTTCTCTTGATGGAAAATAATTTCCACAACTAGTTCTTTTTCCGTGAAATGAACACCGGAAAATCCGGAAAATATTTTTCTGAAAATTATTTTTCGCAAAACAAATGGACCTTTCATTAGTAAAATATTTGAAATTAAATTGACTATTTGTGCGATAGAGATTTCGAGCTGAATCCACAATTTTTTCTTTTAAAAATGCGCTGAGATCGACTATCAATTACCTATACCGGCACTCCACTCTCAATTTTTTTAAGAGTTAATGAAAGGAAAATCTTGCAGCACGAGGGCAAATCGAAATTAACGGAAGAGAGGGGTCAGGACAAAAGACATCGGACCGGAATCGAAGCAGACGTCACTCCCTGCGTCATCTCTGAAAATGCCATCACTGGGCTTTTTTTTTTTTGAAGTTTCTGACAAGAAATGTGAAAGATAATAACCTTTTTGTCGCGCAAAGGAGCTATTTCTTCAATCGTGAAACATGAATCTCCAGGAAAGTGCGCGTTTCACACACGAGATCGATCCCATCCTGTCTATTTTCTTATTTTATTATTCTTTTTGGATTCGTTGAAGTCGAGGTCTTGGTCAATGAATTATTATTTAATTCTAGTCCGATCGCATCACTCAGAATTCTGGCAGCGATGGTTCATTCAGCTAATGTAAAAGTAAGGGCCGTGATAAAACACGCTTTAGCAGATGGAACGATCCAAGCTACCGGCTGATCTGAGGAGGGTGATATCTTTGAATAAACGCGGCCCACTCTCTTCGGCAACTATCTCGAGTTGAATCTTAGATGGCGTTGGTATTCCGAGAAATGAATAATTTAAAAACTACTTTCTTAATAAATCATCGTTTGTATCATTCGAAATGATTAATTAATAGAAAATATTTTCATATCAACTAATAATTTATGTTTCAACATTTTCGTGAACAATGAGAATACTTTCCGATCATTCGTTTCTGTGAATGATACAAGCAATCGTTTTTAGGAATAAGGAGTATCATTCATATCGTTTATAGAAATGAATGAAGGAAAAGTATTTCCATTGCCCATGAAAAAGTTACGACAGAAATTATTGCCAATAATGAAAATTTTTCAGCAGCTAATTATTTCAAGTGATCGCTTATAGAAAAAAATATATTCTAAATTATTCATTTTTAATGAAGAGTCTCTAGATACCCAGTCGTTTTCTTCCTTTGGTTAGACATTAAATATCGAAATCATAATAAACCGACGGCCGTGACTTAATTATACTTCTCTTTCCTTCCTTCTTCCTCCAGTCAATTGTCGACCTTGGATAAGTCTCGTTGGATCTCGCAAGGGCCTCACCCATGGTCAACAAGGCTTGATATCAAAAGGTGTTCGACTAGCTAGCAAGTGATGACTAAGGAATAAGTGCTCGTGGTGCCTGACCACTCAAAGCCCTATGAGGTAGAGATTGATGCCTCCAATTATGCTATTAGTGGTCTTCTAATGCAATAAGGACGCTCGGCGGCGTTTGAATAAAGGAAGATGAATGAAATTGAATGGCGATACACGGTCCAAGAGAAGGCAATGACGGTGGTGGTGTATTGCCTTCACACATGGCAACATCATCTCTTGGGGTCGTTGTTCGTAGCGAGTACTGACAACGTTGTCAAGAGCTACTCGTAAACCCGAAAGAAGCTAATTTCAAAGTAAGCTTGTTGGCAAGACTTTCTTGTGGAGCTCAACTACGTGCTGTAGTACAATAATAAGAAGGCCAATTTTGTGGCCAACGTACTAAGCTAAAAGATGGAGCTAGCAACCATTAGTTGACCTGAATATCCATGGACCGAGCACATCAAGGAAGGGTCACGACACAACCCAATTATCAAGGCACTCCTTGAACATGCACGAGAGGGCAAGACTCGACAATTTAATATGAGGGCGATCTACTATACACCAAAGGGCAACGGTTGTGCTTGCTAGTTCATGGAAAGCTACGGAAGGAGGTGCTATGCAAGTGTCACAGTTCCAAGTGGGCAGGTTATCTAGGGATCCATCACATGATGGCACTTGTGGTGGATCATTACTTTTGGCCAAATCTGCGCATTGATGTGGATGCTTATGTGAGGACGTGTCTTGTGTGCTAATAAGACAAGCTTAAACAACGGTCGTCGGTAGAGCCCCATGAGCCACTTGCTATCCTAAAGCGTCAATGGTAGAGTGTCTCCATGGACTTCATTGTGAGTTTGCATAAGTTCAAAGGGTGTCGGACTCGCATGCCATGGTGGATTGGTTTTTTAAGTATGAGATGTTTGTGCCAACGACAAAGGACTTCCTAGCTGTGGAGGTAGCTTGGCTATTCCTAAAGCAAATCATCAAGTATTGGGGCAAAATGTAGACAATCATGAGCAACCGCGATCCTCAATTCACTAGGAGATTCCGGAGTAAGCTCTTTAAGCTGCTAGAACCGAAGCCTCATCTTCTCCATGAGTCTACATCCCCAAATCGATAGTTAGACAAAAAGAGTGAATGTTCTCTTGTAGTTGTACTTCAGACACTACATGAGCACAATGCAAAAGGATTGTGTGAAGTTGATTGACGTAGCCTTTTTATCCTATAACCTGTAGTGAAGTGAGTTTACGAACCACGGTCCTTTCAAGATCATGAGGGGCAGTGAGCACTCACTATAAGTATGGTTGCAACGAGCTATCAAGGGCTACTCCCATTGACTTACGAGTTCGCTAAGGAGTGGTATGAACAAGCGGACTCGGTAAGGACTTTTTTACACAAGGAAGTGCATGAAAAATGGGCCGACAAAAAGTGACGGCATGTGAAGTACCAAGTTGAGGACCTAGTGTCGGCAAAATTACACTTAGTTTTTTGATACCAAGATGTGCACAGGGGATTGATTTGTCGCTACGACGGGCCATCCAAGTGTTGCAATGAGTTGGGAAGGTAGCATATACTGGAGCTACCATTGAAACTAAAGGTACATTTGATGTTACATGCGAATGTGCTTAAACCTTTTCATGTAGATGAAGAAGACCCAAATTGAGGAGAGTCGTAATGGGTATCTCTTGGAGCTAAAACCTCATATGATCATGATATCAATTTCTTATGGTAGATCGAGTTTGATGAAAGCGGTATTTTGCTCCGAAGCAAGAATATTTGATCTAATGGAAGGGTCTACTGGAGAGTAAAGCTAGTTGGGAACCTATGGAAGCTCTTTGGTGATTCAAAAAGCAAATCGATACATTCCCTGCTGAAAATGCAACAAGGGTGTCGCTTGAGAAGGTGGGGGAGCATATCATGCTCTATAGGTTTCCAAACACGAAGGATCGGAAATGATCCAAGAAGACCAGGCAAGCCTTTCTAATTTTCTCAAGAATATTCCTAGAGATGAGCAAAATCATAAATGTACATTATTTTGAAGTGTTCTTGTAATAAATGCGGATTGTTGGTAGATGGAAAAATAATTTTTTCACGGTTAGATTGACGAGACGTCTATGATTGTAATCTGAAGAGTACTTATATATTAAGAGTGTGTTTAGTAACATTTTTGTTCCCAGGAATAATTTGTTTTTTAGAAATAGTTCTTTTCTATTTTTACCTTTGGAATAGTTTATGAGTAAAATAATGCGTTTGATAACTGCATACAATTTTTATTCTCGAAATACAAAAAGAACATGAATGCATTTAGTACAACGCACAAGATTGTTTGTGACGTAGAATTTCTTTTAATTTTTTAATAAATTTTTGAGATTTTTTTCTTTTCTTTTTTTCCTCTTTTCTTCTTTCGCTGCTAGCTATTGGTGGATGGCAGCAAGCGGCGAGGAAGAACAAAAGAATAAAAAAAGATTTATTTCTAGAAATTATTCTTGGGAATAAAAAGTTATTATTTTCTATTTCTTGTTTCTGTTCTAAATCTATTCCCCGGCTACTTTTTTATTCCGAGGAATAAAAAAATTAATTGATGTTACCAAATGAATTTTGTTATTTTTCTATTCCGTTGAGCAAAAGAATAAAGAAAAACAGAGGAATAGAAACATTACCATGCAAAGCCTAGGGAGGTCTCCTCCCTTTTATTTGTATCATCTCACAAGTATTTAGAATCTAGAGATTCTCTCTCCAAAAGAATTTCTCTCTACGATCTCTATGAGTGTGTGAGAAATACTGACTTTGGAAGAAAGTAAAAAAGCTGTACCAGTAAAGGACCACTGGATCACTCATCCTGTGACACGACTCTCATTAACGAAATTCATTGCTGCTGGTTCGGAGAAGATTGAGTGAGAATATTTTCCATTATAAGTTTGTTAACCAGGATGGTATGATGTACAGGTATATAAAATGTCTTCAAAGAAGAACGGAAGAGCATCCCGCGAATCCATCCTCGGCTCCCGTGGCAGGCACATCAAGTCCGCGAATAATGGTCACTAAAGCTCCCTTTTCCCTCCAACTTAAAGGGGAATATATCCACATTCAAAGATAAGGGTTGCAGCCATGTCATCGAATTCTTCCAAACGACGCAATGAAACAGAGCTGTCTCTTTTCTTCTCATTTAATTGATAAGAACGGCACTGATTAGTTAATTGGCCTATCCGTGGTTCACGCATGCGATCGAATTTAAGCAAACAGCACAAGAAAATGACGACAATTTTCAGCATGCAAGGTCTAAGGCCAGACTTTCTTATCTTGTTTTGGTTAAAAAGTTATCGTGTAAATTCAGCAAGTATGACCTGCCTGCTCGCAGCTTGCGTGAAGCCACTTGACCTGACTGTTGTGCGAAAGAGCACCCTAACTAGATTAGATGAAAAAATTGAAAAACAAGAATAATTAAGAATATAGAGATTTACGTGGCTCGGCAAAAATCTACCTATGTCCATGGGAGAGAGAGACGATTTCTTATTTCTTGAGCATATTTCAATACAAGATACAATACCGAATAAATAGATTCTCAAATCCCCACTTCCCTAATCCTAATAGGAAAAGAATTTCACCCTAAAGATCTGATCAGTTTTGAAAGTAACTAATAAATCTTTGGTGATTATCCCCTAAATGTTAGGGTTATCATGACATATCCCAGTTACATTGAATTTGGATTATTTCCCATGAAATCCCTTGTAGATAGGTCCAAATCTAGGAAATATATCTTGAGAATAAAGCATGCAAGCTCCAAGCCTTCCTAGACTTCCTAGTCAACTTTTCCGAATCTCTAATCGATCAAAATTTCGTGGAATTCAAGACAACATCAACAAATCTCCACCTTTGGCTTGAATAAACCACAAGCCTCCACTCAAACCAAGAAAATGAATATATTTCTCTTTCCATTGCACCTTTGTAAAGGTACGCCTGCACCTAGACCGGTGTGGCTTCCATCAACTTCGATGATGAGTGAGAGAAATCAAGTCCCTGCAGGACTTGAACTTCTCCGTAGTAACCTTCTTCATGAGCATATTCATAGGATTATATTTAGTATGGATTTTCTTTGAAGTAATGCTACCATTCTCCACAAATTCTCGAATCCAATGGTAGCAAACTTCAATGTGTTTCATTCTAGAAGGAAACACTTGATTCTTCGTGAGACATATTGTGCTTTTTGGCACTATCTTGCTTTAAACCCAACTCGGTGACCAAATCAATCAGCTATATTCTCTCCTTTGCAACCTTAGTTGTTGCCATATCTACAGTAGACTGAAGCATTGCCCTCCACGAAATAGCTCCACCTCCAAGAGTAAAGACTTATCCCATGATGGACCTTCATTTGTCCGAATCACCATCAAAGTTCGAATCGTCATAACCTGCTAAATCAATCAATTCTTCCTTTGAACTCAACATCAAACCCATACTAGTAGTTCTAACCAGATAACGAAAGATCCACTTAACAGCTCCTTACCTGGATTGCTCATGTATTGGCTGACGAGACTCACTACATGAGCATACATGAGCCAAATTCGGTCTGCTACAAACATAGCATACACGAGGCTCCTTATTGAGCTAGCATAGGGTACTCGAGACATTTTTCCGACCTCCTCATGTGAACTAGGGCATTGTTTTTCAGATAATTTGAAGTGATTTGCTAAGGGTGTACAAATTGACTTAGCCTTCCCCATGTTGAACCACTCCAAGACTTTCTCAACATACTTCTTCCGATTTACACAAAGATTACTTGCACGTCTATCTTGAAAGATTTCCATGCCAAGGATCCTCTGTGTAGTACCAAGATCCTTCATTTCAAATTCATTGCTTAACTGAGACTTTAGGGAAATGGTATATCTCATTTTTCTTGTAGCAATCAACATATCATCAATATAGAGCATCAACAGAGTAAGCGACTTATCATCCAAAACTCTATAGTAGACACAAGAATCATGCACATTCCTCATGTAGCCAATATGAAGCATAAAGAATAAAACCTTTTATTCCCTTGCCTTGGAGATTGCTTCAAACCGTCAAGTGATCTCTTGAGCAAACAAATGTGATTCTTTTTCCCTTCCACCTTGAAGCCTTTAGGCTACTCCATGTAAATTTTCTCCTCCAAGTCACCATGAAGGAATGCCATCTTCAAATGTAGATGCTTGGGCTCCAAGTCATACATGGCCACCATAGCTAGTAAAACACAAATTGACGTGTGTTTTACAACTGGACAAAATATCTCGTCATAAACGATCCCCTCCTTCTGTGCATAGCCCTTAGCAACAAGTTAAAAAGTGTATCTCTCTTGCTTTTTCTCTGTTGTTGCTTCATTTCTTTGAAGAACTCATTTGCAGCCAATGACTTTATGATCCTTTAGCTTTTTCACAAATTCCCATGTCTCGTTCTTTTGTAATGACTCCATCTCCTCCATCATCGCAGTCATCCACTTTTCTTCGTGATCACTTTTCAAAGCTTCATGATAGGAGCTTGGATCACTGGAGTTTACGATAAGAGCATAAGCAATCATGTCCTCAAAACCGTATCTCTGGTGCTTTGAGAGTGCGCTTTCCTCGACACGTCACAGTGGTACGGAGAACTTCTACCATTTTTTTAACTTCCAGAACTTCATTGAATGACTCGCCATTCTCTGCAGATTCTTTGGCTTTAAGCTCCACCTTAACGATAGATTTATCACTCTCCTCTTCAACAGCCGCTTGTGGCATGCTGCTTGACTTCAACATTGCAAATTCATCGAACACAACATCCCTGCTCGTCAAATTTTTTTTTTTCTCTTTTGGATTCCCTTTCACTCCTTTCTCGTAATCGAGAAATATGCACTATTTTGACTTTGGATCTAACTTTGAGCACTTTGAACTCTAGACATGTACAAAAGCAGGACAACATAATATTCTTAAATTAGAACAATCAACAATTTTACCAATCCATACCTCTTTGGGAATTTTACATCTAATTGCAGTTGATGGAGATCGGTTCACAATATAACATGCCATGTAGACAGCTTTTGTCCAAAACACCTTGCTTAGTCCTGCAAGCAACCTCATACTCCGAGCTCTCTCTAATAAGGTCCGGTTCATCCTTTCCGCTACGCCATTCTATTGGGGCCATATCCGGAACTATGAAGTGATGTCTAATCCCTCCATTCTTGCAAAGCTCCATGCGGTGTCGATTTGTACTCTCCTCCATTGTCCGATCTCAAGCACTTAAGCTTTTTCCCCGTTAAAGTCTCAACTTCGGCTTTCCATTCTTTGAACTTGTCAAAGACCTCACTTTTGTATCGCATGAAGTAGACCCAAACTTTCCGAGAGAAATTGTCAATGAATGTTATGCAGTATTCCTTCCCGCCTTTTGACTTCACCGGTGAAAGACCCCAAACATCCGTGTGTACATACTTGAGCACGCCCTTGTTTCTATGATTTATGACCTTGAATCATACTCTGCATTGTTTTCCAAACACACAAAATTTGCAGAATTCTAATTTGCATGTTTTTATACCTCAGAGTCCATTCCTCTTTGAAGCTCCATCAAACCTCTTTTCCCCATATGCCCGAGGTGCATATGCCATAGACAGGTGTTATATATCTTAGTGCTAGCATTCATGGACATAGATGCTCCACCTTGCATTGTGATTCCTATAAGTCAATATAGGTTACTTTGCATCTATCCATTTAAAACAACCGGAGCTCCCTTGATCACCTTCAAGACTCCACCTTGAGCCGAGTACTTGCATCCATTGGATTCAAGTGCTCCCAATGAACTTTGATTCTTCCTTAGATCCGGTACATGACACACATCCACTAGGAATCTAATCATGCCACCAAACATCCTAATTTTCACAGTTCCAACTTCCATAGTCTTGCATGAAGTGTCATTCCCTATGAGAACTGAACCACCATCATATGCTTTTTACTCATTGAAGGCTTCTCGATGAGGACACATATCCATAAATTTTTGAAGGCGTCCTTCCCCAACGATATAGACAAGACGTCTCCATCATTGGCCTCAGTGCTATTGGCTACACTTGCATCATCCGAGCTCTTCTTTTTCTCGTTCTTATTCGGACAAAATCTCTAGGTATGCCCTTCCTCATTACACCTGTAGCATCTTCCTTTGAACTTTCCCTTGGATTTTGATCGACCCCTACGGCTTGATCCTCGATATTTTGATCTTCCTCTACCTTGATTGCTTTTCTCCTTCCTAAAGAGTTCTTCTCTCGAAGATTTTGAGCTACTTGTCTTTTTTCGAGTGTCATTTGAAATTAGGGCAGCAATCACCTCTTCAATCTCTAAGGTTTCCTTGCCATAAAGGAGCATAGTCACGAAGTGGTCAAACTAATCCGGCAACGACACCAATAGTAGAAGCGCTTTGTCTTCATCCTCGAACTTTACCTCCAAGCTTGTAAGTTCACTAATCATCTGATGGAACGCGGTGAGATGTTCCAATAGATCTCCACCTTCACTCATATGAATCGAATACAATCTCTTCTTCAAGACAACTTGTTCATAAGAGATTTTATCATGTAGATGCTTTCGAGTTTGAGCTGTACCTCTAGAGCGGATTTGATTTCCACCACATATTGAAGGGCCTCATCCAATAGGCTCAATTGGATCATGGTACACACCCTCTCCTCCATGTTGGCCCGATCATCGTCAGTGATGGTGTCTGGCTTGTCCGATCTTTCCAGAAGAACCTTTGATAACCCCATTGAATGAACAAATCCTTCATCCTTCTCCATCATAGTGTAAAATTATTCTTCGTGGTGAATCATTCAATATCAAATTGAACAGTTGAACCTTTTCCAGCCATCTAGTCAGCATTCGCAATACAAGAACGAAGAACCTGAATTACTCTGATGCCATCGACCAGTCACCAGAATTTATCATAAGCCAAAGCAATTATTGAGTCAATGGAACATAAGCATGGAACACATTTAGTATCTAACCGTACTCTTTTCCAGAATATTATTATTCAGTAGAATACCTTTCCACAAGAATACAAGGTTAAATTATGACAAGAAACTGGTAAAGGAATATCAGGTATGTTCATCAACTTCTCGCAACTGCTGCTATAGCCTATGGATCGAATCATTATGCGATTGAAATGAACAATATCTGTTTTTGCCTGCAGATTGTGTGGCATCCCAAAAATTCAAGACAAGCTCTAAGGCGTATTAAAGCCCATAATTAGGTAATAAAATTACCTATGGTTTATGTTTTAGCCATTAGTTTTCTCTTAAGACTAAGGGTTATATGCTTGTGTTCATGAGTTTTTAAAATCAGTATTATAGGATAAATTAGTAAGAAGAATTTATTCTTGACTTTGCACCTCATAGATTTAAATCCCTTTAGATTAAATGTTACAAGATTTTGGACATGTGAAATTTAAAACTTGAAATCTATAAAGGAAAGAATTAAAAGTGAATTATTAAAGGTAAAGTTGGGGTTCAATTAGGCTTGGGCCTTAGGCCCAATAGCTTGGACTTTTGGTGGGCCAAATGGCCGGCCCATTGAGGCCCAAGGAGGGCTGTCACCGGCCCACTTGCTGGCCCAAAGCCCAGCCGAGAATGAGGCCCATTTTTGCATGAAGAAGACCATGTGTCCCTCCAAAATTGCCAAGTGTAGATCATGCAATTAGCAATCATTGCTAATGATGGAAGGGAAGACCATTAGGGGGGGAAAGCAACCGGTTAAGGTGAGTAAGAGAGAGAGGGCTTCGCCCAAGCCAAGAGAGAGAGAGAGAGAGAGAGAGTTGCGAGAGAGAGAGGGAAACTGAGAGAGGAAGAAGAAGGAGCCACTCGCCGTTCGTCCGCCCGTCGCCGTCCGTGTGCCGTCCGTGTGCCGCCGTTTGCGTGATCTTAGAGGCAAGTTGGGATCTATATTCTGCTCTTGCATGTAGTATCTTGCATGAGAGTTTGAATGGTGGTGAATCTCGGACGTTTAGGGTATGAGAAACCGAAGCTTGAGTGTGTTGTTTTTGGAATAGCATTCTGTTTTCGAGTATACCGCCTGACCCCGAACGTTGTAGAGGCTTTCATGTGTGGTTTGAGTCGGATTATTGCTTCAAATTCTTCACGAAAGTTGTAGACAACATCTCAAAGTACAACATACTAA
The DNA here is from genome assembly GCA_014182395.1 of Eucalyptus sp. ANBG9806169. Lineage (NCBI taxonomy): Eukaryota > Viridiplantae > Streptophyta > Magnoliopsida > Myrtales > Myrtaceae > Eucalyptus > Eucalyptus sp. ANBG9806169. Next base: position 4,576,202 of record CM024577.1, on the reverse strand, counting down.
AATTTGAGATAAAATGGTTGAGTTTTGAGGGGTAAAACCCTTCCTCTACGAAAACGCTAGATCTGAAACTGTTTAGTGGTCTCTTGATGGTTTTGTGTGTTGCATGTCACTTTTTACTGAGAATTTCACTTCGACTCCTTCATGAAACTTGTAGAGAACATCCTAAATACTAACATACTCAAATTTGAGGTAAAATGAGCAAGTGTAGCCTAGTGAATCGACTTTCTCTTGAAAACGGTAAATCTGGAAATACGGTAGTGGACACCCGAGACTTATTGGACCCATATGGTGACTATTATTTGGAAATTTCACTTAGATACCTTAATGAAAGTTGTAGGGGACCTCTTGAGGCAAAACATATCAAAATTGCAGAGGAAACGAAGAAGGATAAGTAGGTAAAAACTCGATATTGCGGAGATAGGTATACTGGACGTTTCGGTGCTAGAGCCAGGAGCTTCGAACGTCTATAGAAAATTATCTAGAACGAATCTGGCCTAGATGTCTGCATGAAAAATCTACTTTAGGGTCTTGAATATAACCTAGTAAAATTTCATAATTTTCGGAGGACATCTGGGTATTTTAATTTAAATATTTCAAGAACTGCGCAATCTGATCTTAACCGAAATTACATGCTGTATTTGTGTGAATTATATCTTTTTGTGTGAAACTCTTTTGGGCATGTGTTCTTCACAAAATTGTTACCTTGTTGTCTTGTGTATCACATGTCCTGATTTCATGATTTTTTAGAATCATATGGATTTTTAATTTAAGTGTTTTCCAAAATGGTACAAGCTGGAATTTAATAAACTTCAAAAAGGCATGATATATGGACTATTCTAAATTGTATGGACTCCATGTATTGTACTGTTATGAATAATGGTGTCTTGCTGCATGTATGATGATGATTGGAAATGCATATATGAATAAAAAGATGAAAATGATCTTGATTGCCATCACATCACATGCCATGTTAAAATTAAATTATAATTGAAGATGTAAATTAAGATAAGTGAGAAGGCCGTCGAAGGTGTGAGCCGACGATGCCCCGGGAGTGTCGGGATGCCTGGCTAGAAGGGTATGGCTGGTTGCTCGGTGGCCTTAAATGGCCGAATGCCGGAGGGTCCTCGGGAGTTTCGAGATGCCCGGATCACATGTCCTGATTTCATGATTTTTTAGAATCATATGGATTTTTAATTTAAGTGTTTTCCAAAATGGTACAAGCTGGAATTTAATAAACTTCAAAAAGGCATGATATATGGACTATTCTAAATTGTATGGACTCCATGTATTGTACTGTTATGAATAATGGTGTCTTCTGCATGTATGATGATGATTGGAAATGCATATATGAATAAAAAGATGAAAATGATCTTGATTGCCATCACATCACATGCCATGTTAAAATTAAATTATAATTGAAGATGTAAATTAAGATAAGTGAGAAGGCCGTCGGAGGTGTGAGCCGACGATGCCCCGGGAGTGTCGGGATGCCTGGCTAGAAGGGTATGGCCGGTTGCTCGGTGGCCTTAAATGGCCGAATGCCGGAGGGTCCTCGGGAGTTTCGAGATGCCCGGAGAGTGGGGGAGCCGGATGTTCGGCAGGTATTGTGCTGAGGGATGCCTCGTGATGCCAGTTGGGGTACGAGATGCCTGGCAGGTATTGTGCCAGATGCCTGGCAGGTATTGTACCGGATGGTTCTCGCGATGCCAGGTGGGGTGCGAGTGATAGATGTGGGATGCAAACATTGGTCCCGGGAAAGAGAAATGTGGCGTCCCAAAATGAAAGAATGAAATTGGGAAGTTGAAATTTATTATGCATGATGGTATATGTATGGTATGATGATGATGAGTGCATGTTACATGATGATGATGAGTACATGTGATATGATGATGATGGTAAGTGCATGGATGTATGTGCACCTATGGCATGATGGCACATGTTATATGATGATGATGAGTGCATGGATGCATGATGATGGTGATGACTATATGATGATGTATGTACGTGAGATATGATGACATGTGCATGATATCAAGGTAAATTGTGCATGGATACTTGAATGACATGTGTTATGCTATGATTGTGATGATTGTATTGGTCCTTTATCTACTGAGTGGTTGTACTCACCCCTTCGGGGATTAACATTTTAAATTAGTACAATGCCGCTCCCTACTGTTACGCGTGGCACTTTTTACGGCATTCCTTCGGATGTGGAGGTCAAGCGGGCGGAGATCGATTGTCCCACCATCCCTGGTTTGACGTTTATTCGGATTCGTGCATTAGTGATGTATGACGTGGGCCTGGCTGGGGGCTCGGTTGTTCAGGAGTTCATATCTGTTCATGTTCGTCGAGACGGAGTGATGCGGGGGATGTTGCCGCCGCCACCGCCTGACACACCAGGATGGGTGTGACGGCCCGCGCGTGAGGAGTAGGAGCTGCTACTTTTTGGACGTTAGCCGACACTAGTAGATGGGGGATCTTACACGATAGACATAGTGGGTCGAGTGTTTCTTTTTGGGGTTATGGCCAAGTGTAGCTAAAAGTCTTGGCCTTTCTTTTGATGTACCGACCCATGAAAATCCATCATGAAAATATGTAAATAAAAGTGTCTTGGCTTTATCTTTTCTTATGATGTTTAGTGGTGTGCAATTGTATCATGGTTGCTGAAAGGGGGAATTAGTAAGACTCGATTTTGCTTCTGCTCATGAGTCGCGCTGGGACCGTTTTCAAAAAAAAAAAAAAATGCCTATAAACTACGATGCTTCTACTAAGAGATGTAACTAGCGTTCATTAGGTGTAGCGATAAATAACTGTGGCGACCTTAGGTGGTTCAGGGGTGCCACAACGGTTGGTATCAGAGCTATGTTTTTTTGGGAGTGATAAGGAGCCTCATTTGGAAATTGAGGAACATGATGACAGTGCACACCATAGGATATTGACTGGAATAGTTGGGTAACTTTGAATAACAGGTGATGAGAACATGATGACAGTGCACACCATAGGATATTGACTGGAATAGTTGGGTAACTTTGAATAACGGGTGATGAGTAATCACTCGTAGATCCCTAGTAATTATTATTAGTTGCTTTTAGGTACCAGTAACATGGTTATGTTACTTATTTTCCTTAGTGCTGTTGTTTTTAATGAAGACATTGAGTCATAGATATTTCCTGAGGCAAATGCTTGGAAACTGCAGGAAAATCATGGTACGAGCTGGAAGTGCTCACCCATCAAGGGCTGAAGCCTCTGCAGCAAGGGCTGAACCCCGGATGGAAGATATCCTGCAGGCATTGGCCAATATTGGAAATCTGATGGAAAGGCAGGCTCAACAACAACCTGGAGTAGAACGCCGTACTCAAGGACTAGTGGAGCAGTTTTTGAAGCTGAAGCCACCTAAGTTCAGTGGAATGGGAAGTCCTGAGGAGGTGGAACATTGGATTGATGGAATGGAACAAATTTTCAGGTTGTTGGACTGCAGTGATGCTGAGAAAATAACTTTGGCAGAGTACCAGCTGGAAGGAAATGCAAAGTTTTGGTGGAGAGCTTCGAGGGACACAATCTTTCCACCAAGTACTGAGGTTAACTGGGAAGAGTTTGTGAGAGCTTTCAACAGAAAGCATTTTTCTGACTGTGTTAAGGATAGGAAAATTACTGAATTTGTTCAATTAGAACAAAAGGAGCTGACAGTAGACCAGTATGAGGCAAGATTTTCTGAACTGTCTAGATATGCTCCTAGGCTAATTGAGGATCAGGAAGAGAAAACTAAGAGATTTCTGAAAGGGTTGAGGACTGATATTAGGAAACAACTGGTGCCTTTGAACATAAGAGATTATAATGAGATTTATGAAAGGGCACAATTGGTGAAGCAGGAGTTGGTAAGGGAACATTCGGAGAACGAGAGACCATTGTCTTTTGGTGATGTGAGACGAGGTAAGAGACCTTATATAGGTCAAGGTCAGACTTGGAAGCCTAAGAAGAAGGGCAATTTCGGGAACTTTAGAAAGGGCAGGGGTAGTCTGAATTTGGAAAGGACACCTTATCAAAATGAGGAGTGTCGAAGGTGTAATGGGCGACATGGCCCAGGACCTGGCAATGGGCAATCGAAATGTTATAGTTGTGGACGAATAGGTCATATTAAGAGAAACTGCCCACAGGAAAGGTTGCACGTGAGTATTGGCTCGGTGCAACAGCCACAGCGGGATGTTGTTAGGCCAAACTTACCAAGGAATTCCCAGAGGCCACCAGCACAAGGAAGAGTGTAGATTCACCTTCACCACCAACTTCAAGCCATATGGGTAAGAGAATGCTAGATCAACCGGCATGTGACATATGACTCTCGTTAATGAAATCCATTACTACTGGCTCGGAGAAGATTGAGTGAGAATGATTCGCCATTATAAAGTTTGTTAACTAGGATGGTATGATTTACAAGTATATATCATGTCTTCAAAGATTAACAAAAGAGCACCCCGCGATCCATCCTCGGTCCTGTGGCAGGCCCATCAAGTCCGCAAATAATGGTCATAAAAGCTCCCTTTTCCCTTCAACTTATAGGGAAATATATCAGCAATCATTGATGAGGGTTGTAGCGACGTAATCAGATACTTCCAAACGATGCAGCGAAATACAGCTGTCTTTTTTGTTCTCATTTTATTGATAAGAACGGCACTGGTTAGTTAAATGGCCCATCCGGGGTTCACACTCTGCGATCAAATTTAAGCAAGCAAAACAAGAAAACAACAACAATTTTCGGCATGCACGGTCTAAGGCCACACTTTCTTATCTTGGTTTGGTTAAGAAGTTTTCGAATAATTTCAGCAAGTATAACCTGCTTGTTTGCAGCTTGCCTGAAGTCACTTGACCTAATTAGTCACCATAATTTATTATATGCCAAAGCAATTCCTAAGTCAACGAAACATAAGCATGGATCACATTTAGTATCTAACCGTACTTTTTTCAAGAATATTATAATTCATCATAATGATAATATTCCAGTCACCGAAAACAATCGTATGCTGAAACGGAGTACATAATGGATTTTCCATAACTTGAGTTCCTCAAGTGAAAACCAATCTCTCTATATGTATACACCCTACGCACATGCATGTAGCGAACGACGCAATAAAAGCCTATAATTCTAGAAAGGGTACTCCACTTGTTCTTGAGAGAGAGAGCCAATACCTCCAAAACCAGAAACTACTCGCATGGCCTCGCATGGCCTTGCTCCTGTCTCTGTCATCATGTAAGTCCACTTTCAGCACCAACTTCTGCAAAAGTTTGAGCAAGGCAAAACCCAGTTAGATTTTGAGTAAATATCAATCTCTTAAGGTGACGACTGAACTCGAATTCACAAGTGGTGTGATAAGACTAGCGTTTAAACAATATAAGAATTCGAAGCATCATTTCATATTCCGAGCATTATTACTCACATAAACGCATAAAATCATGGTATGCGATAAACAATTACAGCAGCAAAGAAACAAACGATGACTCATGAAGAGATGCCAAGAAAAGTGTTCAAGAAAGCCCAGGAGAGAATACCATCAAGAACCCTATCTCACAGGAGTGCATAAATACACACTATGCCAAAAAGACAACTTCTTTAAGGACAAAAGGAATCTCACCTTCATGTCTCTTGGGTTTCAAAGACTGAGATTGGTATCTTGATGTGAATCGCTGTGGAAGGATCGTTCTACGAAGGCCTAGATGGTGCGAATTGCAAACCTCGACCTCCAATCAAACCTGTGATTGGCAATCTCGGTATGAACGTGACCTGTTGACGAACACGTGTCAACCAACCAACGTTATAGACGCCACGAGCGAAAGAATTCGCTATCTCGCTCGATAAGTCAAATCGACCATCACAAGGGAATCTTGATTAGGTCAAGTCCTCAAAAGAACAGTAAAAGAGAATCTCTCAATTATTTCTCAAAGTAAAATATATCTGTCCCCAAAGAAATTCAGTCAGTCTTATATATAGGCTTTCTAGCCGCCACACAAACCCTAAAACCAACCCTAGAAATATAATGCGTCATATTCTAGAATATTCCTGAACAAAAAAAAAAAAATAAAAAAAAAAAAAAAAAAAATATATATATATATATATATATATATATATATATATATATATATATATATATATATATATATATATTGACTTGGTCAAATATTTGGTGTCCATATAATCAAATTGCGCCAAGATTTCCAAGATTCTTCAAGATTTGATCCAAGGTCATCTCCACGTTGAAGATCACGAACCATGACGCCAACAACTTGCCTAAATTGCTTGGCCCGCGCTTGAGTGATCGAACCAGTAGGAATAGACAATGGGTCCTTAGCACCTCCTCCTCGATATGGCTCGATGTCCACATCATTCCCTCCCCCGTGCAAAGGATTTGCCCTCAAATCATCACTGGCATCGAAAAGAATCAAGTCAGAAACATTAAATGTGGCACTAACATCATACTTACCTGGAAGATCAAGCTTGTAGGCATTATTGTTAACTCTTTCCAAAACCATGAAAGGTCTATCCCCTCGCGGTAATAACTTAGAATGTCGCTGCTCAGGAAATCTCTCTTTGCGCATATGAACCCAAACCCAATCGCCGGGTTCAAACACCACTTCCTTGCGCCCTTTGTTGGCTTGCCTTGCATATTGCTCAGTCTTGCGCTCAATATTTGCGCACGTCTTCTCATGCTTCAGCTTTCTTTGCTCCATCTAAATCCACACGTTCATCAATAGGTAAAGGGGTTAAATCTAACGGAGTTAACGGATTAAAACCATAGACAACCTCAAATGGTGTAAATTTAGTATCAGAATGCACGCTCCTATTATATGCAAACTCAACATGTGGCAGACAATCTTCCCAATATTTTATATTCTTTTTAATAATAGCACGCAACAATACCCCTAAAGTTCTATTAACTACCTCGGTTTGACCATCGGTGTCGCGACCTCCCCGAAGCGGGTTTTGTACCACCTAAGGGTTCGGCTAATGGATTGCTAAGCCTAGACTTAACTCGGGCTCTCCCAAGCCCATACCAATTCGCGACTTAGGTTTGAGTTCTTAACATGCAAATGATTTTCAATTAGGAGTCGCCACTAATCTATTTTTTGGTGGGTCGATTAGAAACCCAAGTAAAGCAACGGGAGGTTTACTTTACTCCTACGAACCAGAGACTATTGGTACGGGGACTTGGTTACACTAGATTTCTCTAATGCCCTTTCGGTACCTTTTCTTTTTGTTTCAAAAATATTTTGCTGGCAGCTTGAATTGATTTTAATTTATCTTCCTAACATATGAGGTGATCATGCGGGTGCGCAAACCACCAATTTAACACCCAGATAAAACAGTGAATAAATTGCAAAAATTTACCTCAAAGCAACGAAATCATCTGCGTGGTTAGATCAAAATCCACATCATCAATCTTAGATGTGATTTCTAATTAACACGCAATTTCTTTTTCTTTTTTTGGTTTTCACTTTATTTAATGGGAACTTAATCTATATGCAATGCAGGCTAGTAATTTAATATGACATGATATGACATAATAATATGGCCTAAGCTACGTGATGCAAATGAGATGTTTTTGTGTTTTCTTAATGAGCATGCAATCTATTCAAAATAATTAATTTATTCAAAGACAATTTTTTAGGTATTTTCCATGAAATTCGAAATTATGATTGTTCCATAATTAAATGTGCAATCTAAACGAACAAAATGACCTAATTCTAATGATAGGTAATTTCCAATTAAATGGGCCTAAAAAAACTAAATGAAGTGCATTTCATGAACCTAATTCTATATGACATGTGCATGACATTTTTTCTTTTTCAAATGCAATTTATCCTAAAAAATAAAACTAATTTATTCTAAGACATTTTTTTTTTGTATTTTTTTTATGAAATTCGGAATTATAAAAAAGATACAAAAAAAAAATGTCTTAGAATAAATTAGTTTTATTTTTTAGGATAAATTGCATTTGAAAAAGAGAAAAATGTCATGCACATGTCATATAGAATTAGGTTCATGAAATGCACTTCATTTAGTTTTTTAGGCCCATTTAATTGGAAATTACCTATCATTAGAATTAGGTCATTTTGTTCGTTTAGATTGCACATTTAATTATGGAACAATCATAATTTCGAATTTCATGGAAAATACCTAAAAAATTGTCTTTGAATAAATTAATTATTTTGAATAGATTGCATGCTCATTAAGAAAACACAAAAACATCTCATTTGCATCACGTAGCTTAGGCCATGTTATTATGTCATATCATGTCATATTAAATTACTAGCCTGCATTGCATATAGATTAAGTTCCCATTAAATAAAGTGAAAACCAAAAAAGAAAAAGAAATTGCGTGTTAATTAGAAATCACATCTAAGATTGATGATGTGGATTTTGATCTAACCACGCAGATGATTTCGTTGCTTTGAGGTAAATTTTTGCAATTTATTCACTGTTTTATCTGGGTGTTAAATTGGTGGTTTGCGCACCCGCATGATCACCTCATATGTTAGGAAGATAAATTAAAATCAATTCAAGCTGCCAGCAAAATATTTTTGAAACAAAAAGAAAAGGTACCGAAAGGGCATTAGAGAAATCTAGTGTAACCAAGTCCCCGTACCAATAGTCTCTCGGTTCGTAGGAGTAAAGTAAACCTCCCGTTGCTTTACTTGGGTTTCTAATCGACCCACCAAAAATAGATTAGTGGCGACTCCTAATTGAAAATCATTTGCATGTTAAGAACTCAAACCTAAGTCGCGAATTGGTATGGGCTTGGGAGAGCCCGAGTTAAGTCTAGGCTTAGCAATCCATTAGCCGAACCCTTAGGTGGTACAAAACCCGCTTCGGGGAGGTCGCGACAGCTTGGCGACTCCGCTGGGGACCTGTGTTAAAACACTTAGTGGACTTAGGCCAATTTTTCTTTTCCTTTGAAAAATGTTTTTGTATGGCAGCGAGGATCCCAGGTACGTCCCTAACATTTTTAAGGTGTTAAATGTTCTTGCAGATGGGAGGTATAAGGGGAGTAGTCTTTGCTAACATTTGTCGTGCAGGTTGAGGTGTGGGATGATTGATTTTTTTTTTTTTCCAATTAGAAGTGTTGTTTGCATTTAAATTATTGTGCATGCTTTATTGCTTTAGCACCACACTATTTGCACACACAACCTGCGGTCCAACTTTGGGCTGCGATAGGATTTCTAGGATGGTGTTGAGAAGTATTCTTCCTCCAAAGCGAGACTGCTATGTAGAGGTTGACCTTCTCTTCCCGAAAGTTTTCATGGTGTCGAAATGTGTTTTGTCCATATCCGCGAGACTGCGTGACTATTGGACATTCCATTCGGCGAGCCCGGAGTTAAGGGGACCTGAAGTTAATGCGAGACTGCAACGATCAGATCATCCCCTTAGCTCCACTTTGTTAAGCCTTTTAGATAGAAATCGAGCCTCACGTCTCATGCGATGTGTCTATGTGATTGTCATCTTTCCGGTGAAAGTAAGTTGTCTAAATTTTTGCAATTTACTTACTTTATTGTAATTTTTGTCGGCCCATGACAATAGGTTTCGTCGTCGTTTTTGTTTTATATGCAATGGGGAAAACCGACGTACAATTCATTTCCACTCCCAAAAAAGAGCTCAAGATGTGGTTGGACCAGCTAGATCAAGATGGCATGAGATATGTGAAAGCTAGGATCCCCCGACTTCTCCCACGTTAGAGATCAACGTCCACTCTGGTGTAATACAAGCACTCCCTCACTTCTGGTGTCCACAAACTTCCACCTTCATATTTGGTGAGTTCGAGCTGACTCCAACACTTGAAGAATATAGTGTTGCCATTGGAATGCCCCTGGAAAAGGAACTTGTTAGACCGCCTATCGGTATAGATTCTATTTCTGAATTATCACAATTTTTAGAAATCGAAACCGAAAGGGTAAGGAAGGTTATCAAAGCCAATTGTTTTGCATGCCCATTTTCATTTTTGGAAGAGTGTTTTGCAAGTCAATCAATGATTTCAAAAGCTAGGATCTTCATATTAGCATTTTTCGGACTAATCGTTTTCCTTATCGAAGAAATGCTATTAATCCTTCAATTTCCGGGGTGGTTAATCGTGTTTGCAATGGGTTAAATTATGTTAATATGGTTTTAGCCGAAACATTCTTGTCATTGAACCGTTTCAAGCAAAATGAAGAAAAGACCATGCGCGCCCTCCCTGAACTTTTGCAAATATGGTTTTTCTCGCACATAAAAGGTTTTGGGCACCTAATGAAACAATTTAAAATTGATGATTTAAGGCACCCCATACAAAAATTTGCGGTTTTGGAACGTTTTTCCCCAAATAAACAATATGCCCGTTGGGTTAATTTTTGAGAAATCCTAGGCCCAAGGCATTCCTATGGCATACTAAATGGCTTCATGTTGAGGAAGCTCGTTTCTCTCACAAGTATGATGAGCCTATCCCGTTTCTGGGCCTTTACGGTGCTACCTCCTACTACCCATATAGGGTGGCCCGTCGTCTGAGAGCTCTTCAAGAAGTTCCTCCGCCCCTCAAGACGGAATTGTTCCAAGTTCGTTTTGTTCGTACGAACTATGATTATTTCAACGAGGTCCAGATGATCATTGATGCATGGAATGAATGCCATCTAGAAAAGATTTTGGTGCCCAAGAGGCGAAAGGCAAGGAGGAGGTCCACCATGCATCGGCATTCTACATCCAACAACACCGGATTCTGCTGCATTACGTCCGGTGGTCCCCGATGTGACCGAGAAGCCTACTCGGCGAGCACAAATTGAGCATCTTAAGCGGAAAGTGGAAATGCTTGAAGCTGAAAATAAGAAGCTTCGCAAGACGTTGGGATCCCGAAAGCATATAAAATGAAATGTTTGAGTTTTCGATGATTAGGGATCTTGATTTCAATTTTCAATTCAATGCTTTCAATTTTTAGTTCAATGTCTAGGGAGTTGAATTTCAATTCTTAGTTCATTGTTAGGAAGTTTGACTTTATATGTCAAGTAAATTTTTAATAAAATCAGGTGTTTAGACCATTGTCATGGGCCATTTTTCTATCTTGTCATTGGTTCTTACATTACCCCTTTTCTTTTAGGTGATAACGGATCTGCCACGTTCGCCTATTATTACACGATCAAGAGCTAAAATGGCTGACCAAACCGAGATGCGTGATCGTATTACCAGCATGGAAGATCAGCTCAAACGAGTTGCTTACATCTATGCAACTTATGACTGCCCAAATCGAATCCCTCCGGGTGAATCCCGTTTCTGCACCTGCTCTACCCGAGTTAATAATCCCAAAACAGGCAAGGAAGGTCCGGATGGTTGATGATGACATGCCTGAATTGGAGGATGACATACCTCCAATCACCGCCGAGAGAGCCAAGTCTGACGGCACTCCTAAGACGGAGCAAGGTGAACGCCTTGCGAAACTTGAAGAGAAAGTGAAACAATTGCAAGGATCGCAGAACTCACTTCCAATTGACCTGTCTGTTTATGAGAAGGTTAAGACGCCAAACAAGTTTAAAATGCCGGAGTTCGAGAAGTATGATGGTACTTCTTGCCCGAAAGCTCACCTGCAGATGTACCATGTAAGGATGGCTCAGCATGTCAAAAATGAGCCCCTTATGATCCAATCATTCCAAATGAGTTTGGTCGGGCCTGCACCGGGCGGTATATTATGAAAAACATAAACCTCCTCGACACTTGGAATGAGGTGGCCGATGCATTTCTCAAGCAATACAAGTTCAACATGGACATTGCACCTTCACGAGAGGATCTCGAACGAATGGAGAAAAAGAGGAGTGAGTCGTTTAAGGAATATGCCATAAGGTGGCGAAATCGCCGCCCAAATCACTCCCGAACCCACGGACAAAGAACTGATGAAGTTGTTCGTCAAAACTCTCCCATTCGAGTTTCGTAATCGGATGGCCATCACGTATGTTGAGAACTTCAATAAACTCATCCCAGTGGGTGAACAAATTGAGACAGGGCTGAGAGATGGATGGTTTAATGAACCAACCCCTATAGGCAAAAGATTTATTGCAAGGAAAGACAAAGAACCGACCCTTTGAAGTTAATGTTGCATATGCGCAAGCAGCCCCTAGTAAGCCTCCGATTGTTCGTGTCCCAGGGAATCAGCAAGATGGAGGCCGAATGCATGCACCGCGGCAATTCACCAAAAGGCAGTTCTCTCCTCTTCTGGTCCTTTATCTCGAGTCCCGCGATACTCCGAGGAAGAAGGGATTGATCTCTCACGAACCAAAGCGACCCAATGCTGAAAAATTCTCCAATTATGATCCCTCCAAAAATGTGAATATCATATGGGAGAGGTGGGCCATTCAACGATGAATGCATGACTTTGAAGCACAAGATCCAAAATTTATTGGATACTAAGGCATTTTCTTTCCGTGCCACCCAACCAAATGTCAAGAAGAATCCGTTGCCGAACATGAGGGAAACGTGAATGCAATCTTTGAGTTCAATGCTGGCAAAAAGATGAACTTGAAGATGTCTGTCAAAGATATCTACAGCGGATTAGTTAGAGTTGGTTACTATCCGACAGATGAGAATCCTCCCTTCCCTACCATGAAGGAAAGGGTTCAAGAAATGGTTAAAGCTGGCATGATCGGGTATGCTGATCAAACGGAGTAGTGTCAACTATCTCTCAAGTCATCATTGATTGGGAGAAAGAATTTGCTGAGCTAAGTGCGAAAAGAGTGAACCAGATCCGTTGATCGAGGACATGCCCCCACTTGAGGACGCCTCCGACCACGAAGGACTGTTAGTGGAAGAGCCTTCAAGCGATGAGGAGATAATAATTGAGGTGCCCCGGTTGTATCAATACAACAATAACAAAGCCGTCCCTGGTCATACGAGCTAGATGTTGACCTGATTACAAGGTCTGGTCGAACCTATGCTCAAGCTAATACCCGGCCCTGCAAAGCCGATTCGATGAGGAGGCTAAAGAATTTCTGGCTATAATCAAAGCGAGTGAGTATAGCGTGGTCGACCGATTTGCGAAAATTGCCTGCTCAAATCTCTTTACTTGAACTCTTGCAAACGTCTCCTACGCATCAAAAGTCTCTAATGAAGGTCTTGAGTGAAGTTCATGTACCGAGAGACGATCGAGGTAAACAGGTTGGAGGATTTTGTAGGGTCGATCCTTCTCAAAGATTTAATAGCCTTTTCTGATGAAGAATTCCTTCTTGAGGGGAGGGGACATACTAAGGCGTTATATATATCTGTCAAGTGCAAGGCTTCTCATGTGGCTCGAGTACTCATTGATAATGGGTCCGCCTTGAATATCCGTCCATTGGCAACTCTTCATCGCCTTAAAATAGATCCTTCAAAAATAAATGCTGCAAAGACCTCCGTCCGAGCTTTTGATGGTACAAGAAAGGAGGTGATAGGGGAGACCCATCTTGAACTACAAATAGGTCCGGTGATGTTCAACGTCCTTTTCCAGGTAATGGACATCCCTACCGGATTCAATTTCCTGTTAGGTCGTCCTTGGATTCATACTGCTGGAGCTGTGCCATCAAGTCTTCACCAAAGCGTGAAATTTGTTGTCAAAGGAAAGCTGGTCATTGTTCATGGCGAGGAGGATCATCGGATTTATCATGAGACAGCCATCCCCTATGTCGAGCCGGAACCTAGGGAGGAGTCGAGTTACCAATCGTTCGAGCTCGTGTCCACTATTCATGCATCTCGAGGATCGACAACACCTATCCCTGACGTGTCAACTGCAGCAGTCATGGTAGCAAGAGTGATGGTTGGAAATGGCTTTATTCCTGGTCGTGGACTTGGTAAAAAAGAGCAGGGCATCCGGAATCCGATTGAAACCCCTCGAAGGTCTCGTTCCATTTGGATTAGGATACCATGGAAGAGGGGGAAGACATGAACAGGAGAGGAAAAACTCATTATTCCTCGATATTCGCAAGACATTCCCCGGCCCTGCTAGAATGATGCATGATGAAGGAGGAATGATCGACACCCGAGGAATCGCGCCCGATGGATGGAGTAGCATGGATGACCCGACAACTTCAAAGACGAGAGGATCCAGATAATGAGATGGAAGGGATCACGACCCTATTCGATGATCTCCTTATAGGCGCCATTGACGAAGAACCATCGGAGGAAATGGGTGCTAGCCCACAAGAGTAACACATTTACTTTTCTGTACTCCCCTGCGCGGGAATCTTATCGCTTTTATCGTTTTCTAGGATTTGCTTTCGCTTTGATTGTCGCATTTTGCATATCGCTTGTTAGGAGTTGATGTTTGCTTTGATTGTCGTACTTTCCATTCCAACAAATGTAATTTGATTGATAAATATCAATTACAATTACAAGCTTTATTTTGAGGGCATGATGGGGTATACCAAACCAGCCCGGTGATGATATCCAACCAATGAAAGAAAAGAAAATCCAAGGAGAATTCTGAGGCCTGGGCTTCATCATGCTTTCTCGTGTCAAAAGGTTTTCCAAATGTTTTGCCAATTTTTTTTTAAAAAAAAAAAAAAAAAAAGAAATTTCGAAAAAGGAAAAACCCTAAGGAAGGAAGGAAAGTTCAAAAAGAAGAAGATAAGACATCCATGTCGTTTAGTCCTATGTGTCTTTTTGAATTATCCATTTTATGTTTCAGGAGCAACCTTATGGTAGGCAAAGGGGTGAAATTGGTCCAGTCCAATACCATGAGCGATGACAGTGAAGACCTCGAGGAGCCGAATGGTGACTCCATTGAAGTACAGCATAGTTGGGAGCAGCATGAAAAACCCAAAGTTCTCACCCCCGAGCAAACAGTCACTATCAATTTGAGTGATACCGAGGATCCCAAAGAGATAAAAATCGGGGCAAATCTTCCCAAAGATGAGGCCGAGCACCTGACTCGTTGCTAAAAGAATATCAGGATATCTTTGCCTGGACGTATGCTGATATGCCAGGTTTAGATCCATCCATTGTGGAACATTGTTTGCCCACTAATCCAGACGTGCACCCTAAGAAGCAGAAACTTCGGAGGACTAAACCGGAGCTCTCAAAGAAGATAGAAGAGGAGGTAATGAAACTCCTCAAAGTGGGATTCATCGAAGTCTCGCAGTATCCTGAATGGGTAGCCAACATAGTACCGGTCATGAAGAAAGACGGTCGAGTCCGAGTGTGTGTTGATTATTTGGATTTGAACAAGGCCAGCCCAAAAGACGATTTCCCATTGCCACATATCGATGTTCTCGTGGATAGTACTGCCGGATTTGAATTATTCTCTTTCATGGATGGTTTTTCTGGGTACAATCAGATAAGAATGAAGGTTGAAGACAAAGAGAAGACATCATTTATCACCCCGTGGGGAACCTTTCATTATAAGGTCATGCCCTTCGGACTAAAAAATGCAGGAGCAACTTACCACCGAGCCATGGTTACGTTGTTCCACGACATGATGCATGAAGAAATTGAGGTATATGTCGATGATATGATTGCAAAAACCCGACCCAGGAGGAGTCATGTCAAAACCCTCAGGAAGTTATTTGATCGGCTCCGTGAATTCAAGCTTCGTTTGAATCCTGCCAAGTGTGTGTTCGGGGCAACATCAGGTAAATTACTTGGGTTCATTGTGAGTAGTAAAGGGATCGAGATTGACCCATCTAAAGCCAAGGCAATATGTGAGCTACAACCTCCATCGACGGTGAAGGAGGTCCGGAGTCTCCTAGGGAGACCGAATTACATTGCACGATTCATTTCTCAACTCTCTGAGACTGCGAAGCCATTCTTCAAACTCTTGAAGAAAAACGTACAAGTTGAGTGGAATGATGAATGTCGAGAGGCGTTCGATAAGCTGAAGCAATATTTGATGAGTCCACCCGTTCTTGTCCCACCAATATCGGGGCATCCTTTGATTTTGTACCTCACAATCCATAGTGAGTCTGGGTGCGATGTTAGCTCAGAAAAGTCCCGTGGATCAGAAGGAACGAGCTATTTACTACCTAAGTAAAAAGTTCACTATCTCAGAGCTAAAATATTTTGATGCTGAAAAAACTTGTGCTGCGTTAGTATGGGTATTGCATAGACTGCGACAAAGTACACATTGCACTACCAGACGTTTCTCGTGGCGAGAACGATCCCATCAAGTATTTATTTAATCAACCAGCTCGGTGGGAAAGTTAGCTAAATGGCAGGTCTTGATTTCAATTCGACGTGCAGTTCACACCACAAAAATCAGTTAAAGGTCGAGTAATTGCTGATATATTGGCCGAGAATCCTAGAACCTTGAATGATGATGATTATCCCCTGGATGATCGTATTTTGGCCGTAAATGAAGATGCATGGTCCATGTTCTTTGATGGAGCGTGAACTTATGCAGTTCGGCACCGGGGGGCGTCGATATCCCAGACGGACAACATCACCCGGTAGCCGCGAAATTGATATTCCCATGCACTAACAATATAGCTGAATACGAAGCTTGTATTCTCGGACTTCAGGCCGCAATTGGAATGGGAGTGGCCAAATTGAAAGTATATGGAGATTCTGCACTGATCATACTCCAGACTGTAGGTGAATGGAAGACCAGGGATGCCAAATTGCTGCCGTATCACAAGTACCTCGAAGAGTTGGTGAAGGAGTTCGATGAAATCTCGTTTGACTACTTGGCTAGATCTCATAATCAATTCGCCGATGCCCGGCAACATTGTCATCTATGTTGCAAGTTACCGATGGTTTAGAAGTTGAGCCTTTGAAAATTGAGGTTCTAGCCAAACCTTCTTATTGTATGGTCGTGAATGAAGAGCTTGATGAGAAGCCATGGTATTACGACATCATGAACTATATTCAAAAGCAGGAATTTCCTGAAGGAAGCACTCCAGCCGATAGAAAATACATAATGAAAATGGCCTCAAAGTTCTTCGTCAGTGGTAAGAATTTATACAAGAGGTCTTATGATTCAGATACCTGAGATGCGTAGATGAAGCGAAGCTACCCACATCATGCAAGAAGTGCATGAAGGAGTTTGTGGCCCACACATGAATGGACACATGTTAGCCAAGAAGATTATGAGGCGGGTTACTATTGGCTTGAGCTGGAAAGTGACTGCATACAGCATGTTAGAAGTTGCCATCGTTGCCAAATTCATGGAGATAAAATAAATGTTCCTCCAACGGAGTTGCACCAACTATCTGAGCCATGGCCTTTCTCAATGTGAGGGATCGATGTGATTGGCCCAATAAATCCTAAAGCTTCAAATGGACACCGATTCATATTGGTGGCAATAGATTATTTTTCAAAGTGGATTGAAGCCGCATCTTATGCTAATGTCACAGCCCGAAATGTTGTGAAGTTTATTAAGCGTGACATAATCGCCCGTTATGGTGTCCCGAAGCAATTGTCACCGACAATGGGACAAATCTGAATAACAAGTTTGTTGATGAGTTGTTCAAGTAAGTTCAAAATCAAGCATTTGAATTCATCACCATACCGCCCACAAATGAATGGAGTGTTGAGGCAGCTAATAAGAACATCAAGAAAATCCTGGCTAAGACAGCCGAGAATTATCGGGATTGGCATGACAGGTTACCCTTTGCTCTAATGGCGTATCGGACATCGATCCGAACATCTACCGGGGCGACCCCTTTCTCCTTAGTCTATGGCATAGAGGCGGTCTTGCTGTGGAAGTAGAAATCCCCTCTTTGAGAGTCTTATCCCAAGTGGAATTGTCCGAGGCGGAATGGACACGACAAAGGTTCGAACAGTTGAACCTGATTGATGAGAAAAGGTTAAAAGCTCTTTGCCATGGTCAGGCGTATCAACAAAGAGTAGCCAAGTCTTTCAATCGGAAAGTACGGCCGAGACACTTCGAAGTAAACGATCTAGTTCTAAGAAAGGTGTTGCCGATTTTTCCTGATCCTAGAGGCAAATTTGCTCCAAATTATAGAGGCCCATATATGATGAAGAAGGTACTCCCGGCGGTGCCTTAATCCTTACGAAATGGATGGTCGTGAATTTTCTAATCCCCTGTTAACTCCGATGCGGTGAAGAAATATTACCCTTGATAGAATTTGTTGTAAATTGAAGGTACTCATTTCTTCATTGAATTGTGTGGAATGGATTGAATGTGATGAAAAGTAGGCCCTGTTCCATACATATATCGAATTCATTTGATTCGGTATATCAGACGTGTTGACCCAAAGTCAGTTCAATTAAATGAAAAAAGGAATGCCTTGAGGACACCACCAGCACCTCGGCCTGGTGGCATGGGGAATGAATGGGTCCGAGAACGACCAGGGTTCGATCCCTGGAAACGGCAACAAGTTTGCCAAACAAAACAAAAAAAAAAAAACAAAAACAAAAAACAAAAAAAAAAACAAAAACAAATTTTTTTTATCAATCATTTTCTTTATTTTTTGAGCTGCAAACTCTTTGTGTTCAAAGCTGATGAGTTCATGAAGTAATTGTGACCTTTTAAAGGAAATTTTTTGCATTATAGTATTACCTGTTTAAATTACCAATTCCATTGAAGATTATCATCGTAGATCAAGTTAATGAATGATGTGGAATGGATCGAACATGCTAAATGAGACATGTCAGAATGATGAAAGGCAAGTCATATCCTATACACAGTCCCTTGCTCATACACCGGTGAGACGAGTGTAGGAAGTTCCATGTCTGTGAGGTAAAGAGTTCTCTCGCGAAAAGTACGATGATCGAAATGATGAGAGACGGTTCATTCTCTATCCCAAACACTACATGATCATCCATTGTTTAAACCCTTTTGAGCTCACACACGTGGATAATTTTTAAATTACCCTGTCAAGAACCACCCCACATTGGGGCAGGCTGGAGGTAAGATGACATCATGAGGTGAGGAAATTGATAGGAATATTCTTGCTCCCACTTGCATCAATCTTCAGGTATTGCTATTACATTGAATTCATACGGTAATTTAAGTGCCTTAAGATGATGAAGAGCAGTTCTTTCTCTATCCTACACACTTTATCCATTGTGTACCCCCTTTGAGCCTGTAAATTCGTTTCATTTAAACCTAATTGGTGATCATCCCCCACACTAGGGCAAGGCAAAAGGCAAATATTCAAGCAGCAGAATCCCAAGTGCCGACAAAAAATGAAAACTCCTCAAGAACCCAAATGTTGAAACATTACATGGTGATTCAATACATGTAGTGTGTCAAAAGTCATAAAAAAAAAAAAAAAAAAAAAAAAAAACAGAAGGGGCATGAAAAAGCAGTGTGCCTAGTAAAAGCAAGGCCAATGCCCGTAAAAAATGAAAGAGAGAGAGTGAATTCTCAATGGAGTGGTACTCAAAGAACTCAAAAGCCAAGTTTTTATAGTACCTATAAAGAAAATCCCAATGGTGGAGAAGAAGACCCGTGACAATGCCAAGATGAGCACCAATTCTCATCCCCCTATACACATTTTGAGCCTAATGATCCATTCATTTCTCAACCCATGAACTTGACCTACGTTACGTCCCTTACAAAGTCTCTTCAGATTAGGGCACTGAAATTAATGTAGGAATTCATATGTTTATAAGCATTGCTCGAAGAAGTATGAGCAAGACCATTTCTATCTCATTTCGCAAGTTACTTGACTTGTAAACCCGGAGATGATTGCAAAGTATTGTTCTTCCATTAGCCTTGACTCGAAAAACCCCTCTTTGTTGAGCCATTAACCAAGCCCACATTACAGTCTTGATAAAGGCCTCTCAGATTTGACAAGGTCGTACCGCTTGCGAGAATACTCGAACCCTCGTCGACATGATGAAAGTAAGATTGAGTGATTCTGTGATCCCACATTAATGGTTGGGACAAAATAGCCTTCTTAATGAGAGTGAGTGAAAGTCCTTTCTAACTGAAAGTCTCTCATTTGGTATTCTTGAAAATCCATGTCATGAGTGAAAATTGTCTTAAGCGATGATTCTCCCAGTGGAAATTTGGTGGTGCAAATATGGTAAAACCATCATGCACAAATCTTGATTGAATAAAAAAAAAAACTTCAGTGGACTTTGGAGTGTGCTGAATTGCTTAATTCTTTGGTGAATGCATGTATTTTTTGCTCTAATCATGTCTGACAGGTAATGTTTCCTTGAAGACCCAAGAGCTCCTGACATTCATGTTGCTTTTAGAAGCCTCAAGGTGAGAAACCTCCATGAATATTTGAAGTACATCCTTGATGTTCCAAAACTTCTTTCTACCAAGAGGTAAGTGACCTTCACGAATATCTCAGGTTTGTCCTAGGTATTCCCAAATTCTTGATATATGTCTCAAAACTCTTCGTTAAGCATTTCTGGATATGAATGCTTTCCGATCCTTTTCGTCATACCTTAGTCTGGCTCTAGGTATTTCGAGTCCTCTTAATCCAATATTCATCTCACCTAACATTGAGTGTTTATTGGTTAAGTTCACAATTTCTTGACATCTCAGTCTGGATCTGGATGTCTCAAACCCTTTGTTAAGCATTTCATTCTGGATATGAATGCTTTCTGATCTTTTTCGTTATACCTTAGTCTGGATCTAGGTATTTCGAGTCTTCTTAATCCAATATTCATCTCACCTAACATTGAGTGTCTATTGGTTAAGTCCCCAAAGATTTTTCTCCAAGTTGCAACGCCGGGCGACCGAAGAATGGTTCGATTCCTAGCCAAGCAAAATCTCCGTTTAGGCGACCGTAGAATGGTACGGGTCCTAAACAGCATTTATTGCTCTAACAAGCGACCGTAGAATGGTACGGGTCCTGGAAAAGCAATTTCCCTATTCAGGCGACCGTAGAATGGTACGGGTCCTGAAAAATCAATTTTCCGTCAAGGCGACCGTAGAATGGTACGGGTCCTTAACAACACATATTCCTTATTCAGGCGACCGTAGAATGGTACGGGTCCTGGAAAATGAATCCCTGTTTAGGCGACCGTAGAATGGTACGGGTCCTAGACAAAACCTTTCTGCCGTATTGGGCGACCGTAGAATGGTACGGGTCCTGAGAAAGCAGCACTTTTCTGCCATACTGGGCGACCGTAGAATGGTACGGGTCCTAGGAAAGCAGTTCCTTACAATAATTTTCTGCCGTATTGGGCGACCGTAGAATGGTACGGGTCCTGAGAAAGCAACCCCTTCCTGCCGTATTGGGCGACCGTAGAATGGTACGGGTCCTGAGAAAGCAGCTCCTTTCTGCCATACTGGGCGACCGTAGAATGGTACGGGTCCTAGGAAAGCAATATTGTCACAAAGTCGTGTTACTATTCTAGGCAACCGTAGAATGGTACGGGTCCTGGACAGGTAATACCCACTACCTCGAATTACTCTATCCTCCTCGAAGGTAAGTTATTCCAGGTAGGTTCATCTATCATTTGCATTAGTATTTCCATGCATCATATAAATTGCATTAAAAAAATGGAATTCATGTTCCAACAAAAATCATTCATTGCATGAACATGACCAAAATTTAGGCCTCGATTTGTCTTTAAAGGCAACCTCTGCGAGCCCACCTTCAAAGAGGGGCAGCTGTTGACACCTAAATTTTGCCTAATCATTTAGTAATTAGTAGCATAAAAAAAAAAGTAAAATTGCATTTCATGAAGTCGCATTTTTTCGCATCAGTACTAAAAGGGCAACAAGACGCGGCGGCTCGTGGTCGATAATATTCACAAAAAGGCGGTCTCTTTCTTCGTTGGTCTGAACACGCATAAAAAAAAGAAGAAGGAAGAGAAAGAAGTCCCTGCACGTCCATTGTCTCTCCCTAATTAATGCATGCACACGCATGCACAAGAATTCGGCGGACGTGCGGAGCCTCAAAGAAGCAAAGGGAAGCCCATAATATATTATAATATACTCTCAAGTGTGGGTTGTCAGGAGAAGCAGTGAGAAATTTGCTGAAGGAGAGACAAGTAGCCGCACAAGAAGCACGAAGAAGAAACAAGCAAGAAGAATTCAACGTCAATTCGTTTCCCCTCATTAATGCATGCACATGCACGCGTGAAATAGGAGACGTGAAAATTCTACAATTTGCGTGCAAGAGGATGGAGTAACATTTTTATAATGTTATCCTTGCTGAAAAAGCAGATCGGTGGCCGCTATATTTGAAAAAGAAAGAACCGAACTTGAACAGCAAGGAAAAGTTGCGGCTGAATCTTTTCACACTAAAGTCGGTGGAATGCCTATAAATAAGACCACAAGAAGCCGCACGAGGGGAGAGCGAAAAAAAATTCCATCGTGAGTGAGAGTCTCGTTTAAAAAAAGCAAGAAAGGAGGAGGTTTTGTGAGAATCATTAAAAAAAAGGGGAGACCCTCGTCGAGAGAAGGAAGGAAATATGAAGTCGGGGGAGGGGATTAAAAAAAGAAAAAAAAAGCATAAAGAGAGACTGCAGAGAATGAGACGTGAGAGAGACAGAGAAAGGAAGTGACCGAACAGCAAAAGAATAAAATAAAATACCCCTACTGTTCATCTTCTTCGGGAATTCGTCGCTGTTGCTGGTCGCCTGGCGCTGCAGCCGTCCACCCGCCGCCTTCCTCCTTCCGGCGAGCTCCGAGCCCTCCGCACCACCGCCTCTGCCGCGCCTTTGCCCAGCAGATCGCGAGCCAGCTCCCTCCGCCTGTGCCAGCCTCTGCCCCGACGCCGGCAGATCCCGAATCACTGCACCCGACACCACCAGCATCGCCTTCGCCTCCACCATCGTCGCTCGTAGTAGCCCGCGCGCCGTATCTTACGCCCGAGCTCCCCTGCAACAGCCGAGGCCTGAGCCCTTGCTCCGACGCTGTCTGCCCCGATCTTCCGCCCTCGACGCCGCAGCAGCAATTCAAAGCCCGTGACACCTCTGCTCGACTCCGGACGCCGCACTCGCCGTTGCTGCCGAGGCACCGCCGATCCGAGCACCACCGTACTTCCGCCTCTGACGCCGCACCTCCGCACGCCCGTAGCCGCGCCTCCTCCGTCTTCGCCTGGCCCGAGCTGCGCGCCGCTGCTTCTGCCTTGCAGGTGCACCAGCCGCTACTCCCTCGCCCGTCTTCGCCGCGCGCCGTCTGCAACCCGACGCCACTGGAGCTTCGTCTCACTCGCGACGCTTCAACCCGAGCCCGACACCACCAGCAACGACCGCAGCAAATCGAGGCCAGCAGCTTGCGTCATTGCCGCTCGACGCCACTCCGCCTCGCCCGCGAAGCTCGCCCCGTCGATCTCGCTCACCACCACGCCTCCGCCCGCGCCGGACGCCACGTCTCCGTCGGTCCGCCCTTGCCGGAGTTCCGCCCCCGGCAGCCATCCGCCCGATCACCTCCCTGGCGTCAACCCCCCCTGTTTACGTTACTCACCTTAGGTAGCTGTTCATTTTCTTTTTTTTACTTTTACTTTTTGTGTGGGTTAGTTTATTTTATGCTTTTCATTTGCTTTTTAGTTCATTTGATAGCATTTTTAGTATGTTAATATTTTGTGAACTTAGCATGCATTATCCGTAGGGATTTTGTCCGAAATTAATATAATTATTAATTTGGTCCGAGAGACATCGGATCATTTTTCTAATTATATTAGTTTTTGGGCTTTTTGGTAGAATTTCAATTGTTAAATCACGATAATTATTTAATTTGGTCCGTAAGACTTCGGATCAGATTTGTAATTATTTTGATCTCTTTGTCGTGATAATTAGGGTTAGAATGATCGTTAATTTAACTCCGTGAGACAACAGTTATTTTTTCGACTATTTTAATCTTTCCTTGGTTGATTTTGTTGATAGTTTAGATTTATTTAATAATTACTTGTCTTTAAAAAAACTAAAAATAAAAATCAAAAATCAAAATCTTGCATGAGCATATAGGACATGTAGGTTTAATACTTTTTTTTAGAATTGCATTTTTAGATATCTTTTTAAAATAGGTTAGGGTCATTCTTAAATAACCTTTCTTTTATAAAGTCTTACATAAAATTAGTATGTTTTTATATTCTCATTTAAAAAATAAAAAAAATAAAAAAAAAGTTTTCTAAGACATGATAGGGTTTAAGTCAATTAATCCCAAAAATGAATTAGAAAATTATTTTTTTTAGATAACTTAATTAGGGTTTTTATTAATCTTGAATTTCAATAAAAACTACAAAAATACTAGGCGCATATTAACTAGTTTGCATAATAGGATTATCCAATTAGAATATGTTCATTAGTAAATTAGGTCATGAAGTGCATGTTAACTAGATTGCATGTTAGGCCCATTTAATTTGAATTTGCATATTAGTAAAATCAGGTCATTTAGCTCAAAAAAATGCATTTGTTTAACTCTTAAGAAAACCAAAAAAAAAAAATGCTTGCTTTGTGTGATGCAATTTATTTATTTTCTTGTTTGAATATTCAATGATGGTTGAGCACCCGTGTGATCATCTTTTGACATAGTAGAAGTCTAGGTTAAAACAAATCCAAGCTGCCTGCAAAAAAACATTTTAAAAAATAAAAAAAGTAAAAAAAAAAGAAATGGTACCGAAAGGGCATTAGAAAATTCTAGTGTAACCAAGTCCCCGTACCCTTTGTCTCTGGTTCGTAGAAGTAAAATAAATCTCCCTTTATTTTACTTAGGTGTCTAATCGACCTACCCTAAACCGATTAGTGGCGACTCCTAGATAATGTTTTGCATGTTAAAACCCTAAGTCGCGATTTGGTATGGGCTTGGGAGAGCCCGAGCTAAGCTTAAAGGCTTAGTAGTCCATCAATCTAGTTTTAGGTGGTAAAAACCCGAAAAATTAGGTCGCGACAATCGGTCTGTGGATGACAAGTAGTAGAAAATAATAACCGTGTTCCTAGTTTTTTCCACAATGTTTTCCAAAAGTAGCTAAGAAATTTAGAATCTCGATCTGAAACAATCGATTTAGGCATGCCATGCAAACGTACAACTTCCCTAAAGAACAAATCAGCAACATGAGATGCATCATCAGTTTTATGACAAGGTATAAAATGAGCCATCTTTGAAAATCGATCAACAACCACATAAATAGAATCTCTACCATACTTAGACCTAGGCAATCCTAACACAAAATCCATAGAAATATCAGTCCAAGGATGCGTTGGAATAGGTAATGGTGTATACAAGCCATGCGGTTTAGTTGTAGACTTTGATTGTTTACAAGCAATGCATCTCTCACAGACACGTGTAACATCTCTCTTCATATGTGGCCAATAAAAATGTTCGTGTAGTACTTCATAAGTCTTACTAATGCCGAAATGCCCCATTAAACCACCACTATGTGCTTCTCGCACCAACAATTCACGCAAAGAACACCTAGGCAAACATAACTTGTTTTCACGGAAAAGATAACCTTCACGTCTATAGAATTTATCAAATGCAGCGTGTTCACATACTTTATACACTCTTCCAAAGTCATCATCATCAGTATATAAGCCCTTGATATGCTCAAAACCTAGACACTTTGCTTCTAAAATAGTTAGAATCTCATACCTTCGAGAAAGTGCATCAGCTACCACATTCTCCTTACCTTTCTTGTACTTGATCACATATGGAAAAGTCTCGATGAACTCCATCCATTTGGCATGGCTTTTATTCAACTTTTGCTGCCCTTTCAAGTACTTCAAGGTCTCATGATTGGTGTGGATCACAAACTCCTTTGGCCATAAATAATGTTGCCAAGTCTCCAAAGCTCGCACTAAAGCATACATCTCCTTATCATAGGTAGGATAATTCAATGTTGCTCCACTCAATTTTTCGCTGAAATAAGCTATGGGATGCCCTCCTTGCATCAACACGGCTCCAATTCCTGTACTAGAAGCATCGCACTCTATCTCAAAAGTAGCACTGAAATTTGGCAAAGATAACAAAGGAGCATTAGTCAACTTATCTTTTAAAAGATTAAATGCTTTCTCTTGCTCTTCTCCCCACGTGAAACCCACGTGCTTCTTGATAACCTCAGTTAAAGGTGCGGCAATGGTGCTAAAATTTCTCACAAATCGCCGATAAAAACTCGCCAATCCATGAAAACTACGCACCTCTCCTATGGTCTTAGGCGTTGACCATTCACGAATTGCTTTGACCTTTTCTTCATCAACCTATATACCATCAGCACTAACAACAAATCCTAGAAATACTAATTTGTTGGTAACAAAAGAGCACTTCTTTAGATTAGCGTATAATTGTTCGGCCCTTAAAACCTGCAAGACAGCTCGCACATGCTCAATATGGTCATCAGGGCTTTGACTATATATCAAGATATCATCAAAATAGACAACCACAAATCGACCAATAAAAGCACGCAAAACATGATTCATAAGTCGCATAAACGTGCTCGGTGCATTAGTTAATCCAAATGGCATGACTAACCACTCATATAATCCATACTTGGTCTTAAATGCAGTTTTCCATTCATCACCTTCTTTCATCCTAATTTGATGATAGCCACTTTTCAAATCGATCTTAGTGAAAATGCAAGAACCATGCAACTCATCCAACATGTCATCTAACCTAGGAATAGGATGTCGATACTTTACCGTAATGTTATTGATTGCTCGGCAATCGACACACATTCGCCAAGTTCCATCCTTCTTTGGCACCAACAAAACAGGGACGGCGCACGGGCTAAGACTCTCTCTCACATGCCCTCGCTCCAATAGTTCGCTAACTTGCCGCTGAAGTTCCTTTGTCTCCTTGGGATTGCTTCGATATGCGGGTCGGTTAGGTAATGGCGCACCAGGAATCAAGTCAATTTGATGTTCTATGCCTTGAATCGGTGGTATCCCTCCAGGAAGTTCATCAGGAAAGATGTCTTCAAATTCCTGCAATAAAGACACAATAGGACTAGGCAAACTTGGGTCAAGATCGTTAGTAGAAAACAAAACCTCCCTGTACACAAGTACAAGCATTGGTCGATCTAGAACTAAGGCTCTCCTCACTTCACTTGATTTTGCATAAAAATGATTTTGCCTCTTTTCTTTCCTCTCTTCTTTTCCCTTGGTTTTTACCATAGTACAACTTGCCACATTCGCACAACTACCTCCATCAATTATCATACTACATATCTTACCATTCACCACACATCTTGTATGAAACAAGTTATCTCTTTGTTGATGATGCTCCTCCTCTTTTACTTGCACACTCGAGAACGCCTAACCACCAATAAGTCTCCTTTTATAGCCACTTCTCCATCACTACAATCCTCCAACGGTGGCATCTCATCATCTTCTTCTTCCCTCTCACTTTCGGACTCAACATCACCATGTCCAGTCATGATCATCACCCTCCTATTAGGGCATTGATTCGCCATATGACCCCTGCCCAAACACTTAAAACATTTAATCTCACGAGTTCTTTTAGCTGAAGTCGGATTCGTTCCAACTTTACCATCCCTCTCCTTCTCCTTTGAGGTTTCGGTTTTGGTGTTGTTTCCTCTCCAATTTGGCTTTTCATCTCTCTTCCAATTGGATCTCCAATTTTGATTGGAACCTCCTCCGCTTTTGTGATTTCGGTCCATCTTCAATTGCCGCTCAACTTTGATGGCTTTGTTCACCAATTCCTCCAATTCAACATAGTGTTGCAGCTCCACCACCCTTGCTATGTCTCGACTCAAACCACTCAAAAATCTTGACATTGTGGCCTCACGATCCTCCACCACATTAGCACGGATCATGGCAATCTCCATCTCCTTGTGATACTCTTCCACGCTCTTATTGCTTTGTGTGAGATTTTGTAACTTTTGAAACAAATCTCGATGGTAATGACTTGGTACAAAACGTCTCCTCATCACTGCTTTCATCTCATCCCACGTCTCTATCGGTCTTTCACCATTGCACCTCCTACTAGTCACAAGTTGATCCCACCAAATTATAGCATAATCAGTAAATTCAACAGCTGCAATTTTTACCTTTTTGAGCTCAGAATATCGTTGGCAATCAAATACCATCTCCATGCGTTTCTCCCACTCTAGATACGCATCGGGATCATTCTTTCCTTGGAAAGAAGGAATCTTCATCTTAATATTGCCAAGTTCATTATCTTCTCGGTGCCTAAACCCTCGGGCTCCATTCCACCTTCCAAATCGAGCATCTCGATCATCCTCCATGTTAGCCTCATCATCATCATAATGTCGTTGCCTTCTAGATTGTGTTCTAGAGGCATCTTGCTGATGCTGCGGCCTTCCTCGGGGTATCTCTCGGTCACCATCAACTCTCATACCATTCTCCATCATTCGGCCACTAAGCTCCTCCACTACGACCCTCAATTGCTTGATGCTTTCCACGAGCGCTTCATCCCTTCGTATGGAGTCAACCTCCCTTTGATTCATGCTTTCTTCGCGCGACATATTTTAGACCTGCAAATAAACGTTAGTCACAAAAATCCTCACCAATCGCTCCCTCACGTGTTTCTCTCAAGGTGTTTGTCACTCCCCTCGTGTTTAACTCAAGTCTAGGCTTTTTTTTTTTACCCTCAATTAAACTCACACACTCTTGCATTTTTCCTCTCGTATTCTCTTTTCACAAGTTCTTTATTGGACTCAAAACCTATCTCTCAACCCCCTCACGAAAATCAATCAAACTAATCAAACAAGATTAGATCACTGCTGATTTTGTTTCAGCAAGTAACAATTTCAAACCAACAAGTACAACTTTCAAAATTCCAATTGAAACGCAAATCACTACTGATTTTGTTTCATTCGGTCCACTAACAAACGAGTCGCCTTCTTGATTTTTTTTTTTGTTCGGCTATTTTTTTTTTGCCGAATTTGTGTTTTTTTTTTTCTTGCGCACTTTTTTTTTTTTGTGTGTTTTCTTTCTTTTCTTTTTTTCTTTGAAGAATTTTTTTTTTGACGAACTCAGATACAATTTAAGATGCTAGGAAAAAAAATTAAAACTAACAGCAAACAACTACGTATGGACGCACAAAACCAATCAGATCCCTAAATTGGCTAGAACCGAAACCCTAGCTCAATAAATATCAAATTGCTGAATATAAACAAAAAATTAAAGATAAATAGACCTTGTAGAAGCAAGCTCTGATACCAAACTGATGTGAATCGCTGCGGAAGGATCGTTCTACGAAGGCCTAGATGGTGTGAATTGCAAACCTTGACCTCCAATCAAACCTGTGATTGGCAACCTCGGTATGAACGTGACTGTTGACGAACACGTGTCAACCAACCAACGTTATAGACGCCACGAGCGAAAGAATTCGCTATCTCGCTCGATAAGTCAAATCGACCGTCACAAGGGAATCTTGATTAGGTGAAGTCCTCAAAAGAACAGTAAAAGAGAATCTCTCAATTATTTCTCAAAGTAAAATATATCTGTCCCCAAAGAAATTCAGTCAGTCTTATATATAGGCTTTCTAGCCACCACACAAACCCTAAAATCAACCCTAGAAATATAATGCGACATATTCTAGAATATTCCTAAACAAGAAGATATATATATCTAAATCTATAAATATATATTTGACTTGGTCAAATATTTGGTGTCCATATAATCAAATTGCGCCAAGATTTCCAAGATTCTTCAAGATTTGATCCAAGGTCATCTCCACGTTGAAGATCATGAACCATGACGCCAACAGCTTGCCTAAATTGCTTGGCCCGCGCTCGAGTGATTGAACCAGTAGGAATAGACAATGGGTCCTTAGCACCTCCTCCTCGATATGGCTCGATGTCCACATCATATCTGCTTTAACTTTTGATTTGGAAACTATAAACACTCGAAGGACACTCAGAGCAAAGTAAAAACTGAGCGAGTGCACGTATCGTAGTAGACGAAAGGGATTGCTTTATATAGTGGCGAGCATGAGGGGAGTGCGCGAAAGTAAGAAGTTTCTTGGAGGACGCGATGCGAGAACGAAGGGACAAATTATTGACCAGCATAGATTTGGGAGACCACACGGTTTCTCGGACAATTAACGAGTCGAGACGATGGAAAACAGAGGATCGCGACTTTATTTTTTATTTTTTTAATTCCTTCCATGATTCCTTAATTTTATCAAATAATAAACTATATTAGTATTCCTAAAGAATGTAATAATTTAATTATAATTTATATTATATATATATATATATATATATATATATATATATATATACAAATTATATATTATTATAGAGTAGAAACAAATTCAAATATATAAATAAATATACGAAAAAAAGACCAAATATAGATTAAGATTTTATATCCAACTTTATTTTATCTTGGACAGGAACTAAACATAAGATATAATTCGGTCCTAACTTTTATAATAAGTACCAAATGTAGCCTAAGACTTTGTGATAGGAAAATCTTCCAGCATGAGGACAATTGAATAATGGGAGAAAGAGATGAGTTCAGGACAAAAGACGGACCATAACCATAATGGAAGCTGACATAACTCTATGTGCCACCTCTGTGAAAATGCCACCATCGGCTACGATCTTTTGACATCTTTGCTCGTGCAAAGGAGCTTTTGCTTCAATAGTAAATTGTGAAAGATTGAAAAAGCAATATGAAATCTCCAGGAAAACACGTGTTTCATGCCCGGGATCGATCCCTATCTCAAAACGTCGTCGTCTCCATCGTCTATGATTAAGGCCCTGTCTTTTTTTTTTTTTTTTTTTTTTTTTTTTTTTTTTCTTTTTATTATTCTTCTTCTGGATTTTTACGTTCCTTGACGTAGACGTTGAAGTCCAAGTCTAGGTCAATGAATTATAATTTAAATATAGTCCGATCACATCTGCCATAATTTCTGGCATCGCTGGTTCATATTTAGCTATGATAAAAATAAGGGCCATGATAAACTGCGTTTTAGCATACCGAACGATCCAAGCTACAAGCTGATTGTATCGGGGTGGCCTGCTCTCTTCAACATCTATCTCTCGCTAAATCTTAGGCCCGTCCGTCTTGCATACATGATTTTGAAAAACGTTTTCTTAAAAGATAATCATTTATATTGTTTAAAATGATTAATCAATGAAAAGTATTTTTGTTATTGACAATAATTTCTTTCTAAACATTTTCATGGATAATGAAAATACTCTTTGATCATTTATATTTTGAGCGATACAAACAATTATTTTTAGGAACGGAAATTATCGTGTGTATCGTTTATAAATATTAATGAAGGAAATAGTGTTTTCATCATCCATGAGAACGTTCAAACATAAATTGTTGTCAATAATGAAATTTTTTTTCCTCAGCTAATTCTTTTAAGCAATTGCTTACAGAAAAATATATTCCAAATCTCTCATTTTTAACAAAAAGTCTTTAAATACCCAATCCTTCATTTTCTTCCTCTAGTCAGACATTATATATCTAGATCATACTACACCGGTGGCCAAGACTTAGTTATACTTCCCTTCCCTTCATTCTTCCTCCAACCGTTCACCAGCCTCGCCGAGGCGAGGTGCGATGTCAAAAGGCGTTACATCGACTAAAGAAAATTATGACTGAAGAACCAATGCCCGTACTGCCCAACCACTCAAAGCTGTATGAGGTAGCGATTGACACCTTGAATTATGTTATTGGTGGTGTTCTAATGCAAGGAGGACACCCGATGGTGTTTGAATCAACGCAGCTGAATGAGACCGAAGGACGATTCATGGTCCAAGAGAAAGCAATGACGGAGGTGGTGTACTACATTTGCACATGGTTGTTGAGAAAACTCTTATTAGGTTTTGAGATTGACAAAACTTTCATATTCTTATTCTTATCTGAAGAATAGTAGACTTCTAAAGTTATATCATAGACTCTTGTCAAAGTCTATTCTTTCCAGAAGTCTTTCTTACTCTAACACAATCTAGACTAAAATTGAGTCCAGAACGAAGATATAATCAGACTCAGATTTATTGATCTTGCGACAAGAATTCAGTATGAACATAATAGGGATTTATTCTTTAATATCTGGCTCTCTGGTGAAAAATCTCACTTACCTTTTATAAATACATTGATGGAATCAATCACAAATTGATAAAATCAATATTGAAGACAAGTTCCTTTTCGAGAAGCATCTATTTATGGAATCCTAGATTTTGATTGTATGGGCGGCCAGAATCAACCATGAAATACATGATTTTGAAAAACGTTTTCTTAAAAGATAATCGTTTGTATTGTTTAAAATGATCAGTTAATGAAAAGTATTTTATTGACAATAATTTTTTCATAAACGTTTTCGTGGATAATGAAAATACTCTTCGATCATTCATTTTTTTTTTTTTTTTTTTTTTAGCAATACAAATAATCATTTTGTGGAATGGAAAGTATCGTGCATATCGTTTATGGATATGAATGAAGGAGATAGTGTTTTCATCATCCATGAAAATGTTCAAACATAAATTATTGTCGATAATAAAAACTTTTTTCATTAGCTAATCATTTTAAGCGATTGCTTACAGAAGAATATATGCCAAATCACTTATTTTTAACAAAAAGTCTTTAAATACCGAATCCTTCGTTTTCTTCCTCTTGTCAAACATTAAATATCTAGATCATGCGACATCGACGGCCAAGACTTAGTCATACTTCCCCTACCTTCCTTCTTCCTCCAACTAGTCACCAGCCTCACCCATGTTTGGCGAGGCGCGATGTCAAAAGGCGTTAGATTGGCTAAAGCAAATTATGATCGAAGAACCAATGCCCATACGGCCCAACAACTCAAAGCCCTATAAGGTAGAGATTGATGCCTTCAATTATGCTATTGGTGGTGTTCTAATGGAAGAAGGACACTCGATGGTGTCTGAATCAAGGAAGTTGAATGAGACCGAAGGACGATTCATGGTCCAAGAGAAGGCAATGACAACAGTGGTGTACTACATTTGCACATGGTAACATCATCTCTTAGGATTGCGGTTCACAGCAAAGATTGACAATGTCACTAGGAGCTACTTCCAAACCCAAAAGAAGCTGATTCCAAAGCAAGCTCTTACGCAAGACTTCCTTACAGAGCTTGACTATGTGCGGTAGTACATGCCTAAGAAGCCCAATTGCGTGGCTGATGCACTTAATTGAAAGATGGAGTTGGCAGCCATTAATCGACCCAAATGTCCATGGACCAAGCGCACTCCCAACAAACGAGGGCAAGACTCGACAATTCTGATGTGAGGGCGATCTACTCCATACCAAGGGATGACGATTGTACATGCTACTTCATGGGAAGCTATGGTAGGAGATGCTACGCGAGTACCGCAATTCCAAGCGGGCAGGTTATCCAAGGATCCACTGCTTTATGGCACTTAAGGAGGATCATTACATTTGGCCGCCCTTGCATGATGATGTGGATGCTTATGTGAGGACATGTCTTGTTTGTCGACAAGACAAGCTCAAACAACGGTTGTCGGCAGGGCCCATGAGCCACTTCCTATCTTGAAGCATGCATGATAAAGTATCTCCATGGACTTCATTGTGAATTTTCCTAAAGTTTAAAGGGTGTCAGACTCTCATGGCTATGGTGGATCAGTTCGTTAAGTACATAATGTTAGTGCTAGAGATAAAGGACTTCCCAATTGAGGAGGTGGTTCGGCTATTCCTAAAGCACATTGTCAATATTGGGGCAGAACACATACGATTGTGGGCGACCACGATCCTCAAGTCACTCTGAGATTCTAGACCGAACTCTTTAAGTTGCTGATTTGAAGCCTCAACTTTTCCACAAGTCTACATCCCTAAATTGTTGGTCAAACAGGGAGGATGAATAAGCTATTGGATTGTGTGAAGTTGGTCGACATAGCCCAGTTATCCTATAAGCTACAATGAAGCGGGTCTATTAGCCAAAGTCCTTTTAAGATCATGACAGCACAACAACCACTCACTCTGAGTATAGTTGCAAAGGGCTATTGAGGTAGTAGCCCAGTGGCTAAGAACTTGTCTACATAAGGCCTCAAAGCAATTAAGAAATGAGTTGACAAGAAGCAACGGCACATGGAGTACCAAGTCGAGCATTTAGTGTTGGCAAAACCACACTTTGTTCTTTGATACCAAGACATGCATAGGGCATTGATCTGTCACTATGAAGGGCCACTTTGAGTGTTGCCAAGAGTCGGAAAGGTAGCATTTATTGGAGCTCTCACTGAAACTTAAGGTACATTCGATTTTACATGTGAGTATGCTTAAACCTTTTTTTATGTAGATGAAGAGGATCTGGATCGAGGAGAGTTACAATGGTTACCTCCTGAACCAAAAACCTCGTATGATCGTAATCTCATGAAAGAGGCATTGTGTGTTGAAGCGAGAATATTTGATATGATGAAAGGCTCTACCGGAGAGTAAAGTTAGTCGAGAACCTATGGAAGCTCTTTGGCAATTCAAAAAGCCAATCCAATGCATTCCATGCCAAAAATGAAATAGGGGTGTCACCCGATTAGGTGGAGGAGAATATCATAGTCCAGAGGTTTCTCATGCACAAAGGACCAAGAATGATCCTAGAAGATCAGGCGATCCTCTCTAGTATTCTCAAGAATATTCCTAGGACGAGCAATATTGTAAATGTACATTACTCTGAAGTGTTCCTATAATAAATGCACATAGTTGGTATATAGGAAGATAGAATTTCCACCGTTAGATTGATGAGATATCTATGGTTTGAATCTAAAGAGTACTTGTATATAAAGAGGTCTCCTCCTTTTGTTTGGATTATCTCACAAATATTTAAAATTCAGAGATTCTCTCCCCAAAAGAATTTCTCTCCACCATCTTTGTGAGTGTGTGAGATATGCTGACTTGGAAAGAAATTACTCAAGCCATATGGGTAATAGAATACTAGATCAATCGGCCTGTGACATATGACTCTCGTTAATGAAATCTATTACTACTGGCTCAGAGAAGATTGAGTGAGAATGATTCGCCATTATAAAGTTTGTTAACTAGGATGGTATGATTTACAAGTATATATCATGTCTTCAAAGATTAACAAAAGAGCACCCCGCGATCCATCCTTGGTCCTGTGGCAGGCCCATCAAGTCCGCAAATAATGGTCATAAAAGCTCCCTTTTCCCTTCAACTTATAGAGAAATATATCAGCAATCATTGATGAGGGTTGTAGCAACGTCATCAAATACTTCCAAACGATGCAATGAAATAGAGCTGTCTTTTTTGTTCTCATTTAATTGATAAGAACGGCACTGGTTAGTTAAATGGCCTATCCGGGGTTCACACTCTGCGATCAAATTTAAGCAAGCAACACAAGAAAACAACAACAATTTTCGGCATGCAAGGTCTAAGGCCACACTTTCTTATCTTGGTTTGGTTAAGAAGTTTTCGAGTAATTTCAGCAAGTAAAACCTGCTTGTTTGCAGCTTGCCTGAAGTCACTTGACCTAACCAGTCACCAGAATTTATTATATGCCAAAGCAACTCCTAAGTCAACGGAACATAAGCATGAATCACATTTAGTATTTGACCGTACTCTTTTCAAGAATATTATAATTCGTTAGAATAATAATATTCCAGTCATCGAAAACAATGGTATGCTAAAGTG
Organism: Eucalyptus sp. ANBG9806169; assembly: GCA_014182395.1. Taxonomy (NCBI): domain Eukaryota; kingdom Viridiplantae; phylum Streptophyta; class Magnoliopsida; order Myrtales; family Myrtaceae; genus Eucalyptus; species Eucalyptus sp. ANBG9806169. The sequence goes on along the minus strand of CM024577.1, from coordinate 4,540,798 downwards.
GAGTACGGAATGGATTTTCCAAAACTTGAGTTCCTCAAGTGAAAACCAATCTCTCTATATGTATACACCCTACGCACATGCATGTAGTGAACGACACAATAAAAGCCTATAATTCTAGAAAGGGTACTCCACTTGTTCTTGTCTTCGTAAGGCATGATCAACCTTACTTATTCAATCCTCTCCGCTGCACAAACCAAGTCCTGATTCGGTCTGGAAGCGCAAAGAATTTCAACAAATGACACAATTTGGGGTCTCTCCTGGGGGCACGCAGTAATATGTGACCGGCGTAGAATAGTATGCTTCATAGGCTTTTACGAGATTGGCGTCTTGATCGTCCTTCTTGCCATCATCTTCCTCGGCTGCTCCAACGCTCACGATTTCTGTGTACCAAGATTTCCTCAGTTTGTTCACCACCTTGACAGGGTCGAAATCACCGGATACCGTCAGTTTGTTGTCCTTCGAGTCCATAGACAGAGACCCAATCCCTGCAAAGCATTATGTGAGAAAGGTTAGTGATAAAGCCGAACATTTCAAGCACAAGATGTTTAGTTATTACAGTGACGATTTGAACATTTAGTGGGAGACTAAGGGGAAAAACAGAGAGCGGGGGAGAGAGAGAGAGAGCCAATACCTCCAAAACCAGAAACTACTTGCATGGCCTTGCTCCTGTCTCTGTCATCATGGAGATTCACTTTCGCCACCAACTTCTGCAAAAGTTTGAGGAAAGCAAAACCCAGTTAGACTTTTGAGTAAATATCAATCTCTCACGAGGACGACCGAACTCGGCAATCACAAGTGGTGCGACAGACTAGCGTTTAAGCAAGTTGGCCACATAAACCAATAACGAATAAGAATTCGAAGCATCATTTGGTATTCCGAGCATTCTTATTCACATAAACAGATACAATCATGCTATGCGATAAACAATTACAGCAGCAAAGAAGCAAACGATAACTCATGAAGCTTGAGACGAGAGATACCAAGAGAAGTGTTCAAGAAAACCCAGGAGAGAGTAACATCTAGAACCCCATCTCACAGAAGTGAACAAGATACACATAATATGCAAGAAAAGAGAGAACTTTTCGAAGGACTTCAAGAAATCTCACCTTCATTTCTTTTGTGTTTCAAGAACCTCAGATGAGTGGCTGTTCTAACTTTTGATTTGGAAGGTAATAACACTCGAAGGACAGTCGGAGCAAGCTGAAACTGAGTGTGTGCACGTATCGGGGACGAAAGGGGTTGCTTTATATAGAGTGGCGAGCATGAGAGGAGTGCATGAAGAGGAGATTTTTCTGGAGGACGCGGTGCGGAGAACAAAGGACAAATTATTGACCAGTCAATACAATAACGAGTCGAGGGAAAGAGCCACCCCATTTCTCAGTAAAATGACGAGTCGAGGCGATCGAAAACAGAGGATCGCCACTTTAGGAAGGAGAGAGAGAGAGAGAGAGAGAGAGAGAGGCGAGTCGCCCCTCGCGACTCGGTAACTTTTGAAGCAGTGAGTCTTGAATGTTGGCGACGGACTCAGTTCAGGCAGTTGACGGGTTCAAGCTTTTCGTTGGATAGAATTGCATTGCGATTTTGCACGTACGCATCTCTTCCATCTAATTTAAACGACATATTAGAATTGAAAAATCTTAATCGATGGGGACCAGATCCATCCTCAATTTATTTATTATATGAATATCAATTCAGTTTTAAATTTTTTAACTTCGCTGGCGTAGTCCTAAATCTCGCAAGTTCAATTATAATGTAATCATTATGATCAATTTGCCATCGAAATCGCATGCTTGTTGTCCCATGTGGCACGCCAATGCAGACAGCCTTGCTCGAAATAGGATGTCATTGGGCGATTTTTGAGCGACAATCGTGTTAAGTGTGACGCCGTGGTGGTGGATCCTGTGCTAGCGTCACTAGGGGGTTTACGGCGCGGTTGTCAGCTGCGAGCTAGTTCCTCCTGTCTCAAAAAAAAAAAAAAAAAACAAGGAAGTCGAGAATAAAAGTGAGAAAGAAAATTCAAGACACAAGATTTTCATTCCGGTTCATTCTTAAAGTAGGGTTATATCTAATAAAGGATTTCACTATAATTGGCACATCGCATATATCTCTCAAATACAAAAGAAAAAGATTATATATACCTAGTTACTTATCATGGATATAAACTTAAACTACCAATAAAATATATGCTTAAATTATGAAAATCCTTTGGCAACTTGCAGGTGCTTCCCTCACGACCTCTACCGGGGTGGCCTTGAACTCCAGCCACTTAACGAGAAGCAGGAATCCCGTGTCATCCAGTCAATAAGGAGAATGGACCACACTCCAATTAACTAGCCTTGGAAGGACCGCATTGAAAGCCTGCAGCCTTCATCAGCAAAAAAATTCAAAATTGAATTGACAATTCGTACTATAAAGGTTTCAAGTGGTATCTGCAATTTTTTCTTTTAAAAATGCGCTGAGATCAACTATCGATTTTCTATAGCGACACTCCACGTTCTGTCTCAATTTTTTAAGAGGTAATGATAGGAAAATCTTGCTGCACCAGGGCAAATCGAAATTAACGGGAGAGGGGTCGGGACAAAAGATGGACGATCGGACCGGAATCGAAGCAGACGTCACTCTTTGCATCATCTCTGCAAAAATGCCATCACTGGCATTTATTTTTTGAAATTTTTGACAAAAAATGTGAAAGATAATAACCTTTTCTTTCGCGCAAAGGAGCTTTTTCTTCAATCGTGAAACATGAAATCTCCAGGAAATTACGCGTTTCATACACGAGATCGATCCCGTCCTGTCTATTTTCTTATTATTATTCTTTTTTGGATTTTTATGTTCCTTCACGTTGACGTTGAAGTCAAGGTCTTGGTCAATGAATTATTATTTAATTATAATCCGATCACATCAGTCAGATTTCTGGCAGCGATGGTTCATTCAGCGAATGTAAAAATAAGGGCCGTGATAAAACACGTTTTAGCATATCGGACGGTCTGTGCTACGAGCTGATATGAGGAGGGCGATATCTTTGTATAGACGTGGCCGCTCTCTTCGACAACTATCTCGAACTGAACTTTAAGTGCGTCCGTCTCGTGTGAAATTCTTAATTTTATTAAAAATAATTGTTTGTATCACTTGAAATAATTAATTTATAAAAATATTTTTATTATTAACTAATAATTTATGTTTCAATGTTTTCGTGAACGAAGAAAATACTATTCATTCATTTATTTTTATGAACAATATGAAACAATCATTTTTAGGAAAGAGAAATATTGTTTATATTATTTAAAAAAATGAATAAAGGAAAAGTGTTTTCATTGTCCATGAAAATACTCAAACAAAAATTATTGCCAATAACAAAGATTTCCTCATTGGCTAATTATTTCAAGCAATCGCTTACTGAAAAATATATTCCATATTATCCATTTTCAACAAAAGGTCTTTGAGTAACTAATATTTTTTTTTCTTCCTCTGGTCAAACATAAACATCAAAATCATACTACATCGACGGCTGGGACTTAATTATATTTCTCTTCCCTTCTTTCTTCCTTTGGCAGATTGCAGGCCTCGAGCAACCCTTACCATGGCTAGGCAAATCTCACCCTCGCCAGATCTGATAAGGGCCTCACCCATGGTCGATGAGGCTCAATATCAAAAGACGTTTGATCGGCTAAAGCAAGTGATGACTGAGGAGCTGGTGCTCATAGTGCCTGACCACTCAAAGCCCTACGAGGTAAAGATTGACACCTCCAATTATGCTATTGGTAGTGTTCTAACGCAAGAAGGACACTAGGTGGCATTTGAATCAAGGAAGCTGAATGGGACCGAACAGCAATACATTGTCCAAGAGAAGGCAATGATGGTGGGGGTGTACTGCCTTCGCACATGATGACATCATCTCTGAGGATCGTGGTTCGTAGCGAGTATTGACAACGTTGCCACGAGCTACTTGTAAACCCAAAAGAAGCTGATTCCAAAGGAAGCTTGTTGGCAAGACTTTCTCGTGGAGCTTGACTACGTGCTATAGTACAATCTTAAGAAGGCCAATTTCGTGACCAACACACTTAGCTGAAAGATGGAGCTGGCAACCATTAGTCGATCTAAATATTTATGAGCTGAGCACATTAAGGAAGGGCCATGACACAACCCAACTGCCAAGGCACTCCTTAAGCATGCACGAGAGAGCAAGACTTGACAATTTTGATACGAGGGCAATCTACTCTACACCAAGGGGCAACGATTATATGTGCTACTTCATGGAAAGCTATAGAAGGAGGTGCTATGCAAGTACGACAATTACAAGTGGGCAAATTATCCAGGGATCCATCGCATGATGACACTTGTGGTGGATCATTACTTTTGGCCATACTTGTGCACCGATATTGATGCTTATGTGAGGACATGTCTTGTGTGCTAACAAAACAAGCTTGAACAATGGTCGTCGATAGGGCTCCCTAAGCCACTTCCTATCCCGAAGCGTCCATGGTGGAGTGTCTCCACGGACTTCATTGTGAATTTGCATAAGTTCAAAGGGTGTTGACTCACATAGCTATGGTGGATTGGTTCTTTAAGTATGCAACATTTGTGCCAGCAACAAAGGACTTCCCAGCTGAGGAGGTGGCTTGGCTATTCCTAAAGCACATCATCAAGTATTGTGGCATAACGTTGACAATCATGAGCAACCGCAATCCTCAATTCACTAGGAGATTTTGAACTAAGCTCTTTCAGCTGTTAGAGTCAAAGCCTTAACTTCTTTACAAGTCTACATCCCCAAATCACAGTTAGACAAAGAGAGTGAATGTGCTTTTGAGTTGTACTTCAAACACTACATGAGCACAGTGCAAGAGGATTGTGTGAAGTTGATTGACGTAGCCCAGTTATCCTATAAACTACAACGAAGTGAGTTTACGAACCAAAGTCCTTTCAAGATCATGATAGGGTAACAACCACTCACTTTGAGTACGGTTGCAACAAGCTATCAAGGGCTACCCCCATTGGCTTCCAAGTTCGCTAAAGAGTGGTAGGAACAAGCGGACTTGATAAGGACTTTTCTACACGAGGCCTCAAAAGCGCATGAAGAAATGGGCCGATAACAAATGACGACACATGATTACCAAGTTGAGGATTTGGTGTTGGCAAAATTACAATTAGTTCTTCAATACCGAGATGTGCACATGGGATTGATCCATCGCAACGATGGGCCATTATGAGTGTTGCAACGAGTCGGGAAGGTAGCATATACTGGAGCTCCCATTAAAACTAAAGGTACATTCGATGTTACATGTGAGTGTGTTTAAACCTTTTCATGTAGATCAAGAAGACACAGATCGAGGAGAGTCACAATGGGTATCTTTTGGAGCTAAAACCTCATATGATCATGATATAAATTTCATCTGGTAGATCGAGTTAGATGAAAGCAATATTGTGCACCAAAGCGAGAATATTTGATTTGATGGAATGGTCTATCGGAGTGTAGTTGGGAACCTATGGAAGCTCTTCGGTGATCCAAAAAGCAAATCAATACATTCCCTGTTGAAAATGCGACGAGAGTATTGTCTGATAAGGTGGAGAAGAATATCATGGTCTGGAGGTTCTTGGACACGAAGGATTGAAAATGATCCAAAAAGACTAGGCAAGCCTTTATCGTTTTCTCTAGAATATTCCTAGAGATGAGCCATATCATCAATGTACATCATTTTAAAGTGTTATTGTAATGAACGTAGATAGTAGATTGAAAGATTGAATTTTCACCATTAGATTGAAGAGACGTCTATGATGGTAATCTAAAGAGTACTTGTATATTAAGAGTGTGTTTGGTGATATCTTTGCTCATGGGAATAATTTCTTTTCAAAAATAATTATTTTCTATTTCTACTCCTTGAAATAGTTTATGAATAAAACAACGCGTTTAATAGCTATACAAAATTTATATTCTCAAAATAGAAAAAAAAAATAGAAATGTGTTTGGTACGGCGTACAAATTTTTGTTGTGATGTAGAATTTCTTTTAATTTTTAAATAATTTTTTTGAGATTTTCTTTTCTTTTTTCCTTTCTTTTTTTCCTCTCTTCTTCTTCTGTTGTCAGTCGTGGCCGTGGCCATCGGCTACCATCCATCACCAGTGGGCGACGGTGGCGAGGGGCGGCAGGTAGCAAACAACAACAAGCAACTTTTTTTTTTTATTTCCTATTTTTATTCCAAATTTATTCCTTAGCAACTTTTCTATTTCGGGGATAGAAAAATTGATTGACGTTACCAAATGGATTTCCGTTTTTTATTTTATTTTATTCCAAGGAGTAAAAGAACAAAAAAACATAAGAATAGAAATGTTACAATGTGAAGCCTTAGGGGTCTCCTCCCTTTTATTTGCATCATCTCTCAAGTATTTAGAATCAAGAGATTCTCTCTCCAAAAGAATTTCCCTCAACGATCTCTATGAGTGTGTGAGAAATACTGACTTTTGAAGAAAGTAAAAAAGCCGTATTGGTAAAGGAACGCTAGATCAACCAACCGTGACATATGACTCTCATTAACAAAATTCATTGCCGTTGGTTCGGAGAAGATTGAGTGAGAATGATTTGCCATTATAAGTTTGTTAACCAGTGGTATGATGTACAAGTATATAAAATGTCTCCAAAGATGAACAGAAGAGCATCCCACGAATCCATCATCGGCCCCTGTGGCAGGCACATGAAGTCCGCAAATAATGGTCATGTAATCTCCCTTTTCCCTTCAACTTAAAGGGAATATATCCACATTCAAAGATGAGGGTTGCAGCCATGTCATCGAATTCTTCCAAACGACGAAATGAAACAGAGCTGTCTTTTTTTTTTTTGATACCTAGGGAACCCCGTACAGCCGGTAGCCAGCGGGTAAACCCTAGAGCGACGCTAGCGGATGACCCACCACCTCGACGTCGTGCTTAAGACCCCGTGCGGCCCCCTCCACTTTCGTTAGTTTCATTGGAGAGCCTTATCCAACTGGGCCACCGCAGGCGGTGGTAACAGAGCTGTCTTTTTTCTTCTCATTTAATTGATAAGAACGGCAATAATTAGTCAATTGGCCTATCCGTGGTTCACGCATGCGATCGAATTTGAGCAAACAGCACAAGAAAATGACGACAATTTTCAGCATGCAAGGTCTAAGGCCAGACTTTCTTATCTTGTTTTGGTTAAAAAGTTATCGTGTAAATTCAGCAAGTATGACCTGCCTGCTCGCAGCTTGTGTAAGATATCGAGCAACTAATAAATCCCACTCTTATCCCAATCACTGAAAACAATCGTTTGCTGAAATGGAGTACAATATGGATTTTCCATACCTTGAGTTCCTCAACTGAAAACCAATCTCTCTATATACACACCCTACGCTCATAAAAGTACTGAACGACGCAATAAAAGCCTATAATTCTAGAAAAAGTACTCAGCTTGTTCTTGTGTTCGTAAAGCATAATCAACCTTACTTATTCAATCTTCTCCGATGCACAAACCAAGTCCTGATTCGGTCTGGAAGGGCAAAGAATTTCAACAAATTACACAATTTGGGGTCTCTTCTGGGGGCACGCAGTAATATGTGACCGGCGTAGAATAGTATGCTTCATAGGCTTTTACGAGATTGGCGACTTGATCGTCCTTCTTGCCCTCTTCTTTCTTGCCATCATCTTCCTTGGCTGCTCCAACGCTCACGATTTCTGTGTGCCAAGATTTCCTCAGTTTGTTCATCACCTTGACCGGGTCAAAATCGCCCTATACTGTTAGTTTGTTGTCCTTCGATTCCATAGCCAGAGACCCAATCCCTGAAAACCACAATGCGACGAAGGCCAGTGAAAAAGCCAAACATTTCGAGCATACGATGATTAGTTATTACAGCGGCGATTTGAACATTCTGTGGGAAAATGAAGGAAAAAAACAGAGGGAGAGAGAGAGCCAATACCTCCAAAACCAGAAACTACTCGCATGGCCTTGCTCCTGTCTCTGTCATCATGTAAGTCCACTTTCACCACCAACTTCTGCAAAAGTTTGAGCAAGGCAAAACCATGTTAGATTTTGAGTAAATATCAATCTCTTAAGGTGACGACTGAACTCGACATTCACAAGTGATGTGATAAGACTAGCGTTTTAAACAAAATAAGAATTCGAGCATCATTTGATATTCCGAGCACTATTATTCACATAAACGGATAAAATTATGCTATGCGATAAACAATTACAGCAGCAAAGAAACAAACGATGACTCCTGAAGAGATGCCAAGAGAAGTGTTCAAGAAAACTCAGGAGAGAATACCATCAAGAACCCCATCTCACAGGAGTGCATAAATACCCACACTATGCCAAAAAGACAACTTCTTGAAGGACAAAAAGAATCTAACCTTCATGTCTCTTGGGTTTCAAAGACTGAGAATGATATTTGCTCTAACTTTTGATTTGGAAGCTAAAAACACTCGAAGGACACTCAGAGCAAAGTAGAAACTGAGTGTGTGTGCACGGATCGTAGTAGACGAAAGGAATTGCTTTATATAGTGGCGAGCATGAGGGCAGTGCGCGAAAGTAAGAAGTTTCTTAGAGGACGCGATGCAGAGAACAAAGGGACAAATTATTGACCAGCACAGGTTTGGGAGACCACACGGTTTCTCAGACAATTAACGAATCGAGACGATGGAAAACAGAGGATCGCGACTTTATTTTTATTTTTTTAAATTCCTTTCATGATTCCTTAATTTTATCAAATAATAAACTATATTATTATTCGTAAAGTATGTAATAATATAGATTACAATATACATACAAATTATATATTATTATAGAGTAGAAACAAATTCAAATATATAAATAAAACTAGGAAAAAAATACCAAATATAGCCTAAGATTTTATATCCGACTTTATCCTATCTTGGGTAGAAACTAAACATAAGATGTAATTTGGTTCTAACTTTTATCATAAGTACCAAATGTAGCCTAAGACTTTATGATAGGAAAATCTTTCAGCATGAGGACAATTGAATAACGGGAGAAAAGACGAGTTCAGGACAAAAGACGGACGATAACCAGAGTAAATTGTGAAAGATTGAAAAAGAAATATGAAATCTATAGGAAAACACGCGTTTCATGCTCGGGATCGATCCCTGTCTCGAAACGTCGTCGTCTCCATCGTCTATGATTAGGGCCCTTTTTATTTTTTTTCTTTATTATTATTATTATTATTATTATTATTATTATTATTATTATTATTATTATTATTATTATTATTATTTTGGATTTTTACGTTCCTTGACGTAGACGTTGAAGTCCAAGTCTAGGTCAATGAATTATAATTTAAATATAGTCCGATCACATCAGCCATAATTTCTGGCATCGCCTATGCGTGCTTCCGTGTCGTGTCCGACACGTGTCGGAGCGTGTCGGACACGTCGACACGCTCGGACACGGTCGGACACGCGGTCAACGCGTGTCGGATTTTCCGACACGCGGTCAACCTTCGCCGGACACGTTTCGACACGCGTGTCCGGGAGGGAGCAGACCGCGAACGACGGCGAGAGACGGATCAAAGGCGAGAGGAAGAGGGGAGGAAGGCGGTCGTGCGGCGAGCAGCGAGTGGCGAGCGGCGAGGAAGGGGGTCGGGCGAGGAGCGGCAAGCAGCGGCGAGCGACGAGGAAGGGGTCGGGCGAGGAGCTGCGAGCGACGAGGAAGGGGGTCGGGCGAGGAGCTGCGAGCAGCGAGGAAGGGGGTCGGGCGTGCGGCGAGGAGCGGCGAGCGGCGAGGAAGGGGGTCGCGCGAGGAGCGGCGAGCGGCGAGGAAGGGCGTCGTGCGTGCGGCGAGGAGGGAGGAAGAGAAGAGGAAATGTCGCGAGCGGTGAGGAGGAAAGAAGCTAGGGTTTCGAGAAAGTGATGGGTACGCATTTTGGGGGAGGGAAACGACGGACAGGTGGGGGAAAATGGATGGTGGGAGGGAAAGAATAAAAAGTGAAAAAAAAAAAATTGGGGGGGGGAAGGAACGAGGGAAGTTTGGGCGCAGGTTGGGGGCGGGGTTTTCGAAAAATAAATGTAAATTTAGGATAATGAAATAAAAAAAAAGTGTAAGATTTGTTAATATTATTAGTATAAATTCATTGTAGACTCTTTATTTATTTATTTATTTATTTTTGAATTTGAATCAAATTAATTAAAAATAAAAATATTTATTTAATATTTAACGTGTCGGAACGTGTCGAAATTCTCTACTTTTTGAGAAATGACGTGTCGCGTGTCGTGTCGTGTCGTGTCGCGTGTCCGTGTCGCCGTGTCCATGCTACATAGGGCATCGCTGGTTCATATTTAGCTATGATAAAAATAAGGGCCATGATAAACCGCGTTTTAGCAGATCAAACGGTCCAAGCTACAAGCTGCTTGTATCGGGGTGGCCCGCTCTCTTCAACAACTATCTCTCGCTGAATCTTAGGCCCGTCCGTCTTGCATACATAATTTTGAAAAACGTTTTCTTAAAAGATAATCATTTATATTGTTTAAAATGATTAATTAATGAAAAATATTTTCGTTATTGACAATAATTTTTTTCAAAACATTTTCATAGATAATGAAAATACTCTTCGATCAATTTTTTTTTTTTAGCGATACCAACAATTATTTTTAGGAACGGAAAGTGTCGTGCGTATCGTGTTTATATATATTAATGAAGGAAATAGTGTTTTCATCATCCATGAAAACGTTCAAACATAAATTGTTGTCAATAATGAAATTTTTTTTCCTCAGCTAATTATTTTAAGTGATTGCTTACAGAAAAATATATTCCAAATCACTCATTTTTAACAAAAAGTCTTTAAATATCCAATCCTTCATTTTCTTCCTCTAGTCAAACATTATATATCTAGATCATACTACACCGGTGGCCAAGACTTAGTTATACTTCCCTTCCCTTCCTTCTTCCTCCAACCGGTCACCAGCCTCACCGAGGCGAGGTGTGATGTCAAAAGGCGTTACATCGACTAAAGAAAATTATGACCGACGAACCGATGCTCATACTGCCCAACCACATAAAGCCGTATGAGGTAGGGATTGACACCTTCAATTATGTTATTGGTGGTGTTCTAATGCAAGAACGACACCCAATGGCGTTTGAATCAACAAAGCTGAATGTGACCAAAGGATGATTCATGGTCCAAGAGAAAGCAATGACGGTGGTGGTGTACTACATTTTTACATGGTTGTTGAGAAAACTCTTACCAGGTTTTGAAATTGATAAAACTTTCATATTCTTATTCTTATTCTGAAGAATAGTAGATTTCTAAAGTTATATCAGAGACCCTTGTCCAAGTCTATTCTTTCCAGAAGTCTTTCCAGAAGTCTTTCTTACTCTGACAGAATCCCGACTGAAATCGAGTCCAGAACGAAGATATAATCAGACTCAGATTTATTGATCTTGTGACAAGAATTTAGTATGAACATAATAGGGATTTATTCTTTAATATCTGGCTCTCTGGCGAAAAATCTCACTTACCTTTTATAAATACATTGATGGAATCAATCACAAATTGATAAAACCAATCTTGAAGACAAGTTCTTTTTCGGGAAGCATCTATTTATGGAAACCTAGATTTTGATTGTATGGGCGACCAGAATCAACCATGCAAAACATGATTTTGAAAAACGTTTTCTTAAAAGAAAATCGTTTGTATCCTTTAAAATGATCAGTTAATGAAAAATATTTTATTGACAATAATTTTTTTCTAAACATTTTCGTGGATAATGAAAATAGTTTTCAATCATTCATTTTTTTTTTAGCAATACAAATAATCATTTTGTGGAACGGAAAGTATTGTGCATATCATTTATAGATATGAATGAAGGAAATAGTGTTTTCATCATCCATGAAAATGTTCAAACATAAATTATTGTCGATAATAAAAAAAAAATTCATTAGCCAATCATTTTAAGCGATTGCTTACAAAATTCCAAATCACTCATTTTTAACAAAAAATCTTTAAATACCGAATCCTTCGGTTTCTTCCTCTTGTCAAACATTAAATATCTAGATCATGCTACATCGGCGGCCAAGACTTAGTTATACTTCCCTTCCCTTCCTTCTTCCTCCAACTAGTTGCTAGCCTCACCCATGTTTGGCAAGGCGCGATGTCAAAAGGCATTAGATCGGCGAAAGCAAATTATGACTCAAGAACCAATGCTCATACAACCCAACAACTCAAAGCCTATAAGGTAGAGATTGACGCCTTCAATTATGCTATTGGTAGTGTTCTAATGCAAGTAGGACACTCGATGGCGTCTGAATCAAGGAAGCTGAATGAGATCGAAGGACGATTCATGGTCCAAGAGAAGGCAATGACAGCAATGGTGTACTACATTTGCACATGGTAACATCATCTCTTAGGATTGCGGTTCACGGCAGAGATTGACAATGTCACTAGGAGGCACTTCCAAACCCAAAAGAAGTTGATTCCAAAGCAAGCTCTTAGGCAAGACTTCCTTACGAGCTCGACTATGTCTTTGTAGTACATGCTTAAGAAGCCCAATTGCATGGCTGATGCACTTAGTTGAAAGATGGAGTTGGTAGCCATCAATCGACCCGAATGTCCATGGACCAAGCCCACTCCCAACAAAGGAGGGCAAGACTCGACAATTCTGATGTGAGGGCGATCTACTCCATACCAAGGGATGACGATTGTACATGCTACTTCATGGGAAGCTACGGTAGGAGATGCTACGCGAGTACCACAATTCCAAGCGGGTAGGTTATCCAAGGATCCACTACTTCATGGCACTTAAGGAGGATCATTACATTTGGCCGCCCTTGCATGATGATGTGGATGCTTATGTGAGGACATGTCTTGTTTACCGACGAGAAGAGCTCAAACAACGGTTGCCGGCAGGGCCCCATGAGCCACTTCCTATCCTGAAGCATGCATGGTAAAGTATCTCCATGGACTTCATTGTGAATTTTCCTAAAGTTTAAAGGGTGTCAGACTCTCACGGCTGCGGTGGATCAGTTCATTAAGTACATAATGTTAGTGCCAGCGATAAAGGACTTCCCAATTGAGGAGGCTGTTCGGCTATTCCTAAAGCACATCGTCAATATTGGGGCATAACACAAACGATTGTGGGTGACCACGATCCTCGAGTCACTTTGAGATTCTAGACCGAACTCTTTAAGTTGCTGATTTGAAGCCTCAACTTTTCCACAAGTCTACATCCCTAAATCGTTGGTCAAACAGGGAGGATGAATGTGCTACTGGATTGTGTGAAGTTGGTCGACATAGCCCAGTTATCCTATAAGCTACAATGAAGTGGGTCTATTAGCCAAAGTCCTTTTGAGATCATGATGGCACAACAACCACTCACTCTGAGTACGGTTGCAACGGGCTATTGAGGTAGTAGCCTAGTGGCTAAGAACTTGTCTACTTAAGGCCTCAAAGCAATTAAGAAATGAGTTGACAAGAAGCAACGGCACATGGAGTACCAAGTCGAGCATTTAGTGTTGGCAAAACCACACTTTGTTCTTTGATACCAAGACGTGCATAGGGCATTGATCTGTCACTATGAAGGGCCACTTTGAGTGTTGCAACGAGTCGGAAAGGTAGCATTTATTGGAGCTCTCGCTTAAACTTAAGGTACATTCGATTTTACATGTGAGTATGCTTAATCATTTTTTATGTAGATGAAGAAGATCCGGATTGAGGAGAGTTACAACAGTTAGTTCCTGAACCAAAAACCCCGTATGATCATGATGTCATGAAAGAGGCATTGTGTGTTGAAGTGAGAAAATTTGATATGATGAAAGGGTCTACCGGAGAGTAAAGTTAGTCCAGAACCTATGGAAGCTCTTTGGCAATTCAAAAGCCAATCCGATGCATTCCATGCCAAAAATGCAATATGGGTGTCACCCAATTAGGTGGAGGAGAATATCATGGTCCGGAGGTTTCTCATGCACAAAGGACCGAGAATGATCCTAGAAGATCAGGCAATCCTCTCTAGTATTCTCAAGAATATTCCTAGGACGAGCAATATTGTAAATGTACATTACTCCGAAGTGTTCCTATAATAAATGCACATAGTGTTGGTATATAGGAAGATAGAATTTCCACCATTAGATTGATGAGATATCTATGGTCGCAATCTAATAAGTACTTGTATATAAAGAGGTCTTCTCCTTTTGTTTGGATCATCTCACAAATATTTAAAATTAAGAGATTCTCTCTCCAAAAGAATTTGTCTCCACCATCTTTGTGAGTGTGTGAGATATGCTGACATGGAAAGAAATTACTCAAGTCATATGTGTAACAAAATGCTAGATCAATCGGCTTATGACATATGACTCTCAATAATGAAATCCATTACTACTGGCTCGGAGAAGATTGAGTGAGAATGATTCGCCATTATAAAGTTTGTTAACTAGGATGGTATGATTCACAAGTATATATGATGTCTTCAAAAGATTAACAAAAGAGCACCCCGCGATCCATCCTCGGTCCTGTGGCAGGTCCATCAAGTCCGCAAATAATGGTCATAAAAGCTATGTTTTCCCTTCAACTTACAGGGAAATATATCAGCAATCATTGATGAGGGTTGTAGCGACGTCATCAAATACTTCCAAACGATGCAACGAAATAGAGCTGTCTTTTTTGTTCTCATTTTATTGATAAGAACGGCACTGGTTAGTTAAATGGCCTATCCGGGGTTCACACTCACGATCAAATTTAAGCAAGCAACACAAGAAAACAACAACAATTTTCGGCATGCACGGTCTAAGGCTACACTTTCTTATCTTGGTTTGGTTAAGAAGTTTTCGAGTAATTTCAGCAAGTAAAACCTGCTTGTTTGCAGCTTGCCTGAAGTCACTTGACCTAACCAGTCACCAGAATTTATTATATGCCAAAGCAATTCCTAAGTCAACAGAACATAAGCATGAATCACATTTAGTATATGACCGTACTCTTATAATTCATCAGAATAATAATATTTCAGTCACCGAAAACAATCGTATGCTGAAGTGGAGTACATAATGGATTTTCCATAACTTGAGTTCCTCAAGTAAAAATCGATCTCTCTATATATATACACTCTACGCACATGCATGTAGCGAACGATGCAAAACAAGCCTATAATTCTAGAATGGGTACTCCACTTGTTCTTGTCTTCGTAAGGCATGATCAACCTTACTTATTCAATCCTCTCCGCTGCACAAACCAAGTCCTGATTCGGTCTGGAAGCGCAAAGAATTTCAACAAATGACACAATTTGGGGTCTCTCCTGGGGGCACGCAGTAATATGTGACCGGCGTAGAATAGTATGCTTCATAGGCTTTTACGAGATTGGCGTCTTGATCATCCTTCTTGCCCTCTTCTTTCTTGCCCTTGTCTTTCTTGCCATCATCTTCCTCGGCTGCTCCAACGCTCACGATTTCTGTGTGCCAAGATTTCCTCAGTTTGTTTACCACCTTGACAGGGTCGAAATCACCGGATACCGTCAGTTTGTTGTCCTTCGAGTCCATAGACAGAGACCCAATCCCTGCAAAGCATTATGTGAGAAAGGTTAGTGATAAAGTCGAACATTTCAAGCACAAGATGTTTAGTTATTACAGTGACGATTTGAACATTTAGTGGGAGACTAAGGGGAAAAACAGAGAGCGGGGGAGAGAGAGAGAGAGAGAGAGCCAATACCTCCAAAACCAGAAACTACTTGCATGGCCTTGCTCCTGTCTCTGTCATCATGGAGATTCACTTTCGCCACCAACTTCTGCAAAAGTTTGAGGAAAGAAAAACCCGGTTAGACTTTGAGTAAATATCAATCTCTCACGAGGACGACCGAACTCGGCATTCACAAGTGGTGCGACAGACTAGCGTTTAAGCAAGTTGGCCACATAAACCAACAATGAATAAGAATTCGAAGCATCATTTGGTATTCCGAGCATTCTTATTCACATAAACAGATACAATCATGCTATGCGATAAATGATTACAGCAGCAAAGAAGCAAACGATAACTTATGAAGCTTGAGACGAGAGATACCAAGAGAAGTGTTCAAGAAAACCCAGGAGAGACTAGCATCTAGAACCCCATCTCACGGAAGTGAACAAGATACCCATAATATGCAAGAAAAGAGAGAACTTTTCGAAGGACTTCAAGAAATCTCACCTTCATTTCTTTTGGGTTTCAAGGACCTCAGATGAGTGACTGCTCTAACTTTTGATTTGGAAGGTAATAACACTCGAAGGACACTCGGAGCAAGCTGAAACTGAGAGTGTGCACGTATCGGGGACGAAAGGGGTTGCTTTATATAGAGTGGCGAGCATGAGAGGAGTGCGTGAAGAGGAGAATTTTCTTGGAGGACGCGGTGCGGAGAACAAAGGACAAATTATTGACCAGTCAATACAATAACGAGTCGAGGGAAAGAGCCACCCCGTTTCTCAGTAAAATAACGAGTCGAGGCGATCGAAAACAGAGGATCGCCACTTTAGGAAGGAGAGAGAGAGAGGCGAGTCGCCCCTCGCGACTCGGTAACTTTTGAAGCAGTGAGTCTTGAATGTTGGCGACGGACTCAGTTCAGGCAGTTGACGGATTCAAGCTTTTCGTTGGATAGAATTGCATTGTGATTTTGCACGTACGCATCTCTTCCATCTAATTTAAACGACATATTAGAATTGAAAAATCTTAATCGATGGGGATAATCACCAGATCCATCCTCAACTTATTTATCATATGAATATCAATTTGGTTTTAAATTTTTCAAGTTCGCTGGCGTAGTCCTAAATCTCGCAAGTGCAATTCTAATGTGATCATTCTGATCAATTTGCTACCGAAATCGCATGCCTGTTGTCCCATGTGGCACGCCAATGCAGACAACCTATGTCATTGGGCGATTTTTGAGCAACAATCGTGCTAAGATTCGATGCACAAAAACAAGGAAGTCGAGAATAAAAGTGAGAAAGAAAATTCAAGACACAAGATTGTCATTCCAGTTCACTCTTAAAGTAGGGTTATATCCAATAAAGGATTTCACTATAATTGGCACATCGCATATATCTCTCAAATACAAAAGAAAAATATTATATATACCTAGTTACTTATCATGGACATAAACTTAAACTACCAATAAAATATATGCTTAAATTATAATAATCCTTTGGCAACTTGCAGGTGCTTCCCTCACGACCCCTACCGGGGTGGCCTCAAACTCCAGCCGCTTAATGAGAAGCAAGAATCCCGTGTCATCTTGTCGATAAGGAGAATGGACCACGTTCCAATTAACTAGCCTCGGAAGGACCGCATTGAAAGCCTGCAGCCTTCATCAGCAAATTAATTCAAAATTGAATTGACAATTTGTACTATAGAGGTTTCAAGTGGAATCTGCAATTTTTTCTTTTAAAAATGCGCTGAGATCAACTATCGATTTTCTACAGCGACATTCCACGTTCTGTCTCAATTTTTTAAGAGGTAATGATAGGAAACTCTTGCAGCACCAGGGCAAATCGAAATTAACGGGAGAGGGGTCGGGACAAAAGATGGACGATCGGACCGGAATCGAAGCAGACATCACTCTTTGCATCATCTCTGCGAAAATGCCATCACTGGCATTTATTTTTTGAAATTTTTGACAAAAAATGTGAAAGATGATAACCTTTTCGCTCGCGCAAAGGAGCTTTTTCTTCAATCGTGAAACATGAAATCTCCAGGAAATTACGCGTTTCATACACGAGATCGATCCCATCCTGTCTATTTTCTTATTATTATTATTCTTTTTTGGATTTTTATGTTCCTTCACGTTGACGTTGAAGTCGAGGTCTTGGTCAATGAATTTTTATTTATTTATAATCCGATCACATCAGTCAGATTTCTGGCAGCGATGGTTCATTCAGCGAATGAAAAAATAAGGGCCGTGATAAAACACGTTTTAGCATATCGGACGATCTGTGCTACGAGCTGATATGAGGAGGGCGATATCTTTGTATAGACGTGGCCGCTCTCTTCGACAACTATCTCGAACTGAACTTTAAGTGCGTCCATCTCTTGTGAAATTCTTAATTTTATTAAAAATAATTATCGTATCACTTGAAATAATTAATTTATAAAAATATTTTCATTATTAACTAATAATTTATGTTTCAATGTTTTCGTGAATGGCGAAAATACTATTCATTCATTTTTTTTTATGAACAATATGAACAATCATTTTTAGGAAAGAGAAATATCGTTTATATTATTTAAAAAAACGAATAAAGGAAACGTGTTTACATTGTCCATGAAAATATTCAAACAAAAATTATTGCCAATAACAAAGATTTCCTCATTAACTAATTATTTCAAGTGATCGCTTACTGAAAAATATATTCCATATTATTCATTTTCAACAAAAGGTCTTTTAGTAACTAATATTTCAATTTCTTCCTCTGGTCAAACATAAACATCAAAATCATACTAGGTTGGGACCTAATTATATTTCTCTTCCCTTCTTTCTTCCTTTGGTGGATTGCAGGCCTCGAGCAACCCTTACCATGGCTAGGCAAAGCTTACCCTCGCCAGATCTAGTAAGGGCCTCACCCATGGTCGATAAGGCTCAATATCAAAAGGCGTTTGATCAGCTAAAGTAAGTGATGACTGAGGAACCGATGCTCATAGTGCCCGACCACTCAAATCCCTATGAGGTAAAGATTGACACCTCCAATTATGCTATTGGTAGTGTTCTAACACAAGAAGGATACTAGGGGCGCGTTTGGTAACGATTCTTACATTCCCGGGAACAAATTCGATCGAAATGATTATTTTTGATTACGTTCCCGAGAACCGATTCCGAGTAAAAAAAACGTGTTTGGTAACTATACAAAATTTCTGCTTCTGGAATAGAATTGCGTTTGGTACCGTGTTCATTGATTCTGTTCCAAATAAATTTATTTTAATTTTTTAAATAATTTTTTTTTCTTTTTCCTTTTCTTTTTTTCCTTTTTTATTTTTATTATTTTTATTTATTTTTTCCTTTTTTTTTTTTTTTTTTTCCTTTTTCCTTTTCTTTTTTTTTCTTTTTTTCTTTTTCCTTTCCTTTTCTTTTTTTTTTTTCCTTTTTTAGTTTTTTAATTTTCTTTTCTTTATTTTCTTTTTTTCCCTTTTCCTTTATTTTCTTCTTTTTCTTATTTTCTTATTTTCTTATTTTATTTTATTTTTTTTTTTTTATTTTTCTCCTATTCTTCTTTCTTTTTTTTTCCTTTTTTTTTTTTTTTTTATTTTTCCTTTCTTTTCTTTTTATTTTTAATTATTTTTAATTTTCTTTTTTTATTTTTTTATTATTTTATTTTATTTTTTCTCCTATTCTTCTTTCTTTTTCCTTTTTCCTTTTTTTATTCTTTTTCCTTTTCTTTTCTTTATTCTTTTTTGCCGGACTAGTTGCCGGTGATCGGCGGCGGCGGTCGGCGGACAGCAGCGGGCGGCGGTCGCGGGATGGCGGTCGATGAAGAAGAAGAAAAAAGAAGAAGAAGAGTTTTGATTCTCAATTTTGTTCCCGGAACAAGAATCAACTTTTTTTTTTATTCTTGATTCTTGTCCCGAATCAGCAAATTTGTTCTCGGAAACAAAAATTTTACCAAACGCGATTCTCGTCCCAAACTGATTCTGGAAACAAAATATCAGAATCTGGCACTGTTGGGATGGTTACCAAACAGGCCCTAGGTGGCATTTGAATCAAGGAAGCTGAATGGGACCGAACGACAACACATAGTCCAAGAGATGGCAACGATGGTGGGGGTGTACTGCCTTCGCACATGATGACATCATCTCCGACGATCGTGGTTCATAGCGAGTATTGACAACGTTACCAAGAGCTACTTGTAAACCCAAAAGAAGTTGATTCCAAAGGAAGCTTGTTGGCAAGACTTTCTTGCGGAGCTTGACTATATGCTATAGTACAATCTTAAGAAGGCCAATTTCATGACCAACGCACTTAGCTAAAAGATGGAGCTGGCAACCATTAGTCAACCTAAATATTTATGGGCTGAGCACATTAAGGAAAGGGCCATGGAAAGTTAAGGAAGGAGGTGCTATGCAAATATGGCAATTACAAGTGGGCAAATTATCCAGGGATCCATCGCATGATGGCACTTGTGGTGGATCATTACTTTTGGCCGTACTTGTGCACCGATATTGATGCTTATGTAAGGACATGTCTTGTGTGCTAACAAAACAAACTTGAACAATGGTCGTCGATAGGGCCCCCTGAGCCACTTCCTATTTTGAAGCGTCCATGGTAGTATCTCCACGGACTTCATTGTGAATTTGCATAAATCCAAACGGTGTTGTCTCACATAGCTATGGTGGATTGGTTCTTTAAGTACGCGACGTTCGTTCCAGCAACAAAGGACTTCCCAGCTGAGGAGGCGGCTTGGCTATTCCTAAAGCACATCAAGTAATGGGGCAGAACGTTGACAATCATGAGCAATCACAATCCTCAATTCACTAGGAGATTTTGAACTAAGCTCTTTTAGTTGTTAGAGTCAAAGCCTTAACTTCTTTACAAGTCTACATCCCCAAATCACAGTTAGACAAAGAGAGTGAATGTGCTTTTGAGTTGTACTTCAGACACTACATGAGCACAATGCAAGAGGATTGTGCGAAGTTGATTGATGGAGCCTAGTTATCCTATAACCTGCAACGAAGTGAGTTTACAAACCAAAGTCCTTTCAAGATCATGACAGGGTAACAACCACTCACTCTAAGTATGGTTGCAACGAGCTATCAAGGGCTACCCCCATCGGCTTCCAAGTTTGCTAAGGAGTGGTAGGAACAAGTGGACTTGATAAGGACTTTTCTACACAAGGCCTCAAAGCGCACGAAGAAATGGGCCGATAACAAGTGACGACACATGGATTACCAAGTTGAGGATTTGGTGTTGGCAAAATTACAATTAGTTCTTCAATACCGAGATATGCACATGGGATTGATCCATCGCAATGATGGACCATTCTGAGTGTTGCAACGAGTCGGGAAGGTAGCATATACTGGAGCTCCCATCGAAACTAAAGGTACATTCAATGTTACAGTGTGCTTAAACCTTTTTTCATGTAGATCAATAAGACACAGATCGAGGAGAGTCACAATGGGTATCTTTTGGAGCTAAAACCTCATATGATCATGATATAAATTTCATCTGGTAAACGAGTTAGATGAAAGCAGTATTATGCACCAAAGTGAGAATATTTGATTTGATGGAATGGTCTACCGGAGTGTAGTTGGGAACCTATGGAAGCTCTTTGGCGATTCAAAAAGCTTATCAATACATTCCCGGTTGAAAATGCGACGAGAGTATTGCCTGATAAGGTGGAGAAGAATATCATGGTCTGGAGGTTTCCGGACACGAAGGATTGAAAATGATCCAAGAAGACTAGGCAAGCCTTTATAGTTTTCTCTAGAACATTCCTAGAGATCAGCCATATCGTCAATGTACATAATTTTAAAGTGTTATTGTAATAAATGCAGATAGTTAGTAGATTGAAAGATAGAATTTTCGCCTTTAGATTGAAGAGATGCCTATGATGGTAATCTAAAGAGTACTTGTATATTAAGAGTGCGTTTGGTAATATCTTTGTTCATGGGAATAATTTCTTTTCAATTTTTTTTTTTATTTCTCCTCATTGAAACATTTTATGAATAAAACAACGCATTTAATAATTGCACAATATTTCTATTCTCGAAATAGAAAAATAATAGAAATGTGTTTGGTACACCATACAAGTTTTTGTTGTGATGTAGAATTTTTTTAATTTTTAATATTTTTTTTTTTGAGATTTTTCTTTTCTTTTTTCCTTTCTTTTTTTCCTCTCTTCTTCTTCTGCTGCCAGCTGTGGTTGTGGCCATCAGCTACCATCCATCGCCAATGGGCAACGGTGGCGAGGGGCGGCAGGTAGCGAACAACGGCAAGCAGCAGGCAACACCGAAGAAGACAAAGAGAAAAGAAGGAATGATTTATTTTATAAATTGTTATTGGGAACAAAAAGTTACTTTTTTTTTATTTCTTATTTTTATTCCAAATTTATTCATTAGCAACTTTTCTATTCTAGGGAATAAAAAAATTGATTGACGTTATCAAATGGATTTCTGTTCTTTTATTTTTCTTTTATTTCAAGGAGTAAAAAAATAAATAAAAAAAATAGAGGAATAGAAATGTTACAATGTGAAACCTTAGGGGTCTCCTCCCTCCCTTTTATTTGCATCATCTCTCAAGTATAGAATCAAGAAATTCTCTCTCCAAAAGAATTTCCCTCAACGATCTCTATGAGTGGGTGAGAAATACTGACTTTTGAAGAAAGTAAAAAAGCCGTATGGATAAAGGAACGATAGATCAACCAACCGTGACATATGACTCTCATTAACGAAATTCATTGCCACTGGTTCAGAGAAGATTGAGTGAGAATGATTTGCCATTATAAGTTTGTTAATCAGGATGGTATGATGTACAAGTATATAAAATGTCTTCAAAGATGAACAGAAGAGCATCCCACGAATCCATCATCGGCCCCTGTGGCTGGCACATCAAGTCCGCAAATAATGGTCATGTAATCTCCCTTTTCCCTTCAACTTAAAGGAGATCATATCCACATTCAAAGATGAGGGTTGCAGCGATGTCATCGAATTCTTCCAAACGACACAATGAAACAGAGCTGTCTTTTTTCTTCTCATTTAATTGATAAGAACGGCACTGATTAGTTAATTGGCCTATCCGTGGTTCACGCATGCGATCGAATTTAAGCAAACAGCACAAGAAAATGACGACAATTTTCAGCATGCAAGGTCTAAGGCCAGACTTTCTTATCTTGTTTTGGTTAAGAAGTTATCGTGCAAATTCATCAAATGTGGCCTGCTTGCTGGCAGCTTGCGTGAAGTCACTTGACCTGACCAGTCACCAGAATTTTTCATAAGCCAAAGGAATTACGGAGTCAACGGAACGCATGCACGGAACACATTTAGTATCCGACCGTACTCTTCTCAAGAATAAATTCAGTAGAATACTCTTCCACAAGATTGCGAGGTTAAATTATGACAAGAAGCTGATAAAGGAATATCAGGTATGTTCATCAACTACTATATCCTATGGACCAAATCATAATGAACAATATCTGGTTTTGCCTGCAGATTGTGTAAGATATCGAGCAACTAATAAATCATCCACTTCTTATTCCAATCACTAAAAACAATCGTTTGCTGAAATGGAGTACATAATGGATTTTCCATACCTTGAGTTCCTCAACTGAAAACCAATCTCTCTATATACACACCCTACGCTCATAAAAGTACTGAACGACGCAATAAAAGCCTATAATTCTAGAAAAGGTACTCAGCTTGTTCTTGTGTTCGTAAAGCATAATTAACCTTACTTATTCAATCTTCTCCGATGCACAAACCAAGTCCTGATTCGGTCTGGAAGGGCAAAGAATTTCAACAAATTACACAATTTGGGGTCTCTTCTGGGGGCACGCAGTAATATGTGACCGGCGTAGAATAGTATGCTTCATAGGCTTTTACGAGATTGGCGACTTGATCGTCCTTCTTTCCCTCGTCTTTCTTGCCATCATCGTCCTTGGCTGCTCCAACGCTCACGATTTCTGTGTGCCAAGATTTCCTCAGTTTGTTCACCACCTTGACAGGGTCGAAATCGCCGGATACCGTCAGTTTGTTGTCCTTCGAGTCCATAGACAGAGACCCAATCCCTGGAAAGCATTATGTGAGAAAGGTTAGTGATAAAGCCGAACATTTCAAGCGCAAGATGATTAGTAATTACAGTGACATTTGAACATTCAGTGAGAGAATGAAGGGGAAAAACAGAGGGGGGGGGGGAGGATAGAGCCAATACCTCCAAAACCAGAAACTATTTGCATGGCCTTGCTCCTGTCTCTGTCATCGTGTAGATTCACCTTCACCACCAACTTCTGCAAAAGTTTGAGGAAAGCAAAACCCAGTTATACTTTTGAGTAAATATCAATCTCTCACGAGGACGACTGAACTCGACATTCACGAGTGGTGCGACCGACTAGCGTTTAAAAAAGTTGGCCATATATAACCAACAATGAATAAGAATTCGAAGCATCATTTGGAATTCCGAGCATTCTTATTCACATAAACAGATACAATCATGCTATGCGATAAACAATTACAGCAGCAAAGAAGCAAACGATAACTCATGAAGCTTGAGACGAGAGATACCAAGAGAAGTGTTCAAGAAAACCCAGGAGAGAGTCACATCAAAACCCCATCTCACAGAAGTGAACAAGATACACATAATATGCAAAGAAAAGAGGGAAGTTCTTGAAGGACTTCAAGATATCTCACCTTCATTTCTCTTGGGTTTCAAGAACTGAGATTGTGACTGCTCTGACTTTTGATTTGGAAGCTAGAGACACTCGAAGGACAGTCGGAGCAAGTTGAAATTGAGTGTGTGCACGTATCGGGGACGAAAGGGGTTGCTTTATATAGAGTGGCGAGCATGAGAGGAGTGCGTGAAGAGGAGAAGTTTCTTGGAGGACGCGGTGCGGAGAACAAAGGACAAATTATTGACCAGTCAATACAATAACGAGTCGAGGGAAAGAGCCACCCCGTTTCTCAGTAAAATAACGAGTCGAGGCGATCGAAAACAGAGGATCGCCACTTTAGGAAGAGAGAGAGAGAGAGAGAGAAGGACAGAGGCGAGTCGCCCCTCACGACTCGGGGGCTTTTGAAGTGAATCGGTCGAGTCGCCCCTCGCGACTCGGTGACTTTTGAAGCAGTGAGTCTTGAATGTTGGCAACGGACTCAGTTTAGGCAGTTGACGGGTTCAAGCTTTCGCTGGATAGAATTGCATTGCGATTTTGCACGTACGCATCTCTTCAATCTAATTTAAACGACATTCTAGAATTGAAAATCTTTATCGATGGGGATAATCACCGGATCCGTCCTCAACTTATTTATTATATGAATATCAATTTGGTTCTAAATTTTTCAATTCGTTGACGTAATCCTAAATCTCGCAAGTGCAATTCTAATGTGATCATTCCGATCAATCTGTCACAAAAATTGTATGCCTGTTGTCCCACATGGCACGCCAATGCGGATAGCCTTGTTGGAAACACAACGTCATCAAGCAATTTCTGAGGGACAATCGTGTTAGAATTCGATGCACAATCACAGGAAAATCAATAATAAAAGCAAGAAAGAGAATTTGAGACACAACTTTTTTTTATCCCGGTTCACTCTTAAATTAGGGTTATGTCTAATAGAGGATTCCACTATAATTGACACATCGCATATATCTCTCAAATTCAAAAGAAAGAGATTAGATATACCTAGTTGTTCATCATGGGTCCAAGTCTAAACTACCAATAAAATATATGCTCAAATCATAAAAATCCTTTGGCAACTTGGGGGTGCTTCCCTCACGACCCCTACTGGGGTGGCCTCAGACTTTGCCTGCTTATCAACGAGTAGGAATCCCGTGTCATCCTATCAATGAGGATAATGGACCACACTCCCATAAACTAGCCTCAGAAGGACTGCATTGAAATCCCATGCAAAGCTTCCGGGACTTCATCAGCAAAAAATTCGAAATTGAATTGACAATCCCTGCGATAGAGATTCCAATCTAAATCCATAATTTTTTCTTTTAAAAATGTGCTGAGATCAACTATCGATATATAGAGGCACTCCACGTTCCGTCTCAACTCTTTAAGAGTTAATGATAGGGAAATCTTGCAACACGAGGGCAAATCGAAATTAACGGGAGAGGGGTCGGGACAAAGGACGGACGATCGGACCGGAAGCGAATCAGACATTACTCTCTACATCATCTCTGTGAAACTGCCATCCTTGGGCATTTATTATTTTTAAAATTTTTGACAAAAAATGTGAAAGATAATAACCTTTTTGCTCGCGCAAAGGAGCTTTTTCTTCAATCGTAAAACATGAATTCTCCCGACAAGTACGCGTTTCACACACGTGATCGATCCCATCCTCTCTATTTTCTTATTATTATTCTTTTTTGCATTTTTGTGTTCCTTCACATTGACGTTGAAGTCCAGGTCTTGGTCAATGAATTATTATTTAATCATAGTGCGATCACATCAGTCGGAATTCTGGCAGCTATAGATTATAGTCCATTCCGCTAATGTAAAAATAAGGGCCGTGATAAACTACTTTTCAGTAGATCGAACGATCTATGCTACGAGCTGATCTGAGGAGGGCGATATCTTTGCATAGACGTGGCCCGCTCTCTTCGACGCCTTTCTCTAGCTGAATCTTAGGCGTGTCCGTCTATCATGTATTACTTGACTTTAAAAAATATTTTCTTACACAAAATAATTATTTATATCACTTGAAATAATTAATTTATAAAAATATTTTCGTTATTTACTAATAATTTATGTTATAATATTTTCGTAAATAATAAGAATACTTTTCGTTCATTCATTTTTGTGAAAGATACGAGCAATCATTTTTAGAGATAGGAAGTATTGTTCATAACATTTACAAATATGAATGAAGAAAAAGTGCTTTCATTTTCGACGAAAACTTTCCAACATAAATTACAATTACTAATGAAGAATTTTTTTCTCTGTTAATTATTTCAAGCGATCACTTACAGAAAATTATATTCCAAATAATTCATTTTCAACAAAGAGTCTTTAACTACCCGATCTTTCGTTTTCTTCCTCTAGTTAGACATTAAATATCGAAATCATACTACACCAACAGGGGGACCTAATTATACTCCTCTTCCCTTCCTTCTTCCTTCGGCTGATTGTTGGCCTCAAGCAAGCCTTGCCCACGCTGGATTTGGCAAGGGCCTCACCCATGGTCTATGAGGCTCAATATCAAAAAGGCGTTTGATCGGTTAAAGCAAGTGATGACTAAGGAACTAGTGCTTGTAGTGCCTAACCACTCAAAGCCCTTTGAGGTAGAGATTAATGCCTCCAATTATGCTATTGGTGGTGTTCTAATGCAAGAAGGACACCTAGTGACGTTTGAATCAAGTAAGATGAATTGGACTGAATGGCGATACATGGTCCAAGAGAAGGCAATGATGATGGTGGTGTATTGCCTTCGGACATGGCAACATTATCTCATGAGATCGTGGTTTGTGGCGAGTGCTAACAACGTTGCCACGAGCTACTTGTAAACCCAAAAGAAGTTGATTCTAAAGCAAGCTTGTTAGCAAGACTTCCTTGTGAAGCTTCACTATGTGCTGCAATACGACCCTAAGAAGGCCAACTCCTTGGTCGACGTACTTAGCCGAAAGACGGAGCTAGCAACCATCAGTCGATGTCCATGGACCGAGCACATCAAGGAGGGGGCCATGACACAACCTAACCACCAAGGCACTCCTTGAGCATGCACAAGAGGCCAAGACTCGACAATTCTAATGTGAGTGTGATCTACTTTACACCAAGGGGTGACGACTGTACGTGTTGCTTCATGGGAAGCTATGGAAAGAGGTGCTCTGCGAGTACCGCAATTCTAAGTGGGCGGGTTATTCAAGGATCCACCGTATGATGGCACTTATGGAAAAATCTTACTTTTGGCTGCACCCACACACCGATGTGGATGCTTCTGTGAGGATGTGTCTTGCATGCCAACAAGATAAGGTAAGGCCCTATGAGACACTTCCTATTCTGAAGTGTCCATGGTTGAGTGTCTCCATGGACTTCATTGTGAATTTGCTAAGTCCAAAGGGTGTCGGACTCTCGTGATTGTGGTGGATCGCTTCTTTAAGTATGCCACATTCATGGTAGCAACAAAGGACTTCCCAACTGCAGTTTAGCTATTCCTAAATCACATTATCAAGTATCAGGGCATACCATGGACAATTATGAGTGACCGCAATCCTCAATTCACTGGGAGATTCTGGACCAAGTTCTTTAAGCTGCGAGAGTCGAAGGCTCAACTTCTTCAAGAGTCTACATGCCCAAATCGACGGTTGGACAAATGAGTGAATGACTCTTGGAGTTGTATTTTAGACACTGCATGAGCACAATGCAAAAGGATTGTGTGAAACTGATTGACATAGCCCAGTTATCCTATAGCTTGCAGCGAAGCGAGTCTACAAACCAAAGGTCCTTCAAAGATCATGACGGGGCAACAATCACTTACTCTGAGTATAGTTGCAACGGGCTATCAAGGGAGTAGCCCATCGACTTAAAAGTCCGCTAAGCAGTGGCAAGAACAAGCAGACTTGGTAAGGACTTGTCTATACAAGGCCTTGAAGCGCATGAAGAAATGGGACCACAAGAAGCGACGACACATGGAGTACCAAGTTGAGGACCTGGTGTTAGCAAAACTACATTTACTTCTTTGATACCAAGACGCGCACAGGGGATTGATTTGTAGCTATGAAGGGTCATTACAAGTGTTGTAACAAGTTGGGAAGGTATCATACACCGGAGCTCCCGCTGAAACAAAAGGTACATTCGATGTTACATGTGAGTATGCTTAAACCATTTTCATGTAGATGAAGAAAAGGCAGATCAAGGAGAGTCGCAATGGGTACCTCTTGGAGCAAAAACCTCATATGATCGTGATGTCGATTTCATGATGTTAGATCGAGTTAAATGAAAACAGTATTGTGTGCCAAAGCGAGAATATATATTTGATGGAAAGGGCCATCGGAGAACGAATGTCACGCCCCGAACCTCGAGTACGCGCACATCCCTCAGTGGTCGATCAAATTGTGACGTTCCCAAGACGCGTCGCCGACCCATTCATTTTATACACATGCGGAAGCGAATTAAACACTCTCCAGACAACAAACAAACATGGGATAGAAAAGCAGGACAGTCAATTAACACTAAACATATTTTATAAACAGACCAGGTTTATATACGAAACCAGTCAGTTCTACCAGTCTATACACAAAAGTCTAACTCAAAAAAGACTACTGAGTCATCTAAACTCCAGACTCTGCAGTCATCGGCTCTAGGTCCTCCACAACATCATAAAGGGTATCAATATCTATAGGGTGCCCTACTTCCAACTCCCCGGTCCTGACGGGAGGCTCGTCAAAACCCTGTATGGGACCCTCTTGACCCCCTTGAGGAAAGTTAATAAACCACGCTTTGTATCGGTGAGGTACCAACTGAGGTAGGCCCTTTTTGACCTAGACCGTGGTCTCAACCAACTCACAGGTCAGGTTAGTCTCGGGAATAGGGAAATAGGAGTGCTGAAAGTCAATCTCCCGTGGGACCCCATAATGTATGTGACGTACTTCCATCTAGGGACTTGTAAAATTTTAAACCACAACAGGGTGAGACAATGTCTCAGCGAGTCTACACCTTAAACCCCAACTAGAAAGAAAATTCACCTAGAGGCAGCCTAAACACACATCATATAAGACTTACCTCGTCTCAAAGACATCCTTGCATGTCGGTACAACTCATATAAAAGATGCATACAGTAAATGCACTCAGTAATTGGAACACTTCACTTTCATGTATCAATCAATCACAAGGGTCCCGATTATAAGGCCAAATCGTTTTGACACGTTCCATTCTGTGCCACATAATTTCGTTCCATAATTAGACGCGGTTATATCAATCACCCAAGTGTGTTCCAATTAGTTACGACCTTACGGCCACGGCCTACTCAACAGTCGGCGGTCATCCGGCATAACTGGGCGTCGTCCCGCTTCACCGAGCACGGCAATGTCTACCTCTAAACAGCATTCCCGAAGGAGCATCGGCCCAGCCTCCATTGCGACTGGCATTCGTTGACAATGGGCATTCCTGAAGGAGCATTACCCTCGATTTTCATCGAGTGACAGGTTCTCATAGCAATCACACGCACATCCATGTCCGGCCAAGAACATCGTGCTTTGCACTCAGATACTTCCATTTCAAATAATGGACTTGGCATATTTTCTTCATATTAAAAACACCCGGTAAAATAATTGTGCGTGGACACACGATCAGATTGAACCATAAAACGTGATATACTCTCTTTTAAAAATTCCACGATTTTATATGGTACTTAAAATATTTTTGGTGTCAAAACCCGACACCTGGTATTTTTCTAATTAAAAAATCAAAATTTCCTATTTTCGAAATAACAATTAAAATTATCATCCAACACTTAATTGCATAAATTATCAATCAATTGCATGAACCAATACAACAACGACGATCAGCACGAGATTCTGACGACCGGCTATCCCGGTATAATTTTAAACTAATTAATAAATAATTAAATAAATTGCATTTAGTTAAATAAATTACAAAATATTTAAATTAAACCATTAAATTAAATTAACATAAGCTAATCTAACCACCTAAGTGCACTAATTAAGGTCTACAGGAGAGTGAAGCCAGTTGGGAGCCTATGGAAGCTCTCTAACGATTCAAAAAGCAAATCGATGCATTCCCCGCAGAAAATACGATAAGGGCATTGCCCGATTAGGTGGAGGAGAATATCCTGGTCCGAAGGTTTCCCATGCACAAAGGACTGACAATGATCCTAGAAGATCGGGTGATCCTCTCTAGTATTCTCAAGGATATTCCTAGGACGAGCAATATTGTAAATGTACATTACTCCGAAGTGTTCCTATAATAAATGCACATAGTTGGTATATAGGAAGATAAAAATTTTCATCGTTAGATTGATGAGATATCTATGGTTGTAATCTAAAGAGTACTTGTATTTAAAGAAGTCTCCTCCTTTTATTTGGATCATCTCACAAATATTTAAAATTCAGAGATTCTCTCTCCAAAAGAATTTCTCTCCACCATTTTCATGAGTGTGTGAGATATGCTAACTTGGAAAGAAATTACTCAAGCCATATGGGTAAGAGAATGCTAGATCAACCGGCCAGTGACATATGACTCTCGTTAATGAAATCCATTACTACTTGCTCGGAGAGGATTGAGTGAGAATGATTCGCCGTTATAAAGTTTGTTAACTAGGATGGTATGATTTACAAGTATATATCATGTCTTCAAATATTAACAAAAGAGCACCCCGCGATCCATCCTCGGTCCTGTGGCAGGCCCATCAAGTCCGCAAATAATGGTCATAAAAGCTCCCTTTTCCCTTCAACTTATAGGGAAATATATCTGCAATCATTGATGAGGGTTGTAGCGACGTAATCAGATACTTCCAAACGATGCAGTGAAATACAGCTGTCTTTTTTGTTCTCATTTAATTGATAAGAACGGCACTGGTTAGTTAAATGGCCCATCCGGGGTTCACACTCGCGATCAAATTTAAGCAAGCAACACAAGAAAACAACAACAATTTTCGGCATGCACGGTCTAAGGCCACACTTTCTTATCTTTGTTTGGTTAAGAAGTTTTCGAGTAATTTCAGCAAGTAAAACCTGCTTGTTTGCAGCTTGCCTGAAGTCACTTGACCTAATTAGTCACCAGAATTTATTATATGCCAAAGCAATTCTTAAGTCAACGAAACATAAGCATGGATCACATTTAGTATTTGACCGTACTTTTTTCGAGAATATTATAATTCATCATAATGATAATATTCCCGTCACCGAAAACAATCATATGTTGAAACGGAGTACATAATGGATTTTTCATAACTTGAGTTCCTCAAGTGAAAACCAATCTCTCTATATGTATACACCCTACACACATGCATGTAGCGAACGACGCAATAAAAGCCTATAATTCTAGAAAGGGTACTCCACTTGTTCTTGTCTTCATAAGGCATGATCAACCTTACTTATTCAATCCTCTTCGCTGCACAAACCAAGTCCTGATTCGGTCTGGAAGCGCAAAGAATTTCAACAAATGACACAATTTGGGGTCTCTCCTGGGGGCACGCGGTAATATGTGACCGGCGTAGAATAGTATGCTTCATAGGCTTTTACGAGATTGGCGACTTGATCGTCCTTCTTGCCCTCTTCTTTCTCGCCCTCGTCTTTCTTGCCATCATCTTCCTCGGCTGCTCCAACGCTCACGATTTCTGTGTGCCAAAATTTCCTCAGTTTGTTCACCACCTTAACAGGGTCGAAATCACCGGATACCACAGTTTGTTGTCCTTCGAGTCCATAGACAGAGACCCAATCCCTGAAAAGCATTATGTGAGAAAGGTTAGTGATAAAGCCGAACATTTCAAGCACAAGATGTTTAGTTATTATAGTGACGATTTGAACATTTAGTGGGAGACTAAGGGGAAAAACAGAGAGCGGGGGAGAGAGAGAGAGAGAGCCAATACCTCCAAAACCAGAAACTACTCGCATGGCCTTGCTCCTGTCTCTGTCATCATGTAAGTCCACTTTCACCACCAACTTCTGCAAAAGTTTGAGCAAGGCAAAACCCAATTAGATTTTGAGTAAATATCAATCTTTAAGGTGACGACTGAACTCGACATTCACAGGTGGTGTGATAAGACTAGCGTTTAAACAAGATAAGAATTCGAAGCATCATTTCATATTCCGAGCATTATTACTCACATAAACGCATAAAATCATGGTATGCGATAAACAATTACAGCAGCAAAGAAACAAACGATGACTCATGAAGAGATGCCAAGAAAAGTGTTCAAGAAAGCCCAGGAGAGAATACCATCAAGAACCCTATCTCACAGGAGTGCATAAATACACACTATGCCAAAAAGACAACTTCTTGAAGGACAAAAGGAATCTCACCTTCATGTCTCTTGGGTTTCAAAGACTGAGATTGGTATCTGCTCTAACTTTTGATTTGGAAACTATAAACACTCGAAGGACACTCAGAGCAAAGTAAAAATTGAGCGAGTGCACGTATCGTAGTAGACGAAAGGGATTGCTTTATATAGTGGCGAGCATGAGGGGAGTGCGCGAAAGTAAGAAGTTTCTTGGAGGACGCGATGCAGAGAACGAAGGGACAAATTATTGACCAGCACAGATTTGGGAGACCACACGGTTTCTCAGACAATTAACGAGTCGAGACGATGGAAAACAGAGGATTGCGACTTTATTTTTTATTTTTTTAATTCCTTCCATGATTCCTTAATTTTATCAAATAATAAACTATATTAGTATTCCTAAAGCATGTAATAATATAGATTATAATATATATACAAATTATAGAGTAGAAACAAATTCAAATATATAAATAAATATACGAAAAAAAAGACCAAATATAGATTAAGATTTTATATCCGACTTTATTTTATCTTGGACAAGAACTAAACATAAGATATAATTTGGTCCTAACTTTTATAATAAGTACCAAATGTAGCCTAAGACTTTGTGATAGGAAAATCTTCCAGCACGAGGACAATCAAATAATGGGAAAAAGAGACGAGTTCAGGACAAAAGACGGACCATAACCATAATGGAAGCTGACATAACTCTACGTGCCACCTCTGTGAAAATGCCAACATTGGCTACGATCTTTTGACATCTTTGCTCGTGCAAAGGAGCTTTTGCTTCAATAGTAAATTGTGAAAGATTGAAAAAGCAATATGAAATCTCTAGGAAAACACGCGTTTCATGCCCGGGATCGATCCCTATCTCAAAATGTCGTCGTCTCCATCGTCTATGATTAGGGCCCTGTCTTTTTATTTTTATTTTTTATTATTCTTCTTTTGGATTTTTACGTTCCTTGACGTAGACGTTGAAGTCCAAGTCTAGGTCAATGAATTATAATTTAAATATAGTCCGATCACATCTGCCATAATTTCTGGCATCGCTGGTTCATATTTAGCTATGATAAAAATAAGGGCCATGATAAACTGCGTTTTAGCATATCGAACGATCCAAGCTACAAGTTGATTGTATCGGGGTGGCCCGCTCTCTTCGACATCTATCTCTCGCTAAATCTTAGGCCCGTCCGTCTTGCATACATGATTTTGAAAAACGTTTTCTTAAAAGATAATCATTTATATTGTTAAAAATGATTAATTAATGAAAAGTATTTTCGTTATTGACAATAATTTCTTTCTAAACATTTTCATGGATAATGAAAATACTCTTTGATCATTTATATTTTTGAGCGATACAAACAATTATTTTTAGGAGCGGAAATTATCGTGTGTATCGTTTATAAATATTAATGAAGGAAATAGTGTTTTCATCATCCATGAAAACGTTCAAACATAAATTGTTGTCAATAATGGAATTTTTTTGGGATATGTTCAGCGAAGTCCTAAAACTTGTTAAGGAAGTGCAATTGAGTCCTAAAACTTACAAAAAGTGCAATCAAGTCCTAAAACTTATCAAGTTGGTTCAATTGAGTCCTAAAGTTAACGCTGTTAGTTTTTTCCGTTAAAAATGCTGACGTGGCATTTTAAATAATTTTTATTTTCCACGTGGATATTTAAATTATTTTTTATTCATTTTTTTAAAAAATTAGATTAAAAATTTAGATTTATTCATTTTATCTTATTTTCACCAAAAACTAAAAAGAAAAGTTAAAAAAATTATTTTTAAAAATTGTTAAAAAAAAATCAACTTCTCTCCCCCGCCGCCGCCTATCGCCGGAGGGGCCGGGCGACGGTCGTCGGCCCGGGCGGGGTGGCCGGCCCTCGCCCGGCCGGGCGAGGCCTCGCCGGCCCCGGGCGAAGGGCGGCGACCGTCGCCAACCTTGGGCTAGGCCTCGTCGGCCCTCGCTCGGGGCCGGCGAGGGCGGGCGATCGCCGCCGGCCCCCGTGAGGGCCGGCGAAGACTCGCCCAGGACGGGCGACGGCTGCCGGCCCCGCGAGGGCCGACGAGGGCCGGCGACCGTCGCCGGCCCCTCCGGCGATGGGAGGCGGCGAAAGTCCACCGGTGTCTTTTTTTTTTTTTTGAACAGTTTTATGTTTTTTAAATAAATTTAGATTTTCCTTTTTAGTTTTTAATCTATTTTTTTAAATATTTTGAATAAAAATAATTTAAAAATCCATATAAAAAATAAAAAATTCATTTAAAATGTGACGTCAGCGCCACGTCAGCAATTTCCGTTAACTTTCTTGACGGTGTTAACTTTAGGACTCAATTGAACCAACTTGACAAGTTTTAGGACTTGATTGCACTTTTTGTAAGTTTTAGGACTAAATTGCACTTCTTTGACAAGTTTTAGGACTTCTATTGAACATATCCCAATTTTTTTTCCTCAGCTAATTATTTTAAGCAATTGCTTACAGAAAAATATATTCCAAATCACTCATTTTTAACAAAAAGTCTTTAAATACCCAATCCTCCATTTTCTTCCTCTAGTCAAACATTATATATCTAGATCATACTACACCGGTGGCCAAGACTTAGTTATACTTCCCTTCCCTTCCTTCTTCCTCCGACCGGTCACCAGCCTCGCCGAGGCGAGGTGCGATGTCAAAAGGCGTTACATCGACTAAAGCAAATTATGACTGAAGAACCAATGCCCGTATTGCCCAACCACTCAAAGCCATATGAGGTAGGGATTGATACCTTCAATTATGTTATTGGTGGTGTTCTAATGCAAGAACGACACCCGATGGCGTTTGAATCAACAAAGCTGAATGAGACCGAAGGACAATTCGTGGTCCAAGAGAAAGCAATGACGGTGGTGGTGTACTACATTTGCACATGGTTGTTGAGAAAACTCTTATTAGGTTTTGAAATTGGCAAAACTTTCATATTCTTATTCTTATTCTGAAGAGTAGTAAATTTCTAAAGTTATATCATAAACTCTTGTCCAAGTCTATTCTTTCTAGAAGTCTTTCTTACTCTAACACAATCCCGACTGAAATCGAGTCCAGAACGAAGATATAATCAGACTCAGATTTATTGATCTTGCGACAAGAATTCAGTATGAACATAATAGGGATTTATTCTTTCATATCTGGCTCTTTGGCGAAAAATTTCACTTACCTTTTATAAATACATTGATGGAATCAATCACAAATTGATAAAATCAATATTGAAGACAAGTTCCTTTTTGAGAAGCATCTATTTACGGAATCCTAGATTCTAATTGTATGGGCGACCAAAATCAACCATGAAATACATGATTTTGAAAAACGTTTTCTTAAAAGATAATCGTTTGTATCGTTTAAAATGATCAGTTAATGAAAAGTATTTTATTGACAATAATTTTTTTCTAACTTTTCGTGGATAATTAAAATACTCTTCGATCATTCATTTTTTTTTTTTTTAGCAATACAAATAATCATTTTGTGGAACGGAAAGTATCGTGCATATCGTTTATAGATATGAATGAAGGAGATAGTGTTTTCATCATCCAAGAAAATGTTCAAACATAAATTATTGTCGATAATAAAAACTTTTTTCATTGGCTAATCATTTTAAGCAATTGCTAATAGAAAAATATATGCCAAATCACTTATTTTTAACAAAAAGTCTTTAAATACCGAATCCTTTGTTTTCTTCCTCTTGTCAAACATTAAATATCTAGATCATGCTACATCGGCGGCCAAGACTTAGTCATACTTCCCCTCCCTTCCTTCTTCCTCCAACTAGTTACCAGCCTCACCCATGTTCGGTGAGGCGTGATGTCAAAAGGCATTAGATCGGCTAAAGCAAATTATGATCGAAGAACCAATGCCCATACGGCCCAACAACTCAAAGCCCTATAAGGTAGAGATTGACGCCTTCAATTATGCTATTGGTGGTGTTCTAATGCAAGAAGGACACTCGATGGCGTCTGAATCAAGGAAGTTGAATGAGACCGAAGGACGATTCATGGTCCAAGAGAAGGCAATGATAGCAGTGGTGTACTATATTTGCACATGGTAACATCATCTCTTAGGGTTGCGGTTCACAGCAGAGATTGACAATGTCACTAGGAGCTACTTCCAAACCCAAAAGAAGCTGATTCCAAAGCAAGCTCTTAAGCAAGACTTCCTTACAGAGCTTGACTATGTGCTGTAGTACATGCCTAAGAAGCCCAATTGCGTGGTTGATGCACTTAATTGAAAGATGGAGTTGGTAGCCATCAATCGACCCAAATGTCCATGGACCAAGCGCACTCCCAACAAACGAGGGCAAGACTCGACAATTCGATGTGAGGGTGATTTACTCCATACCAAGGGATGACGATTGTACATGCTACTTCATGGGAAGCTACGGTAGGAGATGCTACGCGAGTACCGCAATTCCAAGCGGGTAGGTTATCCAAGGATCCACTACTTCATGGCACTTAAGGAGGATCATTACATTTGGCTGCCCTTGCATGATGATGTGGACGCTTATGTGAGGACATGTCTTGTTTGCCGACGAGACAAGCTCGAGCAACGGTTGCCGGCAGGGCCCATGACCCACTTCCTATCCTGAAGCATGCATGGTAAAGTATCTCCATGGACTTCATTATGAATTTTCCTAAAGTTTAAAGGGTGTCAGACTCTCATGGCTACGGTGGATCAGTTCGTTAAGTACATAATGTTAGTGCTAGCGATAAAGGACTTCCCAATTGAGGAGGCGATTCGGCTATTCCTAAACACATTGTCAATATTGGGGCATAACACAGACGATTGTGGGCGACCACGATCCTCAAGTCACTTTGAGATTCTAGACCGAACTCTTTAAGTTGCTGATTTGAAGCCTCAACTTTTCCACAAGTCTACATCCCTAAATTGTTGGTCAAATAGGGAGGATGAATAAGCTATTGGATTGTGTGAAGTTGGTCGACATAGCCCAGTTATCCTATAAGCTACAATGAAGCGGGTCTATTAGCCAAAGTCTTTATAAGATCATGACAGCACAACAACCACCCACTCTGAGTATAGTTGCAACGAGCTATTGAGGTAGTAGCGCAGTTGCTAAGAATTTGTCTGCATAAGGCCTCAAAGCAATTAAGAAATGAGTTGACAAGAAGCAACGGCACATGGAGTACCAAGTCGAGCATTTAGTGTTGGCAAAACCACACTTTGTTCTTTGATACCAAGACATGCATAGGGCATTGATCTGTCACTATGAAGGGTCACTTTGAGTGTTGCAATGAGTCGGAAAGGTAGCATTTATTGGAGCTCTTGCTGAAACTTAAGGTACATTCGATTTTACATGTGAGTATGCTTAAACCTTTTTTATGTATATGAAGAAGATCTGGATCGAGGAGAGTTACAATGGTTACCTCCTGGGCCAAAAACCTCGTATGGTCGTGATCTCATGAAAGAGGCATTGTGTGTTGAAGTGAGAATATTTGATATGATGAAAGGCTCTATCGGAGAGTAAAGTTAGTCGAGAACCTATGGAAGCTCTTTGGCAATTCAAAAAGCCAATCCGATGCATTCCATGCCAAAAATGAAATAGGGGTGTCACCCGATTAGGTGGAGGAGAATATCATGGTCCAGAGGTTTCTCATGCACAAAGGACCAAGAATGATCCTAGAAGATCGGCGATCCTCTCTAGTATTCTCAAGAATATTCCTAGGACGAGCAATATTGTAAATGTACATTACTCCGAAGTGTTCCTATAATAAATGCACATAGTTGGTATATAGGAAGATAGAATTTCCACCGTTAGATTGATGAGATATCTATGGTTTGAATCTAAAGAGTACTTGTATATAAAGATGTCTCCTCCTTTTGTTTGGATCATCTCACATATATTTAAAATTTAGAGATTCTCTCTCCAAAAGAATTTTTCTCCACCATCTTTGTGAGTGTGTGAGATATGCTGACTTGGAAAGAAATTACTCAAGCCATATGGGTAATAGAATACTAGATCAATCGGCTTGTGACATATGACAATCGTTAATGAAATCTATTACTACTGGCTCGAAGAAGATTGAGTGAGAATGATTCGCCATTATAAAGTTTGTTAACTAGGATGGTATGATTTACAAGTATATATCATGTCTTCAAAGATTAACAAAAGAGTACCCCGCGATCCATCCTCGGTCCTGTGGCAGGCCCATCAAGTCCGCAAATAATGGTCATAAAAGCTCCCTTTTCCCTTCAACTTATAGGGAAATATATCAGCAATCATTGATGAGGGTTGTAGCAACGTCATCAAATACTTCCAAAGGATGCAATGAAATAGAGCTGTCTTTTTGTTCTCATTTAATTGATAAGAACGGCACTGGTTAGTTAAATGGCCTATCCGGGGTTCACACTCTACGATCAAATTTAAGCAAGCAACACAAGAAAACAACAACAATTTTCGGCATGCAAGGTCTAAGGCCACACTTTCTTATCTTGGTTTGGTTAAGAAGTTTTCGAGTAATTTCAGCAAGTAAAACCTGCTTGTTTGCAGCTTGCTTGAAGTCACTTGACCTAACCAGTCACCAGAATTTATTATATGCCAAAGCAACTCCTAAGTCAACGGAACATAAGCATGAATCACATTTAGTATTTGACCGTACTCTTTTCAAGAATATTATAATTCATCATAATAATAATATTCCAGTCATCGAAAACAATGGTACGCTAAAGTGGAGTACGGAATGGATTTTACATAACTTGAGTTCCTCAAGTGAAAACCAATCTCTCTATATTATACACCCTACACACATGCATGTAGCGAAGGACACAATAAAAGCCTATAATTCTAGAAAGGGTACTCCACTTGTTATTGTCTTCGTAAGGCATGATCAACCTTACTTATTCAATCCTCTCCGCTGCACAAACCAAGTCCTGATTCGGTCTGGAAGCGCAAAGAATTTCAACAAATGACACAATTTGGGGTCTCTCCTGGGGGCACGCGGTAATATGTGACCGGCGTAGGATAGTATGCTTCATAGGCTTTTACGAGATTGGCGTCTTGATCGTCCTTCTTGCCATCATCTTCCTCGGCTGCTCCAACGCTCACGATTTCTGTGTGCCAAGATTTCCTCAGTTTGTTCACCACCTTGACAGGGTCGAAATCACCGGATACCGTCAGTTTGTTGTCCTTCGAGTCCATAGACAGAGACCCAATCCCTGGAAAGCATTATGTGAGAAAGGTTAGTGATAAAGCCGAACATTTCAAGCACAAGATGTTTAGTTATTACAGTGACGATTTGAACATTTAGTGGGAGACTAAGGGGAAAAACAGAGAGCGGGGGAGAGAGAGAGAGAGAGAGAACCAATACCTCCAAAACCAGAAACTACTTGCATGGCCTTGCTCCTGTCTCTGTCATCATGGAGATTCACTTTCGCCACCAACTTCTGCAAAAGTTTTAGGAAAGCAAAACCCAGTTAGACTTTTGAGTAAATATCAATCTCTCACGAGGACGACCGAACTCGGTAATCACAAGTGGTGCGATAGACTAGCGTTTAAGCAAGTTGGCCACATAAACCAATAACGAATAAGAATTCGAAGCATCATTTGGTATTCCGAGCATTCTTATTCACATAAACAGATACAATCATGCTATGATATAAGCAATTACAGCAGCAAAGAAGCAAACGATAACTCATGAAGCTTTAGACGAGAGATACCAAGAGAAGTGTTCAAGAAAACCCAGGAGAGAGTAACATCTAGAACCCCATCTCACAGAAGTGAACAAGATACCCATAATATGCAAGAAAAGAGAGAACTTTTCGAAGGACTTCAAGAAATCTCACCTTCATTTCTTTTGAGTTTCAAGAACCTCAGATGGGTGACTGTTCTAACTTTTGATTTGGAAGGTAATAACGCTCGAAGGACAGTCGGAGCAAGCTGAAACTGAGTGTGTGCACGTATCGGGGACGAAAGGGGTTGCTTTATATAGAGTGGCGAGCATGAGAGGAGTGCGTGAAGAGGAGAATTTTCTGGAGGACGCGGTGCGGAGAACAAAGGACAAATTATTGACCAGTCAATACAATAACGAGTCGAGGGAAAGAGCCACCCCGTTTCTCAGTAAAATAATGAGTCGAGGCGATCGAAAACAGAGGATCGCCACTTTAGGAAGAAGAGAGAGAGAGAGAGAGAGGCGAGTCGCCCCTCGCGACTCGGTAACTTTTGAAGCAGTGAGTCTTGAATGTTGGCGACGGACTCAGTTCAGGCAGTTGACGGGTTCAAGCTTTTCGTTGGATAGAATTGCATTGCGATTTTGCACGTACGCATCTCTTCCAGCTAATTTAAATGACATATTAGAATTGTAAAATCTTAATCGATGGGGATAATCACTAGATCCATCCTCAACTTATTTATCATATGAATATTAATTCTGTTTTAAATTTTTCAACTTCGTTGGCGTAGTCCTAAATCTCGCAAGTGCAATTCTAATGTGATCATTTTGATCAATTTGCCACCGAAATCGCATGCCTGTTGTCCCATGTGGCACGCCAATGCAGACAGCCTTGCTCGAAACAGGATGTCATTGGGCGATTTTTGAGCAACAATAGTGTTAAGATTCGATGCACAATAACAAGGAAGTCGAGAATAAAAGTGAGAAAGAAAATTCAAGACACAAGATTGTCATTCCGGTTCACTCTTAAAGTAGGGTTATATCCAATAAAGGATTTCACTATAATTGGCACATCGCATATATCTCTCAAATACAAAAGAAAAAGATTATATATACCTAGTTACTTATCATGGACATAAACTTAAACTACCAATAAAATATATGCTTAAATTATAATAATCCTTTGGCAACTTGCGGGTGCTTCCCTCACGACCCCTACTGGGGTGGCCTCGAACTCCAGCCGCTTAATGAGAAGCAAGAATCCTGTGTCATCCTATCGATAAGGAGAATGGACCACACTCCAATTAACTAGCCTTGGAAGGACTGCATTGAAATCCTGCAGCCTTCATCAACAAATTAATTCAAAATTGAATTGACAATTTGTACTATAGAGGTTTCAAGTGGAATCTGCAATTTTTTCTTTTAAAAATGCGCTGAGATCAACTATCGATTTTCTATAGCGACACTCCACGTTCTGTCTCAATTTTTTAAGAGGTAATGATAGGAAAATCTTGCAGCACCAGGGCAAATCGAAATTAACGGGAGAGGGGTCGGGACAAAAGATGGACGATCGGACCGGAATCGAAGCAGACATCACTCTTTGCATCATCTCTGCGAAAATGCCATCACTGGCATTCATTTTTTGAAATTTTTGACAAAAAATGTGAAAGGAGCTTTTCGCTCGCGCAAAGGAGCTTTTTCTTCAATCGTGAAACATGAAATCTCCAGGAAATTACGCGTTTCATACACGAGATCGATCCCATCCTGTCTATTTTCTTATTATTATTCTTTTTTGGATTTTTATGTTCCTTCACGTTGACGTTGAAGTCAAGGTCTTGGTCAATGAATTATTATTTAATTATAATCCGATCACATCAGTCAGATTTCTGGCAGCGATGGTTCATTCAGCGAATGTAAAAATAAGGGCCGTGATAAAACACGTTTTAGCATATCGGACGGTCTGTGCTACTAGCTGATATGAGGAGGGCGATATCTTTGTATAGACGTGGCCGCTCTCTTCGACAACTATCTCGAACTGAACTTTAAGTGCGTCCGTCTCGTGTGAAATTCTTAATTTTATTAAAAATAATTGTCTGTATCACTTGAAATAATTAATTTATAAAAATATTTTCATTATTAACTAATAATTTATGTTTCAATGTTTTCGTGAACAAAGAAAATACTATTCATTCATTTATTTTAACAATATGAAACAATCATTTTTAGGAAAGAGAAATATCGTTTATATTATTTAAAAAAGGAATAAAGGAAAAGTGTTTTCATTGTCCATGAAAATACTCAAACAAAAATTATTGCCAATAACAAAGATTTCCTCATTGGCTAATTATTTCAAGCAATCGCTTACTGAAAAATATATTCCATATTATCCATTTTCAACAAAAGGTCTTTGAGTAACTAATATTTTATTTTCTTCCTCTGGTCAAACATAAACATCAAAATCATACTACATCGATGGCTGGGACTTAATTATATTTCTCTTCCCTTCTTTCTTCCTTTGGCAGATTGCAGGCCTCGAGCATCCCTTACCATGGCTAGGCAAATCTCACCCTCGCCAGATCTGGTAAGGGCCTCACCCATGGTCGATGAGGCTCAATATCAAAAGACGTTTGATCGGCTAAAGCAAGTGATGACTGAGGAGCCGGTGCTCATAGTGCCTGACCACTCAAAGCCCTACGAGGTAAAGATTGACACCTCCAATTATGCTATTGGTAGTGTTCTAACGCAAGAAGGACACTAGGTGGCATTTGAATCAAGGAAGCTGAATGGGACCGAATAGCAATACATTGTCCAAGAGAAGGCAATGATGGTGGGGGTGTACTACCTTCGCACATGATGACATCATCTCTGAGGATCGTGGTTCGTAGCGAGTATTGACAACGTTGCCACGAGCTACTTGTAAACCCAAAAGAAGCTGATTCCAAAGGAAGCTTGTTGGCAAGACTTTCTCGTGGAGCTTGACTACGTGCTATAGTACAATCTTAAGAAGGCCAATTTCGTGACCAACACACTTAGCTGAAAGATGGAGCTGGCAACCATTAGTCGATCTAAATATTTATGGGCTAAGCACATTAAGGAAGGCCATGACACAACCCAACTGCCAA
The DNA here is from genome assembly GCA_014182395.1 of Eucalyptus sp. ANBG9806169. Classification (NCBI taxonomy): domain Eukaryota; kingdom Viridiplantae; phylum Streptophyta; class Magnoliopsida; order Myrtales; family Myrtaceae; genus Eucalyptus; species Eucalyptus sp. ANBG9806169. The sequence continues at coordinate 4,497,457 of CM024577.1, read as the reverse complement.
GGCACTCCTTAAGCATGCACGAGAGAGCAAGACTTGACAATTTTGATATGAGGGCAATCTACTCTACACCAAGGGGCAACGATTATATGTGCTACTTCATGGAAAGCTATAGAAGGAGGTGCTATGCAAGTACGGCAATTACAAGTGGGCAAATTATCCAGGGATCCATCGCATGATGGCACTTGTGGTGGATCATTACTTTTGGCCATACTTGTGCACCGATATTGATGCTTATGTGAGGACATGTCTTGTGTGCTAACAAAACAAGCTTGAACAATGGTCGTCGATAGGGCTCCCTAAGCCACTTCCTATCCCGAAGCATCCATGGTGGAGTGTCTCCACGGACTTCATTGTGAATTTGCATAAGTTCAAAGGGTGTTGACTCACATAGCTATGGTGGATTGGTTCTTTAAGTATGCAACATTTGTGCCAGCAACAAAAGACTTCCCAGCTGAGGAGGCGGCTTGGCTATTCCTAAAGCACATCATCAAGTATTGTGGCATAACGTTGACAATCATGAGCAACCGCAATCCTCAATTCACTAGGAGATTTTGAACTAAGCTCTTTCAGCTGTTAGAGTCAAAGCCTTAACTTCTTTACAAGTCTACATCCCCAAATCATCCCCAAATCACAGTTAGACAAAGAGAGTGAATGTGCTTTTGAGTTGTACTTCAAACACTACATGAGCACAGTGCAAGAGGATTGTGTGAAGTTGATTGACGTAGCCCAGTTATCCTATAAACTGCAACGAAGTGAGTTTACGAACCAAAGTCCTTTCAAGATCATGACAGGGTAACAACCACTCACTTTGAGTACGGTTGCAACAAGCTATCAAGGGCTACCCCCATTGGCTTCCAAGTTCGCTAAAGAGTGGTAGGAACAAGCGGACTTGATAAGGACTTTTCTACACAAGGCCTCAAAGCGCATGACGAAATGGGCCGATAACAAATGACGACACATGATTACCAAGTTGAGGATTTGGTGTTGGCAAAATTACAATTAGTTCTTCAATACCGAGATGTGCACATGGGATTGATCCATCGTAACGATGGGCCATTCTGAGTGTTGCAACGAGTCGGGAAGGTAGCATATACTGGAGCTCCCATTAAAACTAAAGGTACATTCGATGTTACATGTGAGTGTGTTTAAACCTTTTCATGTAGATCAAGAAGACACAGATCGAGGAGAGTCACAATGGGTATCTTTTGGAGCTAAAACCTCATATGATCATGATATAAATTTCATCTGGTAGATCGAGTTAGATGAAAGCAATATTGTGCACCGAAGCGAGAATATTTGATTTGATGGAATGGTCTATCGGAGTGTAGTTGGGAACCTATGGAAGCTCTTTGGCGATCCAAAAAGCAAATCAATACATTCCCTGTTGAAAATGCGACGAGAGTATTGTCTGATAAGGTGGAGAAGAATATCATGGTCTGGAGGTTCCTGGACACGAAGGATTGAAAATGATCCAAAAAGACTAGGCAAGCCTTTATAGTTTTCTCTAGAATATTCCTAGAGATGAGCCATATCATCAATGTACATCATTTTAAAGTGTTATTGTAATGAATGTAGATAGTAGATTGAAAGATTGAATTTTCACCATTAGATTGAAGAGACGTCTATGATGGTAATCTAAAGAGTACTTGTATATTAAGAGTGTGTTTGGTGATATCTTTGCTCATGGGAATAATTTCTTTTCAAAAATAATTATTTTCTATTTCTACTCCTTGAAATAGTTTATGAATAAAACAACGCGTTTAATAGCTATACAAAATTTATATTCTCAAACTAGAAAAAAAATAGAAATGTGTTTGGTACGGCGTACAAATTTTTGTTGTGATGTAGAATTTCTTTTAATTTTTTAATAATTTTTTTTAAGATTTTCTTTTCTTTTTTCCTTTCTTTTTTTCCTCTCTTCTTCTTCTGTTGTCAGTCGTGGCCGTGGCCATCGGCTACCATCCATCACCAGTGGGCGACGGTGGCGAGGGGCGGTAGGTAGCAAACAACAACAAGCAGCAAGCAACGACAAAGAAGACAAAAAGAAAAGAAGAATGATTTATTTCTATAAATTGTTATCAGGAACAAAAAGCTACTTTTTTTTATTTCTTATTTTTATTCCAAATTTATTCCTCAGCAACTTTTCTCTTTTGGGGGATAGAAAAATTGATTGACGTTACCAAATGGATTTCCATTTTTTTTTTCTTTTATTCCAAGGAGTAAAAGAACAAAAAAACATAAGAATAGAAATGTTACAATGTGAAGCCTTAGGGGTCTCCTCCCTTTTATTTGCATCATCTCTCAAGTATTTAGAATCAAGAGATTCTCTCTCCAAAAGAATTTCCCTCAACGATCTCTATGAGTGTGTGAGAAATACTGACTTTTGAAGAAAGTAAAAAAGCCATATTGGTAAAGGAACGCTAGATCAACCAATCGTGACATATGACTCTCATTAACAAAATTCATTGCCGTTGGTTCGGAGAAGATTGAGTGAGAATGATTTGCCATTATAAGTTTGTTAACCAGGATGGTATGATGTACAAGTATATAAAATGTCTCCAAAGATGAACAGAAGAGCATCCCACGAATCCATCATCGGCCCCTTGTGGCAGGCACATGAAGTCCGCAAATAATGGTCATGTAATCTCCCTTTTCCCTTCAACTTAAAGGGGAATATATCCACATTCAAAGATGAGGGTTGCAGCCATGTCATCGAATTCTTCCAAACGACGCAATGAAACAGAGCTGTCTTTTTTTTTTTGATACCTAGGGAACCCCGTACAGCCGGTAGCCAGTGGGTAAACCCTGGAGCAACGCTAGCGGATGACCCACCACCTCGACGTCGTGCTTAAGACCCCGTGCGGCTAGCAGGATTCGACCCCCTCCACTTTTGTTAGTTTCATTGGAGAGCCTTATCCAACTGGGCCACCGCAGGCGGTGGTAACAAAGCTGTCTTTTTTCTTCTCATTTAATTGATAAGAACGGCACTGATTAGTCAATTGGCCTATCCGTGGTTCACGCATGCGATCGAATTTGAGCAAACAGCACAAGAAAATGACGACAATTTTCAGCATGCAAGGTTTAAGGCCAGACTTTCTTATCTTGTTTTGGAAAAGTTATCGTGTAAATTCAGCAAGTATGACCTGCCTGCTCGCAGCTTGTGAAAGATATCGAGCAACTAATAAATCATCCACTCTTATCCCAATCACTGAAAACAATCGTTTGCTGAAATGGAGTACATTATGGATTTTCCATACCTTGAGTTCCTCAACTGAAAACCAATCTCTCTATATACACACCCTACGCTCATAAAAGTACTGAACGACGCAATAAAAGCCTATAATTCTAGAAAAGGTACTCAGCTTGTTCTTGTGTTCGTAAAGCATAATCAACCTTACTTATTCAATCTTCTCCGATGCACAAACCAAGTCCTGATTCGGTCTGGAAGGGCAAAGAATTTCAACAAATTACACAATTTGGGGTCTGTTCTGGGGGCACGCAGTAATATGTGACCGGCGTAGAATAGTATGCTTCATAGGCTTTTACGAGATTGGCGACTTGATCGTCCTTCTTGCCCTCTTCTTTCTTGCCATCATCTTCCTTGGCTGCTCCAACGCTCACGATTTCTGTGTGCCAAGATTTCCTCAGTTTGTTCACCACCTTGACCGGGTCAAAATCGCCCAATACTGTTAGTTTGTTGTCCTTCGATTCCATAGCCAGAGACCCAATCCCTGAAAACCACAATGCGACGAAGGCCAGTGAAAAAGCCGAACATTTCGAGCATACGATGATTAGTTACAGCGGCAATTTGAACATTCTGTGGGAAAATGAAGGAAAAAAACAGAGAGGGAGAGAGAGAGCCAATACCTCCAAAACCAGAAACTACTCGCATGGCCTTGCTCCTGTCTCTGTCATCATGTAAGTCCACTTTCACCACCAACTTCTGCAAAAGTTTGAGCAAGGCAAAACCATGTTAGATTTTGAGTAAATATCAATCTCTTAAGGTGACGACTGAACTCGACATTCACAAGTGATGTGATAAGACTAGCGTTTAAACAAAATAAGAATTCGAGCATCATTTGATATTCCGAGCATTATTATTCACATAAACGGATAAAATCATGCTATGCGATAAACAATTACAGCAGCAAAGAAACAAACGATGACTCCTGAAGAGATGCCAAGAAAAGTGTTCAAAAAAACTCAGGAGAGAATACCATCAAGAACCCCATCTCACAGGAGTGCATAAATACCCACACTATGCCAAAAAGACAACTTCTTGAAGGACAAAAAGAATCTAACCTTCATGTCTCTTGGGTTTCAAAGACTGAGAATGATATTTGCTCTAACTTTTGATTTGGAAGCTAAAAACACTCGAAGGACACTCAGAGCAAAGTAGAAACTGAGTGTGTGTGCACGGATCATAGTAGACGAAAGGGATTGCTTTATATAGTGGCGAGCATGAGGGCAGTGCGCGAAAGTAAGAAGTTTCTTGGAGGACGCGATGCAGAGAACGAAGGGACAAATTATTGACCAGCACAGGTTTGGGAGACCACACGGTTTCTCAGACAATTAACGAGTCGAGACGATGGAAAACAGAGGATCGCGACTTTATTTTTATTTTTTTAATTCCTTTCATGATTCCTTAATTTTATCAAATAATAAACTATATTATTATTCGTAAAGTATGTAATAATATAGATTACAATATACATACAAATTATATATTATTATAGAGTAGAAACAAATTCAAATATATAAATAAAAATAGGAAAAAAATACCAAATATAGCCTAAGATTTTATATCCGACTTTATCCTATCTTGGGTAGAAACTAAACATAAGATGTAATTTGGTTCTAACTTTTATCATAAGTACCAAATGTAGCCTAAGACTTTATGATAGGAAAATCTTTCAGCATGAGGACAATCGAATAACGGGAGAAAAAGACGAGTTCGGGACAAAAGACGGACGATAACCAGAGTAAATTGTGAAAGATTGAAAAAGAAATATGAAATCTATAGGAAAACACGCGTTTCATGCCCGGGATCAATCCTTGTCTCGAAACGTCGTCGTCTCCATCGTCTATGATTAGGGCCCTGTCTTTTTTTTTTTTTTTCTTTATTATTATTATTATTATTATTATTATTTTTTTTTTTGATTTTTACGTTCCTTGACGTAGACGTTGAAGTCCAAGTCTAGGTCAATGAATTATAATTTAAATATAGTCCGATCACATCAGCTATAATTTCTGGCATCGCTGGTTCATATTTAGCTATGATAAAAATAAGGGCCATGATAAACCGTGTTTTAGCAGATCGAACGGTCCAAGCTACAAGCTGATTGTATCGGGGTGGCCCGCTCTCTTCAACAACTATCTCTCGCTGAATCTTAGGCCCGTCCGTCTTGCATACATAATTTTGAAAACGTTTTCTTAAAAGATAATCATTTATATTGTTTAAAATGATTAATTAATGAAAAATATTTTCATTATTGACAATAATTTTTTTCGAAACATTTTCATGGATAATGAAAATACTCTTCGATCATTTATTTTTTTTTTTAGCAATTCTAACAATTATTTTTAGGAACGGAAAGTGTCATGCGTATCGTGTTTATATATATATATGTTCGTAAAATTCTAAACGCAAGTGAACGTGTCGAACAAGTAATATAATGATGAGAAAGAATATCGTCCCACGAAGATCGATGATTAATAAACTAATTAAATACTAAAATAGATTAACTCTAAAATTTATCTAACAGATCAAAATATAATTGAGAATAAATTAAAAACGAAATTTGTAGACTAAATGCAGTAAATCGATCGAGATAAATATGTTAGAGCATCCGATTTCACCATAACCACTAGATATGAATTTCAGATTATTGTGAATACAAGAGCGATATCAAACATGTGATAGCGGAATTTCCTAACCTATTTACTATCCTATCTCTAGGTATAGCAAACCTACTCAGTTTATTAATCCACTATATCTCTATGTGAATTAAAATAAACACGAGTGCATTAAGAACTATGAATATTCCCGGCTTACAATGAGTCTTTTGGATCACCTTCTCACCGAAAGCTACACAAATAACGCAGTATATCTCTATCCACGTTTAATTCATGGTTATATATTATAATGAGCAATTGCATATTATCACTTCTCAGTCTCAAACATGCACATCAAATCATTCAAGTGGTGGCCAGTTACTCAAAAGCATTAAGCACAATAATATATAACTCACATGAATGAAATTAATTGTAAAACATAAAAATCATGAAATTCACATCATCATGGTTAGGCTACATCGTAGCCTAACAAAAGAAAATTAGAACATAGTAGATGAAGAAATATAAATATAAATTAAACTTAGCATCTTGAATCAAAGAACAAGAATTCTGTCACCACTTTTGTCTTCTCTTCAAAATACTTGAAAATCTCTCAGAACAATGAAAAAACAATCTAACAGAAAAACTAAAACTAAAACCTAGCTGCTCTTCTCTCTCTTTATTCTCCTCTTCATAAAAAGATATATCCAAGATTCTTATCTCCAAGCAATTGCGCACAAAATCAGGGAGTAAATCAGAAGATTTTGATTTGATATCTATCTCCTGCTGCTGCTTGATTTAAATTCCTCGATTTTGCCATCTTTTTCCTTATCTTCTCCATATATCATTATTCTGCATAAATAAGGAAAATTCAAATAATCAGAAGGAAATCCAAATATTTTCTCATAGATATTGCATTAATTGTTGCATAAAATAGGTAAATAACTCTATTTTTATAGAGTTATCAATATATATATATATATATATATATATATATATATATATATATATATTAATGAAGGAAATAGTGTTTTCATCATCCATGAAAATGTTCAAACATAAATTGTTGTCAATAATGAAATTTTTTTTCCTCATCTAATTATTTTAAGTGATTGCTTACAGAAAAATATATTCCAAATCACTCATTTTTAACAAAAAGTCTTTAAATATCCAATCCTTCATTTTCTTCCTCTAGTCAAACATTATATATCTAGATCATACTACACCGGTGGCCAAGACTTAGTTATACTTCCCTTCCCTTCCTTCTTCCTCCAACCCACCGAGGCGAGGTGCGATGTCAAAAGGCGTTACATCGACTAAAGCAAATTATGACCGACGAACCGATGTTCGTACTGCCCAACCACACAAAGCCGTATGAGGTAGGGATTGACACCTTCAATTATGTTATTGGTGGTGTTCTAATGCAAGAATGACACCTGATGGCGTTTGAATCAACAAAGCTGAATGTAACCAAAGGATGATTCATGGTCCAAGAGAAAGCAATGACGGTGGTGGTGTACTACATTTTTACATGGTTGTTGAGAAAACTCTTACCAGGTTTTGAAATTGATAAAACTTTCATATTCTTATTCTTATTCTGACGAATAGTAGATTTCTAAAGTTATATCATAGACCCTTGTCCAAGTCCATTCTTTCCAGAAGTCTTTCTTACTCTGACAGAATCCCGATTGAAATCGAGTCCAGAACGAAGATATAATCAGACTCATATTTATTGATCTTGTGACAAGAATTTAGTATGAACATAATAGGGATTTATTCTTTAATATCTGGCTCTCTGGCGAAAAATCTCACTTCCCTTTTATAAATACATTGATGGAATCAATCACAAATTGATAAAACCAATCTTGAAGACAAGTTCTTTTTCAGGAAGCATCTATTTATGGAAACCTAGATTTTGATTGTATGGGCGACCAGAATCAACCATGCAAAACATGATTTTGAAAAACGTTTTCTTAAAAGAAAATCGTTTGTATCCTTTAAAATGATTAGTTAATGAAAAGTATTTTATTGACAATAATTTTTTTCTAAACATTTTCGTGGATAATGAAAATACTCTTCAATCATTCTTTTTTTTTTTTTAGCAATACAAATAATCATTTTGTGGAACGGAAAGTATTGTGCATATCATTTATAGATATGAATGAAGGAAATAGTGTTTTCATCATCCATGAAAATGTTCAAACATAAATTATTGTCGATAATAAAAAAGAAATTTCATTAGCCAATCATTTTAAGCGATTGCTTACAGAATTCCAAATCACTCATTTTTAACAAAAAATCTTTAAATACCGAATCCTTCGGTTTCTTCCTCTTGTCAAACATTAAATATCTAGATCATGCTACATCGGTGGCCAAGACTTAGTTATACTTCCCTTCCCTTCCTTCTTCCTCCAACTAGTTGCTGGCCTCACCCATGTTTGGCAAGGCACGATGTCAAAAGGCATTAGATCAGCGAAAGCAAATTATGACTCAAGAACCAATGCTCATACGACCCAACAACTCAAAGCCTATAAGGTAGAGATTGATACCTTCAATTATGCTATTGGTGGTGTTCTAATGCAAGTAGGACACTCGATGGCGTCTGAATCAAGGAAGCTGAATGAGACCGAAGGACGATTCATGGTCCAAGAGAAGGCAATGACAGCAGTGGTGTACTACATTTGCACATGGTAACATCATCTCTTAGGATTGCGGTTCACGGCAGAGATTGACAATGTCACTAGGAGGCACTTCCAAACCCAAAAGAAGCTGATTCCAAAGCAAGCTCTTAGGCAAGACTTCCTTACAGAGCTCGACTATGTGCTGTAGTACATGCTTAAGAAGCCCAATTGCATGGCTGATGCACTTAGTTGAAAGATGGAGTTGGTAGCCATCAATCGACCCGAATGTCCATGGACCAAGCGCACTCCCAACAAATGAGGGCAAGACTCGACAATTCTGATGTGAGGGCGATCTACTCCATACCAAGGGATGACGATTGTACATGCTACTTCATGGGAAGCTACGGTAGGAGATGCTACGTGAGTACCGCAATTCCAAGCGGGCAGGTTATCCAAGGATCCACTACTTCATGGCACTTAAGGAGGATCATTACATTTGGCCGCCCTTGCATGATGATGTGGATGCTTATGTGAGGACATGTCTTGTTTGCGACGAGAAGAGCTCAAACAACGGTTGCGGCGGGGCCCCATGAGCCACTTTCTATCCTGAAGCATGCATGGTAAAGTATCTCCATGGACTTCATTGTGAATTTTCCTAAGTTTAAAGGGTGTCAGACTCTCACGGCTGCGGTGGATCAGTTCATTAAGTACATAATGTTAGTGCCAGCGATAAAGGACTTCCCAATTGAGGAGGCTGTTCGGCTATTCCTAAAGCACATCGTCAATATTGGGGCATAACACAAACGATTGTGGGCGACCACGATCCTTGAGTCACTTTGAGATTCTAGACCGAACTCTTTAAGTTGCTGATTTGAAGCCTCAACTTTTCCACAAGTCTACATCCCTAAATCGTTGGTCAAACAGGGAGGATGAATGTGCTATTGGATTGTGCGAAGTTGGTCGACATAGCCCAGTTATCCTATAAGCTACAATGAAGTGGGTCTATTAGCCAAAGTCCTTTTGAGATCATGATGGCACAACAACCACTCACTCTGAGTACGGTTGCAACGGGCTATTGAGGTAGTAGCCTAGTGGCTAAGAACTTGTCTACTTAAGGCCTCAAAGCAATTAAGAAATGAGTTGACAAGAAGCAACGGCACATGGAGTACCAAGTCGAGCAGTTAGTGTTGGCAAAACCACACTTTGTTCTTTGATACCAAGACGTGCATAGGGCATTGATCTGTCACTATGAAGGGCCACTTTGAGTGTTGCAACGAGTCGGAAAGGTAGCATTTATTGGAGCTCTCGCTTAAACTTAAGGTACATTCGATTTTACATGTGAGTATGTTTAATCATTTTTTATGTAGATGAAGAAGATCTGGATTGAGGAGAGTTACAACAGTTAGTTCCTGGACCAAAAACCTCGTATGATCATGATGTCATGAAAGAGGCATTGTGTGTTGAAGTGAGAAAATTTGATATGATGAAAGGGTCTACCGGAGAGTAAAGTTAGTCCAGAACCTATGGAAGCTCTTTGGCAATTCAAAAAGCCAATCCGATGCATTCCATGCCAAAAATGCAATAGGGGTGTCACCCAATTAGGTGGAGGAGAATATCATGGTCCGGAGGTTTCTCATGCACAAAGGACCGAGAATGATCCTAGAAGATCGGGCGATCCTCTCTAGTATTCTCAAGAATATTCCTAGGACGAGCAATATTGTAAATGTACATTACTCCGAAGTGTTCCTATAATAAATGCACATAGTGTTGGTATATAGGAAGATAGAATTTCCACCATTAGATTGATGAGATATCTATGGTCGCAATCTAATAAGTACTTGTATATAAAGAGGTCTCCTCCTTTTTTTTGGATCATCTCACAAATATTTAAAATTAAGAGATTCTCTCTCCAAAAGAATTTCTCTCCACCATCTTTGTGAGTGTGTGAGATATGCTGACTTGGAAAGAAATTACTCAAGCCATATGTGTAACAAAATGCTAGATCAATCGGCTTATGACATATGACTCTCATTAATGAAATCCATTACTACTGGCTCGGAGAAGATTGAGTGAGAATGATTCGCCATTATAAAGTTTGTTAACTAGGATGGTATGATTCACAAGTATATATCATGTCTTCAAATATTAACGAAAGAGCACCCTGCGATCCATCCTTGGTCCTGTGGCAGGTCCATCAAGTCCGCAAATAATGGTCATAAAAGCTCTGTTTTCCCTTCAACTTACAGGGAAATATATCAGCAATCATTGATGAGGGTTGTAGCGACGTCATCAAATACTTCCAAACGATGCAATGAAATAGAGCTGTCTTTTTTGTTCTCATTTTATTGATAAGAACGGCACTGGTTAGTTAAATGGCCTATCCGGGGTTCACACTCGCGATCAAATTTAAGCAAGCAAAACAAGAAAACAACAACAATTTTCGGCATGCACGGTCTAAGGCTACACTTTCTTATCTTGGTTTGGTTAAGAAGTTTTCGAGTAATTTCAGCAAGTAAAACCCACTTGTTTGCAGCTTGCCTGAAATCACTTGACCTAACCAGTCACCAGAATTTATTATATGCCAAAGCAATTCCTAAGTCAACGGAACATAAGCATGAATCACATTTAGTATATGACCGTACTCTTATAATTCATCATAATAATAATATTTCAGTCACCGAAAACAATCGTATGCTGAAGTGGAGTACATAATGGATTTTCCATAACTTGAGTTCCTCAAGTAAAAACCGATCTCTCTATATATATACACTCTACGCACATGCATGTAGCGAACGACGCAAAACAAGCCTATAATTCTAGAAAGGGTACTCCACTTGTTCTTGTCTTCGTAAGGCATGATCAACCTTACTTATTCAATCCTCTCCGCTGCACAAACCAAGTCCTGATTCGGTCTGGAAGCGCAAAGAATTTCAACAAATGACACAATTTGGGGTCTCTCCTGGGGGCACGCAGTAATATGTGACCGGCGTAGAATAGTATGCTTCATAGGCTTTTACGAGATTGGCGTCTTGATCGTCCTTCTTTCCCTCTTCTTTCTTGCCCTCGTCTTTCTTGCCATCATCTTCCTCGGCTGCTCCAACGCTCACGATTTCTGTGTGCCAAGATTTCCTCAGTTTGTTCACCACCTTGACAGGGTCGAAATCACCGGATACCGTCAGTTTGTTGTCCTTCGAGTCCATAGACAGAGACCCAATCCCTGGAAAGCATTATGAGAGAAAGGTTAGTGATAAAGCCGAACATTTCAAGCACAAGATGTTTAGTTATTACGGTGACGATTTGAACATTTAGTGGGAGACTAAGGGGAAAAACAGAGAGCGGGGGAGAGAGAGAGAGAGAGAGAGAGAGCCAATACCTCCAAAACCAGAAACTACTTGCATGGCCTTGCTCCTGTCTCTGTCGTCATGGAGATTCACTTTCGCCACCAACTTCTGCAAAAGTTTGAGGAAAGAAAAACCCGGTTAGACTTTGAGTAAATATCAATCTCTCACGAGGACGACCGAACTCGGCATTCACAAGTGGTGCGACAGACTAGCGTTTAAGCAAGTTGGCCACATAAACCAACAACGAATAAGAATTCGAAGGATAATTTGGTATTCCGAGCATTCTTATTCACATAAACAGATACAATCATGCTATGCGATAAACAATTACAGCAGCAAGAAGCAAACGATAACTTATGAAGCTTGAGACGAGAGATACCAAGAGAAGTGTTCAAGAAAACCCAGGAGAGACTAGCATCTAGAACCCCATCTCACGGAAGTGAACAAGATACCCATAATATGCAAGAAAAGAGAGAACTTTTCGAAGGACTTCAAGAAATCTCACCTTCATTTCTTTTGGGTTTCAAGGACCTCAGATGAGTGACTGCTCTAACTTTTGATTTGGAAGGTAATAACACTCGAAGGACACTCGGAGCAAGCTGAAACTGAGAGTGTGCACGTATCGGGGACGAAAGGGGTTGCTTTATATAGAGTGGCGAGCATGAGAGGAGTGCGTGAAGAGGAGAATTTTCTTGGAGGACGCGGTGCGGAGAACAAAGGACAAATTATTGACCAGTCAATACAATAACGAGTCGAGGGAAAGAGCCACCCCGTTTCTCAGTAAAATAACGAGTCGAGGCGATCGAAAACAGAGGATCGCCACTTTAGGAAGGAGAGAGAGAGAGAGGCGAGTCGCCCCTCACGGCTCGGGGGCTTTTGAAGTGACTCGGTCGAGTCGCCCCTCGCGACTCGGTGACTTTAGTTGAAGCAGTGAGTCTTGAATGTTGGCAACTGACTCAGTTCAGGCAGTTGGCGGGTTCAAGCTTTTCGTTAGATAGAATTTAATTGCGATTTTGCACGTATGCATCTCTTCCATCTAATCTAAATGACAATATAAGAACTGAAAAATCTTTATCCATGGGGATAATCACTGGATCTATCCTCAACTTATCTATCGTATCAGCATTTATGCGGTTCTAAATTTTTCAACTTCGTCGATGTAGTCCTAAATCTCGCAAGCACAATTCTAATGTAATATTTCCAATCAAGTTGCCACCAAAATCACATGCCTGTTGTCCCGCATGGCTCGCCAATGCGGACAGCTTTGCTTGAAACACGACGTCACCAAGCGATTTTTGGGTGACAATCGTGTTAAGATTCGATGCACAATCACAAGGAAATCAAGCATAAAAGCGAGAAAAAGAATTCGAGACACAAGATTTTCATCCCGGTTCACTCTTAAATTAGAATTTTGTCCAATAAAGGATTGCACTATAATTGGCATATCACATGTATCTGTCAAATGCATAAGAAAGAGATTATAGATACTTAGTTGCTCATTGTGGATTTAAGCCTAAACTACTAATAAAATTTATGCTCAAATTATAAGAATCTTTTGGCAACTCGGGGTGCTTCCCTCACGACCCTTACTAGGGTGGCCTTGGACTTCGCCTGCTTGCCCAGGAGCAGGACCCCCATGTCATCATGTCGATGAGGAGAATGGACCACATTCCAATAAACTAGCCTCGGAAGGACCGGATGGAAAGCCTATGCAAAGTTCTAGGACTTCATCAGCAAAAATTCGAAGTTAAATTGACAATCTGTGCGATAGAGGTTTCAAGCTAAATCCATAAATTTTTCATTTGAAAATGCACTGAGATCAATTATTGATTCTCTACCGTCTCAATTCTTCAAGAGTTTATAATGGGAAAATCTTGCAGCACGAGGGCAAATTGAAATAAACGGGAGAGAGGATCGGGACAAAAGACGGACGATCGGACAGGAATCGAAGCAGACATCACTCCTTGCATCATCTCTGTTGAAATGCCATTACTGGGCATTTAAAAAAAAAAAAAATTGACAAAAAATGAGAAAGATCATAACTTTCTTCCTCGCGTAAAGGAGCTTTTTCTTCAATCGCGATTCGTGAGATGAGAAAAGATCGAAAAAAGCCGAAGGGCCGAGAAACATGAAATCTCCAGGAAAGCACGCGTTTCATGCACGAGATCGATCCCATCCTCGCGAACGGGTCGAAATGCTACGTGGGAGATGGTGATTGTCGTCATTTCCATTGTCCGTGAAAGGGCCCTTTCTTTTTTCTTTTTATTAATATTCCTTTCTGGATTGTTATGTTTCCTGGACATTGCCGGAGAAGTCGAGGTCTTGGTCAATGAATTATCATTTAATTATGTCCATCACATCAGTCAGAATTGCTGGCAGCGATGTTCATTCAGCTAATGTAAAAATAAGGGCCGTGATAAACCACGTTTTAGCAGGTCGAACGATCATTGTATCAACGCGGTCCTCTCTCTTCGAGATCCATCTCGAACTGAATCTTAGTGGATGTTGACACCTAATTTTTGACTATTTTATTTACATGATTCGTCATATAAAGCATTTCATAACATTTACATTTAGGTAATAATAGTATTTAATTTATCTTTAAAAGTTGTTCTAAAAAATGAAAATGAAATAAAAATTGGATAAGGAATAATCTAAAATATTTTGTTGTGGAGGGAGATTTTAAAAGATTTTAAAGGTGGATAATGGAGCTCTATCTTTAATGGTTGAGTGAATTATTTTGGAAAATCTTCACAAAATTTTTTAGATTACCTTCAGCGATTGAGTCAATCTTCGGGGAAAAACAAATTGATTTGTTTGTTTTTACTCTATAAAAGGGGGACTTTTTCACTTGGTTTTAAAGGCATTTCACAAAAGGAGATAAAGTTTTTGATAAAGAAAAAGCAAAAAAAAGGTTTTCTTCTTCGGCTGAAAAGCAATCAGAAGAGAGAGGGGCAGCAAAAGGGAGAAAGGGAGAGAAAGGACGTGCGCAGGCAGAAAAAAAAAAAGAAGAAAAAGAAAAAAAGAAAAAGCAAAGGGGCTGTTCATCTTCTTCTCCGGTGAGTCTCCCCCCTCGTTGCTCACCCACGCCGGAGACCCACACCACCGTCGTCCGCCGACGCCGCAACAGACCGCCTCCGCGACGTTGCCGCATCCCGCGAGCCATACCGCCGTCGCCCCGAAGCCACGCCGACGTCCGCGAACCCCGTCCGAGTGCCTCGCACCGGCGACTGCACCGACGCCGGTCTCCCCCAGCCCGCTCCGCTGCAGCTCGCGCCGCCGCGCCCCTACGCCGCCTGCTGCCGACCTCCATCTGCGAGCCCCCTCGCCGGTCACCGCCCAAATGTGCTCAAGCTCGGAGCCCCAAATCGACGCTCCACCGGTCTCCGCCGTCCCAGGAGCCCCGCACCTGAAGCTCACGCCGCCCGCGACGCCCACACTTGAAGCTCGCGCCGCCCCGACGCTACCCCTGCCTTGACGATCGTCGCCGCACGAAGCCCGACGCTGCCCCTGCCTTGACGATCGCCGCCCCGAAGCCCTTCCGAGCCGACGCCCGCACCTGAAGCTCGCGCCGCCCCAATCGCGACCCGACGCCCGAAGCTCGATCCGCCCGAGCGACAGATCCGCTCCGCCCTCGCTCCGCCCGTGCGATAGATTCGCCGGAGCCGCTCCATCACCGCCGTTGCCGCCCAGATCTACTCGAGGCCCTGCTCCGCGCCGACCGCCGCCGCACCATCCTCGCCGGAGTGCCCGCGCCGGAGCCCGAACGCCGGCGACCCGACGCCCCTTGCTGGACCGACGAATTGGCTGCCCCTTTTTTACTTAGGTTGTTCATTTTTATTTTATTTTTTATTTCTCTTATTTTATGTTATTTTAGTTTTATTATTATTGTTTAAATTGAATATTGTGAGATGACTTTTAGATTATAATTCTTATAGGCATTATCGATAGGATTTGTCCCTAAGGTTTATTGTAATTGTTAATTTGACCCGTAAGATTTCGGGTCATTTTTTTAATTGTATTAACTCTTGGGTTTGTTTATGATATATTAATTGTTGAATTAATTTAATTATTTGATCCGTAAGATTTTGGATCAGATTTTTAATTATTTTGATTTATTGTCGTGATGTTCGGGGTTAAAAGTAATCGTTAATTTGACCCGTGAGATAACGAGTTATTTTTTCGTTTATTTTAATCCTTTATTTGTTAAATATCTTGTTTGTTTAGATTTAATGCTTGTTTTAGAAAATCACTAAGAAAAATAAAAAAGATATTTGACTTAGGATTTGAGTTGGTTATAGAATATTTCTTGTTATTTTCATATCTAGAATATATATTTTATTTTAGATTTTGAAAAAAAAAAAAAACAAAAAATGCATTCCTTTAGGATTTTAGTTTTTGTTTAATTTAAGTTGCATGTTTTAATTATGTGGCAATTTTAAATTTTGAACATTGTTAGAAATAAAAAAACATCATGCATATGTCATGTAGAATTAGGGCATGCTCCGCATGTCATTGCATATTAAATGGATTGCATGTTAGGTTAAGATAACGTCTTAGTTTAAATTATGATTTAATATGACTTAATCTTTAGTTTAAATTAGATAGAATTTTAATCTAACTAAATCATTTTTGCATTCGAATTTCATGAAAGAAAATACAAAATTTGTCTTTGCATAAGTTAGTTTCAATTTTTAAGATAGATTGCATTTTTAAAAAATAGAAATGTCAAATGCACGTCATTTAGTTTTTATTAAGTTCATTTAATTAGAATTTTCTTGTTGTTAGACTAAGTCATTCAATAAATGTCACTTGACATATATCTCACATATTAAATTGCATGAAACATGTCATTTTAGTTTAAATAATTTTGTATGTCATTGCATCACATTGCATGTCATTATAATTAGATCATTTAGATTGCATTTAATTATTGCATTTCTTCATGTCATATAATTTTGGTCATGTTATCATATCATTTCATGTTAGAATAGTGACATGCATTGCATAAGTCATGATTTTCATTAAATAAAGTGAAAACAAAAAAATTGAAATTGCGTGTTAATTAGGAATCATATATAAGATTGTTGATGTGAATTATGATCTAACATCGCAGATACTCTCGTTGCTTTGAGATAAGTTTTGCAATTTATTCATTGCTTTCTTAAATGTTAAATTGGTGGTTTGCGCACCCGCATGATTACCTCACATGTTAGGAAAGTGAATTAAAATTAAATCAAGTAGCCTGCAAAAATTTTTAAAATTAAAAAGAAATGATATCGAAAGGTTACTAGGATAGTCCAGTGTAATCAAGTCCCCGTACCCAAAATCTCTTGTTCGTAGGAGTAAGATAATCCTCTCGTTATTTTACTTAGGTGTCTAATCGACCTACCCTAAACTGATTAGTGGCGACTCCTAGATAATAAGCTTTTGCATGTCAAAACCCTAAGTCGCGATTTGGTATGGGCTTGGGAGAGCCTGAGCTAAGTTTAAAGTCTTAGTAGTCCATCAACCTAGTTTTAGGTGGCAAACCCGAAAAATCGGGTTGCGACAGTGAGCATTGCTATTTCGAGAAATGAATAACTTATAATTAGCTAGTAAAAGATATTTTTGTTACCGATTAACAATTTTTGTTTCAACGTTTTCCTGAACAATAAGAATACTTTCCATTCTGTGAATGATACGAGCAATTATTTTTAAAAACAAGAAATACCATATATACCGTTTACAAAAATGACTGAACGAAAAGTGTTTTCGTTGTCCATGAAATGGTTTGAATATAAATTATTGTTGATTATGAAAAAAAATTATTAGCTAATTATTTCAAGTGATCGCTTACTAAAAAATATATTCCAAATCAGTCATTTTCAATGAAGAGTCTTTAAATACTCAATCTTTCATTTTCTTCCTTTAGTCAGACATTAAATATTGAAATCATAAGAAACCAACAGCCAGGACTTAATTATATTTCTCTTCCCTTTCTTCTTCCTCCAGTAGATCACCGACCTCAGGCAAGCCTTGTCGGATCTAGCAAGGGCCTTGCCAATGCTCAACAAGGCTCGATATCAAAAGGTGTTTGACTAGCCAAAGCAACTAATGACCGAGGAACTGGTGCTCATGATGCCTTACCACTCGAAGCCCTTTGAGGTAGAGATTAACGCCTCCAATTATGCTATTGGTGGTGTTCTAATGCAAGAAGGACACCTAGTGACGTTTGAATCAAGTAAGATGAATTGGACTGAATGGCAATACATGGTCCAAGAGAAGGTAGTGACGATGGTGGTGTACTGCCTTCGGACATGGCAACATTATCTCATGAGATCGTGGTTTATGGCGAGTGCTAACAACGTTGCCACGAGCTACTTGTAAACCCAAAAAAAGTTGATTCTAAAGCAAGCTTGTTAGCAAGACTTCCTTGCGAAGCTTCACTATGTGCTGCAATACAACCCTAAGAAGGCCAACTCTTTGGCCGACGCACTTAGCCGAAAGATGGAGCTAGCAACCATCACAACCATCACTGGATCTATCCTCAACTTATCTATCCTATCAGCATTTATGCGGTTCTAAATTTTTCAACTTCGTCGATGTAGTCCTAAATCTCGCAACCACAATTCTAATGTAATATTTCCAATCAAGTTGCCACCAAAATTGCATGCCTGTTGTCCCGCATGGCTCGCCAATGCGGACAGCTTTGCTTGAAACACGACGTCACCAAGCGATGTTTGGGTGACAATCGTGTTAGGATTCGATGCACAATCACAAGGAAATCAAGCATAAAAGCGAGAAAAAGAATTCGAGGCACAAGATTTTCATCCCGGTTCACTCTTAAATTAGAATTTTGTCCAATAAAGGATTGCACTATAATTGGCACATCACATGTATCTGTCAAATGCATAAGAAAGAGATTATATATACTTAGTTGCTCATTGTGGATTTAAGCCTAAACTACCAATAAAATATATGCTCAAATTATAATAATCTTTTGACAACTCGACGGTGCTTCCCTCACGACCCTTACTAGGGTGGCCTTGGACTCCACCTGCTTGCCCAGGAGCAGGACCCCCATGTCATCATGTCGATGAGGAGAATGGACCACATTCCAATAAACTAGCCTCGCAAGGACCGCATGAAGCCTATGCAAAGTTTCTAGGACTTTATCAGCAAAAATTCGAAGTTAAATTGACAATCTGTGCGATAGAGGTTTCAAGCTAAATCCATAATTTTTTCATTTGAAAATGCACTGAGATCAATTATTGATTCTCTACCGTCTCAATTCTTCAAGAGTTTATAATGGGAAAATCTTGCAGCACGAGGGCAAATTAAAATAAACGGGAGAGAGGATCGGGACAAAAGACGGACGATCGGACAGGAATCGAAGCAGACATCACTCCTTGCATCATCTCTGTTGAAATGCCATTACTGGGCATTTTAAAAAAAAAAAATTCACAAAAAATGAGAAAGATCATAACTTTTTTGCTCGCGTAAAGGAGCTTTTTCTTCTTCGACCAAAAAAAAGAAAGGAGCCTTTTCTTCAATCGTGATTCGCGAGATGAGAAAAGATCGAAAAAAGCCGAAGGGCCGAGAAACAAGAAATCTCCAAGAAAGCACGCGTTTCATGCACGAGATCGATCCCATCCTCTCGAACGGGTCGAAATGCTACGTGGGAGATGGTGACTGTCGTCTTTCCCATCGTCCGTGAAAGGGCCCTTTCTTTTTCTTTTTATTAATATTCCTTTCTGGATTGTTATGTTTCCTGAACGTTGGTGGTGATGTCGAGGGTCAATGAATTATTATTTAATTATAATCCATCACATCGGTCAGAATTGCTGGCAGCGATGGTTCGTTCAGCTAATGTAAAAATAAGGGCCGTGATAAACCACGTTTTAGCAGGTCGAATGATCATTGTATAAATGTGGTCCGCTCTCTTCGAGATCCATCTCGAACTGAATTTTAGTGTGCATTGATATTGCGAGAAATGAATAAATTAAAAAATATTTTTTAAAATAAATGATCGTTTATGTCACTTGAAATAATTAACCAATAAAAGATATTTTTGTTATCGACTAACAATTTTTGTTTCATCGTTTTTGTCAACAATAATAATACTTTCCAATCATTCTTTTTTGTGAATGATACGAGCAATTATTTTTAAAAACAAGAATACCATCTATACCGTTTACAAAAATGAATGAACGAAAAGTGTTTCCGTCATCCATGAAAAGGTTTGGATATAAATTATTATTGATAATGAAAAAATTTCAATAGCTAATTATTTCAAGTGATCGCTTACTAAAAAATATATTCCAAATTAGTCATTTTTAATGAAGAGTCTCTAAATGCCCAATCTTTCATTTTTTTTCCTTTAGTCAGACATTAAATATCGAAATCATAATAAACTGACGACCATGACTTAATTATATTTCTCTTCCCTTCGTTCTTCCTCTAGTAGATCACCGACCTCAGGCAAGCCTCATCGGATCTACCAAGGGCCTTGCCCATGGTCAACAAGGCTCGATATCAAAAGGCATTTAATTGGCCAAAGCAAGTGGTGACCGAGGAATTGGTGCTTGTGATGCCTTACCACTCAAACTCTATGAGGTAGAGATTGATGCCTCTAATTATGCTATTGGTGGTGTTCTAATGCAAGGACACCTGGTGACGTTTGAATTAAGAAAGCTAAATGAGATCAAACGGCGATACATGGTCCAAGAGAAGGCAATGGCGGTGGTGGTGTACTACCTTCGCACATGGTGGCATCTTCTCCTAGGATCGTGGTTCATGGCGAGTGCTAACAATGTCACCACGAGCTACTTAGGCATCGCATGGTAACATTTCTGTTCCCATGAATTTATGTTCTTTTGTTCCCCGAAACAAAAAAAGAACAGAAATCCGTTTGGTAACGCCAAGTTGTTTTTTTGTTCTCGGGAATAAAAAGTTAGCCCGAGAATGGTTTTGGAACATAAATGAGAAGCAAAAAAAACTTGCTTCATGTTCTCGGGAACAATTTCTAGAAATAAGTGAATTTCTTTTTTATTTTATTTGTCTCTCTTGCCGCGGCCACCACCGACCGTTGCCAGCCGCTAGCTGCGACCGGCCACCACCCGCCGCCGGTCGTTGCCGCCACCGTCGATCGCTGCCGCCGCCGTCGTCGATCGGGCGACATGCGGCGGCGGGCAGTGGTTGGCGGCGGCCCATTGGTTGCCGTCGACCGCCGGTGGCGACGTGTGGCAGGGGGCGGCGATCAACCAGCGGCGACATGCGGCGGGGGGCGGCAGTCGGCCGACGGTGGCGGCGGCATCCAACGGCGATCCGTGAGGAAGAATAAAAAATGAATAAATACAAAAAAAAATGTTTTTTACCAAAGACATTTCTATTCTTTTTCTATTTCTGGAGTAGAAATTTTGTGTAGTTACTAAACGCGTTCTTTTACTCAAAAACTGTTCCCCGGAATAGAAATAGAAAAGAAGTATTTCTGATTAAAAAAACTCTTCCTCAGCCAAGAAGGGTTACCATTCGCACCCTTATAAACCCAAAAAAAAGCTGATTCCAAAGCAAGCTTGGGCAAGACTTCCTTGAGAAGCACAACTATGTGCTACAATACAATCCTAAGAAGGCCAATTTTGTGGCCGACACACTTAGCTGAAAGATGGAGCTAACAACCATTAGTCGACCTGAATATCCATGGACCAAGCACATTAAGGAGGGGTTGCGACACAAGCCATCCACCAATGCACTCCTTGAGCATGCATGAGAGAGCAAGACTAGACAATTCCGATGTGAGCGCGATCTAAGGGGCGACAACTATATGTGTTGCTTCATGGAAAGCTACAGAAGGAGGTGCTATTCAAGTGCCGTAATTCTAAGTGGGGAGGTTATCTAGGGATACATCGCATCATGGCACTTGTGGAGTATCATTACTTTTGGCCACACCTGTGCACCGATGTGGACGCTTATGTGAGGATGTGTCTTGTGTGCCAACAAGACAAGCTCGAACAACAGTCGTTGGCAGGGCCCCATGAGCCACTTCCTATTCTGAAGCATCCATGGTAGAGCGTCTCCACGGATTTTATTGTGAATTTACCTAAGTCCAAAGGGTGTCTGAACTCTCATGGCCGTGGTGGATCGATTCTTTAGGTACGTGACCTTCGTGTAAGCAACAAAGGACTTCCTAACTGAGGAGGTGGCTTGGCTATTCCTAAAGCACATCATCAAGTATTGGGGCATACCGTAGACAATTGTGAGCAACCACAATCCTCAATTCACTAGGAGATTATGGACTAAGCTCTTTAAGCTACTAGAGTCGAAGCCTCAACTTCTCCACGAGTCTACATCCCCAGATCAACAGTTAGACAAAGAGAGTGAATGTGCCCTTGGAATTGTACATGAACACAATGCAAGAGGATTATGCAAAGTGGGTCGATGTAGCCCAGTTATAGGAGTTATCCTATAACTTGTAGCGAAGTGAGTCTACAAACCAAAGTCCTTTCAAGATCATGATGAGGTAGTGACTACTCACTTTGAGTAGGGTTGCAACATGCTATCGAGGGAGTAGCCGATCGACTTATAAGTTCGCTAAGGAGTGGTAAAAACAAGTGGACTTGGTAAGGACTTGTATACACAAGGCCTCAATGCACATGAAGAAATGGGTCAACAAGAAGTGGCAACACATGGAGTACCAAGTCGAGGACCTGGCATAGGCAAAACTACATTTAATTCTTCGATATCAAGACATGCATATGAAATTGATCCATCATTACAACTTGCCACTCCGAGTGTTACAACAAGTCGAGAAGATAGCATATACCGAAGATGGAGTACCAAGTCGAGGACCTGGCATAAGCAAAACTACATTTAATTCTTCGATACCAAGACGTGCATAGGAAATTGATCCATCGTTACAACTTGCCACTTCAAGTGTTGCAACAAGTCAAGAAGATGGCATATACCAAAGCTCCCACCAAAACTAAAGGTACATTCAATGTTACATGTGAGTATGCTTAAATTTTTTCATGTAGAAAAAGAAGACCTAGATCGAGGAGAGTTACAATGGGTATCTCATAGAGCAAAAAACCCCATATGATCGTGACATCAATTTCATCAAGGTAGATCGGGTTAGATGAAAGTGGTATTGTGCACCAAAGCAAGAATATTTGATATGATGGAAAGGTCTACTGGAGAGTGAAGCCAGTTGGGAGCCTATGGAAGCTCTCTAACGATTCAAAAAGCAAATTGATGTTTTCCCTGCAGAAAATGCAACAAGGGCATCGCCCGATTAGGTGGAGGAGAATATCATGGTCCGAAGGTTTCCCGTGCACAAAGGACCGAGAATGATCCTAGAAGATCGGGCAATCCTCTCTAGTATTCTCAAGAATATTCCTAGGACGAGCAATATTGTAAATGTACATTACTCCGAAGTGTTCCTATAATAAATGCACATAATTGGTATATAGGAAGATAGAATTTGTACCGTTAGATTGATGAGATATCTATGGTTGTAATCTAAAGAGTACGTGTATATAAAGAGGTATCCTCTTTTTGTTTGGATCATCTCTCAAATATTTAAAATTCAGAGATTCTCTCTCCAAAATAATTTCTCTCCACCTTCTGAGTGTGTGAGATATGCTGACTTGGAAAGAAATTACTCAAGCCATATGGGTAAGAGAATGCAAGATCAATTGGCCCGTGACATATGACTCTCGTTAATGAAATCCATTACTACTAGCTCGGAGAAGATTGAGTGAGAACGATTTAGGTGTCAACAGTTGCCCCTCTTTGAAGGGAATCTCGTCTGATGGCTGGGCAGCAATGAAGTGAGTCTATGAAACAAAGGTCCTTCCAAGATCATGACAGGGCAACAACCACTTACTCTAAGTGTAGTTGCAACAGGCTATCAAGGGAGTAGCCCATCAACTTAAAAGTCCACCAAGGAGTGGCAAGAACAAACAGACTTGGTAAGGACTTGTCTATACAAAGCCTTGAAGCACATGAAGAAATGAGATCACAAGAAGCGACAACACATGGAGTACCAAGTTGAGGACCTAATGTTAGCAAAACTACATTTACTTCTTTGATACTGAGATGTGCACAATGGATTGATTCGTAGCTATGAAGGGTCATTACGAGTGTTGTAACATATAACATCCTCTTTTTCAACCCTTATTTTAGTCCTAACTAGGAGGCTAAGCTAGATAGGTCAATCTTCTTGAGGAACAAGAGTCAAATGCATTAAATAAAGATAATGAGTGTAGAGGTTTATGAATCCCAAGCAATAAATGAAAGGAGATGACTCATGGCCTAAGAGAATGATGACAAGTGATCTTGAAAGCCAAGTAGGGCACCACCTCTTCTCCATAGACTTGGCACATTGAGTTTCATAGGTTTTGACTTCTCAACTTTTCGAAATTGCTAGATCTTTCCTACTTTCCAATTTAATAGAGTTCTTTGTACTTCAAATTTTGAGAAACTTCATTCATGAAAGTTGTTCAAAACATCTTAATCTATAACATACTTAAATTTCATATTTTTTCTGAGGTGAAATGGTTGGGACGAAGGTCATCAATTACCGTATAAAACCTGCCAAATATAGTGAAAACGGTAATTAAGTTGCTTTCTCTCTCGAATTTTTATAAAATCTTCCATTTCAAATTTGGACATGCTTTCTCCACAAAATTTTTAACTGACATCTATATCTACAACATATTAAAATTCCAATGAGTTTTGTAAAGATTTGGATTTTGAAATGGGTCTCTCTCTCTCTCTCTCCGACCGTTGAATCTGCTCGACGGACGAATTTTTGGGTTGTGTTCAATGATTTGTTGCTCTTCTCACATAATGAATTTAACTTGGATTCCTTATGAAAAATGTTTTCTAAGGTATTCTCTACAACATATTAAAATTTTATAATTTTTCAAACCCGTTTGATAAGATAATGGTATTGATTTCGAAAGTTGCTCAAAACTATTTTTGCCTTAGAATGGGAGAACCACACACCCAACTTAGAAGGGAAATGTGCTACACGCCTAACTTGAGGAGGAAGCTAATCTAGAGTTTTCTTGGCTTGAAAATAAGAATACATCAAAGGCTTTTGGAAGCTAGCTAATTAATGAGTTTAATGAGTCACATGCTCACGTGGCTGAATTGGAGAACAAGTTGTCTAAAGTCCAAGTTTCTTGATGACCAAATCTTAGGTAAATCTTAGGGCATGATGGCCCTAGATTATAACCTTGGTGAACAAGTCAAGAACTAGCCAATTAGAAGAGGACATGATGCACCAAAAGGCTTATGTGTCTCCTTAGGTACTATAGGCAATAATGAACCTAAAATGAGCCTTGGAGAACAAATCAATATGTGAACCAATCATAAGTGAACACTAAGGGACTTAGGTGTCAACTCAAGAGGATAGTTAGGTCGACTTGCCTCTTAGGCGTAATCATGAACTTGCAATAAAAATCTAAGAGTAGGAGACTTATAAATAGGATGAGCCATCCTCACATTTTAAGGCTTGGCATTTCTCTCCTTTTCTCTCCTTTTCTCTCCTCTCTTTCATGCCCTTTTCTTCCAAGCTGCCCTAGATGTCGACTGACACCAAAAAAGCATCTTGGAACTAGGTCCAAAAGGTAGTAAGTAGATTTTCCTAACTCTTCGATAAGGCGATGTGCTACGCTTATTGATTTTAAGATCGTGTCATTGTTTACTTGTGTTGGCTTTGTATTGTTATGCTTGTTGTGTTTCTATTACTTGTTGTTGCATTAAGTAAGTTCATGATCCTGCATGAGTGTCGAGCACACTTGGATGTCGAGGAGAGGTCTCGGTGACTATAGACAGTGCTAAAGCCTGAGCAAGTGGTTCCAAATCAAGGTCACGAGCTTGAAACACATCTGTCATGAGTTTAATTTAGTAAAATATAAGAGTTGTTCATTAGTTCACCTTGTATGGCACGCCTTTAGACCTTTCATTTGGCTAAAAGTTTAAATATAAAATGAATCGGTTGATGCTTGAAATGCATGAGCACACGATGGACTTATATGCCAACGGTGGGGGATGCCGGGTCGTTGCCTAGGGTAAAGCCCTAGATGCTGTTCCGATATTGAGATCATGGACAATGTTGACCCGAGTGAGGCCAATGCCTGGGGGTCGCCTTGGATGCCATCCTAATAAGGAGATCAGGACAGTTGCCAAGGGGGGGATCGATGCCCGGTTGTTATCAAAAGAGTCGATTAATTTTAACTAATATGATACTGGAAAAAAAAAATGAAAATCCATGTGTGATGCTTGCAAAAGTTGGGTTTGTTTTGATATGTATTGTTAAGTCCTTGCATTACTTTGAGCATATGTTTGAATTTGGTCACTTAGGGCGCGTTTGGAAACGATTCTATTCTCGAGAACAGATTCTGATAAGAAATAATTCTTTTTTATTCTATTCCTAGGAACAATTTATGAGCAAAAGAACGTGTTTGGTAATTGTACAAAATTTATGATTCGGAATAAAAAAGAATTGAAATGCGTTTGGTAACTACATAAAATTTCTATTCAAATTCTAAAATTTTATCAAATTATAGAAATTCTATTGATTAATTATATTTATGCTAAGTAAAAAAGATATTAACTAATCAATTTTTTATTAAATAGGAAATAATAAACAATAGTATAAAATATAAATATAAATACTAAATAATAAATTAAAATAAAAAATAAAATATGTATTCTATATATAGCAAAATTTCCATTCATACTTCAAATCATTTTTTAAAATTTTTTTAAATAATTTTTTTTCCTTTTTCCTCCCCTCCTTCATTCTTCTTCTTCTTCAAGGTGGTCGGTCGCCGACCTTAGGATCGGCGATCGGCGGATTAGGGCTAGTGACCTCACTAGATTGTCGCTAACTCTCGGCGAGGCTGTGCCTCGTCGGTTGAGCCTTGCCGGTAGTTGGGTGAGGCTCGGCCGAGCCTTGGCTGGGCGAGCGGCCTCACCTAGATCTGGTGAGGCCAAGCTCGCCCAACCATCAACAAGGCGAGCTCGGCCTCGCCCAACCAGGCGAGGCTCACCAGTGGTTGGGGGAGGCCCACCTCGCCGGCGGCTAGGCGAGCGTTAGCGAGCTCACCAATGGCTGGGTGAGCCTCCGATGAGCTCGCCGGCGACTAGCGGCAGTGGGCGGCGGCATTCGGCAGGGGGCAACGACGGCGGTGACACTTGAAGAACAAGAGAGTGAAAAAGAATAAAAGAAGAAAGAGAAGGAAAAATGAAAAATTAGATAGATTTGATTCTAAAAATGTTCTCGGGAACAAAGAATCAACTTTTTTATTTATTCTTAATTCTACTCCAAATCTGTTTCTGAGAACAAAAATTTTACCAAATGCAATTTTGTTCCAAAACTACTCTTGGGAACAAAAAATCAAAATCGGGTACTGTTTGGATGGTTACCAAACATCCCCTTAGTGCTTGAACAAGTTTCATGAGATGCATGCATCCCTTTTTGTGACCAAAATGATCATAAGTCATGGATCTTTGGAAAGCTTGTTCATATACACTAACTCCTATCTTTGATTCTTAAAAGCACATAGACGGTTGAGAGCCTTTCATATGCATAAGCAAGGCTAGGCACGAACCTTGCTATTTGTTAACACCTAATTTAGGATCAAACTTATCTTTTAGAAAATAAAAATAGAGGATAATAAATAACATATAAAATAAAACATTTGGTTGTGGAGGGAGATTTTGGAAATTTTTGAATAATGAAGCATTTTTCTTGTTGAACATATCTCCTCATTTCAAAATTCAAAAATTCAGCGGTTGTGTGATTTTGAAGCCATTTTTCTTGTTGAGTGGTTGAGTGAATATGTGCAATTATATTGGGAAATCTTCAACAACTTTGAGTTTTTCCTCTATAAATAAATAATGCGACGCTTCGGAACTTGAGGTCGGAGAAAAAAGAACAAAAGAGTGAAAAGTGAAAAGAGAGAAAAGGGAGGAGAGCTTTGTTTCTTTTAGAGAGGAAAAGAGGAAAAAGTAAAAAGAAGGTGCAGAAACTAACGAGAGGGGACAGGGAGACGTGAGAGAAAGAGAATGGTGAGGGAGATGTGAGGAGAGAGGAAAAAGAAAAAAAAGAAGAAAAAGAAAATTGGTCATGTTCATCTTCCTGGCAAACCGAAGCCCTTGTCGCCCGAGCCGCCGGTCTCCAATCGTGAACGCTGGCGTTGACTGTCGTGCCCACGCCACCACGCTACAGGCCCCGCACGCAACCACCACCGCCGTTCCACCAATCGCTCGAAGCTATGCACCACCGACCTTGCCCACTGCACCAGCAACAACTTGCTGCTGCCCCGCTTCACTGCAACGCCGTGTTCCCCCTTTGCTGGAGCCCGACGCCACCACGCCTCTCTATTGCTGCAAACAGCCCAGCTCTGTCGCTGTCTCTGTTCTCACCACGCGATGACCCTGACTTCACCTTTGCCGCTCGTCCACAAGCACCGCGCAGCGTCCCTACAACTCGCTGATCCGGCCACCATTCGCCTCCACCCGTGAGCTCGCCCCGACGCCACTACTCTCCACCACCGCCGCGACCTGTGACCCTACTGTTCGCCGGTCACTAACGCCACGCCTCTTTGCTGTTGTTGCCACCTAGTCTTGCCGGATCTCCGACACCGGCTGTCTCCCTCACTTGCTCCGACGCCAACCATCCTTCATCCAAAGTTGTTTAGCAAGTTCAATATTGTTTGCACCATTTTCCTTATGCAGGTCACTTGAGGCTTGAGAAGGGTGAACTTGGCATCATTCCTTGCTGGTTTCCATCTTGGAGATAATTTTTCCAAGCTAGATAATCTCTTTAGTCTATATCCAGTTCGAGTATTCAGATTCTTAGCTTATGATCCTGACATGATTTGTCATATATAATTGTTATCCGATCAGGAAATTTGTCATATTAAGCCATAATAATAAAAAATATTGAACCACAAGACGCCGAGTTAGATTTTTTATTATTTCAACTTTTTACGATAAATTTGTGGATTGCTTTGCTTAATTGATTCACGTTAAGATAATATATCATTGATTTACATTGGTGGATTTTCAATAGGACATATTTTGGTGCATTATCGTTATTTGCTCATCACATATCATGCAACATATGTCATATCTAGGATTTCGGTACTTAGGTCCATACACATTTCATGTTTAAAACAACGCATTTTGATTTTTAAGATTCATATAGAATTAGGATAATTTTCCTTTAATAAAACCAAAACTAAAAAAAGAACAAAAAATGTTATTTAGGTCATATAGATTTCATAATATGCACACCACATGTTGCGCTTTAGTTAGTGGGTCATAGTTTAATGTTTTAGTATTCCCATTGTGTAGTTTTTTTTTTTTAATAGAAAAAAAATGAGCCAAAGATTAGCATTGCACCATTATGTTGTTCTCTTTTTAATAAGAATTATTTAGTCATTTAAAAAAAACACAAAGGTCATTTACTTGGTTAGTTAATAAATTAGTTCATAATTAATCCCATTTTATGCCATCATTGTTTAATGTAGGTTGCATATATGTATTAAAAAAAGAATCATTAAAAAAATCATAAAACGAACATGCATATAGAATTACCATGTCATCCATCACATATAATGTAAATTAGATTGCACACATATTGTAATGGTTCAAATTATGTCATATGAATTGCATCTCACATGTCATTAAAGCAAAATTCATGCATATCAAATTTAAATTAAGATTGCATATAATTAACATTTTAAAGAAAAAAGAAAAAATTAGGTGTCATATCATTTAGAAATCATGTTTAGGGCATGCATTTTTAGAGAGTAGACCTTAATAAAGTTGTAGTTTATAATTTCTTACAATTTAAATCTTCAGTTTATTGAATGTTATTTTACTAATTGTGCACCCGCATGATCACCCTTTGCATGTTAGTAGCTTAGGTTAAAATTAATCAAGACTGCGTGCAAAATATTTTTGAAATTAAAATGAAAATGTATCAAAAGGGCATTAGATTAATCTAGCGTAACCATGTCCTCGGACTTATTGAATCTCTTGTTCGCAAAAGTAAAGTATTCTCCCATACTTTCCTTGGGTTTCTAATCAACCCTAATTGGTTAGTGATGACTCCAAATTGAGTATAATTGCATGTTTAAATGGGTTAATTTCTTAGTATTAAGTCACGATTGGTAGGACTTGGGAGGGTCTGTGCAAATCTTCGGACTTAGTAATCCATTAGCCTTCTTTGAGTAATTCACCCTAAAAAATTTGGTCGTGACACTATTGATTTGCCATCGACAAGTGGGTGGTGATCTTGTGTCTAACGATCGACGGCGAGACGTCCTCCTATAGGAGAATTAGGAATTTCTACTTACTTAGTCATCGACTCACTCTTGTTGTTCTCACAATTTCAAGTGTGTGATAGGTGAACCTGGGTCCAAGAAGGGAATGAACCTAGCATAGGGGCCAATTTTGGGAGCAACTCGGTAGAGGAGTTAGGTTACCCCAGCCTTTTGATTGACTATATATGGAAACGAAAATAAGTAGCCTAGAACTAGGATGAGCATGTAATTAAAACAACTTTTGATATGTAATTATGTATATGAATATGTCACTTTTATTTGCTTGGCTTGCATATGTCTTGCTCGGCTTTCATGTATGTTTGTACGAGGATTGTTTATGATCGCTTCCACATATGCTTAACTAAAGATAAAAGACTTTCAGGATATTCGACGTTGCCTAGGGCGTTGATGCTAACCCGCCGGGTCATGCTCTCGTACCAAGGATGGAACGGGGGTGTGACACAACAAGTTGGGAAGGCATCATACATTGGAGCTCCCGTCGAAACTAAAGATACATTCGATGTTACATGCAAGTATGCTTAAACCTTTTTCATGTAGATGAAGAAAAGGCGAATCAAGGAGAGTCGCAATGGGTATCTCTTGGAGCAAAAACCTCATATGATCGTAATGTCGATTTCATGATGACAGATAAAAATGGTATTGTGTGCCGAAGCAAGAATATATATTTGATGGAAGGGTCCACCGAAGAATGAAGCTAGTCAAGAACATGTGGAAGCTCTTTGGTGATTCAAAAAGCAAATCAATGCATTCCATCTTGAAAAAGTGACAAGGTTGTGGCCGATCAGGTGGACGAGAATATCATGGTCCAGAGGTTTCACATGCATGAAGTACAGAAAATGATCCAAGAATATTGGGCGAACCTCTCCAGTATTCTCGAGAATATTCCTAGGGATGAGTAATATTGTAAATGTTCATTATTCTGAAGTGTTCTCATAATAAATGCAGATAGTTGGTAGATTGGAAGATAAAATTTCTACCATTAAATTGAGAAGACATCCATGGTTATAATTTGAGGAGTATTTGTATATATAGGGGTCTTCTCCCTTTTATTTGTATCATAATTGTTTAAAATTTAGAGATTCTCTCTCCAAAAGAATTTCTCTCCACCATCCTTGTGAGTGTGAGAAAAATTGACTTGGGAAGAAATTACTAAAGCTATACACGAAAGAGAACATTAGATCAATTAGCCCGTGACATATGATTCTCATTAATGAAATCCATTGCTGCTGATTCAGAGACAATTGAGTGAGAATGATTTGCCATTATGAAGTTCGTTAACTAGGATGGTATGATATACAAGTATATATCATGTCTTCAAAGGTGAACCAAAGAGCACCCTATTCATCCTCGGCCCTGTGGCAGGTGTATCAAGTCTGCAAATAATAGTCATAAAAGCTCCCTTTTCCCTTCAACTTGTATGGGAATATATCAGCAATCATTGATAAGGGTTGTGGCGATGTCATCAAATACTTCCGAACGATGCAATGAAACAGAGCTGCATTTTTTCTTCTCGTTTAATTGATAAGAATGGCACCGGTCAGTTAAATGGCCCATTCGGGTTTCACACCCGCGGTTAAATTTAAGCAAGCAACACAAGAAAACGACAACAATTTTCCGCATGCAGGGTCTAAGGCCACACTTTCTTATCTTGGTTTGGTTAAGAAGTTTTCGAGTAATTTTAGCAAGTATAACCTGCTCGACTGCAGCTTGGCTGAAGTCACTTGACCTGACCAGTCACCAGAATTTATCATCAGCCAAAGCAATTACTGAATCAACGGAACACGAGCATGGATCACATTTACTGTATGACCATACTCTTTTCAGGAATATTATAATTCAGCAGAATAACAATATTCTAGTCACCGAAAACAATCGTTTGCTAAAATGGAGTATATAATGGATTTTCCATACCTTGAGTTCCTAAGTGAAAACCAATCTCTTTACATATACACCCTACGCACATACAAGTGTAATAAAAGCCTGATATTCTCATAAAGGTACTCCGCGTTTTCTTGTGTTCACAAGGCATAATCAACCTTACTTATTCAATCCTCTCCAGTGCACATACCAAGTCCTGATTCGGTCTGGAAGCACAAAGAATTTTAACATATGACACAACTTGGGGTCTCTTCAGGGGGCAGGCAGTAATATGTGACCGGCATAGGATGGTATGCTTGATAGGCTTTTACGAGACTGGCGACTTGATCGTCCTTCTTGCCCTCTTCTTTCTTTCCCTCGTCTTTCTTGCCATCATCTTCCTTGGCTGCTCCAACGCTCACGATTTCTGTGTGCCAAGATTTCCTCAGTTTGTTCACCACCTTGACCGGGTCAAAATCGCCCGATACTGTTAGTTTGTTGTCCTCCGATTCCATAGCCATAGACCCAATCCCTGGAAAACACAATGTGACAAAGGCCAGTTAAAAAGCCGAACATTTTGAGCATATTATGATTAGTTATTACAGCGGCGATTTGAACATTCTATGGGAGAATGAAGGAAAGAAACAGAGAGGAGAAGAGAGAGCCAATACCTCCAAAACCAGAAACTATTCGCATGGCCTTGCTCCTGTCTCTGTCATCATGTAAGTCCACTTTCACAACCAACTTCTGCAAAAGTTTGAGCAAGGCAAAACCCTGTTAGATTTTGAGTAAATATCAATCTCTTAAGGTGACGACTGAACTTGACATTCACAAGTGGTGTGATAAGACTAGCGTTTAAACAAGATAAGAATTCGAAACATCATTTGATATTCCGAGCATTATTACTCACATAAACGGATAAATTCATGCTATGCGATAAACAATTACAGCAGCAAAGAAACAAACCATGACTCATGAAGAGATGCCAAGAAAAGTGTTCAAGAAAGCCCAGGAGAGAATACCATCAAGAACCCTATCTCACAGGAGTGCATTAATACACACTATGCCAAAAGGACAACTTCTTTAAGGACAAAAAGAATCTCACCTTCATGTCTCTTGGGTTTCAAAGACTGAGATTGGTATCTGCTCTAACTTTTGATTTGGAAACTATAAACACTCGAAGGACACTCAGAGAAAAGTAAAAACTGAGCGTGCGCACGGATCGTAGTAGACGAAAGGAATTGCTTTATATAGAGTGGCAAGCATGCGGGGAGTGCGTGAAAGTAAGAAGTTTCTTGGAGGACGCGATGCGGAGAACGACGGTACAAATTGTTGACCAGCACAGATTTGGGAGACCACACGGTTTCTCAGACAATTAACGAGTCGAGACGATGGAAAACAGAGGATCGCGACTTTATTTATTTATTTTAATCCCTTCCATGATTCCTTAATTTTATCGAATAATAAACTATATTATTATTCCTAAAGTATGTAATAATATAGATTATAATATATATACAAATTATAATATAGTAGAAACAAATTCAAATATATAAATAAAAATAGGAAAAAAATACCAAATATAGCCTAAAATTTTATATCCGACTTTATTTTATTTTGGGCAAAAACTAAACATAAGATATAATTCGGTCCCAACTTTTATCATAAGTACCAAATGTAGCCTAAGACTTTATGATAGAAAAATCTTTCAACACGAGGATAATCGAATAACGGGAGAAAGACATCATCGAATAACGGGAGAAGAGCTTTTTCTTCAGTAGTAAATTGCGAAAGATCGAAAAAGCAATCTGAAATCTCCAGATCCCTGTCTCGAAACGTCGTTGTCTCCATCGTGTATGATTAGGGCCCTGTCTTTTTCTTTTCTTTTCTTTTTTTATTATTTTATTACTTTTTTTGGATTTTTTATGTTCCTTGACGTGGACGTTGAAGTCCAAGTCTAGGTCAATGAATTATAATTTAAATATAGTCCGATCACATCAGGCAGAATTTCTGGCATCGATGGTTCATATTTAGCAATGATAAAAATAAGGGCCCTGATAAACCGCGTTTTAGTAGATCGAACGATCCAAGCTACAAGCTGATTGTCTAAGGGTGGCCCGCTCTCTTCGACATCTCTCTCTCGCTGAACCTTGGGCCCGTCCGTCTCCCATGAAATACATAATTTTGAAAAACATTTTCTTAAAAGATAATCATTTATATCGTTTAAAATGATCGATTGATGAAAAGTATTTTCGTTATCGACAATAATTCTAAATGTTTTCGTGGATAATAAAAATACTTTTCAATCATTCATTTTTGTGAGCGATACAAACGATCATTTTTAAGAACGAAAAGTATCATGCCTATTGTTTATAGGTATGAATGAAGGAAATAGTGTTTTCATCATTCATGAAAACGTTCAAACATAAATTGGTGTTGATAATAAAAAAAATTTAAGTGATTGCTTATAGAAAAATATATTACAAATCACTTATTATTAACAAAAAGTCTTTAAATGCCCAATCCTTCATTTTCTTCCTCTTGTTTATACTTCCCTTCCCTTCCTTCTTCTTCCAATCGGTTGCCAACCTCGCCCAAGATTGGCAAGGCGCAATGTCGAAAGGCGTTAGATCGGCTAAAGCAAATTATGACCAAAGAACCAATGCTTGTACGGCCCAACCACTCAAAGCCCCATAAGGTAGAGATTGACACTTTCAGTTATGCTATTGGTGGTGTTCTAATGCAAGAAGAACACCCAATGGCATTTGAATCAAGGAAGCTAAATGAGACCGAAGGATGATTCATGGTCCAAAAGAAGGCAATGACTGTGGTAGTGTACTACATTTGCACAGGGTAACATCATCTCTTGGGATTGTGGTTCACGGTGAAGATTGACAATGTCACCACCAGCTAATTCTAAATCCAAAAAAAGCTGATTTCAAAGCAAGCTCTTAGGCAAGACTTCCTTGCAGAGCTTGACCACATGCTACAGTACATGACTAAAAAGCCCAATTACGTGACTGATGCACTCAGTTGAAAGATGGAGTCGGTAGCCATCAAGACCTGAATGTCTATGGACCAAGCGCATTAAGGAGGGGCTATGACACAACCCAACCAACGAGGGCAAGACTCGACAATTCTGATGTGAGGGCGATCTACTCTATACCAAGGGATGACGACTGTACATGTTGCTTTATGGGAAGCTACGGTAGGAGATGCTACGCGAGTACCGCAATTCCAAGTGGGCAGGTTATCTAGGGATCCACCGCTTCATGTCACTTGTGGAGGATCATTACATTCGGTCACACCTACACGACGATGTGGACGCTTGTGTGAGGACATGTCTTGTTTGCCGACAAGACAAGCAAGTTTAAAGGGTATTGGATTCTCATGGTCGTGGTGGATCAATTCGTTAAGTACACAATGTTTATGCCAGCGATAAAGGACTTCCCGAGGTAGCTCGGCTATTCCTAAAGCACATCATCAATATTGGGGCATAACGTAGACGATTATGAGCAACCACGATCCTCAATTCACTCTAAGATTCTAGACCGAACTCTTTAAGTTGCTGAGTTGAAGCCTCAACTTTTCCACAGGTCTACATCCTAAAATTGTTGGTCAAATGGAGGATGAATGTGCTATTGGATTGTGCAAAGTTGATCGATATAGCCCGGTTATCCTATAAGCTACAGCAAATCGAGTCTATTAAACAAAGTTCTTTCGAGATCATGACAATGCAGCAACCACTCACTCTGAAAATAGTTGCAACGGGCTATTGAGGAAGCAACCTAGTGGCTTACGAGTTAGCGAAGGAGTGGCAGGAACAAGTAATTTGGTAAGAACTTGTCTACACAAGGCCTCAAAGCAATTAAGAAATGGTCTGACAAGAAGCAACGACACATGGAGTACCAAGTCAAGCACCTAGTGTTGGCAAAACTACACTTTGTTCTTCGATACCAATACGTGCATAGGGCATTGATCTGTCACTACGAAGGGCCACTTTGAGTGTTGCAACGAGTCGAGAAGATAGCATCTTATCGCAGCTCTAGCCGAAACTTAAGGTACATTCGATGTTACATGTGAGTATGCTTAAACCTTTTTGATGTAGATGAAGAAGATCCAAATCGATGAGAGTTACAGCGGTTACCTCTTGGACCAAAAACCTTGTATGATCATGATGTCGATTTTGTCATGATAGATTGAGTCAGATGAAAGAGGCATTGTGTGTTGAAGCGAGAATATTTGATATGATGAGAGGGTCTACCCAAGAGTAAAGCTAGTTAAGAACCTGTGGAAGCTCTTTGGCAATTCAAAAAGCAAATCCAATGCATTCTATGCCAAAAATGCAACGGGGGTGTTGCCCGATTAGGTGGAGGAGAATATCATGGTCCAAAGGTTTCTCGTGCACAAAGGACCAAGAATCATCCTAGAAGATCATGCGATCCTCTCTAGTATTCTTGAGAATATTCCTAGGATGAGCAATATTGTAAATGTACATTACTCCAAAGTGTTCCTATAATAAATGCACAAATTGGCATATAGGAAGATAGAATTTCCACTATTAGATTGATGAGACATCTATGGTTGTAATCTAAAGAGTACTTAGTACAGCTCAAGTGCTAAAACTTAACATAATGGGATACTTAAATGCCAAAAGTTAGTAAAGTGATACTTAAGTGCCACTTTTTTAAAAGTGATACACTTAAGTGCCATCTCTGGTGAACTTTACCAGAAATCTTACATGGCAATTTTTCATTATTTTTGCTTGCCTACGTGACTCATCGGAAAGCTAACTTAGAAAAGAAACACAAAAATGGCGTCGTTTTGACACGGACTTGAATTTTAATATACAAATTAATTAAAAAAAAAAAAAAAACACACACACACACACACTCCCCACCATGTCGGAAAGGTCAACGACCATGGGGGAGGGTTGGCCCTCGCCCGGCCGAGCCAAAGGCCGCCAACCCTTGCCGAGATCAAGGGAGGGCCACAACCCTTGCCCAGATTTGAGCGAGGGCTCGTAGGCTCTCGCCGCCTGCAATCTCCTTTTTTTTTTTAAAAAAAAAAAAAAAAAAATTAAATAAATATATTTTTAAATTTAATTTAATTAATTTTTATATTAATTATTTACCCACATCAATAACAAAACGATGTCGTTTTTACACTTGTCTAACCACATCAGCATGCAAAATGCGTCGTTTTGCATTTGCCGCACCGGAAAATCGTCTTGTTAGTATTTTGGCCGGATTTTTCGTCATCGGTACTTAAGTGATCCATTTTGCTTTGATTTTTATACTTAAGTGTCACTTTCCTAATTTTTGGCACTTAAGTATCATTCCGTGTCAAATTTTGGTACTTTAAATGTCTGCACTTAGAGTACTTGTATATAAAAAGGTCTCCTCCTTTTGTTTTGATAATCTTACAAATAATTAAATTTTAGGGATTCTCTCTCCAAAAGAATTTCTCTCCACCATCTTCAGGAGTGTGTGAGATATGCTAACTTGGAAAGAAATTTCTAAAGCCATACGGGTAAGAGAATGCTAGATCAACCGGCTTGTGACATATGACTCTCATTAATGAAATCCATTACTACTGGCTTGGAGAAGATTGGTGAGAATGATTCGCCATTATAAAGTTTATTAACTAGGATGGTATGATTTACAAGTATATATCATGTCTTCAAAGATGAACAAAAGAGCACCCCGCGACCCATCCTCGGTCCTGTGGCAGGCCCATCAAGTTCGCAAATAATGGTCATAAAAGCTCCCTTTTCCCTTCAACGTATAGGGAAACATATCAGCAATCATTGATGAGGGTGGTAGCGACGCCATCAAATACTTCCAAACGATGCAATGAAATAGAGCTGTCTTTTTTGTTCTCATTTAATTGATAAGAACGGCACTGCTTAGTTGAATGGCCTATCCGCGGTTCACACTCGCGATCAAATTTAAGCAAGCAACACAAGAAAACAACAACAATTTTCAGCATGCAAGGTCTAAGGTCACACTTTCTTATCTTGGTTTGGTCAAGAAGTTTTCGAGTAATTTCAGCAAGTATAACCTGCTTGTTTGCAGCTCGCCTGAAGTCACTCGACCTAACCAGTGACCAGAATTTATTATAGGCCAAAGCATTTACTAAGTCAACGAAACATAAGCATGGATTACATTTAGTATCTTACCGTACTCTTTTCAAGAATATTATAATTCATCAAAATAATAATATTCCAGTCACTAGAAACAATCATCTGCTGAAATGGAGTACATAATGGATTTTACATAACTTGAGTTCCTCAAGTGAAAACCAATCTCTCTCTATATATACACCCTACGCTCATGCATGTAGCGAACGACGCAATAAAAGCCTATAATTCTAGAAAAGGTACTCCACTTGTTCGTCTTCGTAAGGTATAATCAACACTTACTTATTCAATCCTCTCCGATGCACAAACCAAGTCCTGATTGGGTCTGGAAGTGCAAAGAATTTCAACAAATGACACAATTTGGGGTCTCTTCTGGGGGCACGCAGTAATATGTGACCGGCGTAGAATAGTATGCTTCATAGGCTTTTACGAGATTGGCGACTTGATCGTCCTTTTTGCCCTCTTCTTTCTTGCCCTCGTCTTTCTTGCCATCATCTTCCTTGGCTGCTCCAACGCTCACGATTTCTGTGTGCCAAGATTTCCTCAGTTTGTTCACCACCTTGATGGGGTCGAAATCGCCGGATACCGTCAGTTTGTTGTCCTTCGAGTCCATAGACAGAGACCCAATCCCTGGAAAGCATTATGCCAGAAAGGTTAGTGATAAAGCCGAACATTTCAAGCGCAAGATGATTAGTTATTACAGTGACGCATGAACATCCAGTGGGAGAATGAAGGGGAAAAACAGAGGAAAAAGGGGGGGTAGTGGCGGTGAGAGAGAGAGAGAGCCAATACCTCCAAAACCAGAAACTACTTGCATGGCCTTGCTCCTGTCTCTGTCATCGTGTAGATTCACCTTCGCCACCAACTTCTGCAAAAGTTTGAGGAAAGCAAAGCCCAGTTAGACTTTGAGTAAATATCTATCTCTCACGAGGACGACTGAACTCGACATTCACGAGTGGTGCGACAGAGTAGCGTTTTAAAAAGTCGGCCATATATAACCAACATTGAATAAGAATTCGAAGCATCATTTGGTGTTCCGAGCATTCTTATTCACATAAACGGATATAATCGTGCTATACGATAAACAATTACAGCAGCAAAGAAGCAAACGATAACTCATGAAGCTTGAGACGAGAGATACCAAGAGAAATGTTCAAGAAAACCCAGGAGAGAGTCACATCAAAACCCCATCTCACAGAAGTGAACAAGATACACATAATATGCAAAGAAAAGAGGGAAGTTCTCGAAGGACTTCAAGATATCTCACCTTCATTTCTCTTGGGTTTCAAGAACTGAGATTGTGACTGCTCTGCCTTTCGATTTGGAAGCTAGAGACACTGGAAGGACAGTCGGAGCAAGTTGAAACTGAGTGTGTGCACGTATCGGGGACGAAAGGGGTTGCTTTATATAGAGTGGCGAGCATGAGAGGAGTGCGTGAAGAGGAGAAGTTTCTTGGAGGA
This sequence comes from Eucalyptus sp. ANBG9806169, assembly GCA_014182395.1. NCBI lineage: Eukaryota > Viridiplantae > Streptophyta > Magnoliopsida > Myrtales > Myrtaceae > Eucalyptus > Eucalyptus sp. ANBG9806169. The sequence continues at coordinate 4,457,851 of CM024577.1, read as the reverse complement.
CGCGGTGCGGAGAACGAAGGACAAATTATTGACCAGTCAATACAATAACGAGTCGAGGGAAAGAGCCACCCCGTTTCTCAGTAAAAAAGCGAGTCGAGGCGATCGAAAACAGAGGATCGCCACTTTAGGAAGGAAGAGAGAGAGAGAGAGAGAGAGAGAGAGGAGAGTCGCCCCTCACGAATCGGGGCTTTTGAAGTGACTCGGTCGTGTCGCCCTTCGCGACTCGGTGACTTTAGTTGAAACAGTGAGTCTTGAATGTTGGCAACTGACTCGGTTCAGGCAGTTGGCGGGTTCAAGCTTTTCGTTGGATAGAATTGCATTGCGATTTTGCACGTATGCATCTCTGCCATCTAATCTAAATGATATATAAGAATTGAAAATTCTTTATCCATGGGGATAATCACTGGATCTATCCTTAACTTATTTATTGTATGAGTATTAATTTGATTCTAAAATTTTCAACTCCGTCGATGTAGCCTACATCTCGCAAGCATAATTCTAATGTAATATTTCCAATCAATTTGCCACCAAAATCGCATGCATGTTGTCCCGCATGGCACACCAATGCGATCAGCCTTGCTTGAAACACGACGTCACCAAACAATTTTCGGGTATTAATCGTGTTAGGATTCAATGCACAATCACAAGGAAATTAAGCATAAAAGCGAGAAAATGAATTTGAGACACAAGATTGTCATCCCGATTCACTCTTAAATTTGGATTTTGTCCAATAAAGGATTGCACTATAATTGGCACATCACATGTATCTCTCAAATACAAAAGAAAGAGATTATATATACCTAGTTGCTCATTATGGATTCAAGCCTAAATACCAATAAAATATATGCTCAAATTATAAAAATCCTTTGGCAACTTGAGGGTGCTTCCCTCACGACCCCTACTGGGGTGGTCTTGGACCCCGCCCGCTTAACAAGGAGCAGGATCCTCATGTCATCCTATCAATGAGGAGAATGGACCACACTCCAACAAACTAGCCTCGGAAGGACTGCATTGAAAGCCTATGCAAAGCTTTTGGAACTTCATCAGCAAAAATTCTAAATTAAATTGGCAATCCGTACTATAGAGATTTCAAGCTGAATCCGTAATTTTTTCATTTAAAAATGCACTGAGATCAATTATCGATTCTCTACCGTCTCAATTCTTTAAGAGTTTATGATAGGAAAATCTTGTAGCACGAGGGCAAATTGAAATCAACGGGAGAGAGGATCGGGACAAAAGATGGACGATCGGACCGGAATCGAAGCAGATGTCACTCTCTGCATCTTCTCTGTTGAAATGCCATTACTGGGCATTTAAAAAAAAAAATTTGACAAAAAATGAGAAAGATCATAACTTTTTGCTCGCGCAAAGGAGCTTTTTTTTTTTTTCAATCGTGAGATGGGAAAAGATCGAGAAAAGCCGAAGGGCCGACAAACATGGAATCTCCAGGAAAGCACGCGTTTCAGGCACGAGATCGATCCCATCCACTCGAACGGGTCGAAATGCTACGTTGGAGATGGTGATTGTCGTCATTTCCATCGTCCGTGATAGGGCCCTTTCTTTTTTCTTTTAATTAATATTCCTTTTTGGATTGTTATGTTTCCTGGACGTTGACGGAGAAGTCGAGGTCTTGGTCAATGAACTATTTAATTATGTCCATCACATCAGTCAAAATAGCTGGCAGGGATGGTTCGTTCAGCTAATGTAAAAATAAGGGCCGTGATAAACCACGTTTTAGCAGATCGAACGATCATTGTATAAACGTGGTCCATACTCTTCGAGATCCATCTCGAACTTAATCTTAGTGGGCATCGATATTGCGAGAAATGAATAACTTAAAAAATATTTTGTAAATAAATGATCGTTTATGTCACTTGAAATAATTAATTAAGAAAAGATATTTTTGTTATCGACTAACAATTTTTGTTTCAACGTTTTCGTGAATGATAAGAATACTTCCCATTCATTCATTTTTATAAACGATACGAGCAATATTTTTAAAAATAGGAAATACTGTCTATACCATTTACAAAAATGAATGAAAGAAAAGTGTTTCCGTTATCCATGAAAAGGTTTGGATATAAATTATTGTCAATAATAAAAAAATTTCAGTAGCTAATTATTTCAAGTGATCGCTGACTAAAAATTATATTCCAAATCATTCATTTTCAATAAAAAGTCTTTAAATACCCAATCTTTCATTTTCTTCCTTTAGTCGACATTAAATATTGAAATCATAATAAACTAACGGCCAGGACTTGATTATATTTCTCTTCCCTTCCTTCTTCCTCCAGTAGATCACCGACCTCAAGCAAGCCTCGTTGGATCTAGCAAGGGCCTTGCCCATGGTCAACAAGGCTCGATATCAAAAGGCTTTTAATTGGTGAAAGCAAGTGATGACCAAGGAATTGGTGCTCATGATGCCTTAGCACTCAAAGCCCTGTGAAGTAGAGATTGATGCCTATAATTATGTTATTGGTGGTGTTCTAATGCAAGGACACCCGGTGACATTTGAATCAAGAAAGCTAAATGAGATCGAACGGCGATACATGGTCCAAGAGAAGGCAATGGCGGTGGTGGTTTACTGCCTTCCCACATGGCGGTATCATCTCCTAGGATCGTGGTTCTTGGCGAGTATAACAATGTTACCACGAGCCATTTATAAACCCCAAAAAAGCTGATTCCAAAGCAAGCTTGGGCAAGACTTCCTTGAGAAGCTCAAGTATGTGCTATGGTACAATCCTAAGAAGGCCAATTCCGTGGCCAACACACTTAGCCGGAAGATGGAGCTCACAACTATTAGTCAACCTAACTATCCATGGACCAAGCACATTAAGGAGGGGCCGCAACACAACCCATTTGCCAACGCACTCCTTTAGCATGCATGAGAGGGCAAGACTCGACAATTCCGATGTGAGCAAGATCTAAGGGGCGACAACTATACGTGTTGTGTTACTTCATGGAAAGCAACAAAGGAGGTGCTATGCAAGTGCCATAATTCTAAGTGGGGAAGTTATCTAGGGATACATCACATTACGGCACTTGTGGAGGATCATACTTTTGGCCACACCTGTGCACCAATGTGGACGCTTATGTGAGGATGTGTCTTGTGTGCCAACAAAACAAGCTCGTACAATGGTCGTTGGCAGGGCCCCACAAGCCACTTCCTATCTTGAAGCGTCTATGGTAGAGTGTCTCCACGGATTTCATTGTGAATTTACCTAAGTCCAAAGGGTGTCTGAACTCTCATGACTGTGGTGGATCGGTTCTTTAGGTACGTGACCTTCGTGTGAGCAACAAAGGACTTCCTAACTGAGGAGGCGGCTTGGCTATTCCTAAAACACATCATCAAGTATTGGGGCATACCGCAGACAATTGTGAGCAACCACAATCCTCAATTCACTAGGAGATTATGGACTAAGCTCTTTAAGCTGCTAGAGTTGAAGCCTCAACTTCTCCATGAGTCTACATCTCCAAATCAATAGTTAGACAAAGAGAGTGAATGTGCCCTTGGAATTGTACTTCAAACACTACATGAGCACAATGCAAGAGGATTGTGCAAAGTTGATCGATGGAGCCCAGTTATAGGAGTTATCCTATAACCTGTAACGAAGTGAGTCTACAAACCAAAGTCCTTTCAAGATCATGACGAGGCAGTGACCACTCACTTTGAGTAGGGTTGCAACGCGCTATCAAGGGAGTAGCCGATCCACTTATAAGTTCGCTAAGGAGTGGTAAAAACAAGTGGACTTGGTAAGGACTTGTCTACACAAGGCCTCAACGCACATGAAGAAATGGGTCCACAAGAAGTGACGACACATGGAGTACCAAGTCGAGGACCTGGGATAGGCAAAACTACATTTAATTCTTCGATACTGAAATGTGCATAGGAAATTGATCAATCGTTACAACTTGCCACTCTGAGTGTTGCAACAAGTCGAGAAGATAGCATATACTAAAGCTCTTGCAGAAACTAAAGGTACATTCAATGTTACATGTGAGTATGCTTAAACTTTTTCATGTAGATGAAGAAGACTTGGATCGAGGAGAGTCGCAATGCGTAACTCATGGAGCAAAAAACCTCATAAGATCGTGACATCAATTTCATCAAGGTAGATTGGGTTAAATGAAAGTGGTATTGTGCACCAAAGCAAGAATATTTGATATGATTGAAAGGTCTACTCGAGAGTGAAGCCAGTTGGGAGCCTATGGAAGCTCTCTAACGATTCAAAAAGTAAATCGATGCATTCCCTGCAGAAAATGCGACAAGGGCATTGCCCGATTAGGTGGAGGAGAATATCATGGTCCGAAGGTTTCCCGTGCACGAAGGACCGAGAATGATCCTAGAAGATTGGGCGATCCTCTCTAGTATTCTAAAGAATATTCCTAGGACAAGCAATATTGTAAATGTACATTACTCCGAAGTGTTCCTATAATAAATGCACAGAGTTGGTATATAGGAAGATAAAGTTTCCACCGTTAGATTGATGAGATATCTATGGTTGTAATCTAAAGAGTATTTGTATATAAAGAAGTCTCCTCTTGTTTGGATCATCTCACAAATATTTAAAATTGAGAGATTTTCTCTCCAAAAGAATTTCTCTCCACCATGTTCGTGAGTGTGTGAGATATGCTAACTTGGAAAGAAATTACTCAAGCCATATGGGTAAGAGAATGCTAGATCAACCGGCTTGTGACATATGACTCGTTAATGAAATACATTACTACTGGCTCGAGAGAAGATTGAGTGAGAATGATTCGCCATTATAAAGTTTGTTAACTAGGGTGGTATGATTTACAAGTATATATCATGTCTTCAAATATTAACAAAAGAGCACCCCGCGATCCATCCTCGGTCCTGTGGCAGGCCCATCAAGTCCGCAAATAATGGTCATAAAAGCTCCCTTTTCCCTTCAACTTATAGGGAAATATATCAGCAATCATTGATGAGGGTTGTAGCGACGTAATCAGATACTTCCAAACTATGCAGTGAAATACAGCTGTCTTTTTTGTTCTCATTTAATTGATGAGAACGGCACTGGTTAGTTAAATGGCCCATCCGGGGTTCACACTCGCGATCAAATTTAAGCAAGCAACACAAGAAAACAACAACAATTTTCGGCATGCACGGTCTAAGGCCACACTTTCTTATCTTGGTTTGGTCAAGAAGTTTTCGAGTAATTTCAGCAAGTATAACCTGCTTGTTTGCAGCTTGCCCCAAGTCACTCCACCCAACCAGTAACCAGAATTTATCATAAGCCAAAGCAATTACTAAGTCAATGAAACATAAGCATGGATCACATTATGACAGTACTCTTTTCAAGAATATTATAATTCATCAGAATAATAATATTGCAGTCACCGGAAACAATCATTTGCTGAAATGGAGTACATAATGGATTTTACATAACTTGAGTTCCTCAAGTGAAAACCAATCTCTCTATATATATACACCCTACGCTCATGCATGTAGCGAACGACGCAATAAAAGCCTATAATTCTAGAAAAGGTACTCCACTTGTTCGTCTTCGTAAGGTATAATCAACACTAACTTATTCAATCCTCTCCGATGCACAAACCAAGTCCTGATTCGGTCTGGAAGCGCAAAGAATTTCAACAAATGACACAATTTGCGGTCTCTTCTGGGGGCACGCAGTAATATGTGACCGGCGTAGAATAGTATGCTTCATAGGCTTTTACGAGATTGGCGACTTGATCGTCCTCTTTGCCCTCTTCTTTCTTGCCCTCGTCTTTCTTGCCATCATCTTCCTTGGCTGCTCCAACGCTCACGATTTCTGTGTGCCAAGATTTCCTCAGTTTGTTCACCACCTTGACGGGGTCGAAATCGCCGGATACCGTCAGTTTGTTGTCCTTCGAGTCCATAGACAGAGACCCAATCCCTGGAAAGCATTATGGGAGAAAGGTTAGTGATAAAGCCGAACATTTCAAGCGCAAGATGATTAGTTATTACAGTGACATTTGAACATTCAGTGAGAGAATGAAGGGGAAAACAGAGGAAGGGGGTGGAGGGAGGGGAGAGAGCCAATACCTCCGAAACCAGAAACCATTTGCATGGCCTTGCTCCTGTCTCTGTCATCGTGTAGATTCACCTTCGCCACCAACTTCTGCAAAAGTTTGAGGAAAGCAAAACCCAGTTAGACTTTGAGTAAATATCAATCTCTCACGAGGACGACTGAACTCGACATTCACGAGTGGTGCGACCGACTAGCGTTTAAAAAAGTTGGCCATATATAAACAACAATGAATAAGAATTCGAAGCATCATTTGGTATTCCGAGCATTCTTATTCACATAAACAGATACAATCATGCTATGCGAGAAACAATTACAGCAGCAAAGAAGCAAACGATAACTCATGAAGCTTGAGACGAGAGATACCAAGAGAAGTGTTCAAGAAAACCCAGGAGAGAGTCACATCAAAACCCCATCTCACAGAAGTGAACAAGATACACATAATATGCAAAGAAAAGAGGGAAGTTCTCGAAGGACTTCAAGATATCTCACCTTCATTTCTCTTGGGTTTCAAGAACTGAGATTGTGACTGCTCTGACTTTTGATTTGGAAGCTAGAGACACTGGAAGGACAGTCGGAGCAAGTTGAAACTGAGTGTGTGCACGTATCGGGGACGAAAGGGATTGCTTTATATAGAGTGGCGAGCATGAGAGGAGTGCGTGAAGAGGAGAAGTTTCTTGGAGGACGCGATGCGAAGAACAAAGGACAAATTATTGACCAGTCAATACAATAACGAGTCGAGGGAAAGAGCCACCCCGTTTCTCAGTATAATAACGAGTCGAGGCGATCGAAAACAGACGATCGCCACTTTAGGAAGGAGAGAGAGAGAGAGAAGGACAGAGGCGAGTCGCCCCTCACGACTCGGGGGCTTTTGAAGTGAATCGGTCGAGTCGCCCCTCGCGAATCGGTGACTTTGAAGCAGTGAGTCTTGAATGTTGGCAACGGACTCAGTTCAGGCAGTTGATGGGTTCAAGCTTTCGCTGGAAGAATTGCATTGCGATTTTGCACGTACGCATCTCTTTCATCTAATTTAAACGATGTACTAGAATTGAAAAATCTTTATCGGCGGGGATAATCACCGGATCCGTCCTCAACTTATTTATTATATAAATATCAATTCGATTCTAAATTTTTCAATTCGCTGACGTAATCCTAAATCTCGCAAGTGCAATTCTAATGTGATCATTCCGATCAATCTGTCACAAAAATCGTATGCCTGTTGTCCCGCGTGGCACGCCAATGTGGATAGCCTTGTTGGAAACACGACGTCATCATGTAATTTCCAAGGGACAATCGTGTTAGAATTCGATGCACAATCACAGGAAAATCAAGAATAAAAGCAAGAAAGAGAATTCGAGACACAATTTGTTTATCCCAGTTCACTCTTAAATTAGGGTTATGTCTAATAGAGGATTCCACTATAATTGACACATCGCATATATCTCTCAAATTCAAAATAAAGAGATTATATATACCTAGTTGTTCATCATGGGTCCAAGCCTAAACTACCAATAAAATATATGCTCAAATTATAAAAATCCTTTGGCAACTTGGGGGTGCTTCCCTCACGACCCCTACTGGGGTGGCCTTAGACTTTGCCTGCTTATCAAGGAGTAGGAATCTTGTGTCATCCTATCAATGAGGAGAATGGACCACACTCCAATAAACTAGCCTCAGAAGGACTGCATTGAAATCCCATGCAAAACTTCTGGGACTTCATCAGCAAAAAATTCGGAATTGAATTGACGATCCCTACGATAGAGATTCTGAGCTAAATCCATAATATTTTCTTTTAAAAATGTGCTGAGATCAACTATCGATATATAGAGGCACTCCACGTTCCGTCTCAACTCTTTAAGAGTTAATGATAAGGAAATCTTGCAACACGAGGGCAAATCGAAATTAACGGGAGAGGGGTCGGGACAAAGGACGGACGATCGGACCGGAAGCAAAGCAGACATTACTCTCTACATCATCTCTGTGAAACTGCCATCCTTGGGCATTTATTATTTTTTAAAATTTTTGACAAAAAATGTGAAAGATAATAACCTTTTTGCTCGCGCAAAGGAGATTTTTCTTCAATCGTAAAACTTCTCCCGACAACTACGCATTTCACACACATGATCGATCCCATCCTCTCTATTTTCTTATTATTATTCTTTTTTGCATTTTTGTGTTCCTTCACATTGACGTTGAAGTCGAGGTCTTGGTCAATGAATTATTATTTAATCATAGTGCGATCACATCAGTCGGAATTCTGGCAGCTATAGATTATAGTCCATTCCTCTAATGTAAAAATAAGGGCCGCGATATACTACTTTTCAGTATATCGAACGGTCTATGCTACGAGCTGATCTGAGGAGGGCGATATCTTTGCATAGACGTGGCCCGCTCTCTTCGACGCCCATCTCTAGCTGAATCTTAGGCGTCTTCGTCGTGAATTACTTGACTTTAAAAAATATTTTCTTATAAAATAATCATTTGTATCACTAGAAATAATTAATCTATAAAAATATTTTTTTTATGTACTAATAATTTATGTTTTAGCATTTTCAGAAATAATAAGAATACTTTTCGTTCATTCATTTTTGTGAAAGATACAAGTAATCATTTTTAGAAACGAGAAGTATTGTTCATGACATTTATAGATATGAATGAAAAAAAAAAGTGTTTTCATTTTCAACAAAAACTTTCCAACATAAATTACAACTGATAATGAAGACTTTTTTGTTAATTTATTATTTCAAGTGATTGCTTATAAAAAATTATAGGGTTAATATCCCGAAAAATCTCAAACCGGTACACCCGTGATAAATTTACCAAAAATTATTATTTTGACCATGAAAAACCCCAAACCGGTACACCTATGACAAATTTACCCCGACTGACTATAAAAAATCATAAACCGGTACATTTATGACAAATTTATTCGACCGCAAAAAACCCAAAATTGGTAAATATGTGACAAATATACGCTCCGCTAAATTGGATTAATAGCACAAAAAATTCAAACCGTGACAAACGATGTGTAAAATACCAAATTAATATACCGTTAAGCGTCACGTGTCATTTAACTTAATAATTTGACAGTAAAATTTAACGAAAACTAATAGAGGGTAAATTTGTCACAAGTGTACCAGTTTGGGGTAAATTTGTCAAATGTATACTAGTTTTGGGTTTTTGTGCTTAAAAAATAGTTTGGGATAAATTTGTCACATGTGTATTAGTTTGGAGTTCTTCGTGGTATTAACCCAAAATTATATTCTAAATAATTCATTTTCAACAAAGAGTCTTTAAGTACCCAATCTTTCGTTTTCTTCCTCTAGTCAGACATTAAATATCGAAATCATACTACATTGATAGGGGGGGCCTAATTATACTTCTCTTCCCTTCCTTCTTCCTCCAGTTGATCGTTGGCCTCAAGCAAGCCTTGCTCATGCCGAATCTAGCAAAGGCCTCACCCATGGTCTATGAGGCTCAATATCAAAAGGTGTTTGATCAGTTAAAGCAAGTGATGACTAAGGAACTGGTGCTTGTAGTGCCTAACCACTAAAAGCCCTTTGAGGTAGAGATTAATGCCTCCAATTATGTTATTGGTGGTGTTCTAATGCAAGAAGGACACCTAGTGACATTTGAATCAAGTAAGATGAACGAGACCGAACGACAATACATGGTCCAAGAGAAGGCAATGACGATTGTGGTGTACTGCCTTCAAACATGGCGACATCATCTCATAGGATCATGGTTTGTGGCGAGTGCTAACAACATTGCCATGAGCTACTTGTAAACCCAAAATAAGTTGATTCTAAAGCAAACTTGTTAGCAAGACTTCCTTGCGAAGCTTGACTACGTGCTGCAATACAATCCTAAGAAGGCCAACTCCTTGGCCGATGCACTTAGCCGAAAGATGGAGCTGGCAACCATCAGTCGATGTCCACGGACTGAGCGCATCAAGGAGGGGGGCCACGACACAACCTAACCACCAAGGCACTCCTTGAGCATGCACAAGAGGCCAAGACTCGACAATTCTAATGTGAGGGTGATCTACTTTACACCACAGGGTGACGATTGTATGTACTACTTTATGGGAAGCTACAGAAAGAGGTGCTCTGCGAGTACCGCAATTCTAAGTGGACGGGTTATCCAAGGATCCACAATACGATGGCACTTATGGAAATATCATTACTTTTGGCTGCACCCACATACTGATGTGGACGCTTTTGTGAGGATGTGTCTTACGTGCCAACAAGACAAGGTAGGGCCCTATGAGACACTTCCTACTCGAAGCATCCATGGTAGAGTGTCTCCATGGATTTTATTGTGAATTTGCCAAGTCCAAAGGGTGTCGGATTCTCGTGATTGTGGTGGATCGCTTCTTTAAGTATGCCACATTCCTGCTAGCAACAAAGGACTTCCCAACTGCAATTTAGCTATTCCTAAAGCACATTGTCAAGTATTGGGGCATACTGTAGATAATCATGAGTGACCGCGATCCTCAATTCACTAGGAGATTCTGGACCGAGTTCTTTAAGCTGCGAGAGTCGAAGGCTCAACTTCTTCAAGAGTCTACATCCCCAAATCGATGGTCAGACAAATGAGTGAATGACTCTTGGAATTGTATTTTAGACATTGCACGAGCACAATGCAAAAGGATTATGCGAAGTTGATTGACATGGCCTAGTTATCCTATAACCTGCAGCAAAGTGAGTCTACAAACCAAAAGTCCTTCCAAGATCATGATGGGGCAACAACCACTTACTCTGAGTATAGTTGCAGCGGTCTATCAAGAGAGTAGCCTATCGACTTAAAAGTCCGCTAAGGAGTGGCAAGAACAAGCAGACTTGGTAAGGACTTGTCTATACAAGGCCTTGAAGCACATGAAGAAATGGGACCACAAGAAGCGACAGCACATTGAGTACCAAGTTGAGGACCTAATGTTAGCAAAACTACATTTACTTCTTTGATGCCGAGATGTGCACAAGGGTTTGATCCGTAGCTATGAAGGGTCATTACGAGTGTTGCAACAAGTTGGGAAGGTATCATACACCGGAGCTCCTGCTGAAACTAAAGGTACATTCGATGTTACCTGCGAGTATGCTTAAACCTTTTGCATGTAGAAGAAGAAAAGGTGGATCAAGGAGAGTCGCAATGGGTACCTCTTGGAGCAAAAACCTCACATGATCGTGATGCCGATTTCATGATGACAGATCGAGTCAGATGAAAATAGTATTGTGTGCCAAAGCGAGAATATATATTTGATGGAAGGGTCCACCGAAGAATGCAGCTAGTCGAGAACCTGAGGAAGCTCTTTGGCGATTCAAAAAGCAAATTGATGCATTCCATGTTGAAAATGTGACAAGGTTGTGGCCCGATCAGGTGGACGAGAATATCATGGTCCAGAGGTTTCACATGCATGAAGGATCGAAAATGATCCAAGAATATAGGGTGAACCTCTCTAATATTCTCGAGAATGATCCTAGGGACAAGTAATATTGTAAATGTTAATTATTCTGAAGTGTTCCTGTAATAAATGTGGATAGTTGGTAGATTGGAAGATAAAATTTCTACCATTAGATTGAGAAGACATCTATGGTTATAATTTGAGGAGTATTTGTATATATAGGGGTCTTCTCCCTTTTATTTGTATCATAATTGTTCAAAATTTAGAGATTCTCTCTCCAAAAGAATTTATCTCCACCATCTTTGTGAGTGTAGCTATACGAGAAAGAGAACATTAGATCAATTAAATTAGCCCATGACATATGATTCTCATTAATGAAATCCATTGCTGCTGATTCGGAGGCAATTGAGTGAGAATGATTTGCCATTATGAAGTTCGCTAACTATGATGGTATGATATACAAGTATATATCATGTCTTCAAAGGTGAACCAAAGAGCACCCTATCCATCCTCGGCCCTGTGGCAGGCGTATCAAGTCCGCAAATAATGGTCATAAAAGCTCCCTTTTCCCTTCAACTTATAGGGGAATATATCAGCAATCATTGATAAGGGTGGTAGCGATGTCATCAAATACTTCCAAACGATGAAATGAAACAGAGCTCTATTTTTTTCTTCTCGTTTAATTGATAAGAATGGCACCGGTTAGTTAAATGGCCCATTCGGGATTCACACTCGCGATTACATTTAAGCAAGCAACACAAGAAAACGACAACAACTTTCGGCATGCAAGGTCTAAGGCCACACTTTCTTATCTTGGTTTGGTTAAGAAGTTTTCGAGTAATTTCAGCAAGCATAACCTGCTCGCTTGCAGCTTGGCTAAAGTCACTTGACCTGACCAGTCACCAGAATTTATCATCAGCCAAAGTAATTACTGAGTCAACGGAACACAAGCATAGATCGCATTTAGTATCTGACCATACTCTGCTCAAGAATATTATTATTCAGCAGAATAATAATATTCCAGTCATCGAAAACAATCGTTTGCTGAAATGGAGTACATAATGGATTTTCCATACCTTGAGTTCCTAAGTGAAAACTAATCTCTTTACACATACACCTTACATACATACAAGTGTCGGATGACGCAATAAAAGCCTAATATTCTCGTAAAGGTACTACGCTTGTTCTTGTGTTCACAAGGCATAATTAACCTTTACTTATTCAATCCTCTCCAGTGCACAAACCAAGTCCTGATTCGGTCTAGAAGCACAAAGAATTTTAACATATGACACAACTTGGGGTCTCTTAAGGGGGCAGACAGTAATATGTGACCGGCATAGGATCGTATGCTTGATAGGCTTTTACGAGATTGGCGACTTGATCGTCCTTCTTGCCATCATCTTCCTTGGCTGCTCCAACGCTCACGATTTCTGTGTGCCAAGATTTCCTCAATTTGTTCACCACCTTGACCGGGTCAAAATCGCCCGATATTGTTAGTTTGTTGTCCTTCGATTCCATAGCCAGTGACCCAATCCCTGGAAAACACAATGCGACAAAGGCCAGTGAAAAAGCCGAACATTTCGAGCACACGATGATTAGTTATTACAGCGGTGATTTGAACATTCTGTGGGAGAATGAAGGAAAAAAAACAGAGAGGGAGAGAGGGAGCCAATACTATTAAGAACAGAGCACAGCAAGCAGAGCACAGAAAACGCAGCAACAACAATCAACAAAGGAAGAAGAATGAAGGTGGTGCCCACAAGATCAGTCATGACGAGAAGTCTCCTTGCTAAGTTGTACAAAAACTGTTATTCGGTTCTAGATTGCTCAACAGATTAAAAACAATATTCTCTTTTGTTTTCTAATCAGTTTTTTTCCCTTCTTTAGTTAGTTTTGTTTCTTCTTCTTCATAAAAGGTCATGTGTATAAATAGAAGAACAGAAAGCAAGCTGTGATAACTGATTGAATTGCATACCTTCATACCCTGAATATACAGAGAGAGAGAGAGAGAGAGAAAGAGAGAATTGAATCCAAAAGCTTCTGGTTTGTTCTTCATCTCTCTTCTATTCTGTTCATCTTCTCATGGTATCAGAGCAGTCGATCATCCTTATTGGATAGTCTGATTGAGCTATTCAAAGGTATTGTAGCTATTGAAGATCTGTCATAGCTGTAGAAGATTGAAAAGCAGTCGATCATCCTTTTCTTTTGGATAATCTAGTTGAGCAGTTCGAAGATACTATAGCAAAAAGATCGAAGTAGATTCTGGATTTTGCAGATCACAAAAGAGACCCAGTAGCTGTTAATCATCTTTGTTTGTTGATTTGAAGATCTCAAAGTGCTTTACATTCAGCCAGCTCTTCTCTGTTAAAGATCTTATCATCATTGGTGACTTGTACAGAACTTCATCCTGTAAGTTCAACAGTATCACGTAACACCATTATCATCATTATCAAAGTCTTGAGAACACTAAAATGGCAACAAGAACACAGAAGTATCCCTTTCCAATACATGTTAACATCTCTAATTTTGTTACAATCAAGCTTGCTGAAGACAATTTTCTGTTATGGCAAGCACGGTTCCACGCATTTCTTCGAAGTCGAACTTTTGGCTTCATTAGTGGTGATATTCCATCACCTCCTCGAACATTACAGGTTGAAACTGATGGGTGTGAAACTGAAGTTGTTAATCAAGATTACATAGATTGGACAAAAACTGATCAACTTGTGTCATCATGGATTAGTGGAGTTGTATCTGAAAATATTTTGAGCTTGATCATTGGCTTAGAGACTTCCTATGAGGTTTGGCAAACACTCCTCAATCGTTTTACGTAAATCGGTTGCTAGAGAATTTGAACCGAGAGGAAAATTACAAGTTTGTCATAAACGAGATAGAAGTCTTTCTGTTTATCTTAGAGAATATAAATCCATCTTTGATCAGCTAAATGCAATCGGAAAGCCTGCAGATGAGATAACAAAAATGTTCGGTGTCCTTGAAGGATTAGGATCTGAATATGAAAACTTTCGAACAACTATGTACTGCTTGAAACCTCAACCAGAATATGATGAAATGATAGCACAGCTAGAAAGATTTGAAACAAGGTTAAAGACCTATTCAATGAACCAATACAATCCTAATCTTGCCTATTTTAGACAAAGAAATTCTGAAACAAGGCAGAAAGGGATCTCTGAAAGAGAATATGGTTCTCAGAATTCTGGTTTTGGAGGTCAAAGAGGCAGTAACAGAGGAGGACGTTACTATGGTCAAGGACATGCGATCAACAACAGGGGTCGCAGTTATGGCTATTCAGGAAGAAATCAAAACTACAGACATGATCAAGTAGATCAGCAATTCGATGAGAGAAATGACTTTCCCGGTCCCGGGACAGGGTTTCGACCATATGCAAGTTACTCACAAAGGTATCAAGACACCAAATCCTATCCATCTTCAACTCTAATGTCTAATAAACGTATGCAGGAAGAGAAAACAATGTAACCTCGGTTGGAGTGTCGATTTGTAAACGTCCAGACATGATGCACTTCTGTTGTCGGTATCGATTTGATAACTCATATCAGCTGAAGAAATTCCAACAGCATTGGCTGCAATGCATCTTGAGGATCTAAGAGGAAATGAATGGTATCCAGACACTGGTGCAACAGCTCACATCAGTGCAGATTCGGGTATTCTTCATAACTTTTCTAAATACAGAGGAACTGATACGATCATGATAGGAAATGGTACTTGTCGCTATAGCTTATGTTGGTAATACTATGCTACATACCGAAGCCAACTCATTACCATTAAATGATGTCCCGATTGTTCCTCAAATCACCAAAAATCTTCTCTCGTTTCAAAACTAACAGATGACTATCCTTGTTCATTTGTTTTTGATAAAACTGGGGTTTATATAAAGGACCATCACACCAATACAACAGTGAGACTCGGAAGGAAGGTTAGAGGACTCTACCGAGTGGACTCACAAGCTACACTAGCATTTTTCACTCAAAGACACAAAGCTGTAACATAAGATGTGTGACACCAGAGATTAGCTCACACCAACTCACGAACAATAAAGCATCTACAAGATCAGAAATTGATTCATTGTAATGCAAACACTCAGACTATATGTAGCAGCTGTCAAATAGCAAAAAGTATTGCATTACCTTTTCCTTTATCAGTTTCCACATCTACTGTTCCTCTAGAAAAGATACATTGTGATATTTGGGGCCCCTCACGAGTTAGTTCTTTTCAGAACTTTAAGTACTATGTCATCTTTGTAGACAATTTCTCTCGCTATAGTTGGATCTATCCAATGAAGAAGAAGTCAGAATTTCATGATATCTTTGTCATATTTCAGAAGAAAGTTGAGAAGCAATTCAATCATGAAATTAAAACTTTTCAGTGTGATGGTGGAGGGGAGTTCATGAGCAACAGATTTCAGAATCATTTACAGCAATGTGGCATAAGACAAGATATTTCTTGTCCACATACACCGTAATGTAATGGTATTTTTAAAGGAAACATCGACATATAGTTGAACTAGGCTTAGCTATGCTATATCACTCTAGAGTTCCATTAAAATTTTGGGTCGATGCCTTCATGACAGCTAACTACATTGTTAATACTCTTCCTACACCAAAGTTACATATGGACACTCCTTACAACAAAATTCATCAGCAGCAACCAAGCTATGAACATCTAAGAGTCTTTGGATGTGCATGTTACCCCTTTCTTAGACCCTATGCACAACATAAATTTGATCCTAGATCTCTTAGTTGTGTGTTTTTGGGATATAGTGAACGCTATAAAGGCTATCGTTGTCTCGGTGCCTACTAATGGTCGCATATATAGTCGACATGTGCAATTTGATGAAAGTTTCTTTCCTTCACAAAGAAACTGACAACAGAATATAGTCAGTATACTGTTCTGTATAAACAATGGATAGAAGAAGTCCATTTTTTAGACCCTGCAAGTGCATCATCACTGGAGAGTTCTTCTAATAGATACACATAAACGTTCAGCATCATCATATCTTGGAAGATGATTATAATACCGTCTCCTCTCATGTAATTGTGCCACAAAACTCACCCATCCAGATGTCAACACAGCTACAGACTGATCTATTTGCTGCAGATCAAACATCTCTTCCTTCTACAACCTGAGATGAAGTCATCCCCGTTCAAGAACAACAAAATTTGTTATTCGACTCTCAAGACCAAACATTTCTTCCTTCTATAACAGCGAGATGAAGTCATCACTGTTCAAGCACAACAAACTTCTTTACCTCATTCTCAAGGTACTTCTTCTGTCCATTCTATGCAAACTCGACTGAAATCAGGTATCCTAAAGCCAAATCCTAAGTATGCACGTTTGGCTAAATACAAAGTGCCTATGGAACCACGATCGGTTAATAAGCTTTAGTTGATGCAGGATGGTACAAAGCCATGCAGGATGAAATGGATGCTCTGTATGAAAATAAAACATGGATACTAGTTCCTAGAACTAGTCAGATGAATGTCATGGGATGCAAATGGGTTTTTAAAACCAAACTAGCATCTGATGGAAGTCTTGATAGACTCAAGGCTCGGTTAGTTGCTAAGGGGTTTCATCAAGAAGAGGGGGTTGATTTTACAGAAACCTTTAGTCCTGTTATTAAACATGCCACCATTCGCATAATACTTTCTATGGCAATGATGAAGAATTGGAAAATACATCAACTTGATGTTAAAAACGCGTTTCTACATGGAACATTACATGAGACAAGATACATGGAGCAACCACCTGGTTTTATACATCCTCAACACCCTCAAAGTGTATGTCTTCTCAAGAAGTCTCTATATGGTCTTCGTCAAGCACCACGTGCTTGGTTTGATAAGTTCAGTAATTTTCTTTTTGAAAATGGCTTCTTCTGCAATACAACTGATCATTCTCTCTTTGTACTTCACACTGGGTTGAATATAGTGCTGCTGCTGCTCTATGTGGATGACATAGTGATAACTGGCAGCTCATATCAACTACTAGCAAAACTGATTAATCTACTGAGTCTCCATTTTCACATGAAAGACCTTGGCTATCTACACTACTTCTTAGGAATTGAAGCCAAACGAACTTCTAAAGATCTATTTCTCTGTCAAACCAAGTATGCTATTGATCTACTTGCTGGAGCCCACATGACAGAATGTAAACCTGTCTCAACTCCTCTACAACTTCGATCAGTTGTCATGACAAGTGATGATACTCTGCTTGTCAATCCCCTTGAATATCGAAGTCTAGTGGGTGATCTTCAATATCTAACAATCACTCGCCCTGATCTTGCTTATGCAACGAATGTTTTGTGTCAGAAAATGTAGAAGCCAACAGTTGGAGATCTTCATCAATTAAAAAGAGTTCTTTGATATGTTAAAGGCACAACTCATCTTGGGATGTTTATTCACTCTAATAGTTCAATGGCTTTATACGGATTCTCAGATGTTGATTGGGCTGGCTGTGCGACTACCAGACGTTCTACTACTGGTTTTTGCACCTATCTTGGCTCTAATCTTCTTTCTTGGTCAGCTAAGAAACAACCTACTGTCTCTCGCTCTTCAACGAAGCTGAATATAGAGCACTTGCTTCAACTACGCCGATCTTACGGATTAGCTTTGTCCTACACGACATCGGTATATCGCTTCCATCACCAACTTTGTTGTTCTGTGACAATAAGTCTGCCATTGCTTTAACAGCTAATCCGATTCTACATGCTCGTACTAAACATATCGAAGTTGACTTTCATTTTGTTCGTGAAAAGGTCTCCTCAGGCTCATTACGGGTTCAATATGTCCCTAGTCATCTTCAGCTTGCTGATATTTTTACCAAATCACTATCACGGTTCTCTCATTGTAATCTTAGAACCAAATTGGGTATGGGTTTTTTACCCCTTCCCAATTTGCGGGGGGATATTAAGAACAGAGCACAGACAAAGCGAGCACGAGAAAACACAGCAACAACAATCAACAAAGGAAGAAGAATGAAGGTGGTGCCCACGAGATCAGTCATGATGAGAAGTCTCCTTGCTAAGTTGTACAAAAATTGTTATTCAGTTCTAGATTGCTCAACAGATTAAAAACAATATTCTCTTTTGTTTTCTAATCAGTTTTTTTCCCTTCTTTAGTTAGTTCTGTTTCTTCTTCTTCATAAAAGGTCATGTGTATAAATAGAAGAACATAAAGTAAGCTGTGATAACTGATTGAATTGCATACCTTCATACCTTGAATATACAGAGAGAGAGAGAGAAAGAGAGAATTGAATCCAAAAGCTTCTGGTTTGTTCTTCATCTCTCTTCTATTCTGTTCATCTTCTCAAATACCTCCAAAACCAGAAACTACTCGCATGGCCTTGCTCCTGTCTCTGTCATCATGTAAGTCCACTTTCACCACCAACTTCTGCAAAAGTTTGAGCAAGGCAAAACCATGTTAGATTTTGAGTAAATATCAATCTCTTAAGGTGACGACTGAACTCGACATTCACAAGTGATGTGATAAGACTAGCGTTTAAACAAAATAAGAATTCGAGCATCGTTTGATATTCCGAGCATTATTATTCACATAAACGGATAAAATCATGCTATGCGATAAACAATTACAGCAGCAAAGAAGCAAATGATGACTCCTGAAGAGATGCCAAGAAAAGTGTTCAAGAAAACCCAGGAGAGAATACCATCAAGAACCCCATCTCACAGGAGTGCATAAATACCCACACTATGCCGAAAAGACAACTTCTTGAAGGACAAAAAGAATCTAACCTTCATGTCTCTTGGGTTTCAAAGACTGAGAATGATATTTGCTCTAACTTTTGATTTGGAAGCTAAAAACATTCGAAGGACACTCAGAGCAAAGTAGAAACTGAGTGTGTGTGCACGGATCGTAGTAGACGAAAGGGATTGCTTTATATAGTGGCGAGCATGAGGGGAGTGCGCGAAAGTAAGAAGTTTCTTGGAGGACGCGATGCGGAGAAGGAAGGGACAAATTATTGACCCGCACAGATTTGGTAGACCACACGGTTTCTCAGACAATTAACGAGTCGAGACGATGGTAAACAGAGGATCGCGACTTTATTTATTTTTCTAATTCCTTCCATGATTCCTTAATTTTATCAAATAATAAATTATATTATTATTCATAAAGCATGTAATAATATAGATTATAATATTATACACAAATTGTATATTATTATAGAGTAAAAACAAATTCAAATATATAAATAAATATACAAAAAAAAAAAACCTACCAAATATAGCTTAAGATTTTATATCCGACTTTATCCTATATTGGACAGGAATTAAACATAAGATATAATTGGGTCCTTGTAAGACTATTAATACTTGAATCTGTAATGCGGAAACTCATACTAAACGCAATGATCTTTTGATCTTCATGATTCTCACAATAGATGAAGACATACCTTTATCCATAGCGTTGCACTTGATGATCGTCGTAGAATACCCGAAGAACACGAACCAAAGAAGAAATCCAATTTCTCTCCCTTAACCCACTATACTTGATGTATTCAATCGATGGATGAGAGAATACCAAATTCCTTTAGATTATTGTTGTTCATTATGGGTGGAGAGAGGACCGGACTCTATTTATACGTTCGATGAAAATGTGCCTTCCATCAAAGCGATATACCCTTCCAATTAAAGTCGTACCTCTTCATTTTATTAGAGTCGTAACTCCTCAAAACCAATATTAATTATTCTTATAGCATAATAATAATTATTAAACCATATAACATAAATCATATCATGTGGGCCACAATAATTCTTACATTCTCCCACTTGGTCCATATGATATTTCTTTCATGGTTTAACAAAAACTGTAATATGCACAATAACATTATGCTATAAAATTTCATCAAATTGGCAATCACATAATAATCACAATTAAGTAAAGAAAACTAATGCGAGTCATAGCGGTTGTATGTCATTAATCGACATAGTCCCTTCTATGCACTACATCTATAGCACTTTACTTAACATGATTCATAAATGAGAAGTACAGTAATAGTCCAACTATAATGTTTCCTTAGAAACTATCCCGTTTAACATTAATCTATTTCCATAATGTATACTAAATAGAAAACAGGAAATATCAGAAACACGTAAGTGAGCTCAAAGTGTCAAATACATAAACTTAATACAATCATAATACAAACATTAATGACGTTCAATAATGCCCATCTTTTCAACATGCTCATTAAATGTTTTGGGCGGCATCCTTTTGTTAAGGGATCTCGCTATCATAAGTTTGGTGCTAATGTGCTCAATTGACACTCTTCGTTTCTGAACTTCTTCTTTAACAGACAAGTATTTGATCTCCATATGCTTAGCACCCTTAGAATACTTGTCGTTCTTGGAGAAGAAAACTGCTGCAGAGTTATCACAATAAATTTTCAGCGGCTTGGCAATACTGTCGACAACCACAAGCCCTGAAATAAAATTCCACAGCCATAATCCATGAATAGTGGCCTCAAAGCATGCCACAAATCCAGCTTCCATAGTGGATGCAGCAATAACTGACTGCTTCACACTCTTCCATGAAATTACCCCTCCAGCCAGAAGAAACAAGTAACCAAACGTTGATTTTCTTGTATCGACACATCCAGCTAAGTCTGAATCTGAATACCCAATCACCTTGAGATGATCATATCTTTTATAAGTGAGCATATGATTCTTCGTTCCTTGCAAGTATCTAAGAACTTTTTTTTGCAGCTTTCTAATGATCCATTCCAAGATTACTTTGATACTTGCCCAGCATTCCGACAGCAAAACTGATGTCTGGTCTGGTGTAAGTTTGTGCATACAGTAAGCTCCCCACAACAGATACATAAGGAATATTTTTCATTTGTTCTCGTTCCAATTCACTTTTCGGACATTGCATAAGGCTAAATTTATCACCTTTCTGAATTGGAACTATTCGCCTGAACATTTACTCATATTAAATCTCTCTAAAATTTTCTCAATGTAGTCTTTCCGAGACAATCCTAATAATCCTTGTGATCTATCACGGAATATTTCTATTCATATCACATATGTTGCCTCTCCCATATCCTTCATTTCAAAATTCTTAGAGAGAAACTTCTTGGTTTCATGTAACAAACCAAGATCATTAGCGAGAAGCGAGAATATCATCAACATACGAGAACTAGAAAAATAAACTTGCTCCCACTAATCTTCATATATATACACCGATCAACGGTGTTTTCCTTAAATCCAAATGAAGTTATGGTATCATTAAACTTAAGATACCATTGTCGGGAAGCTTGTTTAAGTCCATATATTGATTTCTTTAATTTACATACCCTGTGTTCATTTCCTTTAATTGAAAAGCCTTCGGGTTGGTCCATATAAACCTCTTCTTCTAAATTCCCATTAAGAAAGGCAGTTTTTACATCCATTTGGTGTAACTCCAAGTCATAATGAGCCACCAAAACCATAATGATTCTAAGTGAGTCTTTCTTAGAGACTAGTGAAAATGTCTCTTTATAGTCAATGCCTTCTTTTTGCGTAAAACCATTTGCAACAAGTCTGGCTTTATGTCGTTCAATATTGCATTTTGAGTCGTGCTTGGTCTTAAAGACCCATTTACACCCGACCTTCTTACATCCTTTAGGCAATTCAACAATATCTTAAACTTGATTTTGATGCATGAATTTTAACTCATCTTGCATGGCATTAAACCATTCATTAGAATCTTCACATTCCATGGCTTGGGAAAATGAATCTGGATCATTTCCAATTCCTAAGTCAATTTCTGACTCTTGTAGATAAACCATATAGTCATCAGAAATAGCCGACCTCTTTTCTCTTTGAGATCTTCTAATGCTATATCTTGTGACTCAGCTATTGGAGGTTCAATATTGACATCTTCATTATGGAGTGGTTGTTCATTAATTTGTTGTTCTTGATCATTGTTAGATTGTGCTATAATATCAAGAACAACAACTTTAGAAGCTTCGGATATAGGAACTTCTACCCTTACTTCTTGAATGCAAGCATCACGCATTCTTTCACTCCCACTAATGTCACCATTCTCAATGAACCTAGCATTCCCAGATTCAACAATTCTTGTACTATGGTTAGGACAATAAAATTTATACCCTTTGGATTTCTCTGCATAACCAATGAAATAACCACTGATCGTTCTTGAATCCAATTTCCTTTCATGTGAATTGTAAATTCTTACTTCGCTTGACAACCCCAAACATGCAGGTGTCGTAAACTAGGTTTCCTTCCGTCCACAATTCAAAGGGAGTCTTTGAACTGCCTTACTAGGAACCCTGTTTAATAAATACATAGAAGTCTTTAAAGCATACATCCACAAAGAGAAGGGTAAAGATGAATGACTCATCATACTCCTAACCATTTCCATTAAAGTACGATTACACCTTTCGCTACACCATTTTGTTGTGGTGTACCCGGCATTGTGTATTGAGCACAAATGCCATGTCTTTCAAGGAATTTAGCAAATGGACCTGGACATTGTCCCGATTCATTATACTTTTCATAATATTCACCACCTCTATCTGATCTTACTATTTTCACATTTCTATCTAATTGCCTCTCAACCTCTTTAATATACACTTCAAGTGCATTTATTGATTGAGACTTATCATGCAATAGATAAATATAACCATAACGTGAAAAATCATCAATAAAGGTAATGAAATAACTTTCCTTACCAAAAGATGGAATATCAAATGGACCACATATATCAGTATGTATAATTTCAAGAAGTTATGTGCTTCTTGTGGCACCTTTCTTAGTGTGCTTCGTTTGTTTACCTTAATACAATCAATACACACTCCAAGGTCAGTAAAATCCAAATTTGGAAGAATTTCATTTTTCACTAATCTTTGCATTCTTTCTTTGGATATATGACCCAAACATTTATGCCACAAGTAAGCAGAATATTCATCCACCAAACTTCGTTTAGTGCCAACATTATGATGCAAGGTCATTAATGTCTCAACAAAAGTATTATTAAGTCTAAATTTGTAGAGACCATCACATAAAGTTCCAGTTCAATAAGAGTATCACTCTTAAATAGACTCGAAAGATTCAGAACCAAACTTACAATAAAATCCCGCCACATCAAGTCTTGGCAAAGAAACTAAATTGCGAGAAAATGTAGGTACATAAAGGGTTTGAAACAAATCCAAATAATGCCCAGTATCTAAGATCAAACGATAAGTGCCAATGCCTTCAACTGGAGCTTTGTTTCTGTCCCCCGTAATCACATAACTTTCATTTGGCTTTATAGTTTGGATCGTAAGGAATCCCTGCATCGTATTTAACACATGAGTGGTGGCCCCAGAATCAATCCACCAAGTATTATGAGGAACTTCAGTAAAGTTTGATTCAAAAAATACTAAAACACAAGGCTTACCTTTCTTTTCGAACCAAGCTTTACATTTCAGACAATCTTTCTTCAAGTGTCCAATTTTGTTGCAAAAATGGCACTTAATAAGATTGTTTTCCTTCTTGTGGATTTGAGAAGCATTTGAAGAGTCATTCGGGACGTGTAGTCCTTTCTTCTTGCTCCTTCCACCTTTCCTCTTGAAATTCTTTCGAACATCTTTTTTTTTTTTTTTTTTTTTTTTTGGTAAAGGTAAATATGTATTGAGCTTTGAACCAACATTTACAAGGATCCGGCACCACAAAACTTTCCCTCCATAAGACAAGCTGTCTACAAGAGAGGAAGGGCGTCGGACGCAAGAGAAATCCGCGGGGGCGGCCAAAGCGAACAAAAGGCTAAGCGGCGGGCGAACAACGGCGAAGAAGGAAAAGCCACGCGGGGCCGGCGAGACCAACCTCGCAAACAACAAGAAAGAAAGGGAAAGAAACAAGCAAAGATGAAACCCCAAGGGGAAGGGGAAGGTCTACCACCGTAGACGCACGGCAGCGAACCCGAGATGATGAGAAGCAACGGATTAGGGCAAATGGAGGCAGCGGCTAACAAGTGACTCGGCTAGCATGAAGAGAAACCGCGTCCCATCCCCGTATTGACGGAAGGCACTCCAAGGAAGGCTAAGAACTCACTTTGGTGGAGGATAGAAAATCGACGGATCCAGGCCCCAATTTCGCCGGAGTCTTCTATTTTTAGGTTGTCTTCGACGTTTCGAACGTCAAGGCTTTATCTTTCACCACTTTGATAAGGTGTTTTTTAACCGCGGCAAGCGCAACCGGTTGATCTCTCGAAGAGTATGTCATTCTGTACTTCCAAATGAGGTGGCATAGAGCAGCAAAAGAGAAACGACACAAGGAGCGATAGAAATCCTTCCCGAGAGAGGAACTCCATCGCCCACTGCAGGTTTCGGACCAGGTCTTGTTTCGCCACGGGAGGTTGCATTTAGCCGCCCAAAAGTAAGCCATGCTGGCGGTGATGCAGCACCCGAAGAAAAGATGGTCGTGGAATCCGGCGTCAACTTGCAAAAGCACAATTCTCTCTCCCAATTCTTCCATGTGACATAAGAAAGGCTTGGGTGGGGAGGCGATTCTTGATGATAAGCCGAGATTAAAGCGATACCTCGGAGTGATGGCATTATTCCAAATAAAGGATGCCCAGTAACCCTTTCCTTCCTTCTTCGATGATATTCAGCCGAGGCGACCGAGAAGAGACCCGAGGGATTGTCGGTCCGAGAGGAGGCGATCCGGCTCTCTCGGATAACAACGGAAGTGGCGATCCCAAGATTCGATCACCATCTTAAGACCCAGCCCCGCCGGCGAAAAAAGGTCGGCTACCGTGGCATTAGAAGGTAAACCCGACTCGACATAAACGAATCGAGCATATACGATGAATGGGCCCTCTCGATGCCGGTGATCAAACCAAAGGGAGATTGACCGGCCATCTCCAATCCTCAGCGGAATAGGAGTCGGAACTCGGATCGCGGGTGTAAGATTCTCTTCCAAGCCCAAGAGCAAGTACGTGGGTGTTTCAACAATCCGAAACTCTTCCCTTTCAAGAAGGTTGAGTGGATCCATTTGCACCATAAAGATTCCTTATCGGTAAAGAGGATCCAAATGTGTTTGAGCATTGCAGCCTTGTTACAATCTCCCAATCTGCGAATCCCAAGTCCTCCCTTGTCCTTGGGGAGGCAAACGTCATCCCAGGATACTTTGGCGCCCCCCCGTCCCAGGCTTGGGCCCTTCCACAGGATCTGTCTAAGGATCGTTCAATGCGATCTAGAACTGCGATAGGAATAGTGAAGACACTCGCCCAATAAGCTTGGATCGCATGAAGGACTGACCTTATGAGCGGACTCTTCCGGCAAAGAGAGAAATCGCGAGTCCAAGATTGGACCCTGGCCGTAATGCGATCAACTAAGGACATGCAATCCGCCTTGCCGAGCCTGGAGGTTATGATAGGGACTCCTAGATAGCGCACCGGCATTTTCCCTTCAACAAAACCAAGGGCACTCTTGATCCGATTCGCAACTCCTCGATCCACCGAGAAAAGTCTCGCTTTTGTTGTTGTTAGGTTTCAAACCACTCCAAGCCGAGAAAGTGTCAAGACCATCTTTCAAGAGCGAGATGGATGCCATATCCGCTTGGCAGAAGAGAAACACATCATCCGCAAAGAACAAATGAGATAGTCTTGTAGGCTTGCATCTCCAAAAGAATTTGAACCCAGGTTGTGCCGCACGTGCCCTTAGGATCCCTGAGAAAACTTCCATGACCAGGGTAAAGAGATAGGGGGTACATGGGATCCCCTTGGCGAATGCCACGTTCACTTGTGAAGAAACCATGTAATTCCCCATTTAATGAAATAGAAAACACGGGGGTGCGCACACATACCATAATGAGCCGAATGAGGTGGTCCGGGAATCGAAAGGCTCGCATCACCAGTTCAAGAAAGTCCCAGTCAACCGTATCATATGCCTTCTAGAAGTCTACCTTTACTGCACATTTGGGCGTGTATGGCTCTATGTGGAATCCTGCAAATAATTCCTGGGCTAGAAGGATATTATCCCTGATGCGCCGTCCTTTAATGAAGGCATTTTGAGACGAGCTGATCAAATTAGGAAGCACTGCGGCGATGCGATTAGCTATGACCTTTGTGATACATTTATAAATGGTGTTGCAGCAAGCAATAGGTCTATAGTCATTGACCGAGGTCGCATTAGGTACCTTTGGGATTAGCACAAGAATGGTAGAATTAATTTCCCTCGAATTCTCCAAAGGTGACAAGAAAATCTTTTACCGCATCTATAATCGAAGGCCCCACCAAATCCCACTTGCTCTTGAAAAATTCCACCCCGAAACCATCCGGCCCGGGGCCTTACCACAAGGAAGGGAGAATAAGGTATCTTTGATTTCTTGATCCGAGAAGGGTCGAGAGAGTAACTCGATCCGCTCCGTGAGAGAGGGCAACTAATAGCTTGTTGCACTTCAATCAAGGAAGGGGTGGCAGGACGGATGCGCGAGGCAAACAGCTCCTGGAAGTGAGATACGAATGTATCCTGAACTCGAGTTGGATCGTTGATCATAATGCCATTCCTATCAAGGACCGAAAGAATTCTGTTTTTCAATTGTCTTGTAGTAACTGAATGATGAAAGTACTTGGTGTTCCTATCACCATTCACCAGCCATCTGATTCTGGATTTTTGCTTGAAGAAAGATTCTTCATGCCTTCTTAACTCTATAAAGTTTTTCCGATGATTCTTCTCCACCTCTGCGAAGAATTCGTTAGTGGGATCCTGCTGTAGGTTTAGCTGGGCTAATCTGAAAGCTTCTCTAAATACCGCAACCCTTTCGGATAAGTTGGAGAAGGAATCTCTGTTAAGCTGCTTGAGCCGAACTTTCAGGGTCTTCAATTTAGAAGTTAATATGAACAAAGGGATGCCATAAAGCGGGGCATTCCACACTTGTGAAACAATATCATGAAAGGAGGGGTGCTCCATCCGAAATCAAAGAACTTAAAAGGCTTTCTTCGATTAACCGGTTGAGTGACCTTTACCACCATAGGGAGTGGTCGAGATCCCGGGCGTGAGAAAATTCGCTTCCGAATAAGAGAAATGCATACACCATAAGGCATTCACTAAAACCCGATCAATTTTTCTTGCCTTACGGTTAGCCCCGATGAGGTAGACCAAGTAAACCGAGTCCAACATATCTCAAATCCTGAAGCTCAGCCTGTAACAAACATTGATTGAATTCATCAAACGAGGGAGGCCATGCATGAGACCCTCCAAGCCTATCAGACGGATCTCTAATGGCATTGAAGTCCCCGGCCACCATCCAAGCCATGTCGTGGACGCAGGCGCTCATCCTAATGAGGTCCGCCCATAATGGTCTTCGAGCAACAAAAGAGTGACCAGCATAGATCACCGAAATGCAGCAGCAAAGTCCCGAAGGGATAAGTTTTACCCTACCATGGATCGCCTGATCGTTGGAAGAAATGATTTCAAATTCCACCCGCATAGGATCCCAACCAACCCAAATTCTACCTCCCGGAGAGGAATCGTAGTTGGCAATCCATTTCCATCCCGAAAGAAGTGTAGCGAGAGAGAAGGGACGAAATAGATACTCCGGCACTTTGGTTTCCAAAAGGCCGACCATACTTAAGCCATTAGAACGAGCAAGGTTCCGAACCTCGGCTCTCCTTAAAGGGTCCATAAGTCCTCTAACATTCCAAAACCCGAACGACATAGATATATATATATATATATATATATATATATATATATATATATATAGAGGAAATATATACAACCTAAACTAAGCAAAGAAAAGAAGAGGAAGGGCGGCAAACCCTACCTCTGCTTGTGCGGCTTCCGGCGAGGAGTAGCCGTATTCCCCGGGATGTCTGCCTGGCCCTCCGGGGCTAAGGCGCGAAGTCTTTCCTTGATTGTCTCGACCTTTGTTGAAGCAACTTTCGGAGGCGGCATAGACGATTCCGGGTCAGAAATGTCCTCCTCTTGTGAGGAAACAAAGGTAGCAGCAACCGAATCCACTTCATGGTCTGGGCTTGAGGAAGGGACAAGAAGTGGCCGGGTGTCGGCTGTAAGGGATAGCACAATCTTCGGGGGAGCACTTTGTCCCCTAGGAGCTTTCCGAGAAGGTCCGGTCACTGGGATCTCCGCGGGTGCCTTCAACGCCCGAGGCCGATCTTCCACAAGAGGGGCCTTCAACGGCGGGACCGGATCTCCACGACCGGAGCCTTCGACGGCCGGGATTGGTTCTCGCAAAGCATCGCTTGGGGGCGAGAGGATTCACCAGCCTTAGAGGCTTGATTCCTCTTCTTTCTAGTCCTTGGTTGCTTCCAAGGCTGTTCCGGAGCGGCGTGAGATTCTTCCATCACCGGGTTGGGACAACGGTCCATAGCTTGATCCGAAGGAGCAGGATCCATCAAGGTCAGAGGTGGAGCATGGCCAGACACCGCCGGCCGTGGAAAGGTCAATGGAGGTCCTTAGCGGTTGAGGAACCGCCTCCACGAAATCGGCGAAACCCGAGATTCTCGCCACACCCCGGTTGGGGTCGCAAGTTACTTGCAGGGGCCAAGGGTGCTTTGGGTTGATCAAGGAAGGAGGAGCGGGATCCGTCCCTGTCTTGTGATGAGCGAGGGGCGGCGAGAGGATTCCCGGCTTCCGCATTCGGAGGAGAGGTGTCGGCCCATTTGTTGGTTCGGCCCCTTGGCTTGGAAGGTGTGATTATGCACTTGGGTAGGGGCACGACAGTTGTGCCCGAACATACCACAATCTTGGCATTCGGCAGGTAGCCATTCGTATTCGATTGAGATCATCCGAGAAACTCCCTTCAAAACCACCTTCACGGTCTTGGGCCTGGCTGGTTAGACTTAATTTCCACACAAATTCTAGCGAACGAAACCAATTTCATTTGATCCGTTCGTTGGTCCACATAAAGTGGTTTCCCCACCACGCTAGCGATTGCACTCATCGCCGGGACAGTCCAACAATCAAGAGGTAAGTTCCTTAAACGAATCCACACCGGGATGGAGGATTGGTTCTCCTTTTTGAGATCCATTAAAGGTTGCCATTGACGGAGGATGAGCGGTACTCTAGCAACAAAGTGATGGCGGCCCTTCCTCTAAAATCTTTTTCCGAACCAATGGGTCCGGAATGTGGAGAAAGAGGAAGCCTTGGTCATTAGCAAGCACTTCCACCAGCTTTGAACCCCACGCCTTCTTCAGGGATTGTTGCATGAGATCAAAAGGAAGCTTTCTGTTTGCAAGCAAGTAGCCGACCAAGCATTGATACCATTTTGGATCAATCGCATCAAGGGCTTCATCCGGTAAGTTCACCACCGCTTCACCATCAACAAAAGAAGGAGGGATGAAGGATAACTCGGAACCTTTCACTGCAAGACGAGCTACATTTGCCCACGAACGGGCCGGGGCCTTAGGATGACCAGCTGGAAATCCCGGGCGAGAGGAAGCTGAACGCCTACGGCTTCTACCTCGGACCGATACGGTCGAGTAAAGGATTCCTTCACAGCTTGCTTGTTCAGCATTTCAGTCCCCTGCATTGCTTGCTTATTCCTCAGCTCGGCATGGCCGGATGAGGATGTGCCGGCCACAGAAGGCAGCACCGAATGAGAGGTCGCACCAGGAGAAGGGTCTGCCGGCCTCTTATCAGCCGCTGATTTGGATTTCTGGGGTTGGTTTTCAGCCTCAACCACAGAAGGAGACATTTCCACGCACACCTAGACGTCACCAAAAGCACATCTATCCATAGACGAAAGATAGGTACTCACCCGGCCACTCTACCACAACCCCACTCAGCCAAGCAACAGAGACAGATTCAGCCCCGCCCGCACACAGCAGAACCGAAGCAAGAAGGGATTCTGCAGAAAATGACAGGCCAACGTAGGAGGAATTGCAGAGAGTTATCTGGGTGAACGCTGCAGAGAGGGCGAACGGTGGGAATGAGAGAAGAGACTAGAGGAGGCCTCCTAACAAGTATCAACTCCTTTTAACCACATCAGATCAGGAACGAGGCAGAAGAGCAGACGAAATTCCAGAACAGCGCAGCAGAATTCGCACTCTGAGTTGCAGACAATTTCGAACTGCAGATCAAGTTTTCGCAATCCGAACGGTGAGGATGGAGGGGAAATTGCAGTGAAGCTCCCCTCCAAAAATCAGCCCAAAGTAACGGTTAGATCCTCCGGGATGATATGAAACAGAAGCGAAATACACCAGCAGAGGAAATCAGCAGAACCTTAACCGGTATTTCGTCAAACACCGTGTGTGCACCCCAAAAACGATCGTTTTTAGATGAAATCGAACGGTGGGAATCAAAGCCGGGACCAAGAGGATTCTTCCCTCCAAAGAAGAAATCAATCCAACCAACACAGCTCAATGAAAACAACAGGTATCCATACCCGCAACTCCAGAACTGACCTGCATTGTTTCGAACCGAAGGTTGCGGCTTAACTCGTAGAGCAGAGCATCCCTCATCAATCCGAACGGTGAAGTTTGAGAGGAGGATCCAACGAATCTACGCTCCAAAAATCAGCCCATTCCAACGGATGGATCATCAGAAATGGCTGTACGAAGCATCGAAACCCAGATCTGGAAACCTGCGAATCCGCGAGCTAGGGAACGCGATAACTCATGATGTAGGTATCGATTTCAAAATCCCTCCGGTGGGAATGAAGATAGGACAGCAAGGGACCTTCCCTCCAAAAATCAGCCCAATCCAACGGCTAGATCATCGGGGATGAGCTTTGCACCAGAACTGCGAACAGTTGCCCGCGAACCAGTTTGAGAGCCTTCGCGCTCCTTTCGAACATCTTGATGACTTGAGAGATGAATAGAATGAGCTTTTTGATTATTTATTCTTGTTTCCTCTTGAACTAGCGTACTGGCCAATTCATTTACATTCCACTTATCCTTTATAGTGTTGTAATTCATTTGAAATGGCCCATATTGCTCATGAGGCAAGGAATTAAGTATAAACTGTACTAAAAAGTACTCATCAACGTTCATCCCTAAAGTCCTTAACTTTGCTGCTAAATTTGTCATTTCAAGTATATGCTTATGCATAGTACGTGAACCATCATATTTCATGGTGGTCAGTGTACTCATCAATGTACCAAAGAAGTGACTTATCGCCAGTTTGAGAACGCTCTTTCACAAATTTCATAAATTCCTTAGCATTGTCGGTTTTGGGAAGAGAAGTCTTTAAATTGTTTGCAACCTGTCATTCGCATGAACATTAAGCTCGTCTATTCGATCTTTCCCAAACTTTATAGAAAGACTTTTCATCATTGCTACTTTCATCAGTAATAGCAGTTGGTTTCTCAGCTTGAAGTGCTAAATCAAGATCCAGGACACCTAAGTGAAACTAGACTTGTTCACTCCAATCAGGAAAATTTATCCCATTGAATAAGGGAACAGATGAGGCGTGCGAATGGAGTGAAACATGTACGATATCGCAAACATATGCAAGAAAATACTCATACATTAATGCCTTGAGAATATCATCTAATCGATTCAAACTAAACTACACATGTACATCATAGCTCTCCTTTGGGCAATCCTATGATATACAAATATATAAATAAATAAATAAATAAAAACATAATGATGCTAATAACTTTTATTTGATAATTGTAAATATATCTTATTAAAATTTATTTGCTATCTTTGGATATACAAACAAAAGTAATAAGTCATATTAATTATCAACTATAACGTTCATGAATTATAGAAAATAATTAACCTTTGGGTTAATCCCTAAGTTCTTATAATAAATGAACTTCAATATACCCACAACACCAATAATGATATTCAACATATCAATTTCATAAATAGCATCAATTAATCATGGGTAATTGAATAAAACAATTTACAATATCAAAAAATTCAAAAGACTTTAAGATTTGGCCACTTTGGTGACTAACAAAACGTTTATAATATGAATTTTTAATATTGTAAAATATAAATATTTACCAAATTGCACACAAGGACAAAAACTTAATCTAAGCGTAAGGGCAAAATCGTAAATTTATAATTCCATGAGGGCAGAACCGTAAATTTAATATCCAGGGGCAAAATGGTAAATAACCAGTAAGGGCAGAACCGTAATTATAAATTAAACAGGGGCATAACTGTAAATTATCATCAAAAGAAGGGCAAAACGGTAATTAGGAGCCTCGGGAGGGGCAAAATGGTAAAATTGACCGCACGGGGACGTCGACACGTGCCTCGCACGTGCCTTCGTTCACGGCGGGCGCGTGCCTCGCACGCGCGCGTTCGCGCGCGAGCGCGTGCAACGCACGCGCTTGCAACCGCCGCGGCGCGTGCGTCCCACGTGCCTACCAAGCGCCGCGCCGTATCTCGCGCGTGGTCCCACGCGCCTGCGGTTGGCGCGGGTGAAACGGCGCGTCGCGCGTGGGTTCCACGCACCAGCAATTGCAGCGTGCGCATGGACCCACGCGCCTTCTTCCACCACACGACAAAGACCCTTCTTCGCCATTTCTTTCTCTGTTTCCCCTTGGATTCTACCATTTTCGACATTTTCTTTTATGAAAACATTCATTATTCGGATTTTCTTCAACATAACCATCCGAAAACATTTCAACAACAATAAACACTACGAATGGATCGTTTAACAAATCATCAAACGTAAATCATAATATTTCTATAAACGGAAAAAACATGAAATCATAAACCATGCTCTGATACCAACTGTAAGACTATTAATACTTGAATTTGTAATGCGCAAACTCATACTAAACGCAGTGATCTTTTGATCTTCATGATTCTCACAATAGATGAAGACATACCTTTATCCATAGCGTTGCTCTTGATGATCGTCGTAGAAAACCTGAAGAACACGAACCAAAGAAGAAATCCAATTTCTCTCCCTTAACCCACTATACTTGATGTATTCAATCGATGGATGAGAGAATACCAAATTCCTTTAGATTATTGTCGTTCATTATGGGTGGAGAGAGTACCGGACTATATTTATACATTCGATGAAAAGGTGCCTTCCATCAAAGCGATATACCCTTCCAATTAAAGTCGTACCTCTTCATTTTATTAGAGTCGTAACTCCTCAAAACCAATATTAATTATTCTTATAGCATAATAATAATTATTAAACCATATAACATAAATCATATCATGTGGGCCACAATAATTCTTACATCCTAACTTTTATTATAAGCACCAAATGTAACCTAAGACTTTATGATAGGAAAATCTTTCAGCACGAGGACAATCGAATAACAGGAGAAAGAGACGAGTTCAGGACAAAAGACGGATGATAACCAGAATGGAAGTTGACATAACTCTATGTGCCATCTTTGTGAAAATGCCACCATTGGCTACGATCTTTTGACATATTTGCTCGTGCAAAGGAGCTTTTTCTTTATTAGTAAATTGTGAAAGATTGAAAAAGCAATATAAAATCTCCAGGAAAACACGCGTTTCATGCCCAGGATCGATCCCTGTCTCGAAACGTCGTCGTCTCCATCGTCTATGATTAGGGCCCTGTCTTTTTTTTCTTTATTATTATTTTTTTTGGATTTTTACGTTCCTTGATGTGGACGTTGAAGTCCAAGTCTAGGTCAATGAATTATACTTTAAATATAGTCCGATCACATCAGCCATAATTCCTGGCATCGCTGGTTCAAATTTAGCTATGATAAAAATAAGGGCCATGATAAACCGTGTTTTAGCAGATCGAAAGATCCAAGCTACAAGTTGATTGTATTGGGGTGGCTCGCTCTCTTCAACATCTATCTCTCGCTGAATCTTAGGACCGTCCGTCTTGCATACATGATTTTGAAAAACGTTTTCTTAAAAGATAATCATTTATATTGTTTAAAATGATTAGGTAATGAAAAGTATTTTCGTTATTGACAATAATTTTTTTCTGAACATTTTTATGGATAATGAAAATACTCTTCGATTATTTATTTTTGTGAGTGATACAAACAATTATTTTTAGGAATGGAAAGTATCATGCGTATCGTTTATAGATATGAATGAAGGAAATAATGTTTTCATCATCCATGAAAACATTCAAACATAAATTGTTGTCAATAATGAAACTTGTTTCCTCAGCTAATTATTTTAAGCGATTTCTTATAAAAAAATATATTCCAAATCATTCATTTTTAACAAAAAGTCTTTAAATACCCAATCCTTCATTTTCTCCCTCTAGTCAAACATTATATATCTAGATCATACTACACTGGTGGCTAAGACTTAGTTATACTTCCCTTCCCTTCCTTCTTCCTCCAACCGGTCATTAGCCTCGTCGAGGTGAGGCGCGATGTCAAAAGGCATTACATCGACTAAAGCAAATTATGACTAAAGAACCGATGCCCGTATTGCCCAACCACTCAAAGCCGTATGAGGTAGGGATTGACACCTTCAATTATGCTATTGGTGGTGTTCTAATGCAAGAAGGACACCCGATGGCGTTTGAATCAACGTAGTTGAATGAGACCGAAGGACGATTCATGGTCCAAGAGAAAGCAATGATGGCAGTGGTGTACTACATTTGCACATGGTTGTTGAGAAAACTCCTACTAGGTTTTGAAATTGACAAAACTTTCATGTTCTTATTCTTATTTTGAAGAATAGTAGACTTCTAAAGTTATATCACAGACTCTTCTCAAAGTCTATTCTTTCTAGAAGTCTTTCTCACTCTGACACAATCCAGACTGAAATCAAGTCCAAAACAAAAATATAATCAGACTCGGATTTATTGATCTTGCGACAAGGATTCGGTATGAACATAATAGGGATTTATTCTTTAATATCTAGCTCTCTGGCGAAAAATCTCACTTACCTTTTATAAATACATTGATGGAATCAATCACAAATTGATAAAATTAATCTTGAAGACAAGTTTCTTTTCGGGAAGTATCTATTTATGAAAACTTAGATTCTGATTATGTGGGCGACTAGAATCAACCATGAAATACATGATTTTGAAAAACATTTTCTTAAAAGATAATCGTTTGTTTTGTTTAAAATGATCAGTTAATGAAAAGCATTTTCATTATTAACAATAATTTTTTTCTAAATGTTTTCATGGATAATGAAAATACTCTTCGATCATTCATTTTTTTTTTTTAGCAATACAAATAATCATTTTGAGGAACATAAAGTATTGTGCATATCGTTTATAGATTTGAATGAAGGAAATAATGTTTTCATCATCCATGAAAATGTTCAAACATAAATTATTATTGATAATAATAAAAAAAGTCATTAGCTAATCATTTTAGGCGATTGCTTATAGAAAAATATATTCTAAATCACTCATTTTTAACAAAAAGTCTTTAAATACCGAATCCTTCATTTTCTTCCTCTTGTCCAACATTAAATATCTAGATCATGCTACATCGGCGGCCAAGACTTAGTTATACTTCCCTTCCCTTCCCTTCCTTCTTCCTCCAACCAGTTG
Organism: Eucalyptus sp. ANBG9806169; assembly: GCA_014182395.1. Lineage (NCBI taxonomy): Eukaryota > Viridiplantae > Streptophyta > Magnoliopsida > Myrtales > Myrtaceae > Eucalyptus > Eucalyptus sp. ANBG9806169. The sequence goes on along the minus strand of CM024577.1, from coordinate 4,421,992 downwards.
CCAGCCTCACCCATGTTCGGCGAGGCGCAATGTCAAAAGGCATTAGATCAGCAAAAGCAAATTATGACCGAAGAACCAATGCTCATATGGCCCAACAACTCAAAGCCCTATAAGGTAGAGATTGACGTCTTCAATTATGCTATCGGTGGTGTTCTAATGCAAGAAGGACACTCAATGGTGTCTGAATCAAAGAAGCTAAAAGAGACTGAAGGACAATTCATGGTCCAAGATAAGGCAATGACAATGGCGGTGTACTACATTTGCACATGGTAACGTCTTCTCTTAGGATTGCAGTTCATGACAGAGATTGACAATGTCACTGGGAGCTACATTCAAAAGAAGCTTATTCCAAAGCAAGCTCCTAGGTAAGACTTCCTTACAAAGCTCGACTATGTGCTGCAATACATGCCTAAGAAGCCCAATTGCGTGGCCGATGCACTTAGTTGAAAGATGGAGTTGGTAGCCATCAATTGACCCAAATGTCCATGGACCGAGTGCACTAAGGAAGGGCTATGACATGACCCAACAAACGAGGGCAAGACTCAACAATTCTGATGTGAGGGCGATCTACTCTATACCAAGGGATGACGACTGTACATGCTACTCCATGGGAAGCTACGGTAGGAGATGCTAAGCGAGTACTGCAATTCCAAGCTGGTAGGTTATCTAAGGATTCATTGCTTCATGGCACTTGTGGAGGATCATTACATTTGGCTGCCCTTGCATGATGATGTGGACGCTTATGTGAGGACATGTCTTGTTTGCCGACAAGACGAGCTTGAACAATGGTTGCCGATAGGGCCCCATGAGCCACTTCCTATCCTGAAGCATGCATGGTAAAGTATCTCCATGGACTTCATTGTGAATTTTCCCAAGTTTAAAGGGTGTCAGACTCTCGTGGCTGCGATGGATCAGTTCGTTAAGTACATAATGTTAGTGCCAGCGATAAAGGACTTCCCAACCGAGGAGGCGGCTTGGCTATTCCTAAAGCACATCGTCAATATTGGGGCATAACACAAACGATTGTGGGTGACCACGATCCTTGAGTCACTCTGAGATTCTAGACCAAACTCTTTAAGTTGTTGATTTGAAGCCTCAACTTTTCCACAAGTCTAAATCCCTAAATCATTGTTCAAACGGGGAGGATGAATGTGCTATTGGATTGTGCAAAGTTGGTCGACATAGCCCAATTATCCTATAAGCTACAGTGAAGCGGGTCTATTAGCCAAAGTCCTTTTGAGATCATGAAGGCGCAACAACCACTCACTCCGAGTACGGTTGCAACGGGCTATTGAGGGAGTAGCCTAGTGGCTAAGAACTTGTCTACATAAGGCCTCAAAGCAATTAAGAAATGAGTTGACAAGAAACAACAACACATAGAGTACCAAGTCGAGCATTTAGTGTTGGCAAAACCACACTATGTTCTTTGATACCAAGACATGCATGGGGCATTGATCTATCACTACAAAGGGCAACTTTGAGTGTTGCAATGAGTCGGAAAGGTAGCATTTATTGGAGCTCTCACTAAAACTTAAGGTACATTCAATTTTACATGTAAGTATGCTTAAACCTTTTTGATGTAGATGAAGAAGATCCGGATCGAGGAGAGTTACAACGGTTACCTCTTGGACCAAAAACCTCGTATGATCGTGATGTCATGAAAAGCGAGAATATTTGATATGATGAAAGGGTCTACCGGAGAGTAAAGTTAGTCAAGAACCTATGGAAGCTCTTTGGCAATTCAAAAAGCCAATCCGATGCATTCCATGCCAAAAATGCAATAGGGGTGTCACCCGATTAGGTGGAGGAGAATATCATGGTCCAGAGGTTTCTCCTGGACAAAGGATCGAGAATGATCCTAGAAGATCGGGCGATCCTCTCTAGTATTCTCAAGAATATTCTTAAGACGATCAATATTGTAAATGTACATTACTCCGAAGTGTTCCTAAAATAAATGCACATAGTTGGTATATAGGAAGATAGATTTTCCACCGTTAGATTGATGATATATCTATGGTTGTAATCTAAAGAGTATTTGTATATAAAGAGGTCTCTTCCTTTTGTTTGGATCATCTCACAAATGTTTAAAATTAAGAGTTTCTCCCTCCAAAAGAATTTTTCTCCACCATCTTTGTGAGTGTGTGAGATATGTTGACTTGAAAAGAAATTACTCAAGCCATATGGGTAAGAGAATGCTAGATCAATCGGCATGTGACATATGACTCTCGTTAATGAAATCCATTACTACTGGCTCGGAGAAGATTGAGTGAGAATGATTCACCATTATAAAGTTTGTTAACTAGGATGGTATGATTTACAAGTATATATCATATCTTCAAAGATTAACAAAAGAGCACCCCGCGATCCATCCTCGGTCCTGTGGCAGGCCCATCAAGTCTGCAAATAATTGTTATAAAAGCTCCCTTTTCCCTTCAACTTATAGGGAAATATATCAGCAATCATTGATGAGGGTTGTAGCGACGTCATCAGATACTTCCAAACGATGCAGTGAAATACAGCTGTCTTTTTTGTTCTCATTTAATTGATAAGAACGGCACTGCTTAGTTAAATGGCCTATCCGGGTTCACACTCGCGATCAAATTTAAGCAAGCAACACAAGAAAACAAGAACAATTTTTGGCATGCACGGTCTGAGGTCACACTTTCTTATCTTGGTTTGGTTAAGAAGTTTTCGAGTAATTTCAGCAAGTATAACCTGCTTGTTTGCAGCTTGCCTTAAGTCACTTGACCTAACTAGTCACCAGAATTTATAATATGCCAAAGCAATTCCTAAGTCAACAAAACATAAGCATGGATCACATTTAATATTTGACCATACTCTTTTCAAGAATATTATAATTCATCAAAATAATAATATTCCAGTCACCGAAAACAATCGTATGCTGAAATGGAGTATATAATGCATTTTCCATAACTCGAGTTCCTCAAGTGAAAACCAATCTCTCTATATTTATACACCCTACGCACATGCATGTAGCGAACGACGCAATAAAAGCCTATAATTCTAGAAAGGGTACTCCACTTGTTCTTGTCTTCGTGAGGCATGATCAACCTTACTTATTCAATCCTCTCCGCTGCACAAACCAAGTCCTGAGTCGGTCTGGAAGCACAAAGAATTTCAACAAATGACACAATTTGGGGTCTCTCTTGGGGGCACGCAGTAATAAGTGACCGGCGTAGAATAGTATGCTTCATAGGCTTTTACGAGATTGGCGTCTTGATCATCCTTCTTGCCCTCGTCTTTCTTGCCATCATCTTCCTCGGCTGCTCCAACGCTCACGATTTCTGCATGCGAAGATTTCCTCAGTTTGTTCACCACCTTGACAGGGTCGAAATCACCGGTCCTTCGAGTCCATAGACAGAGACCCAATCCCTGCAAAGCATTATGTGAGAAAGGCCAGTGATAAAGCCGAACATTTCAAGCACAAGATGTTTAGTTATTACAGTGACGATTTGAACATTTAGTGGGAGACTAAGGGGAAAAATAGAGAGCGGGGGAGAGAGAGAGAGAGAGAGAGAGAGAGAGAGAGAGAGAGAGAGAGCCAATACCTCCAAAGCCAGAAACTACTTGCATGGCCTTGCTCCTGTCTCTGTCATCATGGAGATTCACCTTCGCCACCAACTTCCGCAAAAGTTTGAGGAAAGCAAAACCCGGTTAGACTTTGAGTAAATATCAATCTCTCACGAGGACGACCGAACTCGGCATTCACAAGTGGTGCGACAGACTAGCGTTTAAGCAAGTTGGCCACATAAACCAACAACGAATAAGAATTCGAAGCATCATTTGGTATTCCGAGCATTCTTATTCACATAAACAGATACAATCATGCTATGCGATAAACAATTACAGCAGCAAAGAAGCAAACGATAACTTATGAAGCTTGAGACGAGAGATACCAAGAGAAGTGTTCAAGAAAACCCAGGAGAGAGTAGCATCTAGAACCCCATCTCACGGAAGTGAACAAGATACCCATAATAGGCAAGAAAAGAGAGAACTTTTCGAAGGACTTCAAGAAATCTCACCTTCATTTCTTTTGGGTTTCAAGGACCTCAGATGAGTGACTGCTCTAACTTTTGATTTGGAAGGTAATAACACTCGAAGGACACTCGGAGCAAGCTGAAACTGAGAGTGTGCACGTATCGGGGACGAAAGGGGTTGCTTTATATAGAGTGGCGAGCATGAGGGGAGTGCGTGAAGAGGAGAATTTTCGTGGAGGACGCGGTGCGGAGAACAAAGGACAAATTATTGACCAGTCAATACAATAACGAGTCGAGGGAAAGAGCCACCCCGTTTCCCAGTAAAATAACGAGTCGAGGCGATCGAAAACAGAGGATCGCCACTTTAGGAAGGAGAGAGAGAGAGGCGAGTCGCCCCTCACGGCTCGGGGGCTTTTGAAGTGACTCGGTCGAGTCGCCCCTCGCGACTCGGTGACTTTAGTTGAAGCAATGAGTCTTGAATGTTGGCAACTGACTCAGTTCAGGCAGTTGGCGGGTTCAAGCTTTTCGTTAGATAGAATTGCATTGCGATTTTGCACGTATGCATCTCTTCCATCTAATCTAAATGACAATATAAGAATTGAAAAATCTTTATCCATGGGGATAATCATTGGATCTATCCTCAACTTATTTATCATATGAGCATTTATGTGGTTCTAAATTTTTCAACTTCGTCGATGTAGTCCTAAATCTCGCAAGCACAATTCTAATGTAATATTTCCAATCAAGTTGCCACCAAAATCGCATGCCTGTTGTCCCGCATGGCTCGCCAATGCGGACAGCTTTGCTTGAAACACGACGTCACCAAGTGATTTTTAGGTGACAGTCGTGTTAGGATTCGATGCACAATCACAAGGAAATCAAGCATAAAAGCGAGAAAAAGAATTCGAGACACAAGATTTTCATCCCGGTTCACTCTTAAATTAGAATTTTGTTCAATAAAGGATTGCACTATAATTGGCACATCACATGTATTTGTCAAATGCATAAGAAAGAGATTATATATACTTAGTTGCTCATTGTGGATTTAAGCCTAAACTACCAATAAAATATATGTTCAAATTATAAGAATCTTTTGGCAACTCGAGGGTGCTTCCCTCACGACCCTTACTAGGGTGGCCTTGGACTCCGCCTGCTTGCCCAAGAGCAGGACCCCCATGTCATCATGTCGATGAGGAGAATGGACCACATTTCAATAAACTAGCCTCGGAAGGACCACATGGAAAGCCTATGCAAAGTTTCTAGGACTTCATCAGCAAAAATTCGAAGTTAAATTGACAATCGGTGCGATAGAGGTTTCAAGCTAAATCCATAATTTTTTTCATTTGAAAATGCACTGAGATCAATTATTGATTGTCTACCGTCTCAATTCTTCAAGAGTTTATGATGGGAAAATCTTGCAGCACGAGGGCAAATTGAAATAAACGGGAGAGAGGATCGGGACAAAAGACGGACGATCGGACAGGAATCGAAGCAGACATCACTCCTTGCATCATCTCTGTTGAAATGCCATTACTGGGCCTTTTTTTTTTTTTTTTTTAAATTGACAAAAAATGAGAAAGATCATAACTTTTTTGCTCGCGTAAAGGAGCTTTTTCTTCTTCGACCAAAAAACAGAAAGGAGCTTTTTCTTCAATCGTGCTTCGTGAGATGAGAAAAGATCGAAAAAAGCCGAAGGGCCGAGAAACAAGAAATCTCCAAGAAAGCACGCGTTTCATGCACGAGATCGATCCCATCCTCTCGAACGGGTCGAAATGCTACGTGGGAGATGGTGACTGTCGTCTTTCCCATCGTCCGTGAAAGGGCCCTTTCTTTTTTCTTTTTATTAATATTCCTTTCTGGATTGTTATGTTTCCTGGACGTTGGCGGTGAAGTCGAGGTCTTGGTCAATGAATTATTATTTAATTATAATACATCACATCGGTCAGAATTGCTGGCAGCGATGGTTCGTTCAGCTAATGTAAAAATAAGGGTCGTGATAAACCATGTTTTAGCAGGTCGAACGATCATTGTATAAACGTGGTCCGCTCTCTTCGAGATCCATCTCGAACTGAATCTTAATGTGCATTGATATTGCGAGAAATGAATAAAATTAAAAAACATTTTTTAAATAAATGATCGTTTATGTCACTTGAAATAATTAACTAATAAAAGATATTTTTGTTATCGACTAACAATTTTTTTTAAATATTTTTGTGAACGATAATAATACTTTCCAATCATTCTTTTTTTGTGAATGATACGAGCAATCATTTTTAAAAACAAGAAATACCATCTATACCGTTTACAAAAATGAATGAACGAAAAGTGTTTCCATCGTCCATGAAAAGGTTTGGATATAAATTATTATGGATAATGAAAAAATTTCAATAGTTAATTATTTCAAGTGATCGCTCACTAAAAAATATATTCCAAATTAGTCATTTTTAATGAAGAGTCTCTACATACCCAATCTTTCATTTTTTTTTTCCTTTAGTCGGACATTAAATATCGAAATCATAATAAACCGACGGCCAGGACTTAATTATATTTCTCTTCCCTTCGTTCTTCCTCTAGTAGATCACCGACCTCAAGCAAGCCTCGTCGGATCTAGCAAGGGCCTTGCCCATGGTCAACAAGGCTCGATATCAAAAGGCATTTAATTGGCCAAAGCAAGTGGTGATCGAGGAATTGGTGCTCATGATGCTTACCACTCAAACTCTATGAGGTAGAGATTGATGCCTCTAATTATGCTATTGGTGGTGTTCTAATGCAAGGACACTGGTGACGTTTGAATTAAGAAAGCTAAATGAGATCAAATGGCGATACATGGTCCAAGAGAAGGCAATGGCGGTGGTGGTGTATTGCCTTCGCACATGGTGGCATCTTCTCCTAGGATCGTGGTTCATGGCGAGTGCTAACAATGTCACCACGAGCTACTTAGGCATCGCATGGTAACATTTATGTTCCCATGAATTTATGTTCTTTTGTTCCTCGGAACAAAAAAAAGAACAAAAATTCGTTTGGTAACGCCAAGTTGTTTTTTTGTTCCCGGGAATGGTTTTGGAATAGAAATGAGAAGCAAAAAAAAATTACTTCTTGTTCTCGGGAACAATTCTAGAAATAAGTGAAGTTTCTTTTTTATTTTTCTTTCATTTGTCTCTCTTGCCGTGGCCACCGCCGACCACCACCGCTGGCGCGCAGCCGGCCGCCACCCGCCGCCGGCCTTTGCCGCCGTTGTCGACCGCCGGCGTTGCCGCCGCTATTGTCGACCGGGTGACTGCGGCGGCAACGTGCGGGGGGGAAGCGGTCAGCCAGCGGCGACATGCGGCGAGGGGCGACAGTCGGCAGGCGGCGGTGGCGGCGTCCAACGGCGATCCTTGAGGAAGAATAAAAAACGAATAAATACAAAAAAAAAAAATGTTTTTTACCAAACGCATTTCTATTCTTTTTCTATTTCTAGAGTAGAAATTTTGTGTAGTTACCAAACGCGTTCTTTTACTCAAAAATTGTTCCCCATAATAAAAATAGAAAATAAGTATTTTTGAAAAAAAAAAAACTCTTCCCCAGCTAAGAAGGGTTACTATTCGCACCCTTATAAACCAGAAAAAAGCTTATTCCAAAGCAAGCTTGGGCAAGACTTTCTTGAGAAACTCAACTACGTGCTACAGTACAATCCTAAGAAGGCCAATTTCGTGGCCAACACACTTAGCCGAAAGATGGAGCTAACAACCATTAGTCGACCTGAATATCCATGGACCAAGCACATTAAGGAAGGGTCGCGACACAACCCATCCACCAATGCACTCCTTGAGCATGCATGAGAGGGCAAGACTCGACAATTCCGATGTGAGCACGATCTAGGGGGCGACAACTATACGTGTTGCTTCATGGAAAGCTACAGAAGGAGGTGCTATGCAAGAAGTGCCGTAATTCTAAGTGGGGAGGTTATCTAGGGATACATCGCATCATGGCACTTATGGAGTATCATTACTTTTGGCCACACCTGTGCACCAATGTGGACGCTTATGTGAGGATGTGTCTTGTGTGCCAACAAGACAAGCTCGAACAACGGTCGTTGGCGGGCCCCATGAGCCACTTCCTATTTGAAGCATCCGTGGTAGAGCGTCTCCACGGATTTCATTGTGAATTTACCTAAGTCCAAAGGGTGTCTGAACTCTCATGGCCGTGGTGGATCGATTCTTTAGGTACGTGACGTTCGTGTGAGCAACAAAGGACAACCTAACTGAGGAGGTGGCTTGGCTATTCCTAAAGCACATCATCAAGTATTGGGGCATACCGTAGACAATTGTGAGCAACCACAATCCTCAATTCACTAGGAGATTATGGACTAAGCTCTTTAAGCTACTAGAGTCGAAGCCTCAACTTCTCCACGAGTCTACATCCCCAAATCAACAGTTAGACAAAGAGAGTGAATGTGCCCTTGGAGTTGTACATGAGCACAATGCAAGAGGATTATGCAAAGTGGGTCGATGTAGCCCAGTTATAGGACTTATCCTATAACTTATAGCGAAGTGAGTCTACAAACCAAAGTCCTTTCAAGATCATGACGAGGTAGTAACTACTCACTTTGAGTAGGGTTGCAACATGCTATCGAGGGAGTAGCCGATCGACTTATAAGTTCGCTAAGGAGTGGTATAAACAAGTGGACTTGGTAAGGACTTGTATACACAAGGCCTCAATGCACATGAAGAAATTGGTCGACAAGAAGTGGCAACACATGGAGTACCAAGTCGAGGACCTGGCATAGGCAAAACTACATTTAATTCTTCGATATCAAGACATGCATATGAAATTGATCCATCATTACAACTTGCCACTCCGAGTGTTGCAACAAGTCGAGAAGATAGCATATACCGAAGATGGAATACCAAGTCGAGGACCTGGCATAAGCAAAACTACATTTAATTCTTCGATACCAAGACGTGCATAGGAAATTGATCCATCGTTAGAACTTGCCACTTCGAGTGTTGCAACAAGTCGAGAAGATGGCATATACCAAAGCTCCTGCCAAAACTAAAGGTACATTCAATGTTACATGTGAGTATGCTTAAATTTTTTCATGTAGATGAAGAAGATGTAGATCGAGGAGAGTTGCAATGGGTATCTCATGGAGGAAAAAACCTCATATGATCGTGACATCAATTTCATCAAGGTAGATCGGATTAGACGAAAGTGGTATTGTGCACCAAAGCAAGAATATTTGATATGATGGAAAGGTCTACCGAAGAGTGAAGCCAGTTGGGAGCCTATGGAAGCTCTCTAACGATTCAAAAAAAAAAAATTGATGTATTCCCTGCAAAAAATGCGACAAGGGCATCGCCCGATTAGGTGGAGGAGAATATCATGGTCCGAAGGTTTCCCGTGCACAAAGGACCGAGAATGATCCTAGAAGATTGGGCAATCCTCTCTAGTATTCTCAAGAATATTCCTAGGACGAGCAATATTGTAAATGTACATTACTCCGAAGTGTTCCTATAATAAATGCACATAATTGGTATATAGGAAGATAGAATTTGCACCGTTAGATTGATGAGATATCTATGGTTGTAATCTAAAGAGTACGTGTATATAAAGAGGTATCCTCTTTTTGTTTGGATCATCTCTCAAATATTTAAAATTCAGAGATTCTCTCTCCAAAAGAATTTCTCTCCACCATCTGAGTGTGTGAGATATGCTGACTTGGAAAGAAATTACTCAAGCCATATGGGTAAGAGAATGCGAGATCAATTGGCCTGTGAGATATGACTCTTGTTAATGAAATCCATTACTACTGGCTCGAAGAAGATTGAGTGAGAATGATTTAGGTGTCAACAGCTGCCCCACTTTGAAGGGAATCTCGTCCGACGGCTGGGTCAGCAATGAAGTGAGTCTACGGACCAAAGGTCCTTCCAAGATCATGACAGGGCAACAACCACTTACTCTAAGTGTAGTTGCAACAGGCTATCAAGGGAGTAGCCCATCAACTTAAAAGTCCGCCAAGGAGTGGCAAGAACAAGCAGACTTGGTAAAGACTTGTCTATACAAAGCCTTGAAGCACATGAAGAAATGGGATCACAAGAAGCGACAACACATGGAGTACCAAGTTGAGGACCTGATGTTAGCAAAACTACATTTACTTCTTTGATACTGAGACGTGCACAATGGATTGATTCGTAGTTATGAAGGGTCATTACGAGTGTTGTAACATATAACATCCTCTATTTCAACCCTTATTTTAGTCCTAACTAGGAGGCTAAGCTACATAGGTCAATCTTCTTGAGGAACAAAAGTCAAATGCATTAAATAAAGATAATGAGTGTAGAGGTTTATGAATCCCAAGCAATTAATGAAAGGAGATGACTCATGGCCTAAGAGAATGATGACAAGTGATCTTGAAAGCCAAGTAGGGCACCACCTCTTCTCCATAGACTTGGCACATTGAGTTTCATAGGTTTTAACTTCTCAATTTTTCGAAATTGCTAGATCTTTCCTACTTTCCAATTTAATAGAGCTCTTTGTACTTCAAATTTTGAGAAACTTCATTCATGAAAGTTGTTCAAAACATCTTAATCTATAACATACTTAAATTTCATATTTTTTCTGAGGTGAAATGGTTGGGACGAAGGTCATCAATTACCATATAAAACCTGCCAAATATAGTGAAAACGGTAACCAAGTTGCTTTCTCGAATTTTTATAAAATCTTCCATTTCAAATTTGGACATGCTTTCTCCACAAATTTTTTAAATGACATATATATCTACAACATATTAAAATTCCAATGAGTTTTGTGAAGATTTGGATTTAGAAATGGGTCTCTCTCTCTGACCGTTGAATATGCTCGACAGACGAATTTTTGGGTTGTGTTCAATAATTTGTTGCTCTTCTCACAGAATGAATTTAACTTGGATTCCTTATGAAAAATATTTTCTAAGGTATTCTCTACAACATATTAAAATTTTATAATTTTTCAAACCCATTTGATAAGATAATGGTACTGATTTCGAAAGTTGCTCAAAACTATTTTTGCCTTAGAATGGGAGAACCACATGCCCAACTTGGAAGGGGAATGTGCTACACGCCTAACTTGAGGAGGAAGCTAATCTAGAGTTTTCTTGGCTTGAAAATAAGAATACATCAAATGCTTTTGGAAGTTAGCTAATTAATAAGTTTAATGAGTCACACGCTCACGTGGCTGAATTGGAGAACAAGTTGTCTAAGGTCCAAGTTTCTTGATGACCAAATCTTAGGTAAATCTTAGGGCATGATGGCCCTAGATTATAACCTTGGTGAACAAGTCAAGAACTAGCCAATTAGAAGAGGACATGATGCACCAAAGGCTTATGTGCCTCCTTAGGCACTATAGGCAATAATGAACCTAAAATGAGCCTTCGAGAACAAATCAATATGTGAACCAATCATAAGTGAACACTAAGGGACTTAGGTGTCAACTCAAGAGGATAGTTAGGTCAACTTGCCTCTTAGGCGTAATCATGAACTTGCAATAAAAATCTAAGAGTAGGAGACTTATAAATAGGATGAGCCATCCTCACATTTTAAGGCTTGGCCTTTCTCTCCTTTCCTCTCCTTTTCTCTCCTCTCTTTCATGCCCTTTTCTTCCAAGCTGCCCTAGATGTCGACTGACGCCAAAAAAGCATTTTGGAACTAGGTCCAAAAAGTAGTAAGTAGATTTTCCTAAATCTTCGATAAGCCGATGTGCTACGCTGATCGATTTTAAGATCATGTCATTGCTTACTTGTGTTGGCTTTGTATTGTTATGCTTGTTATGTTTCTATTACTTGTTGTTGCATTAAGTAGGTTCATGATCCTGCATGAGTGTCAAGCACACCTGGATGTCGAGGAGAGGTCTCGGTGACCATAGACAGTGCTAAAGCCTGAATGAGTGGTTCCAAATCAAGGTCACGAGCTCGAATCACATCTGTCATGAGTTTAATTTAGTAAAATATAAGAGTTGTTCATTAGTTCACCTTGTATGGCACACCTTTAGACCTTTCATTTGGCTAAAATTTTAAATATAAAATGAATCGGTTGATGCTTGAAACGCATGAACACACGATGGACTTATATGCCAACGCTGGGGGATGCCGAGTCGTTACCTAGGGTAAAGCCCTAGATGCCGTCCTGATATTGAGATCATGAACGATGTTGACCCGAGTGAGGCCAATGCCTAGGGGTCGCCTTGGATGCCATCCTAATAATGAGATTGGGACGATTGCCAAGGGGGGGATCAATGCCCAGTTGTTATCAAAAGAGTTGATTAATTTAACTAATATGATACTAGAAAAAAAAAATGAAAGTCCATGTGTGATCCTTGCAAAAGTTGGGTTTGTTTTGATATATATTGTTAAGTCCTTGCATTACTTTGAGCATATGTTTGAATTGGGTCACTTAGGGCGCGTTTGGTAACGATTCTATTCTCGAGAACAAATTATGATTAAAAATAATTATTTTTTATTCTATTCCTATGAACAATTTCTTAGCAAAAGAACGTGTTTAGTAACTGTACAAGATTTCTGATTCGGAATAAAAAAAGAACAGAAATGTGTTTGGTAACTACATAAAATTTCTATTCAAATTCTAAAATTTTATCAAATCATAGAAATTCTATTGATTAATTATATTTATACTAAGTAATAAACATATTAACTAATCAATTTTTTATTAAATAGGAAATAATAAACAATAGTATAAACTATAAATATAAATACTAAATAAGAAATTAAAATACAAAATAAAATAATTTTATTAATTTTTTCCTTTTTTTTTTTTTTTTTCCTCCCCTCCTTCTTCCTTCTTCTTCAAGGTGGTCGGTCGCCGGCCTTGGGATCAGCAATCGGTCAAATTAGGGCTAGCGACCTCATTGGATCGTCGCTAACTCTCGGCGAGGCCGTGCCTCGTCGGCCAAGCCTCACCGATAGTTGGGTGAGGCTCGGCTGAGCCTTGGTTGGGCGAGCGGCCTCACCCAAATCTAGTGAGGCCAAGCTCGCCCCCGCCGACAGTGGCGAGCTCAACCTCGCTCGACTGAGTGCAAGGCTCGCCGATGGTTGGGGGAGGCCCACCTCAATGACGACCGGGCGAGGCGTCGGCGAGCTCACCAGAACTAGGTGAGCCTCCGATGAGCTCACCGGCAACCGGCGGCGGTGGGTGGTGGACGGCGGCATTCGGCGGGGGCAACGACGGCGGTGACACTTGAAGAACAAGAGAGGGAAAAAGAATAAAAGAAGAAAGAGAAGGAAAAAGGAAAAATTAGATAGATTTGATTCTAAAATTGTTCCCGGGAACAAAGAATCAACTTTTTTTATTTATTCTTGATTCTACTCCAAATCTATTTTTGAGAACAAAAATTTTACCAAACGCGATTTTGTTCCAAAATTACTCCCGGGAACAAAAAATCAAAATCGGGTACTGTTTGGATGGTTACCAAACAACCGCTTAGTGCTTGAACAAGTTTCATGAGATGCACGCATCCCTTTTTGTGACCGAAATGATCATAAGTCATGGATCTTTGGAAAGCTTGTTCATATACACTAACTCCATGTCTTTGATTCTTAAAAGCACATAGACGGTTGAGAGCCTTTCATATGCATAAGCAAGGCAAGGCACGAACCTTGCTATTTGTTGACACCTAATTTAGGATCAAACTTATCTTTTAGAAAATAAAAATAGAGGATAATAAATAACATATAAAATAAAACATTTGGTTGTGGAGGGAGATTTTGGAAATTTTTGAATAATGAAGCATTTTTCTTGTTGAACATATCTCCTCATTTCAAAATTCAAAAATTTAGCGGTTGTGTGATTTTGAAGCCATTTTTCTTGTTGAGTGGTTGAGTGAATATGTGCAATTATATTGGGAAATTCAACAACTTTGAGTTTTTCCTCTATAAATAAATAATGCGAGGCTTTAGAACCGAGGTCGGAGAAAAAAGAACAAAAGAGTGAAAAGTGAAAAGAGAGAAAAGGGAGGAGAGCTTTGTTTCTTTTAGAGAGGAAAAGAGGAAAAAGTAAAAAGAAGGTGCAAAAACTACAAAGAGGGGACAGGGAGACATGAGAGAAAGAGAATGGTGAAGGAGATGTGAGGAGAGAGGAAAAAGAAAAAAAAAATTGCTCTGTTCATCTTCCTCGGCGAACCGAAGCCCTTGCCGCTCGAGCCGTCGGTCTCCAATTGCAAACGCCGGCGCCGACCAGTTGTGCTCGCGCCGCCACGCCGCAGCCCCATGCGCAACCACCACCGCCGTTCCACCAATCGCCCTGAAGCTATGCACCACCGACCTTGCCCACTTTGCACCAGCAACGACTCTCTTTGCCGCCTCGCTTCACCGCAACGCCATGTTCCCCCTTTGTTGGAGCCCAACACCACCGCACCTCTCTGTTGCTGCCGACAGCCCAGCTCCGTCGTTGTCTCTGTTCTCACCACGCAACGACCCTAATGCCACCTTTGCCGCTTGTCCATAAGCACCGCGCGACATCCCTGCAACCCGCTGATCTGGCCACCATTCGCCTCCACCTGTGAGCTCGCCCCGACGCCACTACTCTCCACCACCGCTACGACCTGTGACCCTACTGTTCGCCGATCACTGATGCCGCGCCTCTCTGCTGTTGTTGCTGCCTAGTCTTCGTCGGAGCTCCTACACCGACTGTCTCCCTCACTCGCTTCAACGCCGACCATCCTTCATCCAAAGTTGTCCAGCAAGTTCAATATTGTTGGTACCATTTTCCTTATGCAGGTCACTTGAGGCTTGAGAAGGGTGAACTTGGCATCATTCCTTGCTGGTTTCCATCTTGGAGATAATTTTTCCAAGCTAGGTAATCTCTTTAGTCTATAATTAGTTTGAGTATTCGAATTCTTAGCTTATGATCCTGACATGATTTGTCATATATAATTGTTATCCAATCAGGAAATTTGTCATATTAAGCCATAATAATAATAAAAATATTGAACCGTGAGACGGCGGGTTAGATTTTTTATTATTTCAACTTTTTATGATAAATTTGTCATTGATTTACATTGGTGGATTTTCAATAGGACATATTTTGGTGCATTATCGTTATTTGCTCATCACATATCATACATCATATGTCATATCTAGGATTTAGGTACTTAGGTCCATACACATTTCATGTTTAAAGCAACGCATTTTGATTTTTAAGATTCATATAGAATTAGGATAATTTTCCTTTAATAAAACCAAAACTAAAAAAAGAACAAAAAATGTTATTTAGGTCATATAGATTTCATAATATGCACACCACATGTTGCGCTTTAGTTAGTGGGTCATAGTTTAATGTTTTAGTATTCCCATTGTGTAGTTTTTTTTTTTAATAAAAAAAAAAAAGAGCCAAAGATTAGCATTGCATCATTATGTTGTTTTCTTTTTAATAAGAATTATTAAGTCATTTAAAAAAAAACACAAAGGTCATTTACTTGGTTAGTTAATAAATTAGTTCATAATTAATCCCATTTTATGTCATCATTGTTTAATGTAGGTTGCATATATGTAATAAAAAAAGAATCATTAAAAAAATCATAAAAATAACATGCATATAGAATTACCATGTCATCCATCAAATATCATGTAAATTAGATTGCACACATATTGTAATGGTTCAAATTATGTCATATGAATTTCATCTCACATGTCATTAAAGCAAAATTCATGCATATCAAATTTAAATTAAGATTGCATATAATTAACATTTTAAAGAAAAAAGAAAAATTAGGTGTCATATCATTTAGAAATCATGTTTAGGGCATGCATTTTTAGAGAGTAGACCTTAATAAAGTTGTAGTTTATAATTTCTTACAATTTAAATCTTCGGTTTATTGAATGTTATTTTACTAATTGTGCACCCGCATGATCACCCTTTGCATGTTAGTAGCTTAGGTTAAAATTAATCAAGACTGCGTGCAAAATATTTTTGAAATTAAAATGAAAATGTATCGAAAGGGCATTAGATTAATCTAGCGTAACCATGTCCTCGGACTTATTGAATCTCTTGTTCGCAAAAGTAAAGTATTCTCACATACTTTCCTTGGGTTTCTAATCAACCCTAATTGGTTAGTGATGACTCCAAATTGAGTATAATTGCATGTTTAAATGGGTTAATTTCTTAGTATTAAGTCGCGATTGGTAGGACTTGGGAGGGTCTGTGCAAATCTTCGGACTTAGTAATCCATTAGCCTTCTTTGAGTAATTCACCCTAAAAAATTTGGTCGTGACACTATTGATTTGCCATCGACAAGTGGGTGGTGATCTTGTGTCTAACGATCGACGGCGAGACGTCCTCCTATAAGAGAATTAGGAATTTCTACTTACTTAGTCATCGACTCACTCTTGTTGTTCTCACAATTTCAAGTGTGTGATAGGTGAACCTGGGTCCAAGAAGGGAATGAACCTAGCATAGGGGCCAATTTTGGGAGCAACTCGGTAGAGGAGTTAGGTTACCCCAGCCTTTTGATTGACTATATATGGAAACGAAAATAAGTAGCCTAGAACTAGGATGAGCATGTAATTAAAACAACTTTTGATATGTAATTATGTATATGAATATGTCACTTTTATTTGCTTGGCTTGCATATGTCTTGCTCGGCTTTCATGTATGTTTGTACGAGGATTGTTTATGATCGCTTCCACATATGCTTAACTAAAGATAAAAGACTTTCAGGATATTCGACGTTGCCTAGGGCGTTGATGCTAACCCGCCGGGTCATGCTCTCGTACCAAGGATGGAACGGGGGTGTGACACAACAAGTTGGGAAGGCATCATACATTGGAGCTCCCGTGAAAACTAAAGATACATTCGATGTTACATGCAAGTATGCTTAAACCTTTTTCATGTAGATGAAGAAAAGGTGAATCAAGGGGAGTCGCAATGGGTACCTCTTGGAGCAAAAACCTCATATGATCGTATGTCGATTCCATGATGACAGATTGAGTCAAATAAAAATGGTATTGTGTGTCGAAGCGAGAATATATATTTGATGGAAGGGTCCACCGAAGAATGAAGCTAATCAAGAACCTGTGGAAGCTCTTTGGTGATTCAAAAAGCAAATCAATGCATTCCATCTTGAAAAAGTGACAAGGTTGTGGCCCGATCAGGTGGACGAGAATATCATGGTCCAAAGGTTTCACATGCATGAAGTACAGAAAATGATCCAAGAATATTGGGCGAACCTCTCCAGTATTCTCGAGAATATTCCTAGGGATGAGTAATATTGTAAATGTTCATTATTCTGAAGTGTTCCCGTAATAAATGCAGATAGTTGGTAGATTGGAAGATAAAATTTCTACCATTAGATTGAGAAGACATCCGTGGTTATAATTTGAGGAGTATTTGTATATATAGGGGTCTTCTCCCTTTTATTTGTATCATAATTGTTTAAAATTTAAAGATTCTCTCTCCAAAAGAATTTCTCTCCACCATCCTTGTGAGTGTGAGAAAAATTGACTTGGGAAGAAATTACTAAAGCTATACACGAAAGAGAACATTAGATCAATTAGCCCGTGACATATGATTCTCATTAATGAAATCCATTGCTGTTGATTCAGAGACAATTGAGTGAGAATGATTTGCCATTATGAAGTTCGTTAACTAGGATGGTATGATATACAAGTATATATCATGTCTTCAAAGGTGAACCAAAGAGCACCCTATTCATCCTCGGCCCTGTTGCAGGCGTATCAAGTCCGCAAATAATAGTCATAAAAGCTCCTTTTCCCTTCAACTTGTATGGGAATATATCAGCAATCATTGATAAGGGTTGTGGCGATGTCATCAAATACTTCCGAACGATGCAATGAAACAGAGCTGCATTTTTTCTTCTCGTTTAATTGATAAGAACGGCACCGGTCAGTTAAATGGCCCATTCGGGATTCACACCTGCGGTTAAATTTAAGCAAGCAACACAAGAAAACGACAACAATTTTCCGCACGCAAGGTCTAAGGCCACACTTTCTTATCTTGGTTTGGTTAAGAAGTTTTCGAGTAATTTTAGCAAGTATAACCTGCTCGACTGCAACTTGGCTGAAGTCACTTGACCTGACCAGTCACCAGAATTTATCATCAGCCAAAGCAATTACTGAATCAACGGAACACGAGCATGGATCACATTTACTGTCTGACCATACTCTTTTCAGGAATATTATAATTCAGCAGAATAATAATATTCTAGTCACCGAAAACAATCGTTTGCTAAAATGGAGTATATAATGGATTTTCCATACCTTGAGTTCCTAAGTGAAAACCAATCTCTTTACATATACACCCTAAGCACATACAAGTGCAATAAAAGCCTGATATTCTCATAAAGGTACTCCGCTTTTTCTTGTGTTCACAAGGCATAATCAACCTTACTTATTCAATCCTCTCCAGTGCACAAACCAAGTCCTGATTCGGTCTGGAAGCACAAAGAATTTTAACATATGACACAACTTGGGGTCTCTTCAGGGGGCAGGCAGTAATATGTGACCGGCATAGGATGGTATGCTTGATAGGCTTTTACGAGACTGGCGACTTGATCGTCCTTCTTGCCCTCTTCTTTCTTTCCCTCGTCTTTCTTGCCATCATCTTCCTTGGCTGCTCCAACGCTCACGATTTCTGTGTGCCAAGATTTCCTCAGTTTGTTCACCACCTTGACCGGGTCAAAATCGCCCGATACTGTTAGTTTGTTGTCCTCCGATTCCATAGCCAGAGACCCAATCCCTGGAAAACACAATGCGACAGTTAAAAAGCCGAACATTTTGAGCATATGATGATTAGTTATTACAGCGGCGATTTGACATTCTATGGGAGAATGAAGGAAAGAAACAAAGAGGAGAAGAGAGAGCCGATACCTCCAAAACCAGAAACTATTCGCATGGCCTTGCTCCTGTCTCTGTCATCATGTAAGTCCACTTTCACCACCAACTTCTGCAAAAGTTGAGCAAGGCAAAACCCAGTTAGATTTTGAGTAAATATCAATCTCTTAAGGTGATGACTGAACTCGACATTCACAAGTGGTGTGATAAGACTAGCGTTTAAACAAGATAAGAATTCGAAGCATCATTTGATATTCCGAGCATTATTACTCACATAAACAGATAAATTCATGCTATGCGATAAACAATTACAGCAGCAAAGAAACAAACGATGACTCATGAAGAGATGCCAAGAAAAGTGTTCAAGAAAGCCCAGGAGAGAATACCATCAAGAACCCTATCTCACAGGAGTGCATTAATACACACTATGCCAAAAGGACAACTTCTTTAAGGACAAAAACAATCTCACCTTCATGTCTCTTGGGTTTCAAAGACTGAGATTGGTATCTGCTCTAACTTTTGATTTGGAAACTATAAACACTCGAAGGACACTCAGAGCAAAGTAAAAACTGAGCGTGCGCACGGATCGTAGTAGACGAAAGGGATTGCTTTATATAGAGTGGCAAGCATGCGGGGAGTGCGCGAAAGTAAGAAGTTTCTTGGAGGACGCGATGCGGAGAACGAAGGTACAAATTGTTGACCAGCACAGATTTGGGAGACCACACGGTTTCTTAGACAATTAACGAGTCGAGACGATGGAAAACAGAGGATCGCGACTTTATTTATTTTTTTAATCCCTTCCATGATTCCTTAATTTTATCGAATAATAAACTATATTATTATTCCTAAAGTATGTAATAATATAGATTATAATATAGTAGACACAAATTCAAATATATAAATAAAAATAGGAAAAAAATACCAAATATAGCCTAAGATTTTATATCCGACTTTATTTTATTTTGGGCAGAAACTAAAACATAAGATATAATTCGGTCCCAACTTTTATCATAAGTACCAAATGTAGCCTAAGACTTTATGATAGGAAAATTTTTCAACACGAGGATAATCGATTAACGGGAGAAAGACATCATTGAATAACGGGAGAAAGATATGAGTTCAGGACAAAAGATGGACTATAACCAGAATGGAAACTGACATAACTCTATGCATCATCTCTGTGAAGATGCCACCACTGGGCTACGATCTTTTGACATCTTTGCTCGCGCAAAAGAGCTTTTTCTTCAGTAGTAAATTGCGAAAGATCGAAAAAGCAATCTGAAATCTCCAGATCCCTGTCTCGAAACGTGGTTGTCTCCATTGTCTATGATTAGGGCCCTGTCTTTTTCTTTTCTTTTCTTTTTTTATTATTTTATTATTCATTTTTTGGATTTTTTATGTTCCTTGACGTGGACGTTGAAGTCCAAGTCTAGGTCAATGAATTATAATTTAAATATAGTCCGATCACATCAGGCAGAATTTCTGGCATCGATGGTTCATATTTAGCGATGATAAAAATAAGGGCCCTGATAAACCGCGTTTTAGCAGATTGAACGATCCAAGCTACAAGCTGATTGTCTAAGGGTGGCCCGCTCTCTTCGACATCTCTCTCTCGTTGAACCTTGGGCCCGTCCGTCTCCCATGAAATACATGATTTTGAAAAACATTTTCTTAAAAATAATCATTTATATCGTTTAAAATGATCAATTAATGAAAAGTATTTTCATTATCGACAATAATTCTAAATGTTTTCGTGGATAATGAAAATACTTTTCAATCATTCATTTTTGTGAGTAATACAAACGATCATTTTTACGAACGAAAAGTATCGCGCCTAGGTATGAATGAAGGAAATAGTGTTTTCATCGTTCATGAAAACGTTCAAACATAAATTGGTGTTGATAATAAAAAAAATTTAAGTGATTGCTTATAGAAAAATATATTCCAAATCACTTATTATTAACAAAAAGTCTTTAAATGCCCAATCCTTCATTTTCTTCCTCTTGTTTATACTTCCCTTCCCTTCCTTCTTCTTCCAATCGGTTGCCAGCCTCGCCCATGATCGGCAAGGCGCGATGTTGAAAGGCTTTAGATCGGCTAAAGCAAATTATGACCAAAGAACCAATGCTTGTACGGCCCAACCACTCAAAGCCCCATAAGGTAGAGATTGACACCGTCAATTATGCTATTGGTGGTTTTCTAATGCAAGAAGAACACCCAATGGCATTTGAATCAAGGAAGCTAAATGAGACCAAAGGATGATTCATGGTCCAAGAGAAGGCAATGACGGTGGTAGTGTACTACATTTGCACAGGGTAACATCATCTCTAAGGATTGTGGTTCACGGTGAAGATTGACAATGTCACCACGAGCTAATTCTAAGTCCAAAAAAAGCTGATTTTAAAGCAAGCTCTTAGGCAAGACTTCCTTGCAGAGCTTGACCACATGCTACGGTACATGACTAAAAAGCCCAATTCCATGACTGATGCACTCAGTTGAAAGATGGAGTTGGCAACCATCAATCGACCTGAATGTCTATGGACCAAGCACATCAAGGAGGGGCTATGACACAACCCAACCAACGAGGGCAAGACTCGACAATTCTGATGTGAGGGTGATCTACTCTATACCAAGGGATGACAATTGTACATGTTGCTTCATGGGAAGCTACGATAGGAGATGCTATGCGAGTACCGCAATTCCAAGTGGGCAGATTATCTAGAGATCCACCGCTTCATGTCACTTGTGGAGGATCATTACATTCGGCCACACCTACATGACGATGTGGACGCTTGTGTGAGGACTTGTCTTGTTTGCCGACAAGACAAGCAAGTTTAAAGGGTATCGGATTCTCATAGTCGTGGTGGATCAATTCGTTAAGTACACAATGTTTATGCCAGCGATAAAGGACTTCCCAAGGTAGCTCGGCTATTCCTAAAGCACATCATCAATATTGGGGCATAACGTAGACGATTATGAGCAACCACGATCCTCAATTCACTCTAAGATTCTAGACCGAACTCTTTAAGTTGCTGAGTTGAAGCCTCAACTTTTCCACAAGTCTACATCCTTAAATTGTTGGTCAAACGGAGGATGAATGTGCTATTGGATTGTGCAAAGTTGATCAACGTAGCCCGGTTATCCTATAAGCCACAACAAAGCGAGTCTATTAAACAAAGTTCTTTCGAGATCATGACAATGCAGCAACCACTCACTCTGAAAACAGTTGCAACAGGCTATTGAGGAAGCAGCCCAAAGGCTTATGAGTTAGCTAAGGAGTGGCAGGAACAAGCAATTTGGTAAGAACTTGTCTACACAAGGCCTCAAAGCAATTAAGAAATGGTCTGACAAGAAGCAACGACACATGGAGTACCAAGTCAAGCACCTAGTGTTGGCAAAACTACACTTTGTTCTTCGATACCAATACGTGCATAGGGCATTGATCTGTCACTAGGAAGGGCCACTTTGAGTGTTGCAACGAGTCGAGAAGATAGCATTTGATCGCAGCTCTAGCCGAAATTTAAGGTACATTCGATGTTACATGTGAGTATGCTTAAACCTTTTTGATGTAGATGAAGAAGATCCAAATCGAGGAGAGTTACAGCGGTTACCTCTTGGACCAAAAACCTTGTATGATCGCGATGTCGATTTTGTCATGATAGATTGAGTCAGATGCAAGAGGCATTGTGTGTTGAAGCGAGAATATTTGATATGATGAGAGGGTCTACCCAAGAGTAAAGCTAGTTAAGAACTTGTGGAAGCTCTTTGGCAATTCAAAAAGCAAATCCAATGCATTCTATGCCAAAAATGCAACAAGGGTGTTGCCCGATTAGGTGGAGGAGAATATCATGGTCCAGAGGTTTCTCGTGCACAAAGGACCAAGAATCATCCTAGAAGATCATGCGATCCTCTCTAGTATTCTTGAGAATATTCCTAGGATGAGCAATATTATAAATGTACATTACTCCAAAGTGTTCCTATAATAAATGCACAGATTGGCATATAGGAAGATAGAATTTCCACTATTAGATTGATGAGACATCTATGGTTGTAATCTAAAGAGTACTCAGTACAGCTCAAGTGCCAAAACTTAGCATAATGAGATACTTAAATGTCAAAAATTAGTAAAGTGACACTTAAGTGCCACTTTTTTTTAAAACCAATGCACTTAAGTGCCATCTCTGGTGAACTTCACCAGAAATCTTACATGGCAATTTTTCATTAGTTTTGCTCACCTATGTGACTCACCGGAAAGCTAACTTGGAAAAGAAACACAAAAATGACGTCGTTTTGACACGGATTTGAATTTTAATATAAAAATTAATTTTAAAAAAAAAACACACACACACACACACACCCACACACTCCCCGCTATGTTGGGAAAGGTCGACGACCATGGGGGAGGGTTGGCCCTCGCCCGGTCGAGCCAAAGGCCGCCAACCCTTGCCAGATCTAGGGAAGGGCCACAACCCTTGCCCCCAGATTTGAGCGAGGGCTCGCAGGCTCTCGCCACCTGCAATCTCTTTTTTTTTTTAAATAAATTTAATTTTAAATTTAATTTAATTAATTTTTATATTAATTATTTACCCACATCAATAACAAAACGATGTCATTTTTACATTTGTCTAACCACATCAGCGTGCAAAATGCATCGTTTTGCATTTGCCGCACCGGAAAATCATCTTGTTAGTATTTTGGCTGGATTTTTTCGTCATTGGTACTTAAGTGATCCATTTTGCTTTGATTTTTATACTTAAGTGTCACTTTCCTAATTTTTGACACTTAAGTGTCATTCCGTGTCAAATTTTGGTACTTTAAATGTCTGCACTTAGAGTACTTGTATATAAAGAGGTCTCCTCCTTTTGTTTGGATCATCTTACAAATATTTAAATTTTAGGGATTCTCTCTCCAAAAGAATTTCTCTCCACCATCTTCGTGAGTGTGTGAGATATGCTAACTAGGAAAGAAATTTCTAAAGCCATACGAGTAAGAGAATGTTAGATCAACCAACTTGCGACATATGACTCTCGTTAATGAAATCCATTACTACTGGCTTGGAGAAGATTGGTGAGAATGATTCGCCATTATAAAGTTTATTAACTAGGATGGTATGATTTACAAGAATATATCATGTCTTCAAAGATGAACAAAAGAGCACCCCGCGACCCATCCTCGGTCCTGTGGCAGGCCCATAAAGTCCACAAATAATCGTCATAAAAGCTCCCTTTTCCCTTCAACTTATAGGGAAACATATCAGCAATCATTGATGAGGGTTGTAGCGACGCCATCAAATACTTCCAAACGATGCAATGAAATAGAGCTGTCTTTTTTTGTTCTCATTTAATTGATAAGAACGGCACTGCTTAGTTGAATGGCCTATCCGCGGTTCACACTCGCGATCAAATTTAAGCAAGCAACACAAGAAAACAACAACAATTTTCGGCATGCAAGGTCTAAGGGCACACTTTCTTATCTTGGTTTGGTTAAGAAGTTTTCGAGTAATTTCAGCAAGTATAACCTGCTTGTTTGCAGCTTGCCTGAAGTCACTCAACCTAACCAGTGACCAGAATTTATCATAAGCCAAAGCAATTACTAAGTCAACGAAACATAAGCATGGATTACATTTAGTATCTGACCGTACTCTTTTCAAGAATATTATAATTCATTCAAATAATAATATTCCAGTCACCAGAAACAATCATTTGCTGAAATGGAGTACATAATGGATTTTACATAACTTGAGTTCCTCAAGTGAAAACCAATCTCTATATATATATACACCCTACGCTCATGCATGTAGCAAACGACGCAATAAAAGCCTATAATTCTAGAAAAGGTACTCCACTTGTTCGTCTTCGTAAGGTATAATCAACACTTACTTATTCAATCCTCTCCGATGCACAAACCAAGTCCTGATTCGGTCCGGAAGCGCAAAGAATTTCAACAAATGACACAATTTGGGGTCTCTTCAGGGGGCACGCAGTAATATGTGACCGGCGTAGAATAGTATGCTTCATAGGCTTTTACGAGATTGGCGACTTGATCGTCCTTTTGCCCTCTTCTTTCTTGCCCTCGTCTTTCTTGCCATCATCTTCCTTGGCTGCTCCAACGCTCACGATTTCTGTGTGCCAAGATTTCCTCAGTTTGTTCACCACCTTCACGGGGTCGAAATCGCCGGATACCGTCAGTTTGTTGTCCTTCGAGTCCATAGACAGAGACCCAATCCCTGGAAAGCATTATGTGAGAAAGGTTAGTGATAAAGCCGAACATTTCAAGCGCAAGATGATTAGTTATTACAGTGACATTTGAACATTCAGTGGGAGAATGAAGGGGAAAAACAGAGGAAAAAGGGGGGGTGGTGGCGGTGAGAGAGAGAGAGAGAGCCAATACCTCCAAAACCAGAAACTACTTGCATGGCCTTGCTCCTGTCTCTGTCATCGTGTAGATTCACCTTCACCACCAACTTCTGCAAAAGTTTGAGGAAAGCAAAGCCCAGTTAGACTTTGAGTAAATATCTCTCTCTCAAGAGGACGACTGAACTCGACATTCACGAGTGGTGCGACAGAGTAGCGTTTTAAAAAGTCGGCCATATATAACCAACAATGAATAAGAATTCGAAGCATCATTTGGTGTTCCGAGCATTCTTATTCACATAAACAGATACAATCATGCTATGCGATAAACAATTACAGCAGCAAAGAAGCAAACGATAACTCATGAAGCTTGAGACGAGAGATACCATGAGAAGTGTTCAAGAAAACCCAGGAGAGAGTAGCATCAAAATCCCATCTCACAGAAGTGAACAAGATGCGCATAATATGCAAAGAAAAGAGGGAACTTCTCGAAGGACTTCAAGATATCTCACCTTCATTTCTCTTGGGTTTCAAGAACTGAGATTGTGACTGCTCTGACTTTTGATTTGGAAGCTAGAGACACTCGAAGGACGCTCGGAGCAAGTTGAAACTGAGTGTGTGCACGTATCGGGGACGAAAGGGGTTGCTTTATATAGAGTGGCGAGCATGAGAGGAGTGGGTGAAGAGGAGAAGTTTCTTGGAGGACGCGGTGCGGAAAACAAAGGACAAATTATCGACCAGTCAGCACAATAACGAGTCGAGGGAAAGAGCCACCCCGCTTCTCAACAAGTCGAGGCGATCGAAAACAGAGGATGGCCACTTTAGGAAAGGAAGAGAGAGAGAGAGAGAGAGAGAGAGAGAGGCGAGTCGCCCCCACGACTCGGGGGCTTTTGCAGTGACTCGGTCGAGTCGGCCCTCGCGATTCGGTGGCTTTTGAAGTGACTCGGTCGAGCCGCCCCTTGCGACTCGGTGACTTTAGTTGAAGCAGTGAGTTTTGAATGTTGGCAACTGACTCAGTTCAGGCAGTTGGCGGGTTCAAGCTTTTCGTTAGATAGAATTGCATTGCGATTTTGCACGTTTGCATCTCTTCCATCTAATCTAAATGACATATAAGAATTGAAAAACCTTTATCCATGGAGATAATCATTGGAACTATTTTTCAACTTATTTATCATATGAGTATTAATTCAATTCTAAATTTTTTAATTTCATCAATGTAGTCCTACATATCGCAAGCACAATTCTATTATAATATTTCTGATCAATTTGCCACCAAAATCGCATGTATGTTGTCCCCCGTGGCACGCCAATGCAGATAGCCTTGCTTGAAACACAAGTCGCCAAACGATTTTTGGGTAACAATCGTGTTAGGATTCGATGCACAATCACAAGGAAATCAAGCATAAAAGTGAGAAAAAGAATTTGAGACACGAGATTTTTATCCTAGTTCACTCTTAAATTCGGATTTTGTCCAATAAAGGATTGCACTATAATTGGAATATCACATGTATCTCTCAAATACAAAGAAAGAGATTATATTTACCTAATTACTTATTATGGATCCAAGCCTAAACTACCAATAAAACATATGTTGTAATTATAAAAATCCTTTGGCAACTCGGGATGCTTCCCTCACGACCCCTACTGCGGGATCCCTATGTCATCCTATCAATGAGGAGAATGTACCACAGTCCAATAAATTAGCCTCGGAAGGAACGCATTGAAAGCCTACGCAAAGCTTCTAGAACTTCATCAGCAAAAATTCGAAATTAAATTGGCAATCCGTACGATAGAGATTTCAAGCTGAATCTGTAATTTTTTTTCATTTAAAAATGGCGCTGAGATCAATTATCGATTCTCTACCGTCTCAATTCTTTAAGAGTTTATGATAGGAAAATATTGTAGCATGAGGGCAAATCGAAATCAACGGAGAGAGGATCGGGACAAAAGATGGACGATCGGACAGGAATCGAAGCAGACGTCACTCTCTGCATCATCTCTGTTGAAATGCCATTACTGGGATTTTTATTTTTATTTTTAAAAATTGACAAAAAATGAGAAAGATCATAACTTTTTTGCTCGCGCAAAGGAGCTTTTTCTTCAATCGTGAGATGGGAAAAGATCGAGAAAAGCCTAAGGGCCGACAAACATGAAATCTCCAGGAAAGCACGCGTTTCTTGCACGAGATCGATCCCATCCACTCGAACGGGTCGAAATGCTACGTTGGAGATGGTGATTGTCGTCATTTCCATCGTCCGTGATAGGGCCCTTTCTTTTTTCTTTTAATTAATATTCCTTTTTGGATTGTTATGTTTCCTGGACGTTGACGGAGAAGTCGAGGTCTTGGTCAATGAATTATTATTTAATTATGTCCATCCCATCAGTCAAAATTGCTGGCAGCGATGGTTCGTTCAGTTAATGTAAAAATAAGGGCCGAGATAAACCACTTTTTAGCAGATCGAACGATCTA
Organism: Eucalyptus sp. ANBG9806169; assembly: GCA_014182395.1. Lineage (NCBI taxonomy): Eukaryota > Viridiplantae > Streptophyta > Magnoliopsida > Myrtales > Myrtaceae > Eucalyptus > Eucalyptus sp. ANBG9806169. Next base: position 4,394,353 of record CM024577.1, on the reverse strand, counting down.
AGCTGCCAGCTGACCTGAGAAGGGCGATATCTTTGTACAAACGTGGTCCACTCTCTTCGAGATCCATCTCGAACTGAATCTTAGTGGGCGTTGGTATTGCAAGAAATGAATAATTTAAAAGCATTTTTAAATAAATTATCATTTCTATCACTTGAAATAATTAGTTAATAAAAGATATTTTTATTATTGACTAATAATTTTGTTTCAACGTTTTTGTGAATGATAGCAATACTTTCCATTCATCCGTTGTTTGTGAACAATCTGAGTAATCATTTTTATAAACGGGAAATACCGTTCATACCGTTTACGAAAATGAATAAAAGAAAAGTGTTTACGTTGTCCACGAAAAAGTTCGGACATAAATTATTACTAATAATGAAAATTTTTAGTAGCTATTTATTTCAAGTGATTGCTTACTGAAAAATATATTTTAAATCATTCATTTTCAACAAAGAGTCTCAAAATGCCCAATCTTTCATTTTCTTCCTGTAGTCGGACATTACATATCAAAATCATAATAAACCGATGGCCAGGACTTAATTGTACTTATGTTCCCTTCCTTCTTCCTCCAGTAGATCACCGACCTCAAGCAAGCCTTGTCGAATCTGGCAAAGGCCTCGCCCATGGTCGACAAGGCTCGATATCAAAAAGTATCCAATCGGCTAAAGCAAGTGATGACTAAGGAACCAGTGCTCATGGTGCCTCACCGCTCAAAGCCCTATGAGGTATAGATTGATGTTTATAATTATGCTATTGGTGGTTTTCTAATGCAAGAAGGGCACTCGGTGATGTTTGAATTAGGGAAGCTGAATGAGACCGAATGGCAATACACAGTCCAAGAGAAGGCAATGACGATGGTGGTGTACTACCTTCACACATGACGACATCATCTCCTGGGATCATGCTTTGTGGCGAGTACTGACAACATCGCCACGAGCCACTTATAAACCCAAAAGAAGCTGATTCCAAAGCAAGCTCTTGGGCAAGACTTCCTTGTAGAGCTCAACTATGTGCTGCGATACATGCCTAAAAAGCCCAATTCCGTGGCCGATGCACTTAGTTGAAAGATGGAGTTGGTAGCCATCAATCGACCCGAATTGTAACATCCTCGATTCCAGACCATAAGAATAAGGTATATGTAACATCCTCAACTTCGAGCCCTTTACATGTAAAAGAGAAGTCTACATGGTAAAAGAGAAGTCTGAACTTGGTTTCACCGATTAAGCCCGGTTGTGTCTGCTTCCTCCGATCATGTCTTGGGCATGAACCCCGAGCCAAAAGAGATAGTCGATTGTGGTCAAATTTGATTAGTCCAGGATAACAAGGCCTTCAAAACTTAGATATTTTCCAAGTTGCATTTAATGCCTTTGTCATGTAGTAAATTAAGGAGCACGCACACTTGGCACATTGAGGCTTTACATTAGAAGATAAGATTAGATTTGGATTTAAAGCCATTAATGAAGGGGACACCTCAGCCTTGGATAATCAAAATTTCTTGAAAAAAGAAGTGTGAACAAGTGTGAACAAATGTAAACGTATTGAATAAAGTGGGGAAAAAGATATCCCTATAGCTTAGGCCCATTAATATCCTAGGATCTCATTGTGAATGGTAGACTTTGGAACCTACAAAGAAGAGGTCACATGCAGACAGGGAGAGGAGAAGTGTCCAAGTTAGTATAGAGCCTACTTAGGATATTGGAAGATAAGATTGTACGGCCATGGATGACCCTTGATTCAAGGCTAAGTGGGAACACTCCTCTTTTTAACTAGAATTTATCTCATTTAATTTTCAAAATTTCAGAACCTTTATTGTTTGCCAATTTTACAGAGTTTTTAATGTTACGAATTTGGAGAAGCTTCCCTCATGAAAGTTGTTCAAAACATCTTGATCTATAACATGCTTAATTTTCATATTTTTCTGAGGTGAAATGGTTAGGACAAAGGCTCAATTAATTACCGTATAGAACCTGCTTAGTATAGTAAAACCGATAACCAAGTTGCCTTCTTGAATTTTCATAAACTCTTCCTTTTCAAATTTGAACATGCTTCCTCCAAAAAAAAATTAAATGACATTCATATCTGCAACATATTAAAATTTCAAAGATTTTTTTGAAGATTTGGATTTCGAAATGAATCTCTCTCTCTAACCATTGAATTTGCTCGACGGATGAATTTTTGGGTTGTATTCAATGATTTTCTCCTCTTTCCACAGAATGAATTTGGTTTGGGTTCCTCATAAAAACAAAAAATTCTAAGGTCTTCTCTACAACATATTAAAATTTTATAATTTTTCAAGTCCGTTTGATAAGGTAATGGTACTGATTTTGAAAGTTGCTTAAAATTGTTTTCACCCTAGAATGGGAGAACCACACGCCCAACTTGGAGGGGAAGGGGGTTGCATGCCCAACTTGAGTAGCAAGCTAATCTATTAACTTCTTAACTTGAAGATAAGAATGCATTAAATGCTTTTGGACCTTAGTGTGTTAAAGAGAAGAAACTTGGAGAGCAAGTTGGCTAATATGAACACATCTAAGCCTAATGATTGCATGAAATCTAGGCAATTAATGAAAAAGGTGAGCCACCTACTTATGTGTCCCCTAGAATCTTAGGTGAATCTTAGGTTATGATTGCCTTAGATTATAGCCTTGGTGAACAAGGTAAGGACCAACCAATTAGAAGAAAACGTTAGGCATTAAAGGAGCTTATGTCCCTTAGGCACCATAGGCAATAATGAGCCTAAATTGAACCTTGGAAAGCACGCAAATAGGTGGACCAATCACAAGCCAACACCAAAGGACCTAGGCGCCAACTCGGGAAGATAGGTAGGCCAACTTGTTATTTAGGCATAATCATGAGTTTGCATAAAAATATAAGAGGAAGAAGCCTATAAATAGGAGAAGGCATCCTCACATTTTAAGAATTGGCCTTTCTCTCCTTTCTTCTCCCTTCCTCCCCTCTCTTTCACGCCCTTCTCTTCCAAGCCGCCCTAGACGCCGATTGACCACCGAATAAGCATCTTGGAACTAGGTCCAAAAAGTAGTGTGTGATTGGTGAACTAAGGTCCAAGAAAGGAATGAACTTAGCATGGGGGCCTCTTTTGGGAGCCGCTTGGTAGAGGAGCTAGGCTACCCCAGCCTTTTGATTGACTATGTATGGAAACTAAAATAAGTAGCCCATGACTAAAATGGGCATGTAATCAAAACAGCTTTTGATATGTGAATATGTATACGAATATATGTTGCTTTTATTTACTTGGCTTGCATATGTCTTGCCTGGCTTCCATGTTTGTTTGTTATGATCGTTTCCACATGTGCTTAACTAAAAATAAAAGACTTTCGAAACGTTCGACGTTACTTGGATTGTTGATGCTAACCAACCGGGTTATGCTCTCCTGCCAAAGGTGGGGCAAGGGTGTGACAATATGAGGGTCGATCATGGGAATTAATGACATAAACCTTGGATAGACCAAGGCATGACATGTTCGGCCAAGGACTTGGTCCACTCAACCGAGACCCGGTTAGGACAAATAACCAAGACTAACCATGAAGTTTATTTTAAGACATCAAATGGACCAATTCTAATTGAAAATGATCATTGACAAGTTTAAGAAGGCTACCCACTTAGTCACCCTCATTTGGTTAAAGTTTAGTAAATTTTGGCATGAACCTCGATTCTCATAGAACCGTCAATCATGTACAAATATTAATAACTTCTCCAATTAGGCAGCATCCTATGTTAGTCTCATGATTTCCTTGGATGAGATTTTAACCCAAATCAATTAATGCGGGGATAAATCATTGAGCAAGTGTCAAGAGGTAATTGGGGGTTCTAGAATCTTCCATAACCTTTGACCATAGTCTATCCTTATCCATTATATGCCACATGTCAATTGGGGGAGAGAGAAAACTTGCTTTTCAAGTAGCTTGGCAAAAATATTTAGGCACTCATTTAAGGATTTTGGACATTAGTTCATTAATGACTTTAATGAATCATCAAATTATGTGTCCTCTAGAATCTTAGGTGAATCTTAGGGCATGATGACCTAAATTATAGCCTTGATGAACAAGGCAAGAACCAACTAATTAAGAATACATTAGGCATTAAAAGGCTTATGTGTCCCTTAGGCGCCATAGGCAATAATGAGTCTAGAGTGAGCGTTGGAGGATAAGCAAATAGGTGGACCAATCAAAATTAAACACAAAAGTATAGGCACCAACTAAGGAGGCTAGATAGACCAACTCGTATTTTAGGCTTAATCATGAGTTTGCATAAAATCTAAAAGGAAGAGGCCTATAAATAGGAGAAGGCATCCTCACATTTTAAGGGTTAGTCATTCTCTCATTTCCTTTCCATTTCTCTCATCTCTTTCACACCTTCCTCAACAAGCCACCTTAGGAGCCGTTCGGTCACCAAAAGAGCATCTTGGAGCTACTTTCAAAAGTTGTAAGTGGACTTTCCTAACTCTTCGATAGGGCGATGTGCTACGCATATCGATTTAGGATCTTGTCATCACTTGCTTGTGTTTGCTTGTATGTTGTGCTTGTTGCGTCTTTTCAATTACTTGTCTTTGCATCAAGTAAATCATGGTCTCGCATGAGTGTCAAGCACACCCGAATGGCAAGGAAAGGTCTCGGCAAATTGGACATGTGCTGAGGTGGGTGCACGGCCCACACTTGATCAATATTGAAGCGCGTTGTTACTTGTGACAAACATTGGGTCGATGCCAAAGCCAAGGCGAACGATTCCAAGTCAAAATCATGAGCTCAAATCACATCCGGCATGAGTCTAGTAATAGGGCACAAAAGTCATTGATTCACTTTGTACGGCACACCTTTGGGCCTTTCATTCGGCTAATAATTCAAGATAAAAATGGATTGATTGATGTTTGAACGCATGGATACACGATGGACTTTTACTGTTGACGCTGGGGTATGTCGGGTCGTTGCTTGGGTAAAGCCCTAGATGCCGTCTCGATGTTGAGATCATAGACGATGCTGGCTTGGGTGAGGCTGATGCCTGGGGGTCGCCCTGGATGCCGTCCTGATAATGAGATCAAGATGATGCCAGTTGCCAAAAGGGGGATTGATGCCCAATTGATACTGGAAGAGTTGATGGATTTCGACTAACTAAACTGACTGAAATAAACTGAAAGTCCATGTGTGGTCCATGACCGATGCATTTATGATGTTTGAATTGATGCTTTCATCGATACTAGAATTAAGGCTTGCAAAAACTGGGTTTGTTTGATATGTATTGTTGAGTCCTTCCATCAATTTAAGCATATGTGGGCATCGGGTCACTTAGTATTTGAATGAGTTTTATGTGATGCACACATCCCTCTTAATAAATGGAATGATCATAAGCCACAAATGTTTGGAGAGCTTGTTTTTATGTACTAACTCATTGTATTTGATGCTTGAAAGCACATAGCTAATTGAGAGCTCTTTATATGTATAAGTAAGGCAAGGCATGAATCTTGCTATTGATTTGCCATCGACAAGTGGGTGGTGATCTTATATCTGAGGATCAATGGCGAGACATCTTCCTATAGGAGAATTATGGATTTCCACTTACTAAGTCATCAACTTACTCTTGTTGTTTTCACCATTTCAGGTGTAGGATGGGTGAACCAACCCTACCACCCGTCCATCCCAATCTTCCAATTGATATGGTTACTACCGTGATGGATATAATAGACTTAGAAGAGGACGTCACTTACCGGAAGTATATTATCACTATATGAGTCCAAGAAAGGGTTGATACCTTGGTTTCCTATGTGTAGAAGGCTTGGTGTCTCATTTTTTATGGGGACGTTTTAGGTCCCATCCAAGGCCTCATTCTTCTGGTGGATCCTACGGGAGAATTATAGAAGAAAGGCCTAGGATGGGGGCCATTTTTGGAGTAGCTTGATAGAGGAGCTAGATTACCCGAGCCTTTTATTCATCGATGTGTGGTAATGAAGATAAGTAGCCTAGGATTAAGATGGGCATGTAATCATAATAATTTTTTATATGTGTATATATGTATGAATATATGTTGTTTTTGTTTGCTTTTGCTTGTATAGATGTTGTCCGACTTCCATGTTTGTCTGTGTACAGGGATTGTTTTTAATTCGCTCTCGCATATACTTAATCAAAGATAAAATATTTTGGGATGATTGACGTGACTGGGATGATCGACATGCCTAGGACGTTGATACTGACCTGTCAAGTCACGCTCTCATACCACAAGTAGGGCAGGAGTGTAACATGAATGTCCATGGATAGAGAACACCAATGAAGGGCTATGACACGACCCATCTGCCAACGCACTCCTTGAGCATGCATGAGAAGGCAAGACTTGACAATTCCAATGTGAAGGCAACCTAAGGGGCAACAACTGTACGTGTTGCTTCATGGAAAGCTACAGAAAGAGATGCCATGCAAGTACTGTAATTCTAAATGGGTAGGTTATCTAGGGATACATCACATTATGGCACTTGTTGGCCACACCTATGCACTGATGTGGACGCTTATGTGAGGATGGGTCTTGTGTGCAACAAGACAAGCTTGAACAACAGTCGTCGGCAAGACCCCATGAGCCACTTCCTATCCTGAAGCGTCTGTGGTAAAGTGTCCCCACAGTTTTCGTTGTGAAATTACCTAAGTCCAAAGGATGTCTAGACTCTCATGGCCATGGTGGATCGGTTCTTTAAGTAAGTGACCTTCGTGTGAGCAACAAAGGACTTCCCAGGCGAGGAGGTGGTTTGGCTATTCCTAAAGCACATCATCAAGTATTGGGGCATACTGCAGACAATCGTGAGCAACCATGATCCTCAATTCACAAGGAGATTCTGGACTAAGCTCTTTAAAATGCTAAAGTCGAAGCCTCAACTTCTCCACGAGTCTACGTCCCAAAATCAACAGTTAGACAAAGAGAGTGAATGTGCTCTTGGAGTTGTACTTCAGACACTACATGAGCACAATGTAAGAGAATTGTGCGAAGTTGATCGATGTAGCCCGGTTATAAGAGTTATCCTATAACCCGCAGCAAAGTGAGTCTACAAACCAAAGTCCTTTCAAGATCATTACAAGGTAGCGACCACTCACTTTGGGTACGGTTGCAAGGAACTAACAAGGGAGTAGCCCATCGACTTATAAGTTTGCTAAGGAGTGGTAAAAGCAAGTGGACTTGGTAAGGACTTGTCTACACAATGCCTCAATGCACATGAAGAAATGGGTTGACAAGAAGTGACGACACATGGAGTACCAAGTCGAGGACCTGGTGTTGGCAAAACTACATTTAATTCTTTGACATCGAGACGTGCATAGGGGATTGATCCATCGTTATGACTAGCCACTCCAAGTGTTGCAACAAGTCGGGAAGGTAGCATATACTAGAGCTCCCGCTGAAACTAAAGGTACATTCAATATTACATGTGAGTATGCTTAAACATTTTCATGTAGATGAAGAAGACCTAGATCAAGGAGAGTCGCAATGGGTATCTCTTGGAGCAAAAACTCATATGATTGTGACATCAATTTCATCAGGGTAGATTGAGTTAAATGAAAGTTGTATTGTGCGCAAAGCAAGAATAATTGATCTAATGAAAAGGTCTACTGGAGAGTGAAGCTAGTTGAGAGCCTATGGAAGCTCTCTGGCGATTCAAAAAGCAAATCAATGCATTCCCTACTGAAAATGCGACAAGAGCGTTGCATGATTAGATGGAGAAGAATATCATGGTTCGAAGGTTTCTAGTGCACGAAGGACTGAGAATGATCCAAGAAGATCGGGCAAGCCTTTCTACTTTTCTTGAGAATATTCCTAGGGACGAGCAATATCATAAGTGTACATTATTCCGAAGTGTTTTTGTGATAAATGTGGATAGATGGTAAATTGAAAGATAGAATTTCGACTGTTAAATTGAGTAGACATTTATTGTTGTAATCTAAAGAGCACTTGTATATGAAGGGGGTTTCCTCACTTTTATTTATATCATCTCACAAGTATTTAGGATTTAGAGATTCTCTCTCCTAAGAAAAAAAAATCTCCACCATCTTTGTGAGTGTGAGAAGGGTTGACTAAGAAAGAAATTACTAAAACCATACGAGTAAAGGAAGGCTAGATCAACTAGCTTGTGACATATGACTCTTATTAATGAAATTTATTTCTGCTGGTTTGGAGAAGATTGAATGAGAATGATATGCCAATTTGAGTTTGTTAACTAGGATGGTATGATATACAAGTATATATCACGTCTTCAAAGATGAACAAAAGAGCATCCCACAATCCATCTCGGCCCCTGAGGGAGGCACATCAAGTCCGCAAATAATGGTCATAAAAGCTTCCTTTTCCCCTACAACTTATAGGGAAATATATCCGCATTCAAAGATGAGAGCTGTAGCGATGTCATCAAGTACTTTCAAACAACGCAATGAAACAGAGCTGTCTTTTTTTCTTCTCATTTAATTGATAAGAACGGCACTGGTTAGTTAAAAGGCTTATAAGTGGTTCACACACGATCAAATTTAAGCAAACAACACAAGAAAATGACAACAATTTTCGGCATCCAAGGTCTAAGGCCATACTTTCTTATCTTGATTTGGTTAAGAAGTTTTCAAGTAATTTCAGCAAGTATAACCTGCTTGCTCGCAGCTTGTCTGAAGTCATTTGACCTGACCAGTCACGAGAATCTACCATAAGCCAAAACGCCAAAACAATTACTGAGTCAACGGAACATGAGCACGGATCATACTTAGTATCTGGCCATACTCTTTTCAAGAATATTATAATTCAGCAGAAAAATAATATTCCAGTCACTGAAGACAATCTTTTGCTGAAATGGAGCACAAAATGGATTTTCCATACCAAATATTCTAGAAAAGGTACGTCACTTGTTCTTGTGTTCATAAGGCATAATCGACCTTACTTATTCAATCCTCTCCAGTGCACAAACCAAGTCCTGAATTGGTCAGGAAGCACAAACAATTTCAACATATGACACAATTCAGGGTTTCATAGCAGCGCACATAGTAATATGTGATCGGTATAGGATAGTATGTTTGATAGGCTTTGGCGACTTGATCCTCGTTCTTCTTGCCCTCTTCTTTCTTGCCCTCGTCTTTCTTGCCCTCAGCTTCCTTAGCTGGTCCAACACTCACAACATCTGTGGTCCAAGATTTCCTCAGTTTGTTCACCACCTCCACTGGGTCGAACTCGCCGGATACTGTTAGTTTGTTGTCCTTCGAGTCCATAGCCAGAGACCCAATCCCTGGAAAGCATTATGTTACAAAGGTTAGTGATAAAGCCAAACATTTCAATTACAAGATGATTAGTTATCACAGTGACGACTTGAATATTCAGTGGCAGAAAGAAGGGGAAAAACAGAGACGGAGAGGGCCAGTACCTTCAAACTTAGAAACTACTTGCATGGCCTTTCTCCTCTCTTTGTCATCCTATAGATGCACCTTCACCACCAACTTCTGCAAAAGTTTGAGGAAAGCAAAACCCAGTTAGATCTTGAGCAAATATCAATCTCTTACGATGACTGAACTCGGCATTCACAAGTGGTGTGATACACTAGCGATTAAACAAAGTTGTCCGTATATAATCAAACAATGAATAGGAATTCAAAGCATCACTTTATTATTCCGAGCATTATTATTTACAAAAACAGATACAACAGCAAAGAAAGAAACGACAACTCATGAAGCTTGAGACAAAGAGATACAGAGAGAAGTGTTCAGGAAAACCCAGGAGAGAGTAACATCAAGAACCCCATCTCAGAGAAGTGCGTAAGATACACACAATATGCAAAAAAAGAATAACTTCTTGAAGGACAAAAAGAAATCTCACCGTCATTTCTCTTGGGTTTCAAGTAATGAGACTGGTGTCTGATCTAACTTTAAAGTGGAAGCCACTAATACTCGAAGGATACTCAGAGCAAGTAAAATCTGAGGGTGTGCACGTATCATGGACGAAAGGGACTGCTATATTTAGAGTCACGAGCGTGAGAGGAGTGCGTGAAAAGGAGAAGCTTCTTGGAGGACTCGATGCGGAGAACGGGACAAATCATTGACTCGTACAGATTTGGGAGACGAAAAGGATCAAATCAGTACAATGATGAGTGGAGGAAAAGAGACACACGGTTTCTCAGAGATTATCGATCGAAAACACAGGCTGGCGACTTTTGGAAAAGGGAGAGAGAGAGAGAGAGAGAGAGAGAGACGACTCGGGGACTTTCGAAGCAACGAGTCTTGAATTGTGGGCAACTGTTTCTGTCCCCGCAGTTGACCGGTATAAGCTTTTCGTCAGGACTTGCCGTGAAGAAATTGCCAAATGCTCCCTAGGCTTTGCCGCTGCCAAGGTTAACGGATGAATTTAGTCATGCGAGACTCGCCATCCTCACTCGAGATAACGTCCTACTTGCATTGTCATGTGGGGTGATTTCCCAATGGCAATCGGCCGAAAATATCGCATTGAAATCCTTATCAAGTCTTTCTTGACTTCATTGGCAAAAATTTGAAAAGTTTATGACCGATACAGCATTCGTATAATAGGTTTCAGAACAAATCGATATTGTCCATTTAAAAAATGTGTCAAAATCAGCTATCAATTCTCAATAGCGGCATTCCACGTTTTGCCCAGCATGTCGAAATGTCATGTCCGATTTAATCATCCCCTTACATGTAATTCTTTCGACTTTGCGATAGAAAATCTTTTAAGTAACAATTCAGGCCGACAAAGGTGGGAAGGCCGCATTCCATGTTTTGCCCCGCGTGTCGAAATGTTGTGTCTAGTTTAATCATCCCCTTACACATAATACTTTGACTTTACAATGGAAAATCTTTTAAATTAAATAACCTAGTCCAATGAGAGCGAGAAGTGGTTGCCAGGGTCAGAAGGCCTTAATAAGGAGCGGTTCTTAGCAAGCTTATATGATAGCAAAAGGGAAGGGAATGAATTGAACTGTACATTGCATAGGGGAGAGCAATCATGAAGTGTGTGTGTGTGAAAACTAGAATTATGTTAAGATTCGTCACACAATCATAAAGAAAATGGAAAGTAAAAGTGAAAGAAAATAATAAATAAAAGTGAAAAAGAAAATTTGAGACGCAAGGTTTTACATTAGTTTACCTAGAAACTAGGCTGAAGAATTCCACCTACACCATATACACACATATATATAGTAGATATTCATGGGCCCAATCCAAATTATCAATAAGATATTGACTCAAATTATAAAAGCCTTTGACGTCACAGATCCTCATGCCATCCCGTCAATGGGAAGAATAAATCACACCCCAACAAATTAGTGCCTTTCAATATAACAACAATCTTAGTTTTAGATATCCAAAATAAAGTGTGCTTTAGTTGGGAATACTCTTGGGAAGATGCCCATCTATACCTAAAATATTAAAAAAAAATAAGTAACGGCCTAAAATGAACAACATTTCCGCGAGTTAATCTAGGGACGGCAGACCAAAAAAAAAGAGAAAAAATTAGGTATGACAATCAAATTTAATAGGAGATAGTGGGTCGAGAAAGAAGACGGACGAATGAACAGGAATTAAAGCGACGTCACCGTCTGCACCATCTCTGTGAAAATGCCACCACTGTACTATATGCCGTAAGAGCTTGACATTTCTGCTCGGGCGAAGGAGCTTTTTTCTTCAATCTTGAAATGTGAACGGTCGACAAAGAAGCCGGAAGGGGCGAGAAACATGAAGAAATTTCCCGGAAAGTATGCGTTTCACACTCGGGATCGGTCGGATCCGCACCCCACGGGCACGAACGTTGCTCGAACGCTACGGAGGAGCTGGTGACTGTCGTCGTCATTTCCATGGTCCATGATGGGGTTCTGTCTATTTATTATTATTATTATTATTCTTTTCTGGATTGTCATCTTTCCTTAACGTTGACGTTGACGTTGAAGTCGAGGTCTTGGTCAATGAATTATAATTGGGTTAATATCTTCAAAATTTAAACTGATACACGTGATAAATTTATCCCAAATTATTTTTTGATCGTGAAAAACTCCAAACCTAAGCATTACGTGTGATAAATTTACCCCCAACTGATTGTAAAAAACCATAAACTAGTACATTTATGACAAATTTACCATAAACTAATTTATTCAACCGCAAAAAACCACAAACTGGTAAATTTATGACAAATATATCATATGCTAAATTGGATTAATACCACAAAAAAATTGTGATAAACGGAGCGTAAAATTCCAAATTAGTATACCAATCAACTGTCACGTGTCATTTAATTTAATAATTTGACAGTAAAATTTAACGAAAACTAACAAAGGGTAAATTTATTACAAGTGTACCAGTTTGGGGTTTTTGGTTGTCAAAAAAAAAGTTTGAGATAAATTTGTCATAGGTGTACCAATTTTGGGTTTTTCGGGATATTAACCCATTATAATTTAAATAATTCATGATAAACCACGTTCTAGCATATCTAGCAATCTAAGCTCCAGGCCGATATGAGGAAAGTGATATCATTGTATAGACGTGGCCTGCTCTCTTCGACATCTATCTCGAGCTGAGTCTCAGGTGCGTCCATCTTGTGTGGAATATTTGATGTTGAAAAGCATTTCCTTAAAAAATGGTCATTTGTATCATCTGAAATAATTAGTTAATGAAAATTATTTTTGTTGTCGATTAACAATTTATATCTTGATGTTTTCGCGAACGATGAAAATACTTTTCGTTTATTTATTTTTGTGAGCGACACAAGTAATCATTTTTTTTTTTTTAATAGAAAGTATTGTTTGAAGAATGGTAAAAATATTTTTTGTTTATTTATTTCTGTGAGTGATATAAACAATCATTATTAAGAACAAAAAGAAACGTTTAGTAAAAGGCACATCATTTCTGTGAGTGATATAAACAATCATTTCTGTGAGCCGTCGTTGAAATTCTGCAGGTGTGTGCCGACGTGATTTTTTGTTTATTTATTTATTTCTACATAAATGAAAGAAAGAAACGTTTTTTCATCGTTCACGAAAATATTTAAATATAAGTCATTGTCAATAATGAAAACATTTCTCATTAATTATTCATTTCAAGCGATGTAAACGATTGCTCTCGAGAAAATATTTTTCTAATCATTCATTTTCATTAAAACAAACAGAGTCTTCAAATTTCCCTTCCATTATTTTCTTCCTTTGGTTGGCCATTAAATATGGAACGGAAACATCGTTGTCACATATGCAACCAAAATCTATGACAAATTGTTCAATTTCAATGCTTATATCTTAACACTATGCATAATCTTTTTCCTTCCGTCTTTGTCACACAAACAATTTCAATTCTTCCTTGTTTCAGTTGCATATTGCTCCATGGAACTAAGGTCCAAAATTGGGAAGAACGAGGTGTTTCCATGACTCTACCACTCAATCAATTATGTTCCACTTAATCCTTATTTAATGGCCACATATTTTTTTGGCTAAGAAATGGAAAACTTTTTTGCCGTTGCATGAATCCAATTGTCATTCCATCCAAGAAAAACCATCTTTTTCTCAAGAATGTCTTTATCATTTGATCCAATAGCCTTTCGTTAGATAGGAATACAGTTGATTAATACTAATAACACCCAAATGGACTATTAGAACAAAAAAAAATCCATTAGATAATGAACTATGGGTTCTAAACCATCTGTGGCAACAATTCTAAATGTTTTTCTTGTGTGTTCTTGATAAATCTACATTTAAATATAGATGTAGGGGAATCTATTTGGCAAGTAAGAAGCCCCTTTAACATCTCTTCATCTGCAAAGCATTCTCAATGTGAAAATATAGAGACAAAGAGTTGATCTTTGAATAGGAAAAAGAGTGGATCTATAGGGTCCCAAATGAATTGGTTTATTTGAAAAAAAAAACCTTGTTTTTTTGGAAGATCTATCTCGTATCAAGTACTGCATGGTTCCACTATGCAAGAACTCTGAATCATTCTCTTGAAGCTCCTCCATTTCATCATGAATGATCCGTTTACTCCAAAATGACCTAGCCTAATAGGGGATTCCCAATGAATTTGGCTTTTCGATGCTATCAAATAGAAAGCCCCAAGGGTGCCATATTCTAGGAGCCCAAACAATGTGATTGAATTAGTCCTCATCTTTCTACTTCAGGTTGAGGACTTGTTTTACTTCCCTTTCTTCAAACTCCGATTCGTATTTTTCATAGAGCAATCTCTTATCAATGATAAAACAAGATCCATTTTGCATCATATTTAAGGGATTCCTTGTTTTGGGTCAAAAAAACAATGTCACTCGATCATTATCAGACTAACTGTAATCTCTTTCCATCCGCAATGATCTCACTAGAGCATCTTCTATTTCTAAATGGCCATGAACTAGATTAGAATAATTTTCAACGAGTCCAAAAAAAGTGATCTCTGTGACACCCCCAACACGTCATGGCTAACGTAGCATAGTTATCTTATTCATTTCACTCTTCTTAAGCATGCAAAAACGTAATTGACTAAAATGACCACGGACTTCTACAAATGAGGCAACTTCATTGTGTGTGTGTGTGTGGTGCAACCTTCATTGTGCGTGCGTGCGTGCGTGTGTGTGGTGAGGCAACTTCATTCTGTGTGTGTGTGTGTGTTCATTTTGTGTGTGGTGAGGCAACTTCATTCTATCTCTGTGTGTGTGTGGCAACTTCATTATGTCTCTCTATGTGCGTGCGTGCACGCGTGCGTGTGTGAGATAAGTTGGTCACCCCATCCTAACCTAATTGCACAAGTAGTCGCCTAACCCTGACCCCTAGCTCAGTCCAAAAATCTTCCAAGTCCCAAAAATCCAGCTGCCCTCCTACCTCCCTTCCATGCGGCGGGGTTGCCTCCATCCCTCTGTTTGTTGACGAACAATGAGAGGGGACCCAACGTGCCCCCATTGATACGGGCATACATTCGAATGAACCTAAGCATGACAAACCTCGTTGGAGGCCATATATCCACAACCAAACGAGACGTGATCTGGATAAAGACCATATCTTGGAAACCAGGGTTTATGAACTCGTCCTCTTGCCAAGTGAAGTCGACTGATGCCCCATAATAGACCATAGGGGAGGCAGGTAGGTGTGTAGATCATAGGGGAGGCAGGTAGGGGTGAGAGAGAGAGAGAGAGAGAGAGAAGTTGGTCACCCCATATGATAGGCCCCGTTGGAGGCCATATATCCACAACCAAACGAGACGTGATCTGGACAAAGACCATATCTTGGAAACCAGGGTTTATGAACTCGTCCTCTTGCCAAGTGAAGTCGACTGATGCCCCATAATAGACCATAGGGGAGGCAGGTAAGGGTGAGAGAGAGAGAGAGAGAGAGAGAGAGAGAGAGAGAGAGAGAGAGAGAGAGAGAGAGAGAGAGAGAGAGAAGTTGGTCACCCCATCCTAACCTAGCTGCACAAGTAGTCGCCTAACCTTGACCCCTAGCTCGGTCCAAAAATCTTCCAAGTCCCAAAAATCCAGCTGCCCTCCTACCTCCCTTCCATGCGGCGGGGCTGCCTCCATCCCTCCGTCTGCTGACGAACAATGAGAAGGGACCCAATGTGCCCCCATTGACACGGGCATACATTCGAACGAACCTAAGCATGACAGGCCCCGTTGGAGGCCATATATCCACAACCAAATGAAACGTGATCTGGATAAAGACCATATCCTGGAAACCAGGGTTTATGAACTCGTCCTCTTGCCAAGTGAAGTTGACCGATGCCATAATAGACCATAGGGGAGGCAGGTAGGATCAACATTTCTATTGATTTGGAAAGATAAAGTCAACAACCAATGACCCTAAATTAAGCAAATAGAAGGTTTTCCGGTCTATACTACATAAATCGATCACCATACTCATAGAGAAAGTGTCAACATAAAGTATAACAATCATCAACTTACCTGAAAACCTTTTCAAAATAACCTAACAAATCAATGAAAGCATTAGCTCAATTTAAATTTAAATGCACCTAGGTTATATTCAATAGGAATTTTCCTATTGTCATCATCATCCAGGAAACCCCATTACCCCCTAGCATCTCGCACCCATCCGACATCGCAGGGACATCTAGGGAAACCGCGTTACATCCCTTGGGCATTTGGAAAAGCCCAGTTACCCCTCTAGGCATCTCTATTATAACCCTGGATATCATCGTCCTAAGGACCAAAGGCATTCTCAGTCACACATCAATATCATGATGCAATAATTCCATAATTCAATTCAGAAAGCCCGTTGACATTGCTACTATCTGGGGACTCAAATGCGAGTCTAATAAATCCTCGATCATTTCTTATCTTCCAGACTAATATAAACTTGTGTCGATATCAGATGAACTCTTAGAAGAATTCCATATCCTAAGCCTAAACTAGCCTTATAGGGCATCCCACACGCCTTTAGAAATGGAAGCTGCTGTCTAAGTAAACATATTTAAAAAATAATGAAACTTTAACAAAAGACAGAAAAGATCTAGAGGAATATTTTCTGTGAAGGACTCAAAGTCTGATTCAACTCATATAGTTCTAAATAATTTTTTGTAAATCGGGCCCAAAACAATAAGAATTTGCAGAATGTGATGGAGCAGAAAGATGAATATTTCACAGGATAAATGAGATGAAAAAATCATGCCAATTTTATATGTGGTCATGGATGTACTCTACAAATTTCATGAAGGGTGTGTGTTAAAATTGTCGACCAAAAATTCTATGAAAAATGGAAAGCAAGAAGAGATTGGTGCAGTGCCTTTAAAAAACAGATTTCCAACTTAGTAGTTTTTCAAAAATATATCTTTGTCGTATGACGTCCAATAATTCTGAATTTAAAAACATGTCATAGAACACCCATAAGAGATGACTTTCATGAAGAACACCCTATGAAATTCACATGACATAAGTCGGTACAAAATTAGCATAATCTTGGGGTCGGGCTAAATTGAACCTAGCCTAAGTCCAGCGCTAGCTTAGTTTGAATTTTCTGCAATGTCAAACCTCGTATGCGCTAGATATCAAGTGGCCATGCTTCTATGGCCAACCACAAACTCAACTATGATCTGTTGGACACAGCAGCTATGCAAGGGGCTTGACTGAACTGAGGGCGTCACCAATGAGGTTGCGGCGTTGGCGCGAGCTGAGAAAGGCAAGAGGGCGAGTATGATACTTATGGGATTGATATTCAAGTATTTCTTTTGAAAATGTATTGATTCCAACCCATAAGCGGGACCACCACCCCATAGCATGTTGCCACAAGGTGCACCGTGTATTTCTTCTAGAGAATCTCCTAATTTTTCCAAAGCAACTAGAAGGAGATTCTTTAATAAAAAAGAATTCAATTCAAATATTAGGTACCTAACTAGAAGTTTTTGCAACTCTTCTTATGATGGAATCATTCAAAATTTGACCTTTTCAAATTCTGTCTGTAACTCACTATAGGCTCAGGAAATAAAAAGATGTGGACAAATGATATATTTTTTTCCTCCAGCGCACAAACCAAGTCCTGATTTGGTCTGAAAGCACAACAAATTTCAACATATGACACAATTCGGGGTTTCTTCGTGGAGTATAGAAATATGTGATCGGCGTAGGATAGTATGTTTGATAGGCTTTTACAAGATTGGCGACTTGATCGTCGTTCTTCTTGCCCTCTTCTTTCTTTCCCTCATCTTTCTTGCCATCGTCTTCCTTGGCTGCTCCAATGCTCACGATTTCTGTGTGCCAAGATTTCCTCAGTTTGTTCAGAACCTTGACCGGGTCGATATTGCCGGATACCGTTAATTTGTTGTCCTTCGAGTCCATGGCCAGAGACCCAATCCCTGGAAAGCATTATGTGACAAAGGATAGCGATAAAGCGGAACATTTCGAGCACAAGATTAACTATTAAAGTGACGATTTGAACATTCAGTGGGAGAAAGAAGGGAAAAAACAGAGAGGGAGTGGGCCAATACCTTCAAAACTAGAAACTACTCGCATGGCCTTTCTCCTGTCTCTGTCATCATGTAGTTCCACTTTCACCACCAACTTCTGAAAACGTTTGAGGAAAGCAAAACCCATTTAGATTTTGAGTAACTATCAATCTCTCACAATGACGACTAAACTCGATATTCACAAGTGCCACAGACGACCGTTTAAACAAGTTAGCCATATATAACCAACAATGAATAAGAAATTGACGCATCATTTGGTATTCCTAGCATTCTTATTCACATAAACAGATGCAATCATGCCATGCGATAAACAATTACAACAGCAAAGAAACAAGTGATAACTCATGAAGAGATACCAAGAGAAGTGTTATAGAAAACCCAGGAAAGAATACCATTAGGAACCCCATCTTACAGAAGTGCATAAATACACACAATATGCAAAAAAAATATTTAACTTCTTGAAGGACAAAAGGAATCACACCTTCATTTCTCTTGGGTTTCAAGTACTGAGATCGGTGCCTAATCTAACTTTTGATTTGCGAGTCAAAAACACTCGAAGGACACTCAAGGCAAGTGAAAACTGAGTGTGTGCACGTATAGTAGACGGAAAGGGTTGCTTTATAAATTATATATAGTGGCGAGCATGAGAAGAGTGCGTGAAAGTTAGGAGTTTCTTGGAGGACATGATCGGGAGAACGAAGGGACAAATCATTGAACCGTACAGATTTGGGAGACGAAAAAGATTAAGTCAATACAATAATGAGTTGAGGGAAAGAGCCACACGGTTTCTCAGAAAATTAACGAGTTGAGACGATCGAAAACAGTGAGTCGCGACTTTAAAATGAAAGAGAGAGACGACTCGGGGACTTTCCAAGCAGTGAGTCTTGAGCGGTTTGGCAACTAAGGCAGCGCATGGTAATGTTTCTGTTTCTCCCAATTTCTGTTCTTTTGTTCTCCGGAATAAAAAAGGAATGTAAACCTGTTTGGTAAAACATTTGTTCCCGGGAACAATTTCCCTAATTTTTTATTCTCGGGAACAATTTTGAGAAACAAAAAAAGTTGCTTCTTGTTCCCGGGAACAATTTTTAGAAATTAGCAAATTTTCTCTTCTTCTTTTTTTCTTTTGTTTCTCTCTCTTGCCACGGCCACCTCCAATCGCCCAGAGCCACCACCGGCCGCCGCCGCTGCCATTGACCGTCGGCCGTCGCCGCTTGATGCCGCCCACCGCCCGCCATTGCCCGCCGTCGTCGCCGCCGTTGCTGCACAACCGCCCGCCGCCAATCGTCACCGGCGACCGCCGCCATAGAGCCCATCGGCAGTCGTGCAACGGCGGCGGCGTCGGGCGGCGGTGGCCGACGGTCGGCGATCAGTAAGCAATAATAAAAAATGAATAAATACATAAAAGAAATTGTTGCATTTCTATTATTTTCTCTATTCCAAGAGTAGAAATTTTGTGTAGTTACCAAACGGGTTCTTTTACTCAGAAATTGTTCCTCGGAATAGAAATAGAAAAGAACTATTTCGGAAAAAAAAAACTCTTCCCCAAAACAGAAGCATTGTCATGCGCAGTCCACGCAGTTGACCGGTCCAAGCTTTACGTCATAACTTGTCGTGAGAAAATTACCAAATGCTCCCTTGGCTTTGCTGCTGCCAAGATTAACATATGAATTTAGTTATGCGAGACACGTTACCCTCACTCGAAACAACGTCCTACTTGGGTCGCCAGGTTGGGTGATTTCCGGTGGCAATAGGCGGGAAGGATCATATTGGAATTCTGCACAAATCTTCAGGACTTCATCGGCAAGAATTTGAAAAGTGTATGATTGATATGGTACTCGTATAATCGGTTTCAGACGAAATCAGTATTTTTCATTTAAAAAATGCGTAGAAATCATATATCATTTCTCGATAGCGGCATTCCATGTCTCGAAATGTCATGTCCAATTTAATCAACCCCTTATACGTAATTCTTTGAACTTTAAGATAGAAACTCTTTGAAGTGATGATTCAGTCCGACGTGGGTGGGCAGTAATATGGCCGCATTCCACGTTTCTCCCTGCGTGTCAAAATGCTATGTCCGGCTTAATCATCCCCTTACACATAATACTTTAGACATTACAATGGAAAATCTTTTATGTAATAACCGGGTCTGACAAAAGCGATGAGTGGTTGCTGGGATCAGAAGGCCTAAATAAGGTGCGGCCCTCAGCAAGCTTCTAGGATGGCCAAAGAGGTGAGATTAGACCAAACTACTATAGACTAGAGGAGAGCAATTATGTAATATATACATATACATATATACATATATATATATATATATATATATATATATATATATTGTATGTGTGTGTGAAAACTAGAATTATGATAGGATGTGCCACACAATCACAAAGAAAATAGAAAGTAAAAGTGAGAAAGAAAATTTAAGACACAATGTTTTATCCTAATTCACCCTGAAACTAGGCTTACATTTAACTGATAATTTCATTATAATTAGCACATCTTTATTACATTCCTCAATTACTTTATATAAGTAATTATTCATGGGCCAAAGCCCCAATTATTAATAAAATATGGGCTCAAATTATAAAACCTCATGCTGTACCTTGTGCCATATTGTCAATGGGGAGAATAAATCACACGGCAACAAAATAGATGCTTTTTAGTGTAACAACTATACTTAGTTTTAGAACTCCACAATTAAGCATGCTTAGTTTGGAACACTTTTAGAAAGATCCCCACCTACACTCAAAAAATAAAAATACGGAACGGGTTAAAGCGAATAATATCTTAACAAGTTAATCTAAAGATGACAAACCACAAAGAAAAAAAATCTAGGGACGATAATCAAATTTAATAGGAGAGAGGGGGTCGGACAGAAGACGGACGAACGAACAGGAATCAAAGCGACGTCACTGTCTGCATCATGTCTGAAAATGCCACCACAAGACTGTATGCCATACGAGCTTGACATTTCTGCTCGTGCAAAGGAGCTTTTTTCTTCAATTGTGAAATGTGAACGGTCGAAAAAGAAGCCAGAAGGGGCCAGAAACATGAAGAAATCTCCCGGAATGTACGCGTTTCACACTCGGGATCGGTCGGATCCCCACTCGCAACGTCGCTCGAATGCTACGGTGGAGATGGTGACTGTCGTCGTTATTTCCATGGCCATGATAGGCCCCCGTCTATTTTTATTTATTTTTATTATTATTCTTCTTTGGATTGTCATGTTTCCTTGACGGTGACGTTGAAGTCGAGGTCTTGGTCAATGAATTATTATTTAAAAAATCAATGATAAACCACGTTTTAGTAGATTGAACAATCAAGCTCCGGGCTGATATGAGGGGGCAGATATCTTTGTATAGACGTGTCTATCTCGAGCTGAGCCTTAGGTGCGTCCGTCTCAAGTGAAATATTTGATTTTGAAAAACATTTTCTTAAAAAATAATCATTTATATCGCCTCAAATAATTAAGTAATGAAAGTTATTTTCATTATCGACTAACAATTTACGTCTCAATAGCTACATGAATGATGAGATACTTCATTTTTGTGAGCAATATAAGTAATTATTATTTGGAATGGAAAGAATCGTTTGGTAGATAATAAAAATACTTTTCGTTAATCCATCTCTGCGACAATACAAGCAATCATTTTTAAGAATGAAAAGTATTGTCCATATCGTCTACATAAATGAATGAAGGAAAGTGTTTTTTTCGTCCACGAAAACTTTTAGATATAGGTTGTTATTGATAATGAAAACATTTTTTATGAATTATTTATTTCAAGCGATACAAACGATCACTCTCAGGAAAATATTTTTCAAATTATTTATCTTCATCGAAACAAACGGAGTCTTTAAATTCCTCGTCCTTTGTTTTCTTCCTCTAATTAGACATTAAATATTGAAATCGAAAGACTATTGTCACACATGCAACTGAAATTTATGACAAAATGGTTCAATTCCACTGCTTAGATCTTAGCACTATGCATAATTTTTTTTTCCTCCGGTCTTTGTCGCACAAAGAATTTCAATTCTTTCATGGTTCAGCAATAGCATATTATTCTGTGGAGCTAAGGTCCAAAATAGGGAAGAAAGACGTGTTTCCATGACTCTACCACTCAATCAATTCTATTTCATTTATCCTTATTTCACGGGCACATTTTTTTCCAGCTAAGTAATAGGAAACATTACATGAATCCAATTTTCATTTTATTAGGGAAAAGTGTTAGGACTAGAATTAGCACCTAGAGGGGGGTGAATAGGTGTTTAAAGCAATTCTAATAATTTAATCCGATCGAGATATAAATAACTTAAATCCAACAATTGCAGCAAACGAAAGTAATTAAAGATAAAATGATTAGGGATAGAGAATCAAGACTCCAGATTTATAGTGGTTCGGCTTAGATCAAGCCTACGTCCACTCTCCCGCACGGACAGCCATTCTGGCTGGATTTCACTAAGAATCAATAAGAGTGATTACAGTCTCACACTCTTGAGTCCACAGTGTAGATTACTCTACTACACTTCCTCAAGGTCTCACTACAATATGATCTCTCTTTTGATTACATGTAACGCTCAAAGAATGATATCGTAAAATAGAAAAGGAGATTCGGACTTTGGAATTCTTCTATCCGCACCCTTCAACAACTAGAGCATCTCTCTTATATACTTCTTCATGCCTTCAATACCGTTGGGACATTCCAAAGAAGTTCTTCCAATCAACCCGTTGGACAGAATCAATTAGAGAGATCTCGAGCTCTTTAAGGTAAGTGTTGATAGCCCATCAATCCTGCTCGCCCATACAATCAGGATCTCGGTTTCCATAAGTAGATCCTTCCAAATATAAGTTGCGAAATCTTTAGAGAATCTAAACATATTCCATATGTAAGTAAGATCGTTTAGTGCTGAATCTAGTAGAAAGATATCCACTAGTCGTTAGAATAAAGATCATATAAGATCAGAATAAACGTTGTTATGGAAACTGTCCATGTGAGCAGACTTTGAAATATAAGTCTTGAGTCTTGCTAGCTTCAGGACTTTGATCTTCAGACTTTGGTCTTCAGACTTTGTCAATAGAGTCTGTAAGTCTTCAGACTAGACTGATAAACACGTTTTGTCAACTTCAAAATACTTCAAGAGAATTTATCCAACAAAAAGACATTGTTTTCTTAACATTATCTTTATCATTTGATCCAATAGCCGTCCATTAAACAGGAACAGATTTGGTAAATACTGATAACTCTCAAATGGAATATTAGAATAAAAAAATCCATTAGATAATGAACTATTGGTTTTAATCAATATTTGGCGATGAATCAACAATTCGAAGTGATTTTCTTATGTATTCTTGATACACTGGTGTTTATATATACATGTAGGGGAATTTGTTTGGAAAGTGAGAAGCCCACTTGACATCTCTTTATCTGCAAAGAATTCTCAATGTGAAAACATAGAGACAAAGGGTTGATCTTTAAATAGGAAAAAAAAAATGGATCTATAGAGTCCCAAATGAATTAGCTTATTCAAAAAAAGCATTGTTCTTTGGAAGATCTATCTTATGTCTAGTACTACATGGTTCCATTATGCAAGAAGTCCGAATCATTCTCTTGAAGTTCCTGCCCCGAATTGACCTAGCCCAATAAGGAAATCCCAATGAATTGGGCCTTTCAATGCAATCCAATAGAAAGCTCCAAGGGCGCCATATTTTAGGAGCCCAAACTATTCGATTGAATACATCCTTTTCTATCTGTTCCGGGTCAAGGACTCATTCTCCTTCCCTTTCTTCAAACTCTGATTCGTATTTTTCATAGAGAAATATCTTATCAACGATAGAACAAAATCCATTTTGCATCATATCTAAGAGATTCTTTGGTTTGGGTTGAAGAAGCAATGTCACTCGATGATTATCAAATTGACTGCATTCTTTTTCTATCTGTGAGGATCTCACTAGAGCACCTTCTACTTCTAATAGGCCATGAACTAGATCAGAATCATTTTCAATGAATCCATAAGAAGTGATCTCATTTTTTTTCATCAGGTCTGGGTAGAGACCAAAGATCTTGAGTGATCGATCCAGCTAAACAACTTAAAAGATAAAAAAATTATCATTAATTTCTTCCTACTTGTGCCAAGTCCAAAGTACCATTTGTATAAATAAGAATCCCCTTCATTACGTGATTTCTTCTTCATATGCATAGATAAAGGATCTATGGGGCAATTATGGAAGCCAGACACCTGAAGTGCCAAAACTTGACATGGCGGACAATTGAGTGCCAACAGTTAGGAAATGTATACTTAAGTGCCAAAATCAAAACAAAATGAATCGATTAAGTGTCAACAGTAAGAGAATTCAGCCAAATTATATACATGGCATTTTCCAACGACATGCTTTACTAAGGTGGAAACAATTTTTTAAAAAAAAATACGTGTGGACAACAAAAAATAACGTCACCCCATCCATGCTAGCTTGGGCAAGGTGAACGACATCAATTTTCTTAGTACTAAACAACGTTGTTTAGTTTATTTTTAGGCTTGCACCAAATTTGGCCATCTTCGTTCACACTCACACTCACACTCATGCTCTTCTCTTTGTTGCCATTCACGGTCGATGTTCATGCTCACTAAGGTTGGTCATTGCTCACCGTCGTCGCTTGCCATCACCACTTGTTGTTGTTGCTCACCTAGGTTTGTCCTCTTCTCCTCCTCTCCTATGGTGTGAAATTACGACTCAGACTCGAACTCGTCTATTAAGGCTTTGATGGGAAATTTAGGGTGTAGTTGGGAATTATGGGAGTTGACCGAGAAATATAGGGCTCGAATGGTATTCCAATGTATGATTTAGGGCTCAAATGTGGTGCTAAAGCAATTACGGGGTTCGAATTGGTAATTTGGGACTCAACCTCAAAATGTAGAACTCAACGAGGAGAAAATTAGGACTCATATGCTACTGTGTAGGATTTAGGGCTCAGATGTGGTATTATGATGTGCGATGGCAATTCTTAGGGGTCGAATAAGAAATATGATGTGTCAGGGCAATTTTTAGGGCTCTGAGTAGTTGTCTTAGGGACCTTTGGTCATTTTTTTAATTCGAAGTGTTGAAATGAGTATCGTGGGGACATGTGCCTGTTGTGGGAATCTTTGTTTGTTGGTCAATATTTTAAGGGAATGCAAGGTAATCAAAGTAGCTATTGTAGGGGGGGTGCATCTTGTTAGTTCTTTCCAGTAAATTACATGTTCATCTCTTCCATTTTCTTTAATAAAGTCTATAAGAGTATGGGACCTCCATGTGTTGTCCTTCGTTGATGTGGTCCCAAAAGTTAATTGTTTTTTTCTTGATTGCAAAAATAACTTATAATAAGGATTATGTTGCTATCATTGTTTGTTACAGTGGAGACATTGCGATTAGGGAGAATGAGTGGGAGTATGAGGAGGGAAATGATGGCACTATTTTTGTCGATATAAAGAATGCATCTTATATTAGATTTGTTAGGAATATAGTGAACTATTTGTCATGCAAAGTATAGAAATTGTTATATTGTGTCTCTCGAAAGAGCTTGAAAGATAGTTTGAAAAGCTTAGAAGATAATAATGGTTTTAGGAATGTTTTGTACCATTATCTTCATTGTGAAGAAGTGAAAGTGTACATTATGTACAATAGTGATATTGAGAATGAAGATGATGACGGAGAGAGCACTCAAGTAGAAAAAATGGGAGATGGTATTCAAACTAGTATTGAAGATAGGAATGAAGGACAACAAGTAGACAAGAGGGGGAGGAGAAGGGCACAAATGTAGTTCACCAAAGTGATGCTGATGTAGGTGATGTCACCATCACTAGATTAGATTGGTACATAGCTAAATCCAATTATGATGACGATGAAGCATTGGCGTTTGAAAATTTATTAAGTGATGATGACAACGATGAGGAGCTTGCACAATCAAGGAAAAAGCAAATGGAGTTTTTGTCAGATAGGTTTGCAGCTTTGCAAATGACTGATGAAGTTCTAAACAAGGCCGAAACTGCAAATGTTGGGGGGAAGTATAGCCCAAGTGCCAAAACTTGGCACCGAGGGACACTTAAGTGCCAAAATTTAGGAAAGTGACACTTAAGTGCTATTATCGGAGCAAAATTTATCACTTAAGTGCCACTCCGGCCAAAATCCGGCCAAAATGCCGACGTGGCAATTTTTCGATGAAGCAAGCGCAAAACAGGGTCGTTTTGCACTCTAACATGGCTAAAACGACGCCGTTTTGCGCTGACGTGGTAAAAAAATTAATATAAATTAAATTAAATTAAATTTATTTAAAACATTTAAAAATATTAAAATGTTTATTAAAAAAAAAAAAGGGAGGGCGCGCAGGCGGCGAGGGCTGAGCCCTCGCCGCCGCCGTCGCCTCCCGCCGCGGCCGAAAGGGCCGACGGCGGAGGGGAGAGGGTCGGTTGAGGTCGTTGAGCCTGGCCATGGGTCGGCGGCCCTCTAGATCCGGCAAGGGTCGTGGGCCCTCGCCCGCTAACCTAACCCTCCCCCTCCGTCGCCAGCCCTTCCGGCGGCGGCGGGGAGGCGGCGGCAAGGGCTCGGCCCTTAGCCGCTGCGCCCCCCTTTTTTTAAAATTTTTAAAATTTTTATTTTATTTTTAAGTGTTTTAAATAAATTTAATTTTCAATTTAATTTAATTAATTTTTATATTGATTTTCTTACCACGTCGGCGTAAAAAAACAGCATCATTTTAGCCACGTCGGTGTGCAAAACGACGCCGTTTTGTGCTTGCTTCGCCGGAAAATTGCCACGTCGGCATTTTGGCTGGAGTGACACTTAAGTGATTCATTTTGCTCCGATATTGGCACTTAAATGTCACTTTCCTAACTTTTGGCACTTAAGTATCCCCCCTGTGCCAAGTTTTGACACTCAGTGTCCGTACCTTGCAAATGTTGTTATTGCTGGTGAGGAGACTGATTATGAAGAAAGCGTCAAGAATGCTACTTCCTAAGACAAGTTTGAAGAAAATCAAGGAGTTGTGCGTAGAAAAAAATATAAGTTTCCTTTCTATGATCCATCCATTATTTCCTACTTTGTTAGTAGATATGAATTTCTAAGATGCAAAACAATTTTAGAAAGTTATACTTAAAATATATATTGTTGTATAGAGGAATATTGACTTCATCAAAAACACTAAGGCATTTGTAAGAGCTAGGCATTCGCAACAAAATTGTCCATGAAAATTTTATAGCGCGTACATTAGGAGAAGTGAGTCCTTCCAGATTAGGGTTTACTAAGAAGACCATACTTGTTCCATTAATTTTGAAAACAAAAGAGTAGTTGATGTCTGAGATCAAGAGTACTGAGTTTAGGCTGTTGGTGAAGGAGCGTGTAGGCATCAACGTGTCTAGGAATCACTGTAAAAGATTAAAGCAAAAGGTGATGAAAATATTCATTGGTCAGTACAACGGAATATCAGTAGATGTGGGATTATGCTTAGGATTGTAAGCTGCAAAACATTTCAAGTAAAGTGTATATAGAGGTCTTGGAGATGTCACTTCCTGATAATGAGACCAAGTTTGATAAGGTTTATGTGTGCTTCGATGCATGCAAATGAGAATTTTTATTTGGTTGTAGACGAATTATAGGATTAGATGGTTGTTTCTTGAAAGGCTTGTGCAAGAGGGAATTGCTAGCCACAATTGGAAGAGATGTGAATAACCAAATGTTTCCACTGGCTTGAGTTATTGTGAAAATCGAGAACAAGGACAATTGGTTCTAGTTCATGAGCGACTAACGAAAGATAATGTTATGGTCAATTGTTTGCTTTTTTATATCAACAATATGTTTTTTGCTTACATTTCTTTGTTTAAATTATTGTAGAGACTGGTTCCGACATTAGCTAAGCTGATGTCTTATGCCAAACATCGAATGTGTACGTGGCACATATACACAAATTGGTAAAGACCTATAAAGGGGATAAGCTACAATCACAATTTGACAACTAGAAAAAAGTATGAACATGGCTGACTTTAGGATGACCAAAAAAGGATTGCTTGAGTTAACAAAGGAAGGTTCTACTGCCCTATTCCAAATAGAACTGAAGTATTGGTGTAGGGCCTTCTTCATCGAGGAAATCAAGTACGATAACATCAAAAACAACATTTGTGAAGCATTCAATGGGAGAATAATAGATGCCAGATGCAAACCAATCATCTTGATACTGAAAGATATATGAGTTAAAGTCATGACTCAGTTGCACAAACAAAGAGACATGACTGTAAAGTGGACCGGGCAATGTGGTCCTAGGATTGCCAAGATACTATATGAGAACTTAGGTATAAGTAAGTATTGTTATCCCATTTGGAATGAGAATGAATGATATGACATAATAAAGGGTTCCGATAAGTATGTTCTATCTAGGTACAAGGAAGTATTCATGTATAGCATGGCAACTAAGTGAAATTCCTTATGCACATACCGTATGTGCCATCCAATTGAAGGGCCACAACGCAAAGGATTACCTTGATGATTGATACAAGAAAATGAAATATCTTGTTTCCTACCAATTCGTAATGCAACCAATCAAAAGTAGCAAGTTCTAGAAGCCAGCCGATCATAAGCACATTAACATTTGCCGTTGAAGAAGAAAATGGGAAAGCTAAAATGAAGACGAAAAATGGCAAAGGGAGAGGTCTTGAGTCAGCAAAGAATGAGTAGACCAAGTGTAAAGATGAAATTATCTTATTACCACGTAACATGGCACAATACTAAAGATTGTCAATTGAGGAAGCAACAAGAACAATTAGGTGAGAGGCCAATTGAAGGGCCTAGTGAAGGGATAACTGGAGGGTCAGTTGAAGGCTAAAAAGAAGGGTCAAGTTCATTAACTGTTCTTTAATTGACGACAAGAAACCCAATAAGTCATGATATTTGTATTTATGATGTCTTTTATTATATAGCCTTAATTGCCTTATATTAATGTTTTTATTAGGTGACGAGAATGACGCCTGAAGGATTGGCCAAAGCCCTAGTTGTACCTAAAACTAAAGGGCATGTTCAAAAAAAGCAAGGTACAAGACACCTAACTAAAGGATTGGTCGAAGTAGTTGAAGGGCCAATTCAATTAACTATTCTTCAACAGAGAAAGAAAATACCTAGTAAGTTTAACAATTTGTGTTTAGTTTTCCTACACAATATTATACAGCCCAATGTTATATTATACTCAATTTCAAAGAAGGCAGGCTAGAGCTCAACTGCCGATAAAAGGGCCACAACAAGAGCTAATAGAGGGTATCACTGAAGTTGGAAGGTTAAATAGAAGAATGCCAGCTGAAGGGCCAGCTACAAGAAGGCTATCTAAGAGATACCTAGTTGATGAATTGGCTGAAAAAGCCCTTATTGTAGTTGAATAACCAAATACAGTTGAAATTGAAGGGCCAACTGAAAGGCCAAAATAAGGGCCCAAGAAATCACAGGCAAGAAGAAGGGCCAACAAATCAAAGGATGCTATAAGTGACGTACCCCTTCGAACAAGAGGGGCTCTTGGGAAGAGGCTAAGACAATATTTATGGACTTTATACAGATAAGTGTATTGGAACAGTCATTCTTGATATAAGTTTTATTTGTTGCATTTAATTTAATTTAGAGTGCAAAGCTTTGCTGACAATTTAGTTATCATTTTGTAGATTGGAAGAAGTTCAGAGGTTCTTATCTCTTAAGACTCAACTTAGGAATCAACGGCTACACTAACAAAGAAGAAGATATCGGCTACACCAATAAGAAAGAAGAAGAACGTAGTTGCGGCTCCATCTGAATCAATTCAACCGGGAACAATTGTAGCTTCATTTGAATTAGTTCAGCCTGGGACAATTGTAGCTCCATCTTAATCAGTGCATCATGAGACAATTGAAGAAGAAGTTGCACATCCAATTAGAAGGAGTGTAAGGATTATGAATCAAGTGAAAGGTCCATCAAAAGGAAAATGGACTAGGAGGAGGGATTGTACATATTAATTGATAAGATAGGGGGGATGGGGTTTGTGCGGCTTAGGAGTCAATTTTGTTTATATTTTGCTATGAATGTTGTTTTTTTTAGTTTGTCAATGAATTTGTGACTTAATTTTAATATCAATGAAATGATCTTGTTGCTGCCTTTTTCATTTTTTGGATTATGCGTTTACTCGTTACTTATCTTGGTCGATGGCTAATTGTGATTTTGGTTGTTCATGCTGTGGTAATGGCTAGTAGTTATGTTGGTGGCTGATGGTGGCGGGTCTATGATAGTGGTTAGGGGGCTCGTGCAACACCTGGTGCAAGTGTGCAGTGTGCACATCTTGTACCAGGTGATGTTGGTGTAAGCTGGTGCAAGACTCAGCTTGCACCAGAACCTTCTACAATAGCACACCACCATTACAGTGGCTGCTAATCGCAAGTCTATGGTAGTGGTTGGGGGTGCTGGTGTGACTAGAGGTGGCATTTGGTGGTGGCTAGTGGCGATTAGGGGCTCATGCAACAGCTAGTGCAAGTGTGCAGTGTACACAACTTGCACCAAGTGGTGCTGATGTAAGGCTCAGCTTACACCAGCACCTTCTGCAACAAATCCATTACTAACATAGTGGCTGCTAGTGGTACATATGTGGTAGTGGCTGGGGTGCTAGTGTGGCTGACATTGTGTAGTGGAGATTGGGGGCTAGAGCAGCACCTGGTGCAAGTGTGTAGTGTGCACATCTTCATTAGGTGGTGCTGGTGTAAGCTGGTGTAAGGCTTAGCTTGCACCAGCACTTTTTGCAGTAGACTCATCATTAGCATAGTAACTGCTTGTGGTGGCTAAGGTGCTAATGTGGCTAGTGTTGGTGCCTGGTGGCAATTGGGGTTCGTGCAGCACCTAGTGTAAGTGTGCAGTGTGCACGTCTTAATTGTAGGAACACATCACAAGCACAATAGTGGCTGGTGGTGGCTCGAAGTGGTGGCTGGGGTGCCTAATGTGGCTAGTGGTGTAGCAAGTGGCCGATGGTAACCGATGGTGGTGGCTGGTACAATTTTTAGGGGGAAACCTACATAAATTGACACTTAACCAATCACATTCTAAAAAATTTGGCACTTAATTATTCAATTTTAACCACAAGTGGTACTTATGTAATCACTTTTAATAATAACTTGACACTTAAGTGATTTTTTTTATCATGACCGGTACTTAAGTGATCACTAAATACAACTTATGACACTCGAATCATCACTTGTGTATGTCCTATGATATATTGGTTTGCAGTAAAGTAGAAAAGCAACTCATTCAATTTAATGTTTTTCAATTCAAGCAAAGAAGTCACTATAACACATTGACTCAATACACATTCTTACTGATTTTTATTCAAGAATAAGCAAAAAATAGTACAAGCAGCATCTCATTCACTCATTCTATCTTCTTGACCTCTCCAAAAGTACAAGAAGTAAGCCACAATACATATAACAATAAAGCCACAATGATCTTATGGACAACACAAGCTTTTTCTTATCTTAAAAAAAAAATATAAAATAAAAACCTACATTTGATCCAAAACAATTACATTTGTCCACTCATTTTCAACTATGGCAACTGAAAAAACTTCTTTCCATTTTCAAGTGCTTTACATTTCATCATTAAATAGAATAGACAACAAAAACAACATCACAATAAACGCTTGATAACAATTATGTTCAATTTTCATCCTTGAGACTTCATTCTTCAAATGGTTAGTCAAAGATGTTTTAGCTTACATTGAGTCAACATTGTCCAAGTCGTCCACGAATGTAAATAGAAATTGATGCCGTCCATGAAGTACGTCCAATATCACCTCTGTTGCTTAGTGAGAGAACTTCGCATCGACCCATTTGAAGTATTTGCACCTCATCCTACTCTATATCGAACGCATCTATAAGATCTTCTCCCAGGATTCATTCGAGTCCACGATATTTTTTTTGGACTTGATAACCCACAAAAACAAAAACACTCGCCTTCTTATTCGCTTCGGTGAGAGGAATTTGAGCCGCTACTGAAAGTCCTACTCTCTATTTCCAATATTTAATTGTGGAATTTGGAAGAAATCAAAATTAGGGTTTGGGACTAGGGTTCGAGTACTTCAATGGGGCTTTTAGCTGATTTAAGGTTTTAGGTTTGGGGCAATCAGGGAAATGACGTCATTTTGGCTGATTTAAGGCTTTTATTTTGGCCAACTATGGAAACAACGTCATTTGGGTGAATCAAAGCCGAGTCAACTCTCCGGCGAGTCATGTAAGATTTCCGATAAGATTTACTGGACTTAGCACTCAAGTGTCCTGATTTTCAAAAAAAGTAGCACTTAAGTATACATTTCGTAACTTTGTGTACTTAAATGTTCCCCCATGCATGGTTTTAGCACTTGCATTGTTCCTTTGTCGGGCAATTACTTACAAGTACATTTTGTGCAACAACCCTTCCTATCTAATAGAAAATATCTTAGACCGGTCTTACCTGGCATCACAAATCTCAAGTTTGTCTATGAAGAGGACATCTAATTATATTGGTGTCTCGAATTGATTTATTTTATGTAAACTAATCTATAAGGCCTCATTAGTAAGTGCTATAGATCTCATACAT
Organism: Eucalyptus sp. ANBG9806169; assembly: GCA_014182395.1. Classification (NCBI taxonomy): domain Eukaryota; kingdom Viridiplantae; phylum Streptophyta; class Magnoliopsida; order Myrtales; family Myrtaceae; genus Eucalyptus; species Eucalyptus sp. ANBG9806169. The sequence continues at coordinate 4,361,857 of CM024577.1, read as the reverse complement.
CCAAACCCATGGTTATGGATCCGAATCCATTAGTTTGAAACATTTTCCTTTTCAAGTGAAATAACCTAATATATGAAAGGGTGAAAAGGTGCTTTCGATGTGGAATAAGAAGCCTTTGTATCTTAATGCGTATATTTAATTTATTCGAAACTATTAAAGTAGGATCCACTTTTTGGGGAATATGTATTGAAGCAACAACAAAAATATTTTGAGTGGAACATCTTTGACAATCCCTAGAGATAGTTCATTAATAGACCGAAAGATAACTAACTTGACTCATTCACATCCAAATCGTGAATATTTGGAGTCCACATTATGCAAGGAGCCATTTCTTTTTCTTTTTCTTTTTTTTATTTGAGTTGAAGGGTAATATAAAATTGGTGTATTTCTGACATCATATTCATAGTTAACACATTCATTCTAGTTAGAAGCTTCGGCTCCATATCAAGGTCACAATCAATGTCGTCATTATCCACAATATCGATATCATTAACAAGAAAACCTTTAGGCTTATTATCCAAGAACTTGTTCAAATACTGTAACGAAAGGAGCATAGGAGTTTGTCCCTAGCTATTTGACCAAATAGGATTGTCCAATTCCTATAAAACCTATCACTAAAATACCGCTAGAGGAGGATAAGGCTAAGCAAAGCAAAAAAGGGATTTCCATGAGATGTGAAATGAAAAATATTAGTCCCACACGAGATTTGTGAATAAGTGATAGTCTGATAATGAGTAAGGAATATATGTCTTTCTTTTAAACATAGTATATTGAACTTGTAATTCATAAGATACTTTTTTATGAATGTCAACTAAGTATAGTAAACCGACCAAAAAAAAAAAAAAAACTAAGTATAGTAAATAAATTGCTCCCGGTTGTTCAATCATTTGATAACTAGTCATTCTTTGATAATTGATCATTTTGAGTCAAACTCAATGGAATTTGAATTTGATCAATCCTTTCTTTTGTTGTTAAGGTGGAAAACCAAACCAAGAATTTTCTTTCTTTATTATCAATCAAATAGGTATTCGCAACACTGGATTCTATTTTATCGCTGTTTACATTTTTCTTTCTCTTATCAATAAATAGATTCTTTACTTGTATGACTTAGATGCCTTGCCTTTTTCGAAAAAGCGATTCAATAGATGGGATTTGTCATGATACTTATGAGATCGATGAGATTGATATTCAAATATTTCTTCTTAAAATATATTGATTTGAACACATAAGCGCGACCACCACCCTCCTAGCATGTTGCCACCAACCTCGTATTTTTTTAGAGAATCTCCTGATTTTTCCAGAGCAATTAGAAAGAGATTATTTAACTAGATAGAATTCAATTTGGATGTAGGATATCTATTTAGAAGTTTTCACAACTCCATCACGAGGGAGTCATCCAAAATTTGACCTTTTCGATTTGTAACTCAATATAGGCTTGGGAAACAAAAAGAAGACGTGTATAGACGATATATTATTTTTGCCTCCAGTACAAACAAAGTCCTGATTTGGTCCGGAAGCCCAAATAATTTCAACATATGACACAATTTGGGGTCTCTTCTTGGGGCACAGAGTAATATGTGACCGGCGAACGATGGTATGCGTGATAGGCTTTTACGAGATTGGCGACTTGATCGTCCTTCTTGCCCTCTTCTTTCTTTTCGCCGTCTTTCTTCCCATCGTCTTTTTTAGCTGGTCCAACACTCACAATATCTGTATGCCAAGATTTCCTCAGTTTGTTCACCACCTTGACTGGGTCGAAATCGCCAGATACCGTTAGTTTGCCGTCCTTCGGGTCCATACATAGAGACCCAATCCCTGGAAAGCATTATGTGACAAAGGTTAGTGAAAAGCCGAACATATCAAGCACAAGATGATTAGTTATTACAGTGACGATTTGAACATTCGGTGAGAGAATGAAGGGGAAATACAGAGAGAGAGAGAGAGAGCCAATACCTTCAAAACCAGAAACTACTCGCATGGCCTTCCTCCGGTCTTTGTCATCATGTAGATCCAATTTCACCACCAACTTCTGCAAAAGTTAGAGAAAAGCAAAACCCAGTTAGATTTTGAGTAAATAACTCACGAAGCTCGAGACGGAGAGATGCCAAGAAAAGTGTTCAAGAAAGCCCAGGAGAGAGTACCATCGAGAACCCCATCTCCCAGAAGTGCACACCAATATGCAAAGAAGATAACTCGTTGAAGGACTTTAAGAAATCTCACCTTCATGTCTCTTGGGTTTCGAGTACTGAGATTGGGGTCTGCTCTAACTTTTGATTTGGAAGCTAAAGACACTCGAAGGACACTCAGAGCAAAGTAAAAACTGAGTGTGTGCACGTATGGTAGTAGACGAAAGGGGATGCTTTATATAGAGCGGCAAGCGGGAGAGGAGTGTGAAAAGGAGAAGTTTCTTGGAGGACACGATGCGGAGAACGAAGGGACAAAGCATTGACCAGTACAGAATTTGGAGACGAAAAAGATCGAGTCAATACATTTCCCACGAGGCAACACTTGACAGAAACTAATGAGCTTTTTTTTTTTTTTTTTTTTTTTTTTTTTTTCTCTCTCTCTTTTGGACAACTCTGATCAAATCATTTGACATTAATTTATCCACAGCTCATTAATGCAATAACCAGATCAAATAATCCATAATTACAGTTATTATATGTATAATGTGAAATTTATACATTCATTATGCCTATTGCAAAATAAGAAGAATCAGTAAACAAAGACGTGATATAATGCTTTTAAAATACGTAGTATCTGATTTATTATCTAGTATCTTATCTGTGAAAGCAATTTTTAAGAATGAATTATTTAAAGAATGATTAAATGTGCTTACTGGCAATATTAAAGAACCGAAACTATGCAACAGAAAATGGGAACCTCAAAAGAAGGAGGAAAGATTGCGTTAGGAAACGAAATCTAACTCCAAGAAAGGAAGTGGAGATAACTGACTCGCGTAAGGAAATAAAATCAGCAACGTAAGGGAAGAAACAAGGGAAACAGCTTATGATCGTCTCAACTAATCACTCACCTGTTCAACTTCATTGGTGCAAGATTCTTTGCTCGTCCTCCAAGCTGTGGCATTTCCCCTGCCTTCAGTCTTTGTCCGTAAAGCGAGAGAGCGAGAGAGCGAGAGTGAGTGAGTAATGCAATTATGGTGCAACTTGTATCTCAACTAGTTGTGGACAACAAGACACACACATTTGCCGTAGCTTCCTTAATTCCAAAACAGCTTATGATCGTCTCAACTAATCACTCACCTTTTTTACTTCATTGGTGCAAGATTCTTTGCTCGTCCTCCAAGCTGTGGCATTTCCCTGCCTTCAGTCTTTGTCCGTAAAGCGAGAGAGCGAGAGAGCGAGAGAGAGCGAGGGTGAGTGAGTAATGCAATTATGGTGCAACTTGTATCTCAACTAGTTGTGGACAACAAGACACACACATTTGCCGTAGCTTCCTTAATTCCAAAACAGCTTATGATCGTCTCAACTAATCACTCACCTTTTTAACTTCATTGGTGCAAGATTCTTTGCTCGTCCTCCAAGCTGTGGCATTTCCCCTGCCTTCAGTCTTTGTCCGTAAAGCGAGAGAGCGAGAGAGCGAGAGAGAGCGAGAGTGAGTGAGTAATGCAATTATGGTGCAACAAAAAATGGCGACTTTTTTTTGTTTTTGGTTGGATGTCGCGTGGCTAAAGAAAGGGGATATTTGGCCAAAAAAGGAAGCAAACTTTCCTCTAACATGTAGGACTTTCTTTTAAATTTTATTCCTTTCTTAAGTCGCCCAAGATTACATATTCATATACCACTCGTGTTCATTTTAAGTATTGTTTTATTTAGATCCTAACAAAATACAAGAATCCGTATTCCGCATACATTTTATCTGTTAGTTATGAATGTTCTTTTTATTTTTGTAAGGGTCTTAAGCAACTCCTTCTCGCTCTTTGAAGACTTTGAATGCTTAACAGAACATATCAGGTCATCCATTACTGAAAGTGATGGGTAATGAAATTTAATGAAAGTTCTAAACCAAACAAACTCGTTATACGTACAATAGCTCCGCACTTTGAAAATATCATATGACCTTCCAAAACTTTGGTACTGCTGCACGGTACCGTGCAAAATTTGAAAAATTATAGTTTACTTCTCAAACTTTCATGTGTGTTTCAGCCATTACTTTTTCCGTTTGTATGACCGTGACATGTTAACTGAAAATGCACTCACTCATTTAGAACACAACAACATCTATTCCATGGTTTATGAAGTCAAGAAAATACAAAATGATGCATGGTTGATAAAATTGGTTAAGAAAATTCTATCAAGAAAAGTGAGTCAGAACAATTTAGGTTACACTTAATGGCTATGCAGACTGAAAAACTAATGGATGCAACAATAAATCAAAGCTTCTTTTTTTTCTTTGTGGGAGGTGGAAGGGGGAATTTTTCAAAGCTTGCGGACTATTGTGGAATAGTGTCAAAGTTCAAGAGGGCAATTTTTGCTAAACATTGTGACGTCAAAATAAACACATATGATATTACATAATATCCAACAGTTAGTTATATAACAAAAAACAAACTTAAAAATTACAGTTTATAACACTTTTATATGTGCATTTACTTAATTTATACCAAACAACATTTCAAATTGTAAAGAACATGTCAAGAGGTTACTGATGTAATTGGAATCATTTAAAGATCTCTTTGACAGTCTTTTGTCGTTGGATTGAAAAAAAAATATTTCATGCATGTAAATTTCAGAATAATGTTTAACTTTTTACAATTTGTGTTGTTTTACAGAATTATAGCATCAAAGTGAAACTAAAAGAAGTCAATTCATGCATGTCAACTGTATATTGATGAAGAAGATGCCGCACCTCGTTTGACTTGGATTCAGAGTTTGATGTATCCAAAAGAATCTCCCGTACATAACGGAAACAAGGCATTCCAAGAGGGTCGCTCAGAGTAGAATCTTTGAAAAAGTCTCCACACCCTTGGATCTTGACGAGGCAATCATGTGGTATATATGTGCAAGAGGCATCAATCAATCTTCTTAATGATGGGCACTGTATGACCTCCAAGGATTTCAAAGACTTTAGCTCGTTTAGGCCCTCAACATTAGTAAGTTGTTCGCACCTTTGGATTCTCATATACTCCAGGTTCATTGAGTGTGATAACCCGCCTATTTTTGTTAGAGATTCACACTCATAGATGTTCAAGGGTTCCAATGATTTCGAGGATTCCAATGATTTCGAAAGATGCTCAATTTGTATCTCAACTAGTTGTGGACAACAAGACACACACATTTGCCGTAGCTTCCTTAATTCCAAAGTAATAGATAATCTTTGAAGTTGTTTACAGCCGCGAACAGTTAATTCCTCCAATCGTGGAAGTCTATAGAGAGGAATGTCTTCCACGTCACAGCTGTAGAACTCTAAAGTGGACAAATTTCTCAGACTCCACAAGGAGGAGGGATGCTGCATGAGGCTTTCGAGGTCTAGGCAAGACAACTTAAGCTCTTCTAGATCAGAAAGAGAAGCTAACTCTGGAGGTGCACGGACATTTAACAGATCTAACTCTAACTTTTTCAATCTACGTAACCTCCCAAGCCAGCTTAAGTTGCATCGTGGACATAGATTCAATTTTTTTCCCAAACTAGAGTTATTACTCAGTAGCAATTCAACCAAATTAGTAAGGTTCGACAGATTCGGAACCGAGAATAATGATTTAGATTGAAGAAGTAGACAAGTCAAACTTGTGGGAAGCTCTGGCAACACTTGAATCTCATGACACGATCTTAAGTTTAGGGTTTGGAGGTGATGAAGCATGTCTATTGTTGCTGGAATTTTGCAAATACGGGTGTGCTCTAACTTGAGTATTCTTAAAGATGACAATTCTCCAATTCCAATGGGAATTTCGCCTGTCACATGACGCCTAGAGAGATCTAGCTCTTCAAGATTTACTAATGTGCTGATGCCCCTAGGTAATTGCCAAACATGATCTTCTTGATAAACTAATGCACCTATTGATAAACGCAAGATGTTTAACGATTTTAACTTTTCAATGGAGTTGGGAAGTTTTCTTATTGTCGTGTCTGTAAAAAAAAAACAAAAACATTCTTAAGTTCCAGACTAAAATTATTTGGATTTCAACTTTACAATGGAATTTAAAGGTTTGGCAATGCCCGTACCTGATAAGTCCAACTCTGTCAATGAGGTTAAATTTCCAAGTGAGCTTGGAAGTTCTCTTAACCCTCTACATCCTGTCAATGAGAAGTGCTTCAGCTTCACTAATGCCCCCACTTCTTCAGGCAAATCTGTAAGACTCCTGCACTCTTTGATCTTTAACTCAATCAATGACCCTAGATCTCCAATGAAGCTCTCAATTGTCTCTAGATTGAAGCAGTTTGCAAGAGTCAGCCTCTCTAAATGCGAGCATTTGGAGAAGTCTGGGATTGTGGTTATGCCAGAACACCGAGTAACAGATAAAACTTTCAAATTATGTGCCCTCTGTAAAAATATATGGCCTTTTAAGTGTAAGAACCATCGGGATAGTACACATGGGAACTGTCAGACTACAATTAAAACATGTTGTTTACCTTTATCAAGTTCCATGCTTTTGAATCATCCTTGAAGTCAATAGCATCAAGTTTACAAACAACAAGATGATCCAAATACATATTGTCTGCCCTAAAGTCCCGAGGAGAATGCCAAGAAAACCATCTCAAATTTGAATGACACCTTGCAAAGTCTCCCACATAAGTTCCCCCGTTTAGCTCAAGGAATCTTAGGGTTTGTAACCTTTCAAAGTCTTCATTTGTAATCTCTATGGAGTCACTGGATCTAAATATCTTAAGCGCTTGGACCTCCTCCTTTCTCTGCAAGTGAAATATTTGAAATGATGGGAAGAAGTTTGTCAACTTCCAACTACTATGTTTTCCAAAGAAATGATAAAGATCTAAATAGAAAAAAAAAAGGAATTGTTAATTCCAAGATATACAACTTCTATTTGAAAATGGAACATTTCTTACTTACCTTTATGGTTCTTATGATTTCAAGGGCTTCTTGTGCATTCCACAACCTACTGCGCTTTCCTGGATTGAACGAACTTTCTGAAAGGACAATATGCTTTCCCAGGTCTATAAGTTGATCATGCATCCAGATCTTATCATTGTCCAATATCTTTATCAAGCACCTATCAGTAAGGACTTTTAGTCCTCTTATGGGATAAAATTGACAATCAGCCCACATGTAACTTGCATTGGTCTTACTCTCATTGAGCAAGAGGCATGCTATGTCGAGAAAAATTTGTTTTTGATATTTGTCTAGATTATCATAGCTAATCTGCAACATCTCCAAAGTGTCTTCCTCAGGTACTTCCCTTAACCTGACTAACGTCTCTTTCCAAAATGCTTCATCTTTTCCATTAAGTAATGAACCTATTACTTCTACAATCAAAGGAAGCCCTCCTGTAATTGAGACAATTTTACTTGAAAGCCCACGATAAATATCAGAAGGAAATTCTCTACCAAAGGCATGCTGACAAAAAAGCTGAAGTGCAACATCATCATCCATCTTTAGCATCTCATAGCTAAGAATATAACCTTTAAGTCCCTTAACATTCAGAATAGTCTTGTTTCTTGTTGTAATGATTATCCTAGATCCTGAATGTAATGAATAATCTCCTATTAGTTTCTTAATGTGCTCTTTTTTATTGACATCATCCATAATTACAAGGATCTTCTTAGTGCTGAGTATGTCTCCAATCCTCCTCATTGCTTGTTGATTATCCATTAATTGTTCAGCAGACCTAGACCCAACAATGTCAGATAGAAATTTCCTTTGCAATTGGACTATGCCCTCCTTGGTCAACAAACTTTCTCCAACGTTCTCAAGGAAGCTACAACACTTTCCAAAGTGGGAAGATAATTTATTGAAGATGACCTTGGCAAAGGTTGTTTTACCGATACCACCTTTTCCATAAATTCCGATGAACCGCACATCCCGATGGTCGATGTCTAATAACTTTATAAAGTCTTTCACTCGATCATCAAGTCCAACTAAATATTCAGTTGCTGATTTTCTTTTTGCCTCCAGCTTTTGCAAAACCTTTTCAACAACCAATTCGACAATCGCTGCTTGGCTGCCATTTAGACAAGTGCTCATTAGTTGGCTAGATTAATTTCTTACCCATCCATCAACACATCATTTTTCTTCTCAAAATCCTAGTTCCTTGTGTATTGACGTTTATCGACAATAATTCACAAATGTATATAAAATAAAGTCAGCACCAGATGGATCTTTGATGTTTCTTGTCTCCCGTAAACAGAAAAAGGAAACTGCTACTCTTATCACATGGGTAAATTGATTTTTTTTTTTTGGGAGGGGGGGTTGAAATTTCTCTCTGAAGATGCAGATTGTTTATTTTGATAAGTGAGAATGCATATCAAATTGAAGTTATTCACATCGTAGGGGAAAGTTTTGGGGAAGAAATTAAAAGCAGAGATATAACGTTGAATGAGACCAGCAATTGTAGGTTGTTTTCAATATTTTTCGTTAAAAATAAATAAAAGAAATATTGCAAAGGGCAACTTGTGTCCCCGAAAACAGAAAAAAAGAAGAAATAGGTAGGGATCTTATATGAATTACCTTTGATCCTTTTTCACGTTCCATCCTTGGATTTCATCAATTTCTGCAAGAGCCTTTCTCCATGCCTCGACTTCCTTAGGAAAGTCCTCCTTGTGTTTCTCAATGGCAGTGCTATAAAGTGGAGTCCTAAGTTTAACATCTTCAGGTTCCACATCAAGAAAAATGGGAAGAATGCTTTTTTGGTCTTCTGACTTAGAGACGTTGTCTACTATGAGCGCAAGCTCTTGGAGGCACAATTTACTGGAAGCATAAGTCCGAGAAAAGATGGGTATGTAGAGTATGGAGCTATTGATCGCATGGAGAAGGTTCTCACCAATTACCTCATTAGTGCGGAGTTCATCATCCACCTTGAATACATGGACTCTGGCATCAACCAAGCCATGGTAGAGGAAATCTGTGAATCCGTAACGAGTGTCGAGTCCTCTAAAATTCAAGAACACCTGATACTCACTTTCTGATGCTCGTGTAGGATCACTACTTGTTCTTGCCTTTGAGTTCGCCATAGCTAGTAAGCTTATTACTTCCAGAACTCTTTCTCACCTAAAGAGAAATAAGATTGGTGCGGCGTGGCGTAGATAAGAAATGAGCTGGGTTTTTGGATATGAACGAAGCAAGAGAGTGCCAATACCTAAAAAGCTTGGCTGGCTTACTTAAGAGTCAAACGTAGTTGTCTATTTCCCACCTAACGTTCTGCATTAGCAAGTACACGGTGAGGTGTCCAAGACTTTTTTAACAGGTCTGGAAATTTTCAAAGACTTTTTGGGAGACCATAAAGGGCAATCAGGAGTTCTACTTAAAAAAACAAAAACCGATAAAAAAAAATATGAAGAGGAGAAGGGGGAGGATAGTGCAGCTGGGCTTTTTAATGTTTAATATGACCCTAGCGTGTCTCCTAACCTTCCAACTAAGAAAAATGAATCACAAAACAAAAATCAATATAAGAGAAGAGTAGTAACAAAAGGCGAGTAAAAAATAAAGTGAGGTACAGTAACTCAATAAAATATCGGGCCAAGAGTATCATATGGCTTTCTTATTAATCCCAGGATAGCAACGCCATGAACTAAAAAGTCAAATCAAATATATATATATATATATATATATATATATATATATATATATATATGTATTATATATTTTAAAAAGGCTAATATCTAAGCCTAAACTAAACTTAGAGAATACCAAAATTCCCTAAACTATATGAATATTAACTAAATGACACTAAACTTAATCTAATACTAACATCTGACAATCTAATCAAGACCTGTCTTTATGATTTTTTTTTCCAGTTTTTGTTTTTTCGACTTTGAAATTTTTTAATCAAAGGGGACAATGACTGAGCCCATGGGCTCGGGCCGAATATTGACTAAACTAGGGCCTTGTGTATCTGGGCCATACACACAAATGGGCTTTTCATGACAAGCCTCTTCAATGGACTTGAACTCAAACCACCAAAGTCTAACTCTGCCCAACCCACCTAAACTAAATCAAGCCCAAGCTCCTTAGAACCAGATCAAGCCCAAATTTACTAGAACAAGATTCAGCCCAATTCTCACTAAACCCTAATTCGGCCTTTTAATTATTTTCTCCCCCTCTCTTTTTGTTTTATATATATATATATATTCTTTCATTATTTGTTTTCTTATTATTTGCATTTCTTTTCTCCAGACGCCTAAGCTTTTCTTTTCAATGTTCTTCATTCCCAGATTCAAACAAGTTTACTCGTTCTTCTATGCTAAGCTGCTAAGAAAAATGTAAACAAGCTTAACATTCAAACCTTCATCTGCTTAGCTAGAATCACCCGTGCATTACCGGCAACAATCTTTGGCCATCATCGGACTGTCATTCTCACCCACCGGCCACAAAGACACGGACACAGGGGGCAGAGATGCGGAACTATAACACGGTAAAGGACTTAATTACAAATGTCATCGGAATGGAGTGCTCGAACTATCAATCCCAAACCGTATCCTCTCCCACGACCTCCGTCAGCCACCGCAAGTACATGCAATGCACCGGACAGAACAATCATGTGTTTAGTTTCATATCTAAAAGTCTATGAATCAAATAACATCCTATGAACATCCCTAATACAAACTCAGATTGAACGATTTCTAGAACCGATTCTCAACAAAATCTCAGAGGCATATCATCATACAGGTAATGGGCAATTGTTTGAGGGACTGATTTTAACCATGTTGAACTCAGATCCATGACTAAACTCTAGAAAAACCAATAAGAGATATTCAAAATCAAAGAAATAATCTTGAACAACTACTCTTAGGGTATGTTTGCTAACATTTCTATTCTTAAAAGCAATTTATGTTCATAAATATTTTTTTCTATTTCTATTCCTTAGATGAGTTTTTGATTAGAAGAACGTGTTTAATAATTATGCAAATTTATATTCCTAGGATAGGAATATAACAGAATTGCATTTGGCATGGCCCTAAAAATTTCTATTCCCAATTTTTTTATTTAATTATAAAAATATCAGTGGAGACTTTACAATATATGTTTGGATAAAACTAGACTTTTGTATGGACTTAATTGATCAAGATATTCTAAGATGCTCTCAGAAAATTTAACATAACAATTAGTCAAAGATTGATAGCTAAAAATGGCAGTAGAGAGTTCCACTGATGTATAACTCACAATATAAGGAAGTTGACAGTAAATCTTTGGGCATTACAATAAAGAGATGCATAGACTTTTTGAGTATTTTCAGCTGCAGAAAGAAGAACAAATGACATCAGAAAATCCATGGAACATGGGCTTATTCGATTGCTATCAACATAAGAAACATGATAATGCAAAAGACTTGCTCATAGGCATCTACTATTCTATTAAAATAGAATTGTATATGATTTTAAAGGATGTCTTCAATAGAATTTTAAAAGAAAAAGATCGGAGTCACCGAGGTTTTGTGACTTAGCACTTGTCTTTAAGGGGAAAAAAGAAATAGAATTTAACAATCCATATAGTAAAGTCCTAAAAGCTTATTCAATTTTGAATCTAATTTTCATCAAAAGATTTTCACATTTTTTATGCTAAACTTATTCTAAACTAGATTTAACACTAAAATCTAATAAAACTACCCAAAATCTAATTTTTAAGTTTCTTCCTAAATTTCTGACTTTTTTAATTTTTGTATTCTGAAAAATAGGGACTTGAATTAGGTCAGGAGATTGAATCTTGTGTCGATTGTGTAAAGATAAGTATTAAGTTACGTTGAGCTCATTTTCTAAAATGACTTTATTTCTCATTTTGTTCTTGGGAATAAAAAAATGGGGGGTTTTTTTTTTTTTTTTTTTTTAACTTCTTGTTTCTATTCCAAATCTATTCCCTAACAACTTTTCTATTTTAAGAAATAGATTCATTAGCTAATATTATCAAATTGATTTATGTTCTTTTTCTGTTCTATGAAACAAAAGAACATAAGTTTTTATCAGCGATGTCAGTTTCCTCCTTGTCCTTGACTTGTAATGCCGTGAGGGTTGCCTCTGCTTTGCTGGTTGGTTTTCCCTCCTCTCCTTTTTCCTTTTGTTGGTGGCCACTGTTTGGCTGCTTCTTTGCCGCTGTTTTGGCCGTTTTGTTACTGCTCTTTTGTTGGTTGTGAATCCTTTTTCCCCGACACACTTCCACTCGTCTTGACTTGTTTTGTCATCATGAGTGTAAGTTTTTGGTGCCAAGACCCCTTGCTGTATAGCTGTATAGCTTTTGGTTAAAAGTCAATATATCTCTTATCTTTTACCAAAAAAAAAAAAAAATCAGTTTTTAAATCTCTGCTTGGACTCTTTAGTCTGTGGAGAAATTGAATTACTAAATTGGGCTTAGAGATTGAAGTTTAAGCCGCGTGATTTGGGCTTCACGGGTCATTTGCAATTTTGCATACCTGGGCTGCAGTCATTAGTTCTTTTGCCAATAATCTGACTCGACCTTTCTATCTATTATTTATTCAATTTTTTATTATCTTATCTTTTTTTCTATCTTACATTTTTTACAAGAATGCATGTGTGATTCATCGGCCAAAAATTCATTTGTCGACAAAGATCTAGTGTGTACTAATGGCAAATAAAAATTATAGGAATTGGTTTAATTAGGTGATAATTTTTCCAATAATAAAGGAATCAACACTTTTTTTTTTCAGGAGAAACTATCATTAGTTTTTTCCATTTTGCAATGCATTAACTATTAGGCGCAAAAGATCACTTGGTCTTTTCCCAGTTTTTTCAATTTTGAACCTCAATGATTTTCTCAGTTTACACTAGTCATGTTGACACATAAATTTGGGCTCACCATTAGAAATAATTGCATAGAAAATAAGGGATTAATATTTAGCCCCTTTAATTCATCACGTAGTCTAACGTGGTTGGGACTATATTCAGTTCTCTGACTGCCTTATATGTGAAGCTACAGAGGATGGTATCTTATAAAAGTAGAAGAGTTAAGTTTGCTTGCTACTTTGTAAAGCATAACGGTATTATTTCCATAAATGTAAAAAGTGAGAAATATTCCAAGTTTAAAAGGTTATGCTACCCAGTTGAGAAGAAGTTGTTTATCAATACCATTCGGTCTTGATTCAATTCAAGTCCTTTTTTTTCCCTATTTCTCGAGTCAACAAATTTTGTAACTGCGCTTATGTTTCTAGAGTAGCAGTTGTCCAATACCTATTTTAGACAAGTATTTACTCTATGTAGACTAATTGCGGGGCTTGCTTGCTATGCTGTTTGTTAAAGTATGGTGATCATGTTTGTAAAATTGATATTTATAAATCAAGTGCCGCGTCATAGTCACTTTGTACTATGGAACGTGATTAATTGCCAGGGTTTGCAATTTCTCTTTTGGTATAAGTTGTGAAAAAAACAAACTTAAGCTTTATTCGGACAATATTGTCACGGCTGAGAGAGAACTCATTCACCGTCAAAAGATAAGAGGGCACTTCTAAAAGGTTATGCAGATTCAAGCATATCCGAATTTAAACAAAGAGCATCTGTGGTTAACAATTTAAACTAAGACCTATAAGGACGTTACTGCTTTTGCTGATGCAAAACTTCAGATCATATACATAGTTGTCTCGTGTCTCAAGGAAACTCACCATCATAGATTGCGAACCAATGATCGACAAAAAAAAAAAAAATTCATTTGTTCCATACGGCCAGCTTCAGAGACTCCTAAATTATTGAATGCAAAGATCGTGGAACACAAATAACTCTTGTTCTTGAGAAAAGAAGTTAAAAACCAGTTGCAGGGGAACCCAAACTGGATTGTTTAATTGTCTTGAAGGTCTGAAATTAAAATTGAAACTTCACGAAGTGTAAACTAGCCAATGAGATGCTCTAGATGCTGACCATTGAGACCGGTTCTCTTTGACGTTGTACGTGCTTGGATCTTCCTTCCCACAAACAAAAGCTTAAGACTCGTCTGATTCAACCTATGTGATGGATTTAATAATGGGCCTAAGTTGGCCCGGCCACGATGGGCCTAAAGGCCCGGCCCACGGGAATAAGGCCCGTGGAAATGGGAACCTATAAAAGGGATGAGAGAGAGAATGAACACACCTCTTGGCATTTTGTGCAAGAACGTTCTTCTTTCTCTTAAAGAATTCTCTCTCTCTCCAAGGCTAGGAAAGCGACGCCATCTTCACTTCCCGACGATTCTTCGACATCGGATCGAACCGGACTGATTTCTCTTCCTCAATACGGCATCGATGTCTAATCTGTGGCCAACAAGGTACGTTCGAATCCGTGGTGTGCTTTTGATCGGTGATACGTGTTTAATTCCCGAGCTCATCTTCCGCATATGATTAGGGGTTCGGTTTTAGTGCCGAATCCGGTTTTCGGGGATCAGGCAATCCCAACATTGGTATCAGAGCCATAGCTCACGTTTTTCCCGATCAATTTACTGTTTATGATTGATTTTCGCAAAAAGCATTTCGGCCGTACGGATCGGGCGAGAAATCCCGACACCCGAGCGTTACTCGCCATTTTTCTGACTTTTCGTAAGTGAAATCAAAATCTGAATGCATAGGGAGGAAGGCGACATCGAGACGAGTCCGGCGACACGTCGCACGTCGCCGGGGACGCCGCACGCGCCCACACGCGCGGCCAGAAGGCGCTGCGCGTGGGCGTGACGCGCCTAGACGCGCTGGTTCGTCCAACGCGTGCGGCACACGCGTCGGTGACGAACCGGCGCCTGCGAACCGGCACGCGTCGGTCCACGGACCGACGTGTGGTGACGTCGGCATGACGTCACCCAACGATCGGTAACCGCCGGGGGTGACGTCATCGCGATGTCGGCACCGGTTCGTTTGGCCGGACGGTCACCGGCCGGCGACCCGACCCGATCGTCGCCTGGCAGCGCGCGCACGTGCGGGATGACGTCGGCGTGACGTCATCCCCGCACGCACGCGGCACGTGCGGTCGGTCCGTCCGACCCGAGCGCCAGTCCGGCCGGTCGTCCGACCGGCACGACGACCTTGACCGTTGACTTCGGTTGACCGCGACCGTTGACCGTTGACCGTTGACCGAAAAAAAAAAAAAAAAAAAAAAAAAAAAAAAAAGGGATTTGTTTCTTTTTTCAATTATGTCTATGTGGATTATATGTAATATATTTTTTGTTCTGCATTTGTTGCAGGAACAATGCCTCCCCGTAAGCCGCGCGCATCTGTGCGTACAATGTTAGATGAACAAAAGGAAAGGCTTATAAGGTTGATAGCCGATTTGAATGGTTATCAATGTGAGAGTGACGACATAATTGATCATGTCATAGAGGTCAACAACAAAATTCAGGAAGTCATTTGGAACGGTTGTCCCATGCCAGATATTCAGATGATGCGATTCTTTATGAACACTCTTCCATTAGAATGGCAATGAGTGTTGAATCGCCTTCGGGAGGTCAAATGATTTACTAGCTATAAGGAGCTAGTAATGGCATTCGTAGATGAATATCATCGGGTAGGAGCCACAAAGACTGCAGCGACCCAAGGAATGACTTCGATTGGGCCGGGGTGAATGTGTGTAGGAGAAATCCTAAGGCATATCCGTCATTTTTTCCGTGGCTGTCAAGAATGCACGAGAATTTTGGAGAGAAAAAGAAAAAGAAATTGGACCATGTAGCAGCTTTCCCTATTAGTTGTAATATGCCTTGTTTTTAAATGTTATGACTATTTTTATTTGTGTTCTTTGTGAACATCTTATGTAATGTTAACTACGATTGTTGTTGATATAACAACCTATTTGTTAGCAATATTGAGTGAAAGCATTATTATTATATTGTATGTCAATTATCTGCTGCTTTTGTGATTCTTGGTTCTTTGTGGGTAGTTAGTTTGTGGGTAGTAATAGAAGTTTTTGTAGCTTCATAAGATTTGATTTTGCATATGACAATCATATTAATGATAGTTTTAAGTTAGGATTTTTGGAGGATGATTGGAAACATAGTGACCTTTTGATTCTGAAACCTTACTTAAAATTATTAATTAATATGATGGGTTTTGTGCAAAATAGATACATAAGTGATAGGCATTAATAACTCGTGCATGTATGTCGATGTGTTCGGATCAATGGCTTCAGCCACAAAGAGCATAGTTGTCGAGCTGAACAAAGGTGAAAAGCTCAAAGGTGACAACTATGAAATTTGGCAAATGAAAATTCAATATGTGCTAGAAAAGCAAAAAGCACTAAAAGCTCTTGACCATGTTATGGAAGATCTAGAGGATGTTGTGCGCCACCTTGAGCTAGGCGATCATCGCCTCAAGGCATTAGAGCAAGAAACAGATATTTTACGTGTTGCCATTAGCTCGAGAAGGGGCTTCATGCTCTAAGCGCAAGCGCATTGATTTGTTCAATATGTGGAAATGCAAGGGAGTCCTTCTTAGAAACCAAGAATTAACCAACAAAAGAGAGGAAAATGTCCCCATGTGAATAATATCTCAAGGGTGAAGTGTTACAACTGTGACCGGAAGGGTCACTATGCCCGCAATTGTCGCGAGCCAAAGAAGGTACACACCCTTGGTACAATTGGGAACTTTGCATATGTGTCAAGTTCGTATTCTTGACTGAATCTAATCCTCGTGGACTATGGATTCGGGAGCGACAGACCATGTAGCGAAGGATAGAGGATCCTTCGTGGAATTCCGATGAGTACCTCTTTGGAACTAAGTGGATCTATGTGGGAAACAACTCCGAGCTAAAGTGAAAGGAATTGGCACATGCCAAGCGAATATGCGTGATGGATGCACTTTGTTCCTTCATGATGTGTTGTATGCTCCGGAGATTCGTCGGAATTTAGTGTCATTTTAGTGTTGGTTAAATTAGGTTTTAATGTGAACTTCCATAATAGAGATGTAGATTTGTATTTGGGTACAAACTACTACGGTCATGATTATTTTCTGGATGGTTTCATTGTATTGGATATTGATTATGTTAATGTAAATATTTGTTATTCCCTTCTCACATCTCCTAATTCATATGATAATGATGTGAATGTGTGGCATGCTAGACTTGGTCATATTGGCCAACATCGTATGAATAGACTAGCCAAAGAAGGCTTGTTGGGCAACATTGAAAAAGTCGATTTGCTCATCTGTAAGCATTGCCTAGAAGGGAAAAACAATAAGGAAACCATTTGGAAAAGGTAAAAGAGCTGAATTTCCTCTGCATTTAATCCATTCTGATGTATGTGGTCCAATGAATGTGAGAGGAAGGCATGGGGCTGTTTATTTCATCACTTTTATAGATGATTATACTCGATTCGGTTATGTCTATTTGATTTCTCACAAATCTGAAGCAATAAGTTGTTTCAAAAGGTTTATGAACCTGGTAGAAAATCAATTAGACAAGAAAATAAAAGCATTGAGATCCGATCGAGGTCGAGAATATTTATCGATGAGTTCAGAAAATTATGTGATGAAAAAGGAATAGAAAGACAATTATCTATTCCATATACTCCTCAACAAAATGGTGTTGCGGAGAGAAGAAACAGAACCCTACTAGAAATGGTTAGGTCCATGATGGCGCATGTTAACTTACCTATCACCTTTTGGAGTGATGCGTTGTTAGCTGCTGCCCTATATACTTAACCAAGTGCCTTCCAAATCAGTTACTTCCACTCCATATGAGTTATGGATAGGTAGAAAACCGGACTTAAGTTTTCTTAAGCCATGGGGTTGTGCTGCCTATACACATGAGTCCTCTCACAAAGTTTGGGAAATTGGGTCCCAAAGGAAAGAAGAGTATTTTCATAAGATACTCGGAACACTCAAAAGGGTATGTGTTCATAGGTGAGCAGGAAAGTGGGAGTATAACTGAATTTGAATCACGGGATGTCACATTCTTAGAGGATGAATTTCCTAAGAAGGGCGAAATAGGGGAATACAACTCCCTATTTGAAACCTCGGATCAAGATAATGATCTAAGTGGAGTTCGTCCAAGTGGGAGTAATATGAGAAGTGATGAATTGAATTCAACTCATTCTCATTTGCAAGCACATAATGAGACGACATCATCATTATCTAATCCCAGTGGGAGCATAATGGGGAATGATGTGCAAAGTGTACAAACTCCCATACGGTGAACAAGTCGCCAAATTATTCCCCGTCGACGTTTTGACATTGAAGGGGAAACTTTTTGATTGCTCCACAAGATGAGGATGAGCCAAGAAATATTAATGAGGCTCGAATTGCCCTAGTAAGGAAAATGGATTCATGCAAGGAAAGGAAATGGAGTCGATGAAATCAAACCAAGTCGGGAAGCGGTTGATCTTCCAAAGGACGCGAGCTATTGGGAACAAGTGGGTTCTCAAAATAAAGCGAAAAAGGCTGATGGCTCGATAGAAAGGCATAAGGCTCGCCTTGTTGCGAAGGGTATAATCAACATGAATGAATTGATTATGAAGATACGTTTTCTCTGTAGTGAGATTTACCTCGATTCGCATTATTCGGCAATAGTATCTAGTATGGATCTTGAGTTACATCGGATGGATGTAAAGACTGCTTTCCTCAATGGAGAATTAGAGGATGAAATATACATGGAACAACCTACTGGTTTCATAGTGAAAGGTCAAGACGAAAAGGTATGTCGACTTTTGAGATCGATATACGACCTTAAGCAATCATCAAGACAATGGTATATACGTTTTCACAATGCCATAATGGCATATGATTTTACAATGATTGATGAGGATCATTGCGTATATATCAAAAGATCCAAGAATCAATTTGTGATCATATCATTATATGTTGATGATATACTGATTGCCGGAATCAATATGGAGTTTGTTCATACTGTCAAGAGTTGGTTGTCTTCCAACTTTGAGATGAAAAATATGGGTGAGGCTGTATACATTCTTGGAGTTAAGGTTTCAAGAGATCGTTTGAAGAGATCGTTGTCTCTTTCGCAAGAAACATATATAAATAAAGTTCTTGAACGATTTCGTATGCAAGATTGTAAACCCATAGACAATCCTATTGCAAAAGGTGAAGGATTGAGCCATACACTGTGTCCGAGGACTCCACAAGAGAAGGAACAAATGAAACATGTTCCTTATGCTAGTGCAGTTGGGAGCTTGATGTACGCTATGATGTGTACAAGACCCGACATATGTTTTGTAGTTGGAATGGTGAGTAGATACCAATCCAATCCAGGTCAGCACATTGGAAAGCCGTTAAGACAATGCGAGGTATCTAAAGGGGCTGCTGATTATACGATGAGTTATTAAGGAAAGGATCTGCGACTCACGAGGCTATTCTGAAAGCGATTAGGGAGGAGGTGTAGACAAAAGGAGATCTACCTCTAGGTTTGTTTTCTTATTGAAAACTAGCACCATATGTTGGAGCGGTAAGAAACAAACGTGTATAGCCTTGTCCACGATGGAAGCTGAGTTCGTGGCATTATCATCGGTAATATAAGAAATAGTTTGGCTTAAGAGATTTTTGGATCATTTAAGTGTTATTGAGAAAGCTGCAAATCCATTATTAGTTAATTGTGATAGCCAAGCAGCTATAGCGTACACTAAAGATCCAAAATATCATGGCAAGACCAAACATATAGATACCAAGTATAACTTTGTCAAAAGATATGGTTGCACGAAAGGATGTGAACTTGCAGTACATATCTACGCATAGAATGGTAGCGAGATCCTATGACAAAGCCAATACCTAGAGATGTGTTTTTGTGGTCATGTAAAATCTCTAGGATTGCGTAGAGTCGATGTCTTGGATTGTATTTTCCCCGAGTTGTTCACATGCATGAACTAGTGTTGTTTTATTATTAATGCCTATGAGTCTTTGTTTGATCTTTATGCATCTTAATGCTTAGTGCATTATATTATGTTGAGAAAGTATGTCGGATAGATAAGAGATTAGCCCACTCACACGGTAATCGCCTCTATTTACTATGTGATAGATAGAGATGAGACTGTTTTTAAGCTTATTATCTAGGTGATAATCGAGAGCTCAAGCTTAAAATAAATATGTCGCCTAAGGCTGAGTGTTAAGATGAGGACATAATACTTATGATGTTCGAAAGTAAAATAACCCACACATTTTACTTTATCTGTCTAAGATGCCAGATGTGAGTTCTGATGAATTTTGTGAATGAGTAAATACGTGAACTCAAGTTAGACATTGGATATGTCTAAACTATCATTTGTACGGTATTGATTGTGTAGACATACGCTCCATGGGAAAGGAGTTAATACCGTAATACGTATTTCATACTACGTATGCATGAGACGACCTATAAGAGTGACAAAAGTTTGATCTCAACTTTTATGACGTGTGAGATTCTTGAGGAAAGAGTTCCTCAATTTTTAGTGCCCTCATGACTCTTACTTATTCTCAAGATTTCTATTTAGTGTTTGCTATCTTAGAATGTTGCCAATGGTCATGAGTTGATTCGATCTAATGGGACATTTCTAGAAAAGCAAGTTGAACTGAAATTGAGAGTTTGAAGGAAAGAGGAAGATCGGTTTTGTAGGATCACATTGTGGTTTTGTATTCACGGAGTCGACCAATTATGACTGTCTTTGGGATAATCATAATTGTGAATACAATAAATATATCATTGTTTAAATGAGATTAAGAGAGATATAAATGTGATCGATCGATCTAGGGTACTTGCATACTATTTTTACTCGGAAAATGATGCCCATTATGAGCTGCTATATATTCCTAACGGATGTATAGCAACGAGCTCTCAAAGTATCTTTGGTCGCACGGATTATTCACCGGTATGAATGTTGAAAGAGGAAAGAGGATTTTTTCAGTTGATGGGCCTAAGTTGGGCCTATCCGCCCATGTTGGTTTTGATCCACCATGTGCGAGTGGGAGATGATGGATTTAATCATGGGCCTAAGTTGGCCCGGCCACGATGGGCCTAAAGGCCCGGCCCACGGGAATAGGCCCGTGGAAAGGAGAACCTATAAAAGGGATGAGAGAGAATGAACACCTCTTGGCATTTTGTGCAAGAACGTTCTTCTTTCTCTTAAAGAATTCTCTCTCTCTCCAAGGCTAAGAAGCGACACCATCTTCACTTCCCGACGTTATTTCGACATCGGATCGAACCGGACTGATTTCTCTTCCTCTTTGCGGCGTCGGTGTCTAATCTGTGGCCAACAAGGTACGCTCGAATCCGTGGTGTGCTTTTGATTGGTGATACGTGTTTAATTCCCGGGCTCATCTTCCGCATATGATTAGTGGTTCGGTTTTAGTGCCGAATCCGGTTTTTGGGGATCCGGCGATCCCAACACTATGCACCCACAAAAGATTTCCTAAGATAAGAACTTCGATACATATATAGCTCTGATTTGACAATTCATCTAACACACCTCGTCAGTTTGACAGATCAGCAATTTGCATTTGGATTGGCCTAACTAGATCAATGTGATAGCAGTGGCCACTGTACGATTCTTGAGTCCATTTGCAGACAGAATGCCTCTTTTAATATAAAGAAAAATTAGCAAATTTGGCCTTAAAGAATGTAGGACAGACGTACACAATCGATGCAGGCAAGTTTCAAGGTCCTATGTTGGGTGGTTTTCAATGGTTTCTTGAGACGCTGTCAAGTTAGTAGAGACAAATTGGATGGCTATAGTTTCAACTGGGCACTCTCTCTCTTCCCTCTGTCACCTAGCAACTAAATGGAGCTGACGCAATTTTTGTGAAGAGAACCACAAAATGAATTGTGCTTAAACTTTACTGAATAAGCTAGATACATTAGAAAAATTGCGTGATGTGGCAATTTAATCAACAGAGGTCTCACAGTTTGTCAAATATGAAAAGTCAAGGTACTTGATTGAATAAAAAAAGCTTAGATAATTAAGATAAGAACAAAAGTTCATATACTAGCAGATGTCATTACCCCTGGATCCTATTACAAGTTCATGTCGGCAAATATTGGTCAAGAACACATAAGTTACGTTTAGATGATGGAGAAACCATTTAGCAACGCTACGTGCAAATACAGAGGTTACAAAAGTAGTAGTGCAAAAAACATTTACATGAAATGAAATTCAACTTTCAGAAAAATGAATTTTCCAATCAATAAAAGTTCAAAGACCTAAAAAAATCAAGATGTTGAAAAGACTATTGAATATGAAGATGGAGAAATAGAAACTAAGTTTAACAAGAGTAGATGGATTGAACATTGGAGAACTAAGAAAAAATTCTACAAGAATTTCATATGAAGTACCGCCTAGGTCATCATGCTCCCTCATCTCAGAGACACAGCACGAGAGAATAGTTTGCGATTGAATAGAGAAACAGAAGACAGAGGAACATCCTACTTTTTGATTGATGCTCTATTGCTAGGAAAAGAGTCTACGACTACTCATCCTAGCAAATGTAGGGTACCCCCAGGGCCAAGCTCGCTCACGTTTTCAGATTACCAAAATTAATGCTTCATTTAAAATAGACCACAAAAGCTTAAAAGAAGAATTCTTTTTGGGAAAAAAATAAAGGCAAAAGAAAATAGTTTGCAGAAATAGACACTTCAAGAGAAAGGTTCTTCGAGAAGAATGATACGTAGATAAACAGAGAGAAAGTAATTGTGAAATTCTTCAATTGGTTTCTACACAAAGTAAAAAATGCAAAAATAAATAACATAGAAAATCATTATACAACTTATATTATGGCATATGGAATACCCCAAAGATCAATCATCCTCCTGTGGTTGGATTTAAATTAGGAGAGAACACTAAAGCATCACCATATAATGTGATTGGCGAGAAAGAAGAATGGAGTAAACATGCCATTTAAGAAGAAATGAATGCCGTAATAGAACAATCTATTATAGCAGTTAATAGGTAAACAACTTAACAGAATGGGAGTAAAACTAGGGAAGAGATGGCAGAAAAGAAGAACCGGAAACCCCTATAACTGAAATTGAGACAGCAGATTGGCTCATTGAAGGAGACAGATGATCCGCACCCAATAACCTCTTGTTGGTTTTGAGTCTCCTTATGAAAAACGTTGGTAAATTCAAGGAAAATAGTACTTGAACATAATGGTCTCGCGTCTCCTCCGAAAAGTAGAGTTTGTAACCTTTCATTGCCTGTGGCGTGTACGCACACAAAAAATAAAGGTTGGTCGGACACTAAATAAGGTACATTTCTATTATATATTATATTACCTTAAATCTTCCGCTTGCAGTAGTGCTTGTTCATGTTTGCCTTACTGTTCTTATCATGACCTTGATACTTGAGGCTCAGCCTTGGCAGGACTTGAACTTTAGTCTATCCCTGATCTTAAAATTGCACCCTTAGCTGTGCCCCTTCCTGAACTCAAAGCTTTTTGAACTTGAACCCATGACCCTTCCTGAATTAGATGCCGCGCCCTTTCTGGAAGTAGAAGCTGCATCCCTACCCGACCTCGAAGTTTTGCTGTTTCTTAAACTTGAAGGCTGAAGCCATCCCCCTTGCTCTGCCTTTTTTGCAGGTACTCGGTCAGTCTCCATAGTTCTATCCCTCTCCACCTGGAACCCGTTGAAATTTTACTTAACTTTTAAGGACTGCAAAATTAAGAAAACCAAAATCATCAGTACTTACAGAAGAAAGGTCTCTCTCATCCTCAACTTTAGTTGTAGCTTTGTAGGATCTCTCGCAGTGTTCAACTCCTTCACGCCTCAGACAACTTGACCAGACAACATCTTTTTGGCTGGCAGGTTCCCCAATCTCATTCTCGTCCTTCTGCCTATTTTCCAGACTAGTCGTTTTTCCTTCATTGACACTGCCATAGTGCCCAATCCCTCTATCCCTCGTTTGCCTCCTATTTCCCAGGGCCTTAAGACAGTCAACATTGCCCATATCTGGCTGGAAATAATCAATGGAGGAGGTGCCGTCAATTTCCCTATCACCCACAGATCCAAAGTCTGAGTCTTCATCGTGACCTGATTTTTGACTTCTGCCCATTTTATTTATTCCCCTTCTTGAACTTGAACCTCTATCCGTTCCTAAACCTACAGCCGTGCCCCTTCTGAGCTCAAAGTGGTGCCCTTTGCTAAAGTTGAACCTCTGCCCCCTTCCTGTACTCAAAGTAGCGCTTCTTTGTGAACTTGAAACTGTGCCCCTTTCATAATTTGGTGCCGTGCCCTTCTCTGAAGTAGAAGTTACATTTCTACCCAACCTCGAAGCTTTGTCGTTTCTCGGACTTGAAGCTATACTCCTTGCTCTGCCTCTTTTTTGAGGATCACTTCCTGGGTTCGAAGCACATATGGTCCCACTTCCTTTGACTGTTTTTGCAAGTACTCGAGCACTCTTTACAGTTCTATCCCTCTTCACCTGGACCACGTTGAAATTCAACATGAGTTTTAAAGGACTGGACATTTAAGATAATGCAAAACTTCAGTACTTACAGAAGAGAGGTCTCTTTGATCCTCAACTTCAGTTGTAGCTTTGCAAGATGTCTCATGGTGTTCAACTCCTTTGCATGTTTGGCTACTTGACTCGACAACATCGCTTGGGCTGGCAGGTTCCCCATTCTCATCTTTGTCTGTCTTCCTCTTTTCCATACTTGCCGTTTTCCCCAGGTCGACACTATCATAGTGCCCAATCCTTCCGTCTCTCATTTGCCTCCTACTTCCCGTGGCCTCAAAACATTCAGTATTGTCCGGCTTTGACTGGAAATCATCAATGAAGGAGGTGACTCCAGATTCGCCTTCACCCATAGACGCAGAGTCTGAGACTTCATCAGGACCTAAAATGTAGAACTCAGCCCCGTCCTGAGTATGGGAATGGAGAGCAGATTCGAATCATTAATTTACTAATTTTATTTCTATAAAATTTATCATCATTTGCACGAATTATTCCATACCATGACAAGTAAAGCAAAACAAAATAAAAAGTTAGAATCTTGCTATTCTAATTCCATATCAAGTTCCGTTTCTCTTTCTAACTTTAATGCTATTATTTTGGCGAACTTAATCCTTCATCTTATATTCACTTTAATTACAATAATCTACATTTTTTGGATAATTTTGTTTACTTCATGTACTTCTATCTTTTAATGTTAGCTATTTATTTCAATTATAATACTAATATAAATTCAAGTGTTTTGCATTTTGGAAGTAAAAAGGAGTTTTATTTTCTACTTTACATATGAAAAAGCCATAATTGCGGCAGACATTGTTAAAAATTAATCTACGAAAGTCTGTATGATGATGTATTTTTTCTTAATCTAAAGTAATATGCTTTAAAATCAATTAGTGTCTCCTTTCGTCCATAAGTTGCACCTTTTAGTGAAATAATATGTTCGCTCATCTAAAAGTTATGTTTTGACATAGTAAATGACTATTTGTTTAAGCAATATATGCTTTAATTTACTTTGAAACAGTCAGGTACTATAAAAAAGACGTCAATCCTGTGTGTTGGCAATTTGCAGGGGTACCAAAAATGCATTGTCAACTACTCAAGCCCATCGGGGGCCGAAAATACAAGGCTAGTCAAGGCCACTGTATATGCATGCACCAGCAAAGCTGCAAATAAATGTGACACACAGTTATTGCTTAATCAACAAGTGGATAGATTCTGACCCAAAAAAAAAAAAAAAATAAGTGGATAGATTAGCTCTGAATTAAATTGCATAAAGATTCTAACAAAATTATTTAGGGAAAGGGGCAAAACAAACATTCTGAGTATCTTTACGCCAACAACAAATTCATACGAGATGGATCATTATAATATCAAACATATATACCACAAATCAACTGCCCCTTGTTCATCAATCATTTTCCCCATGTGGCGACGCATGGCATAATCTAATGAGTTCTTTTATTTGTTCTTTTGTGCAGCTATGATCTAATGATCTAGTCATTTGACATTAATTTTTCCAGAGCTCATTAATGCAATAATCGAATCAAATAATCGGTAAGTCTATTATTAGATAAAACATTAAATTTGTGCAATTATTATGACTATTGCAAAATAATAATAAAAAATTAGTAGATAAAAACATCATATGATGCTCTTGAAATCTATAATTGGCGATTTACTATCTAATTTCTTGTCTATGAAAGCAATTTTGATGCCTAATATTTAAAGAATGATTTAATGAGTTTATTGGCAATATTGAAGAACCAAAACTATCCAACAACAAAATGTCCAGGGGAGAAAAGTCACTTAAATAGAAAAAAAAAAAAAAAAAAAAAGGCAACCTATGTAGTTAAAGTCCAAAAGAAGATGGCATTCCCAAAAGAGGGAGGAGAGATTGCTTTAGGAACCAAAAGTATCCAACACCAAAAGAGGAAGTAGAGATGAGTGACTAATGTAAGGATAAAAATCAGCAACCTAAGAGAAGAAACAAGAGAATCAGCTCATAATCGTCTCAACTGATCATTCACTTGTTCTATTTACGACTCCGGCCTTTGTCCGTAAAGTGAGTGAGTGAGTAAAGTAATTAAAGTGCGACGAAAATGGCGACTCTTTTTTTGTTTTTTTTTTTGTCAGATATCATGTGGCTAAAGAAAGCGGGATATTTGGCCAATAGAGGAAGCAAAGCGGACTCTAGCATAGAAGATTTTCTTTTAAATTTTACTCCTTCCTTTACTCGCACAAGATTACATAATCATATATTACTTATGTTGATTTTAAGTAATTTTTTTTTTCATTTAGGTACTAGCAAAATACAATACTCCGTATTCCACATATTTTTAAACTGTTCATTTAGAATTTCTTTTTCTTTTTGTAAAGGGTCTTTAGTAACTATTTCTCGCTCATATCAGGTCATCCATTACCGAAAGTAATTGTTAATGATATTTAATGAAAGTTCTGAACCAAACAAATTTGTTAAATGCACAATTGCTCCGCACTTTGAAAATATCATGTTACCCTCCTAAACTTTGGCACTGCTGCACGATAAAGTGAAAACTTTGAAAAATAAAGATTATTTTCCAGACTTGCATTTTTGTTTCAGCCATTACTTTTTCCGTTTGTATGACCGAGACTAGTTAACTGAAAAAGCGCTAATTCATTTAGAACACAATAGCATCTATTCCATGGTTTATGAAGTTAAGAAAATATAAAATGACGCACGGTTAATCAAATTAGTTAAGAAAAATTTGATCAAGAAAGTGAGTCAGTCCATTTTAGGTAACACTTAATGGTTATGCAGACTGAAAAACTAATGGATGCAACAGTACATCGAAGATTTTTTTTTTTTTTGGGGGGTTGGGTAATCTATAATTTTACAAAGTTTGTGGACTATTGTGCAACAGTGTCAAAGTTCATGAGGGCAATTATTGCTAAACATTGTGACATCAAAATAAACACATATCATATTACTTAATATCCAACACTCAGTTATATAACAAAAATAAACTTAAAAATTATAGTTTACAATACTTTTATATGTGTATTTACTTAATTTATACCAAACAACACTTTGAATTACAAAGAACATGTCAAAAGAACAATAATGTATTTGAAATTATTTAAAGATCTCTCTGATAGTTTTTTTTTTTTTTTTTTTTTTGGTAAAGAAGATCTCTCCGATAGTTTTTCATCCGTTTAATTAAAAAAATATTTTTGTCCATTTAAATTTCAGAGTAATGTTCAACTTTTTACAATTTGTGTCGTTTTACCGAATTATAGCATCAAAGTGAAATTAGAACAAATCAATTTTCGCACGTCTACTGTATATTAATGAAGAAGATGCTGCACCTTGTTTGACTTGGATTCAAAGTTTGATGAATCCAGAATAATCTCCTGTACATAACGCGACAAAGGCAATCCGGGTGGGTCGCTCGAAGTAGAATCTTTGATAACTGCACCACACCCCTGTATTTTGACGAGGCAATCACCTGGTATATTTTTGCAAGAGGCACTAATCAATCTTCGCAATGATGGGCACTGCGTGACCTCCAAGGATTTCAAAGACTCTAGATGCTCTAGGCCGCAAACATCAGTAAGTTCATCGCACTGTTGGATTTCCAATTTCTCCAGGTTTTTCCCGCAATCCAACCACTTTATTGTTTCCAGAGATCCGCATCGAAAAACGAAGAAGGACTCCAATTTTTCCGAAAAAGAAAAGGATATATCAGGTAATTCTGGACAAGATAACACATGAGTTTGCCGTAGGTTCTCCAAAGAAATGGTTAAGCGCTGAAGCTTTTCACAACCGTCAACAGTCAAACACTCCAGTCCTGGAAATCTATCGAGTGGAATGTCTTGCACGTCAACATAATATAACTCTAAAATCGTCAAATTTCTCAATATTAAGCTGGAGGGAAGTAAATTTGCCCACCTGAAGTTAAAGCATAGTAAATCCAATCTCAGCAGAGAGGATGAGAGCTTTTCATCGGTTTTTAGGTCTAGGCGAGGTAAAAAAGCCTCTGGAAGTGATGAAGCATGTTGATGAAGCATGTTGCTTGTCCTCGTGGGAAGTTCCAACAACTCTTGAGTCTCGTGACAATTTCTTAAATTTAGTGTTTGGAGGTCATGAAGCACGTCCTTGTTCCTGGGAATTTCACAAATTTGGGTGCTACTTAAATTTAGGATTCTAAAAGGTGACATATCCCCAACTGCAACAGGAATTTCACTTGTCATTTCATCACGCCCCAAAAGATCCATCTCTTCAAGAATTTTCAACATGCTGATGCCACTTGGTAACCGCCAAATATGATGCTTCAAAAAATATGATCCATTTTTTGGGAAACCCAATAGGCGTAATGATCCTAACTTTCCAATGAATTTGGGAAATTCCATCATCGTCTTGTCTGTCAGAAGAAAAGATTTAAGTTTCAATAGTTCATTCATGGAGTTTGGAAGTTTGGTAATGCCCGTTTTTGATGAGTCTAACTCTTTCAATGAGGTTAAATTCCCAAGTGAGCATGGGAGTTCTCTCAACCTAGAACATCCCCTCAATGATAAGCGCTCAAGATTCACTAGTGCCCACACTTCTTCTGGCAAATATGTAAGACTCTCGCACCATTCTATCTCTAACTCAATCAAGAACTTCATATCTATAATGAAGCTTTCAATTCTCTTTAACCCATCACAGTGCGCCAAAGATAATCTCTCTAACCTCGAGCATTTAGAGAAGTCCGGGATTGTCGTTATTCCACAACATTGAGTAAGAGATAGAACTTTCAAATTCCGTGCACTCTGTAAAAATGGATGGCATGTCAAGTGTAAGAAACATTGCATAGTGCATATTGGGACAATCATACTAGAAAATAACTTGTAATTTACCTTGATCAAATCCCATGCTTTTGCATTATCTGTGAAGCTCGAATCATGAAGTTTAAAAACAACGAGATTGTTCAAATTCATATTGTCTCCCCTCAAATCCCAATGAGGAGAATGCCAAGAAACCCATCTCAATTGTGAACAACACTTTGCAAAATCCACAGCATAAGACCCATTGCCTAAATTGAGGAGTCTTAGATTTTGTAACTTTTCAAACTCTTCATTTTTAATCTCTATGGAGTAATTCAATCCATCTATCTTAATTGCTTGAACCTTTTCCTTCTCCTGCAAGTGAAATTTCGCAATGATGTGAAGATGTTTATTAACTTTTAACCACTATGTAATACGATTCTAATGGGTAGGAAAAAATGATAAAGATATTATATATAAAAGGAATCCTTAATTCCAGGATATACAACTTCTATTTAAAAATGGGACCTTTCTTACTCACCATATTGCTTTTTATGATTTTGACCGCTTCCTCTGGAACCCACAACCTACTCCGTTTTTCTAGGATGGATGGACATTCTTCATAGACGATATTTCTTCCCAAGTTTACTAGTTGATTATGCATCCAGAGCTTATTGTTATCCAATATCTTTATCAAGCACCTCTTCGTAAGAACTTCAATTCCCCTGGCGGGATAAAATTTACAATCGGCCCACATGTAAGTTGCATCATTCTTCTTTTCATTGAAAAGGAAGCATGCTATATCAAGAAAAATTTGTTGTTGCTCATAATTTAGGCCATTATAGCAAATTCTCAACTTTTCATCAATCCCTTGCGCGGGTCTTTCTTTTAACCAATCCAATGTCTCTTTCCAAAAAGGTTTGTCTTTCCCCTTAAGTGACGAACCTACCACTTCCACAGCCATAGGAAGCCCTTCCATAAGTTTGACAATACTACTTGAAAGTTCCTGATAATCTTCCGGAGGAGAGTTTGTACCAAAGGCATGCCAGCAAAAAAGCCTAAGTGCTGGATCATCATTCATCCTTAGCATCTCATATCGTGTAATAGAACCTTTAAATTCCCCATCTTGTAGAGTATTTCTTTCTCTCGTTGTAATGATTATCCTAGATCCTTGATGTAATTCGGAATTTCCTATTAGATTCTTAATGGTCACATTGTCACCAACATCATCTAGAACCACTAGAACCTTCTTATTGCGAAGTATTTCTCCAATTGTCATCATTCCTTGTTCTCTATCCCGGACTTTTTCTGCAGATTTGAAACCAACAATTTCATACAGTAAATTCTTTTGCAATTGGACTATGCTCTCCTTGGTCAAATTTTCTCGAACATCCTCAAGGAAGCAACAATATTTTCCAAAGTGGGAATATAATTTATTGAAGACAACCTTAGCAATAGTTGTTTTACCCAATCCACTCATTCCGTAAATTTCAAAGAGACGCACATCGAGTTGTTTAACATCTAATGACTCTGTCAATTTGTCTACCTGGGCCTCAACTCCAACTAAATGTTCAGTCACTAATTTTTTTTTTGTCTTCAGCTCACGCAAAACCCTTTGAACAACCACGTCGACAATTTCTGCTTGGCTGCAATGTACAAAAGCACTTTCATTAGTTGACTAGACTATTCTCATATCCACGCATCACACGTCCAATTATCAAAATCTTAATTTTAAATGATTGAAGTAAATCGTGAACAATATTTAAATACAATGAAAATTAGTATAGGCTAATTTATTAGATATGTTTTTCATATATGATTGTAGCAATTTCTAAAGACTATGATAGTCGGCTTAAAAAAAAAGACAACGATATTGGCTTACACAATGGCCAAAGTTACCAAATGGCTACTATGTCGTGCTTAAGCAAAATTTTGGCATTTATTACCAAGCCTATAAAAAATTTAAGCACTCGTGATAGGAGAATCATGAGCTGAGATAATGTAGACAAATGCAACGACATCCATTGAACACTGCAGTTGGTGAAGAAAAATATAATCCTAAAATATGTAAATAATGAGGAATTGCAGAAATCAATTTCCCCGCTTATTAATCCAATTGCCATTTTCTTATCAAAATTAATTCCACCACTCTCGTCGATCTGCATCTACCGCCGTCCTTGGCCACTCTTTACTTGTCTGGTGCTCGTACCTCCTGGACAAGGTCCTCGCACTCCCTACACCTACTTACTCTCTCTCTCTCTCTCTCTCTCTCTCTCTCTCTCTCTCTCTCCCCTATACACACACACACACATGTATATGCGTGCGCGGCCACACCACTTGGAGGCCTTTGTGCCGTCACGGATCTCAAATCAGAGGTCAGCAACGGTCATCGCCTCAGGCCCGGTCCCGATGGAGGTTGCCCGGCCTTGATTCGGACCTCCCACGAGCTTTGCGAAGCTCAAGGCCCCAATATGAGGGCCCTGTCATTCTTCGCATGTTCTCGGGATGCAAAATGTATTTAGACAGGATTTTTTTTTTCACCGGATCTTAGTTTTGTTGTGTAATGCAAGATGTATACTTTGGGTTGAAATTTTTTTCTGATGTTGCAAACTGGATGTTTCGATATGTGAGGATGTAGATCAAATTGAAGTTGACATCGTAGGAGAAAAGGCAGGGGTCGTAAAGTTGAATGAGAGCAACAACTGAAGGTAGTTTTCAATATTTTCCATTTAAAAAACTAAAAGAAATCATTTGAGGACCAACATTGTATCCCCTAAACCAAACAAAACAAGAAACAGGTAGAGATCTTAAAAGAGTTTTACCTTTTTTGCTCTTCTACGATTGATCCCTTGATTTTACCTGACTCTTTAAGAGCATCCCTCCACGCCTCAACTTCACTGGGATAATTGTTCTTGTGTTCCAATAAAGCACCGCTATATTGTGAAGTCTTAAGTTCAACATCATCAGGTATCACCAAGAAAAAAATGGGAATGATACTTTTTTTGCCATCTGAATTAGACACGTTGTCCACTATGCGCGCAAGCTCTCGGAGACACCATTTACTAGAAGCATATGTCGGAGAGAAGATGGGTATATAAATTATAGAGTTGTCAATAGCACTTCGAAGGGTCTCACCAATCACTTCGCCGATGTGGAGTTCCTCACTATCCATGAATACGCGGACTCCCGCTTGATCCAAGTGACGATAGAGGAAGTCTGTGAATTTATGACGAGTGTCGGGTCCTCTGAAACTCAGGAACACTTGATACTTACCTCCAGATGCTTTTGCAGCATCGCTACTCATTCTGGCCTCTAAGTTTGCCATAGCTAGGAAGCTTATAACTTCTAGATATCTCTGTTCCCCCTAAAGAGTAAAAAGGTTGATGGGGGGTGGCCAAGCTAAGAAATGAGCTGACATTTTTTGGGTATGGATTAAGCAAGTGAGTGCGCCTACATCAAATACTTGCCAGCTTCACTTTAAAGTCAAATTCAATTGTCTTTTTCCCACCTAACGTTCTGCATTAGCAAGTAGACACCGGTGAAAGGTGTCCAAGACTTTTTAAAATCAAATTTAAGTGTCTACTCTTTAACGTTCCGCATTAACAGGTGGACCCACGTGAAATGTCTACATTTTGGATGTGAATGCAATCGTCCTATTATAGATAAAACTAAACGGAGACAAATCCATTTGTCATGATTGTCGTGAGTTAATTTCGTTTATTGCGGAATGAATTCATCTTCAGGCAAAACTAATACAATCCAGAATGCAATACAAAGCTACCATTAGCTGGAGAAAAATGTATATCTGCAAAATGAATTTCTGTTTGATTTTTTTTTTTTTTTTTCCAGATTTTCGTTTTTTTTTTTTTTTTTTTTTTTTTTTTTTTTTTTTAAAGCAACATCTTATATTATAATTGCCACGAAAGATGCAAGGTCAATATTCAACGGCCTTCTCAGCGTCTTCGTTTGTAATTTTTACTGGAAGAACCAATTTGAACAAAACAAATATATAGCTTACGGACTCACTCCTCGTACCTTTATCATTTTTGTTTATGCAAAAAACAAGGTTCGTCAATTAACTTGCACAAGCCCAATAGCGCTTGCAGTGCACGACAATATCGAGACCTATTTCAAGAATGATGGTTCTAGGGAAAATTATTTTAAAAAAAATCATAAAATTATTATATTAATGTCAATTCAGTACTAAACATTTCAATTTAGCTAATTTAATACTAACATTTTTGATGATTTACCGTTATAATCATTTTGGCCATTTTTGCCTAGAAATTGTGGACATGGACGTTGGTGGTTCGATATAGTGACGTCGGCCATCTATGTGGCACAACCGGCATGGATGTGGCGACTTTTGCAATAATTTAAATTTTTCTGGATTCTTGTGCAGCTTAGACCACCTTACTATGGCTAGCTCGCTATAGTTAGGAGTGAGCATGATTCCAAGGTAGAATCTGAAACCTGAGGGGATCGGTGGGAACCTATCGATTCTAGGTTCAAAGGTATGTAGGGTAGATTTCAAGTTTCAAACATTAGGGAACTTATTTCAACGGATAGATTCAAGGTAGGTTGGTGGAACCTAGAACTTGGATCAAGTTTATGTATTTTTCTTGGTCTATGTCTTTGTGCGATACTGCGATATTCCATAGTATTCGATACCACTAATTTGAGCTTTCATTTTATGACTGAGACATTTTTACTTTGTTAATTCTTCATATTTTTCATGTGTACAGATATAAATTATGGTAAGTGAATTGTAGCAGCAAATGGTGGTCACTAAATGTGATAATTCATTACAATTGTTCAATTAATAATATAGATAAAACTTGGATAGACCCTAGAACCGACCTTGGAACATGTGATATTGGAACTTATGATAGAATAGGTTTTAAGTTCCAAGGTATGCATGATAGGTTTCAAGTTCAACAAAATAAGAAACATGTTCTAACGAATATGTTCCACGTTTTAAGTAAAAGATGTACGAAACCTAAAATTCTACTTAGAACCTGGAACTGCTCACTCTTAGCTATAACAAGGGTTGTGACAGTCTCTATATGGCCGGCGAGGGTTTTGTGCTTTAAGCTTGTTTGCTTAAAGCCCGAAACCCCAAAACCCTCGCCAACCACAACACTCTCGTCTAGTATTGGTGAGATTTGTTGGCCCACTATAAAAAATGGAAAAAAGAAAAAAACTACTAAAAAATTTTAAAAAAATTATAAGATAGTCGGTGTCCATTTCAACAACTACATTAGCAAATTGTTAAAAGATTTATAATTTAATTGACCAAATTAAAAGTTTTAAAACTGAATTGATATCCGTATAATAAGTTTATGATTATTTTATTTTTTATAATTATCCCGATGTTTTTATAGCTTCGAAACTTTAATGACTCCTGGTTAACACAGAAGGAAGTCACTCTGTGGTAAAACACTCTTTACAAACTAATAGATTTTGTCACAAATTGTGGATATAATATATTAATAACTTCGTTGATTAGAATTCCGAAAATCCACTTCAAGGGGCGCCCACTTCTAAAAGTTTGTTGACTTTATAAAGTCTATTCGGCTAATGTATAGTAAAGTGAAGACTGAATATAAATGTAAAGCACACCGATCTTTAGATCACCTAGGGATGACAATGGCGCGGGGCCCCATGATCGATCCCAGCCCCACCCTACCCCCATCGATCACCTAGGGATGACAATAGAGGTTATCTTTGATTAAATATAAGATTTTAGCTTGAAGGGTGATCTTGAAATGAATCGTTTAGTATTTTGAATACAAATGTGGTATAATATCTAGAGAAGAATTAGTTTAACAGACATCATTAGAATGGATAACCTAGCAGCAGCGGCAATGCTAATAATGTTAACCAAAAAAAAAAAAAAAATACCAATCCCATGGATTGCTCTCTGTGTCTCGTAGAAGTTTTCTTCGAAGACCGATCGTCTTTCTTGGTTCTCTGAATTTGCTGTGTTTTTTCTACCGGAAGATTAGACCAAGACAAAAGCTTTGTCCCATTCCAAATGAGAGAGAGAGAGAGAGAGCAGGGGACAGCACCCGTGGAGAGAGAGAGAGAGAGAGAGAGAGAGAGAGAGCAGGGGAAGAACACACGGAGAGACCACGTGGAGAGAGAGAGAGAGAGAGAGAGAGAGAGAGAGATTTGACTTTGGACGCTAGCAAAGGGGGCGAGGCATAGGCATGGGAGCATGTGGAGACAGTGCCATGGTTCCTCTTAAGTGGAAGGGTTGTCACGCCCCGAACCTCGAGCACGCGAACATCCCACTCTGGTCGATAGAAATTATGCGACTTCCAGGACACGTCGCCGACCCATTCATTTTTATTGCACATGCGGAAGCGAAACAAATCCCCGACAACATTTAACTTGGGATAGAAAAGCGGCAATCAATCACAACCAAACAAGCCTTCTTATAAACACATAGGTTTATATACAACACTGGATTGTCTACAAAATAGACAGGCTCAACAAAAAGGGAACTGTCCTATGACCACTAGTTAGACACGTTTGCCGATTCTTCGATCTCTACCTCCACAAATGTCCATGGCTTCGAGTCCTCCACGACCGCCATCTAGGGACCTGAAATATTTTCCCCAAACTGGGATGAGACAATGTCTCAGCGAGTCCTACCCTCTAAGACCCAATTAGGAAGAAAATACGCCTCAGAGTGTTCTAGCCACACAAAGAGGACAGAGGACTTACCTCGCCTCAGTCCCTTCCTGCACGTTAGTACAATTCAATTCTCAATCAAACAATTGATCCAGCGATTCAATTTAATCAAACTATCTATCTTCCATTCCAATCCATACTGTCTATCAACCAATATTATCTATCATCCCATACCGTCTATCAAACCAGTCGTTAAAACGACATATGCTCTCCAAAGCTGTAACATATAGACGGTAGCTCGCTCAAGCTGTATAGATAGATAGCTCACCAAAGCATGGTGATAGATAATATAATAGCTCGCACAAGTCAGAAGCATATATAATAGCTCGCACATTTGTATATATAGATAATAGCTCACCGGAAGTCATGTAGCCGATAGATAATATAATAGCTCGCCAAAAGATGCAATATATAGATAATAGCTCACCAGAAGCTGTAGCTGATAGAAAATATAATAGCTCGCCAGAAGCTGTAATATATAGATAATAGCTCACCAGAAGCTGTAGCATATATAATAGCTCGCACAAGCTGTATATATAGATCGTGCTCGCACAAGCTGATAAAACGATCTTAGCTCACACAAGCCGATAAGGTATCTTGCTCTCACAAGCGACGTATCGAAGCACATAGGCCGTACTATATCTTTGCTCTCACAAGTGATAAATATATGAACAATTGCTCACCAAAGCTGATCATTCAATAATAAACCATAGAACTAGATATTCAATCCAATAACAACCAACGATTCAAACTAGTCATACAAAGCAATTACGGTGCTAAAAGCCAACAGGGTATTTTCAAGTTAAATACCACACTTCATCAATATCACTCAATTCCACACTTTTGGAATTATTAACCAAAATCATCAATCACTCAATTTCTCAATTTAAACATACAATTGGCACAAACCGACCCACCTTCTTTGCGATCGGCACGAAATTCTAACGACCAGAGCCATCCCGGCAAAATTTTCGAAATTATTAAATAATTAAATTTAATTCCGAAAATTAAATAATTAAATATTATATAATAATATAATTTAATAAAATAATATTTATAAATTCGAAATAATTAATTAATTTAAAATAATTAATTAGGGCTTAAACAAGATTACACTAATTTAATCATACAATTAGCCCTAATTAAACATCAATTAAACTAATCATGCAACTAATCTAATTTACATTAAAATAATCTAATCTAACCACCTAAGCCTAATTAGACTAATCTAAACATCCCTTAAGCATCATTAACTTACTAAGCAGGGATTAGAGGATAAACTCACCGGTTTTGCACGTTGGTGAGTTCACGACGACCACGACGCCAAGGCGGTCGATAAACCTCAAGGCGGCGACACCAACCAAGGCCGGGAAGACACCTAAAACGGGCCACGACGACTGAAAACCCTTGCTGGTTTTCTGCTTCTGTTCTGGGCTGAACTGCAGAGAAGAAACCAGCAACTTCAACAGCGAAAACGGGCCGCTCGGAGCTCCGGCGAGCGGGTGGTTAATAACCGGTGGCTCCCGGGGGTCTTGGGGATCTTGTGGGTGGATGGAATGGGCAAGGAAAGGGTCGGAATGGGGGTGAAACAGCAAGAAAACGCGAAACAGGCGGAACCAGGCGAGTCCAGGCGGTCCGGTGGGCCGTTCCTTCGTGCCCAATTTCGGGAGGCTACAGGGCTCCTTTCGGTGTACCGTCAAGTCCTCTTGAACGGTTTAGATGTGTTCTTCGCGATGGTGGGTGGAGCGTTGGCTGATTCGACAGGAAAGATAACTTTTTACTCGGATCTTTGGCGAAAGGTCGGCTGGAGCAGAAACTGGAACGAGGGGAAAACAGAGGAGGAAATGGGGTCCGAAGGGCATGCGACGGTGGAGGGCTGATGCTGCTCGGTTCCTCTGGTTTTTGCTGAGCTTCTCTCCTTCAACAACAATGGAGAAAGCCTTGGATTAAGGGAGAAGAAGCTGCTGAAGAGTGGGGGGTCTCCTTGGGCTCTCTAGAGCTCAACACTTGTCCAACTCTCCTCACTCATGCCCCCACCACTCTTGGCCCTCACCCTCAGCCATTTTCCTCACCTTAGCTTTCTCAAGAAGCTTGCCAAATGGTCCAACAAGTTGTGTACCATGGGGGCTACGAATTTTGGACATTTCTCCCTCAAATCCTCTTCAATTCCAATCAATTCTCAATCAATTCAAATCAATTGAAGCTCAATTAAATCTGCCCATGTGTCCTTCTCTCTCTTACGAATTTTTCCCAACAAATGATCTAACTTGCATTCCGAAGATGCGATCAAAACCGGCCCTCTGACAATCCCGAACAAAATTAGCCTTACTTTGCTTTTCCGCCAAAAATCCCGATTTGCAGAAAAATACTCTGAGGATGAGTTGACGTTCCTAAAATGAATTGTGACATGACAAAACCTTCAATTTCTGAAATCGAGTTCAATTTCTCGGTTAATTTCAATCGGCGCGACTTAAGCGCGTCCTAATAAACCGGGTAGCTTTTAGAAATTTTCAGTGCAATTGACCCGTGGTTGATTAATTTCAAGCCACGATATAAATCTTCGACACATTGGCGACTCTCGATTGTCGTGAAAATCTCGAGGTTTCAAATACGGACACGGGGTACCCAAAACGACGAATAATCGGTTCGGTCTTGCCGGTCGACGAGGATATTGCAATCAGGTGGAATCACCCACGCTCTAATCACGTATCTCAGTCGAATCAACCTATTACTGATCTCTGTTCAATTCTGACAGTGTCGTAATGATCCTTGCAGATTAATACGGTCGAGCCGGTGATTCATGGTCGATTCCCAAGCCTATTGCATTTAAATTCCTTAACGGCTTCACTCGATAGACTAGTTATCTCGTGAGTGGCCAACTCAGAGAAGAGAGCTATAGGTGCACAGATGAAATACCCGACTTATTCAATTGAAAACAGAATTGGAAAATCGGGATGTCACAAGGGTCATGTGTTTTCTTTGTTCTTTTTAATTTTTTATGCATATAAAAGGTCAAGTGTATTAAATACGAGGTGCTAAGGAGGGTCGTTTACTATCGTAGTCCTCATCTGCGGGATGTTCTTACTTCTTATACACGTAATGAAATATGAAGTTGCTAAAATATAGGAATCAATTTGATTAGGCGATAATTATGCCAAAAATGAAGGAATCAAACACTTCTTTTTATCCTACAAACAAACTCTAGCTTCCCGTAAATGCTCTCATTAAATATTAGGTGCTAAAGAGACTCACTTGGCATTCCAATGTTTTTTTGAACGTTAGTACTTTTTCTCGGCTTAGACCAATCACACACATTATCTAAACTCAAACAAAAGAAATAAATGAAAAAAGAAAAGAAAAATCACCACATGGTCCACAAGCACACAAATCCTATAGCTTCTTCAGGAAGAGTACAAGGACTGAACCAACCACCACAAAAATCCAAACAAAACCACCACGCGTTCCAACTAATCACCAAATTTTGTCGGGCAATTACAATTTTGTTACGAATGCAAATATATGAAGAGAAAAAATAGAAAAAAAAAATTAAGCAAGAATTTTTATGTGAAAAACCCTTTCCAAATTTTGTCAGGCAATTACAATTTTGTTAGGAACGCAAATATATAAAGAGAAAAAATAGAAAAGAAAATTAAGTGAGAATTTTATGTGAAAAACGCTTTCCAAAATCAAAAAAGGGAAAAATTGCGATGTTAGACTAGGTAATCTTTCCACTATCAGTATCAATATTAGCATCACAAGCTCTAGGGTTACAAGTTTCAACATTACAACTATAAAAAAATATTGCCTCATTATATATTAGTAATCTAGGGCTTCCATGTATGCAATTACCAGTAATAAAAGCTCTATTATCTACTTTAACATGGTAGGATTGATGACCTACTAGGAAGTGCCTATCCACAACAAACTGTTTTTGCGCTTGAATATTATTTTTCTCTATCAGACTCAACAACTCCATTAATCTCCCACTTGGATGCTGATCTTCAAAAACATCAATGATCTTTCATAGTCTTCATTCATCTTTATAACCCAAATTGTCCTAGTACGATAGCACCCCTCATCACTTTCCATTGAGGCCAATTGAGGCAATGCACAATCCTAGTTTCTCAGTGATAACAACCTTTGTTAACATATCTATTGGCTACTGGGTTTTCTGCACCAAGAATCTTCTTAAATGATAATGTCACATCATCTATCAACTGACAAATTTGATGATACTTTAACTCAATATGCCTTGTCCCTGAATGAAATACCGGATTCTTTACAATACAAATAGCACTTTGACTATAATTGAAATGAACATTGTTATCCTTGAAAGGGCTAGTAACAACACCTAGAGAGGGTGAATATGTGTGAAGA
This sequence comes from Eucalyptus sp. ANBG9806169, assembly GCA_014182395.1. Taxonomy (NCBI): domain Eukaryota; kingdom Viridiplantae; phylum Streptophyta; class Magnoliopsida; order Myrtales; family Myrtaceae; genus Eucalyptus; species Eucalyptus sp. ANBG9806169. The sequence continues at coordinate 4,321,555 of CM024577.1, read as the reverse complement.
AAATTTTTCGCAAAGTTTAGTAGAAATATTTTGCTTTTGAAACTGAGTCTGATGAATGACAAACTTTGAGCAAGTTCAGACTTTTAACAGTTAAATAAGATTATGAATAAATAAAGGAGTTCAAGGAAGAGAATAAAAATACAAAATTTATAGTGGTTCGGCTTAGATCAAACCTACGTCCACTCTCCCACGCTGACAGTCGACTGGCTGGATTCCACTAAGTAACAAAAGAGATTTTACAGTCTTGTGATCTCAACTTCACAATGAAGAGTCTCTATTACTCTCTCACAAAGTCACACTAAGAATTGCTCTCTTTTGGAGTACAATTTAGAGCTCAGCAAATGAAATAGCAAGGAACTAGGAAGTTTCAGACTTTGGAATTTTTCTTTCACGCACTTATCGAATGACTAGAGATGTTCTCCGTTAAATACTCCTTCATGCCTACTCGACCGTTGGCACTTTCCAAAGGAATTCTTCCAATCAACTCCTTGGACAGAATCAATCAAGGAAAATCTCGAGCCGTTTGAAAATTGTGATGAAAGCCCGTCAATCATGTTCGCCCATACAATCAGAATCTTGGTTTTCATAAGTAGATACTTTCCAAGTTTACTTGCTTTCCAAAAGATTGGACGTATCAAGATTGATTTCAATAAAGATAGCCAATCAGTAGGTGTTATATCCAACTAGAAAGCCATCCATAAACTATATGTATCGAACTCTTAAAGAAACAAAGATAATCTCGCATCTGGATAAATTTTCATTTTTTAGTAGTGTTCAGTCTCGAATTTGTCAGAGTGGGCAGACTTTGACACTAAGGTTTGGTAGTCCTCAGACTTTGACACTTAAGTTTGAAAATCTTCATAATAGACTTTGGATAAATTTTGTCAACTTCAAAACATTAAAGGAGTTTTCTCCAACAATCCTACTCCCTGCCTATCTCCTTCAAAAAAAAAAAAAAAATTCAACTAAATCATCTCTTTACCAACTTTAGATTAGCAACATACTCTGCCTCAGTAGTTAAGAGAGAGACACATGTATGAAGACATCCAACTAATTATAGTGTCACCTAAGGTAAAAACATAACCCAAGGTGCTCAACTATTATCTAAATCACCACCAAGATTTGCATCAACAATGCCTTGTAAAATACCGTTTTTCATAAAAAAATAATGACATATTTGAAGTGTCCCTAAAGTATCTTAATAGCCACTTTACAGCTTCCCAATGCTTTATTCTTGAATTTGTCATGTATCTACTTACAACTTGCACCACGTAAGTAATGTTTAGTCTAGTACACACCATAGCGTAGCAGTTGACACATAAGGCACCTTAGCCATATACTCCCACTCTTCATCTATCTTTGGTCACTGCTTGTTTGAGAGCTTGAAGTGACTTCCTAGAGGAGTACTTCTGGGCTTTGCATTCTAAACTTGCGTGATCCTCATCCTAAGAATATGATTCGCTGCGCCCAAGTCCCACCCCAAACTCTTTTGACAATTGTTGCCTCAATATATTGATCTCCCTCATGTTGAATCCTGCAATGAGCATATAATTCACATACAACAGCAAAATAATATAGTAGTAATCAAATTTCTTGAAATGACAGTAGTGATCCATATCACTTCTAGTATACCTGTTACCACACATAAAAGTGTCAAATTTCTTATACCACTGTCTAGGAGCTTGTTTCAAGCCATATAGGTTTTTCTTAAGTTTGTAGACATAATTTTTTTTTCTAGGATCTTGAAAACTTTTTGGTCGTACCATGTAGATATCATCCTCCAAGTTACCATGGGAGAACTGCAGTCTTAACATCTAACTACTCCAGATGTAAATTCTTAGCAGCAACAATACTCAATACTCGCCTGATAGTAGTCAATTTCACAACTGAAGAAAAAATCTCCGTATAGTCAATTTGTCACGCCTCAACCCCTAATTTCGGCTCGGGAATGCGATGTCCTCAGCCTGGGGATTAATTTGCAACGTCCCAGGAGGCATCGCCTATCAGGGCTAGCATTATCACCTAGAGGAGGGTGAATGGGTGATTATAAACAATTAAAGCTGAATTTAAAACAATCAAGTTCAATATCACGAAAGAGCAAAGTCTAATGAAAAACTTGCAGTGATAAGATCTTCTACAATGTTTGATGAAGAACTACGCAATTATCAGACTTTATTGTGTGCAACGAAATGAATAAATGAGATATTAAAGGATAGAGAAAATTGCACACAACAATTATAGTGGTTCAGCTTATGATAAGCCTACATCCGTTCTCTCATGTTGATAGCCTATTGATTGGATTCCCCTAAAAAGAACCAATAAGAGGTTACAAGATCTGAGTAATAATTACTCAAGCTCATGTGAACAACTCCTCACACGCTCTCAACCTCTAAGTGATTATACAATATTACTCATAGAGATGAATATATTTGATCGGAAATACTCTTCAGACTTTTGAATTATAAGATTCAATCCTCTCGTGCTACGATTTAATCATTTCAGCTTCAAGACCTCATCTTATACTTCTCCTAGTTCAAATTGACCGTTGGACATATCTCTCAGAAGAGTACCCAGCCAATCTACCCGTTGGCCTGGATCTTTCTTAGAAGATCTTATCGCTTTAAGGATGCCGAGAGTAAAGCTTCCTACAAATTCTACCGCCCATATAGCAGTTTGGGTTTCCATAAGTCGAGTATTTTAACTTGGAAAGAATGTTTCGCCTCAAATCTAACGTTCCAAGAAAGTAAGACCTCTAAGAGATATTTTTGAAAACTTTCCTTTAGAGCTCCTTATATATAAGGCAGGAAATCCAACCAATCTTCATTAACCGTTGCACGAGGATATTATCTCCTTCCTAGCCATTTGACATAACACATAAGGAAAGAAATAATTAAATCACCACTCTGCTTCTAATTGATATTGTTTAATCATATCCAATCAGACTTTCCACTTGAAAAATACTTATCATCATAATCAAAGTCTTTACTTTGAATAGGTTTTGTCAATCTTTAAAATCAATTTGGGAAATTTCCTCAACATCGCCGTCCCATTCATTATTGTCCTTCATTAAGCACATGCGGAAGCATGCAATCTCCAATCATCCAATCAATCAATAACAAACAATGGATGGTTAGAGAGAAACACATTCACAAACTTACTACATAACTTTCCATTTTATTTATCTACGCGGAACGATTACATGATTATATGCCCAACCTTAGGGCCGTTCGAAAACCCGTCATCCCCTCTCTACGAAAGGTATTAAGGGGGGGGTTAGTCCTAATTCCTTCTACCAAGGAAGCTACCAAAAATAGTTCCCATCTTTCGCTTGTATCCTCATGGCAATGGCTCGGGCTCTAGGTTCTAATCAAGTCAAACTCGGGGTCGTCCATAGGTGCCATCAGGAGAGGGTAGCACTGACTTGTCAGCGTCCCCGGGTGGGCCATCAAACCCACGTAGATAACCATAGAAGTCCTGATCAACTCAGGTGAACCAGGCCATGAACAGATGGGGGACCGGATACCCTACACCCTCGTCCACCCATACCGTAGTGGTGTGGCACTAGAAGAGGATGTTGATGGTAGTATCCTCAATGTCTGGCACCATCACCTCCATGTGCATAGGAAGTCCAAAACGGGAGGGTGGTAGACTCATACCCCAGGTCTTGAAAAGGTTAAATAACAACAGTGAGTTGAAAACTCAATAAGTAAAGATCCTAAACTCGTATAGGTGGATACTTCATATCGAAGCCTTACGATTCCTTGACCATAACATGTCGATGGCAGATCAATAGCTAAGCCAAAGCTTTACCTTAACTATAAATAGGAAAGGATCTAATCTCAACCTAAATCTCTCGAGTCCTAATCAAAGGCATACGAACCCACATGAGTCACAATTAGTGCAAATAATGGCCAGAATATTCACATGTGACGGATATGAGCATCGACAACATTATCAACGCCTTTCAAACTCAAACATCGACCTGCATGACATCCTCATGCCTCTCAACTCATAAACAAGGTCGATCATAACATGCACATGTCTTCTAAGTCACTAAAATAACATTAAAATCTTGCATGTGTCTCATGCACCTCATATAAGACCATGCCATACATGTGCAAGCCATAACATCACTTTTAAAGTATGTGGATAGCACTCAAACACTTTGCGCACGTTTAGCTTCTTAAGAATCATATGGCATCCCATACTACCATGCTCTCTTGAGTCCAGTTGTTAATCACACATAGTCAAAACCCTACGGTTCTTCCGAAAACCTCCGAGACATTGTCTCACTCCCTTGAGCATAGCTTTCGAAATCCATCGGGCATCGTTCCGATATATAACACATGCCGCGAATGGCATCTTGTCGACGTGGGGGCATCTCATCGACATGGGAGCATCATATCCTTCTCACTAACGAGGCATCCTATTGACTTGAGGGCATTGTCCCGAAATTTATAAGTGACGGCATTCCTCATATGACTACACGAATCAAGCATTCAAATAATCGGTTTTATCTTTCTCATTAGTCCAAGTATGAATGCTCCAAAGGCGTGCTAAGCGATATGTAACTCATGATTGATTGTGTATGCAACAATAAGGTATGTTAAACACGAAAATAGAATCATGGCTTGACCTATGACACTCGAGTACCAGCCTAGGTCAAATCTGGATTGAATAATATGCCTTAATATCGTCGAACCAAGAGAATCACCCGACCCAACACACTTCCATGCACGTCGAAGAACTAACACCGTTCTAGATTCAGTGGCTCGATGTGAACTCAAGGTTCGACCATGACCTATGAAAATCTATATGCAAATATAACATCACATAACACTCATGCGATCATCCATGGCATTCAAATAAGGAAATCAAGCATAAGTAGCAATAGCAAACAATCCATCACAACAATCATGGCAATTCTAGCCTAAATTAATCATTTCCATATCATACGCCAAACCCGAGCAACGTCAACCTTCATATACTTGTTCCTCGATCAATCCTAAACCATATAACTCAAGCATATCATGAGCACACCATACAAAATTAAGCACATGATGTTCCTCAACCTAGGATAGTTCTCTGGCACTAAGGGCGGTCATAAATTTGAGTCGTGTAACGCAACGTCCTAGCCAACGTTTAAGAAATCTACTTACAACCAGGACGAGAGGTGTTCGAGTGAGGCTCAAGGGTAGTGAGCAAGCAACAACAGTCTGCAGCGATGGACGGCCAATGACAGTAAGGACGGCGGACGGCGGATGGTGCGGCATGGGTAGCAAGTAGCAGCGGCGTGCAATGATGGCAGCATCCAGCGGGCAAGCCACTAGGGTGAACAGCAAAGGGCGCAGGTGTGAGGGAAAAGAGAGAAGAGAGAGAGGGGGGTGATGGTGTCTCGGTGGAAGATGAGGGGAAGGGGAGGGAGAGAAGAAGAAGCTTGAAGGAGAAGTTGTCTTTCACCATTAATGCCACACGCATTATTGTCCTTCCTTCATCATTGCCCCCAAACTTGGAGTTCAAGAACAAATCTTGGCCCTTCATTAGGCCATGTGTCTTAAAGATCAAGGGCTTGGATTGCTTCTTGCAATCTCAATTATTGGCTAGACTTAAGGGCAACTTGGTTCATTCCTCTCACTCATGCCAAAAGTGGTGCCCAACCTAGTGTCCATGGCCTAACAAAGTTTGTCTCACCTTAATTTAAATCTTAATAGGCTAAATTGGCTTCACCTCTAGGTCCATTAAAGTCTATATCATCAAATTAGCGCATTTTCCTTAATTAATGCACTAACGGGCTCACTAAAAATATTTCAACTGGAAATGAATGCCTTGGTAACATCTACAGTCAATACCAACAATTGGACTGTGGCTTGAGGCTAAGTTTTGATCGGAGACAACTTTAACGTGACTTTTGCAAATTTAGGTGGCATTAGCAGAATTCACACAACTAGACTTGAACTAAATTTGATGCCTGTCTAGGGTTTTATGCACGACTTTCAATTGAGTTTGGTTGATCCATGAATGACCTTCAGTTATTATGTAATCGAGTAGGATTGATCAACCTACTTTGACTCACAGTCGTTCAGGATCGAATTAGGGTCATTCACGTACAATACATTAACGTGCGGCGTCATCCGCGATCGATATATACTTGAGCTAAATCGAACTATACTCATCCATTGACTGACTCATGACAACATGTGGTCGTCTATAGCGATACTTATGGTCAAATGGTCCTTTCATGATCAATTGCTCTAGTCTATCACAACCCTGGTTCTAAATTGCCTAGCCTTTAATTAGCTAGTCTGCTTGTGCACAATCCCTAGGATTGAATTACAGCCTATTTTCGTTATTGACGTTCCGATCCTTAGTCCATCCCTTGCTGTCTGAATAGGGATTCGAATTAAGGATGTCACACAACTCCTTTCTTTTGCTGAAAACCTTCTACTACTAACCTTATTTTGTGTCTTTTGTTGCTATCGGGTTCTCCTTTGACCCAATATACCCTTGGTACTGCAATGCCTTCTTCCTATCTAGTAACTGCGTTAAAACCCAAGTTCTATTCTTCTAGAGTGAATCCAACTAATCCTGTATTACTAACTCATACTTAACATAATCTTTAGAATCTTTAATATATACTACTTTTGATTTTTTTTTTTTTTTTTTTTTTGCCAGCTGTCGCGACCAGATTTTCGGGTGCACCACTTAACATTAGATTAATGGATTGCTAAGCCTAAACTTAGCTCGGGCTCTCCCAAGCCATACCAACTCGCGATTTAGGATCAAATATCTAGCATGCAAAATGAAGTCTCCACTAATCATTTTACGGTAGGTCGATTAGACACCTAAGTAAAATAACAGGAAAATCATTTTACTTCTACGAACCAGAAATTTTGGATACGGGGACTTGATTACGTTAGATTTCTCTAACGCCATTTCGGTACATTTCTTTTTTGTTTTTGAAAAATGTTTGACAAGCAGCTTGAATTGATTTCAATTTATTTTCCTAACATGTGAGGTGTTCATGCGGGTGCGCAAACCATCAATTTAACACCCAAGGAAAGCAATAAATTGCAAAACTTACCTTAAAGCAACGAAAGCATCTGCAATGTTAAATCATAATTCACATCAATAATCCTATATATGATTTCTAACTAACAAGCAATCACTCAATTTTTGCTTTCACTTTTTAATGAGAATATAGTCCATATGCACTGCGATGCTTCTAATATAAAATGAAATAATATGGCATGACAAAATGTGATTTCTTAATGAACATGCAATAATTAAATATGCAATCTAAATTAACCAAAATGACCTAATTCTAATGACAGGCAATTTCTAATTAAATGACTCTAGCAATAACCCCTAAATGACATGCATTTCATGAACCTAATTCTACATGACGTGCACATGATGATTTTTTATTTTTTATTTAAATGAAAATTCATAATTAAAATCACTAAAAAAAAAATAAAAGTCTAGCTAAAGTGAAAACTAAAGTAAAATGCTATCTATTCTAAATGCCTTCCAAACATGCATTTAAAAAAAAAAAACTAACCTATCATGCAATTCATCTAAATATCTATCTAGGCCTAAAATTAAACATGCAATTTTATCTAATATGCAATGATGTGCAAAGAATGCCATAATTTTGATTTTTTTATATGAAATTCGAAATTAAAATTAAACATGCAATTCATATAATAATAGAATAAAAAAAAACTAACATCCTAAATGAATGCACTTTTTTTCTTTTCTTTTTCATGACTCAAAATAAAATCCCTATTTTAAACATGCAAGATAAATAAAAAACAAACCTAATCCTAATTCAAACTTTTTTGAATTTTTTTTCCTTTTATGAAAAAAATAAACGCGACACCACGACATCAAATCAAACAAGATAAAATTGATATCCAGAAAATTGGCGAATCATATCTCGCGCATAAGATTGGGTTGTCAATTTTAAAATTAAATCGCAAATCAAATCTCGAGCATGATATCGGATTGTTGATTTTTGCAAGGGATTGCGAGTCGGATTTCGGGCGCGAAAATCGGACTGTCAATCCCTAATCTGAGGGGCACTTTCATGTTTGAAATCTCAATAATGTATCAATGAATAATCACACTAAAAAAACTATAAAGAAAACAAACTATAAACTACATAAAAATAACAAAGATAAAATAATAGAAAACTACCTAATCTGATTTTTTTTTTTTTTGTTTTCTTTTCCTTTTTTCTTCTAGGTCACGTGCTGTGCGGCTGGTCTCCAAGTAGCAGCCAGTTGATCGGTCCGGCAAGGGGAAATTCCAGTGAGGGCGGACCGGCAGGAATAGGGTGGCACCTGGGTAGCAGGGACGACCGGCAGAACAGGGGCGGACCAGCGGCGTTATGGGCAAAGCAGTCGGTGTTCAGATCTGGCTTCAGTAGGCGTTGAGGTGCTGTGGCGTCAGGGGGACGGTCAGCGAGCGGAGCTGGACTCGGGCACTGCAGGCATTCGGACTCGCGGGTCACTGGCGGAGACACGACAGATGCACAGCGGCGGCTTCGTCGGGGTGGTGGAGCGGATCGGCAATAGGGGAAACGATCGAGCTTTGGATCTGGTGGCAGGGCAGTGGCAGAGGGCGGAGCGGCTCGACTCGGGATCGGGTTGCTGGTGGAGTGACTCAGGATCTACTACAGAAACAGATAGCAGCAGCGGCGAGGGGTGAATCGAGGGCCGGTGCTCGGGCGGAGGCGCGGCGCAAGGCGTCCGGTGGAGCGAGGCAAACGGCGGGCGCAGCTAAGTCGCGGTGAGGCGTAGCTTCGTTGCTAGGGTCGAACGGCGAGGTGAGAGCAGCACGTTTGAAGAAGAACCGGCCGGTTTGTTGCAGAGGTAAAGCAGCAAAAATTTGGGGAAGATGATGAATAGTAAGGGTCAAATCACCCTCCTCCTCTGCCTTTTTTCCGCCAATACGAGACTCTTTCTTTCCTCTCTCTTTTCACCTTTTTGCTTTTTCACTTTTGTGTTCTTTTTTACCCAAAAAAGAAAAAGCCAAGCAACCCTAAAAAAACCAAGAACCCCCTAAATCTCTCGCACGCACGGCCTTTTATAGGGAAAATTTAGGATTTCAATTTTTTTTTTCGAAATCAACATCCGCGATATCTTTTCACAAATTTTTCACCCATTGATAATGATTCAAGATTTCGATAAGATTATTCTTTAATTTCAAATCCCGAAAAGCCAAATCGCAATATTTCATCATATCTACCCAAAATTCATTATATCTCGGAAAAATTTCGAATTTCTAATTTATGATCATTTAAAAATAGGCTTAGCCAACTAATTTGAATTCATCCGCCATTGATTCAATAAAAAGCAAAAAATGCAAATAAAAAATAAATGCAACCTAAATCTATACGCTATGCAATTAATAAAATTAACCCCCTAATTTTCTATGCAATAAATAAATAAACTAAATTGCCAAAATTTAGGTGTCAACACCAGCATCAGTCAAAAGCAAATAATGGTGATGATGAAGAATATTTCTATACAAGTTTAGGTGTTCTATTAGATCTTCTAAAAGTGGGTTCGAGGTGTTTGTGATTTTTGTTATGATTTTTTATTAGAGTTGTAGCAACAATTTCAGGAATTCTAACCACAATGCTCTTAGAAACCTTTTCCAAATCAATCTTTGTATTCTCCCCTATTTATTTCTTTACACTAGATTCCACCATAAATTTGTCCATATATAATATGTTTTCATTAAATTTAACATTAGTAGCTCTTATTATTCTATTTTGTTCATTCCAAAACGATAGCCAAAATAATTGGAACCATATTCAATGAAAAAATATTTTTTTAGCTTTTGCATCAAGCCTATCTGTATTTTTAGAATCTACATGGACATATGAAATACAACCAAAAACTTTAAAATGCGAGAAATTTACCTTCTTTCCACTCCATTCTTCTTCTTGTAGCTTAAAATGAAGTGGAATTGAAGAGTCCTTTGTGAATAAAAAATGCTGCAGTGTTAATTGCATCTACCCAAAACGTCTTAGGTAATCTTGCATGCATCTTGATACTTCTGATACACTTATTTAGAGTTTTGTTCATCCTCTCAGCAACTCCATTTTGCTGTGGTCTATTGGGAGTAGTTCTTGTCATTCGGATTCCATTCTCTACACAAATTGCTTGAACTCTTTACTATCATACTCACCAGCATTATCGAACCTTAGACATTTGATTATAAAGCCAGTCACATTCTCCACTTTAGCTTTTCATCTCTTAGAAGTAGCAAACACGTCAAAATAAACCCATAGCTTTCTGGTGGAGTCATCAATAAACGTGACATAATAGTGCAAGCCTCCAAAAGAATGGATAAGAACTGGTCCCTACATATCTGTATGCACCAACTCTAATTTTCCTTTCTTTGGTTGTCTCTCAATCTTCGAAAAACTAACACGTTTCTGCTTGCCTAGAACATAATCTTCACATAGACCAATATCTATGGACTTTAGATCAAACAATTTTCCCTTAGATACTAACAATTTCATCCCCTTTTTGCTCATGTGTCCAAGCCTATGGTTTCCAACTAAGCAACTGTGGCAATTTCTCGACTGCTTTCAGTCATGTACAATGTTCCTAACTTTGTTCGCCGTGTTACAACCAAAGCACCTTTCATTATTTACCAAGAGTTATCCCCAGAAATAGTTTTGTATCTTGTGCTGTCTAATTAACTTATAAAGGTAAGATTTCTCTTAAATCCTAGAATGTATATGGCATAATGCAATTTCTATTGATACTCGTTAGTAGCTTTTATGTAAACATCACCCTTTCCCATAATATTCAAATATTCATCATCAGCAAGGTAAACCTTTCCAAATTTTTGAGCAACAAAATTGTGCATTAATTCTTTGCACTAATTAGAGTAAAACGTTGCACTTGAGTCAAGAATCTAAGACTCAATTGGACTGTTAATACTTAAAATTAAGGCATCGCTATGATCCGTCTCTTCAAGTGTTGCATTCACGGATTTCTCTTCCTCTTGATTATGATCTCGATACATAATTTTCTTCTTTGGGGCTCTACATTTCATTTCAAATTGCCCTTCTTTTTGCAATTCCAACAAATTATTTCACCACATTATCTCGATTTGCTTCTCCCTCTAGACTTCGATCTACCACAATACTACTTTCGTCCCTATTGATTGTTTCTCCCTCTGCTTCAGTATTTAAGGCAGCACCCGAAAATTTTCCCGATTCTCTTTTGTGATTATCTTCGCTAAGAATCAAATATCAAATTGTTTGAAGTTTTAACTTTTTCTAGGCAAATTGCTCACTTCAGTCATAGTTGCAGTCCAATTTCAAGTAAAGAAGATAATAAAATTAAAGGTTTAATCTCGTCATCCAATTTGATATCCATCGCACTCAACTAAGTTGTGATTACCTTGAATTTGGTATTGTGATATGTCATAGAATCACCTTCATCCATCTTCATATTGAAAAGACGACACATCTAATATACCTTTTTTGATGTAGAAGGCTTCTCGTCCATGTCGAATAAAGCTGCCATCAAATCCATTGGTGTAGTCTCATTGGCAATATTGAAAGCAATGTTCCACGCCAATGTGAGACAAATCAAACCTAGAGCTTGTTGATCTAACAAATCACACTCTCCTTGCTTCATAGAATCTCACTTCTGACAAAGGCTGATGCAAGTTCTTCTAATACATCATATCATTGATTAGCATTTTCCAGAAAACAAAGTCCTTGCCATCAAGCCAATCGATCTTCACCTTTCCTTCATCCATATTCGCTCCCACTATTTTACCAAAACTAGGCTTTGATACCAATTGTTAGGAATGCGAATATATGAAGAAAAAAAAATAGAGAAGAAAAACAAGCGAGAATTTTTACGTGAAAAACCATTTCCAAAATCAAAAAGGAAAAAATCACGGTGCTACACTAGGCAATATTTCCACTATTAGTATCAGTATCAGCGTTACAAGCTCTAGAGTCACAAGTTTCAATGTTATAACTATAAAAGATAGTACCCCAATATACATCAGGAGTCTAGGACATACATAATTAAGATGAAAATTGCATGTATACCATTAGTAGTAATAAAAGCTCTATTATCTGCTTTAACATAGTAGAATGAGTGACTTATTGGGAAGTGCATACCCATAACAAATTGTTTTTATGCTTGAATATAATTATTTTTTTTATCAAACTCCATAACTCCATCAAATTTTACCTACAGAGGGAGGGAAATCAAAAGGGAGAAAAATAAAAAGAAACAAAAAACAACACGAGTAGACATATGATGCGTTTGGTAACGTTTCTGTTTTGGAGAACAATTTTTGAACAGAAATAGTTTTTTTTTGTTCCCATGAACAATTTTTGAGTATAAGAATGCGTTTGGTAGCTGCAAAAAATTTATATTCTAGGAATAGACATGCATGACCGGCTGGGCGAGGTCTGGTGAGCTTGTTGGAGCTTCGCCAAACCACTGCGATAGTTGACGAGCCAGCCACTAGCGAGGCTCGGCCTTGCTGGGCCACCACTGGGCGACACCGACTTGGCGGTGGCCTGCCGAGGTCGACTATGGCCGAGGCAAGCGACTGGCCAAAAGGAAGAAGAAGGAAAGAAAAGAGGAGAAGAAAAAGAGGAAAAAAAAAAAAAAGAAGAGAGAAAAATTGTTTCTTGGAATTATTCCCATGAACAAGAAATAATTTTTGTACTTCTTGTTTCTATTCAGAATCTGTTTGCGGGAACAAAAAATAGATTTTTATTCCCAGGGAACAAAAATTTTACCAAAACACGTTTTTTGTTCCTTTTTGTTCTCGGGAACAAAAGAACAGAAATTTTTGTTCGAAGAACAAAAACACTTTTTAACAAACAGGCCCCTAATGGCTAGCCGATATAACAGATGCCTCCACGAGCTCTTGCCTCACTCCCTAAACTCATCCTCTTCCTCCTCCTCCTTGCCTCACTCCCGCTCGTCAAGGTCATCCCACTATAGCACCCGACTACATTGCCGTCATCGTTTGGCTGCCACTCCCAATATGTTCAATCGATGATGGTTATACCAACAATAGTTGAAAGGGTCTAATTAAAAATTTCGCAATGGGGACTCTGAATAACTCTATCCTTTTTTCTTGTGCGTATGATAAGGCTCACCGATTAACTTATACAAGGCCAATAGCCTGCACAATGAACCATATTATCGAGAATCATTTCAGCAATGATACTTCTTAAAGCTTTGAAGTTTTAATGACTACTTCTAAACACTATTGATTGTTCTAGGGAAGACATTAGGCTAATTTGTACATGCCAAATATTTTGTGCATATACGAAGAACCAAACTGGACAAGCCTACCTCAGTGTTAACTTATCACAATCATTTAGGGTTAGCTCATCTCTCTTTTCTTCCTCCAAGTATCTGTGTGTTAACACCTAAATTTTGACAGCCCATTTAGGCTTTTATTGTATACAAAAAATATGGATCGATTACCACTTGCTTGGGTGGCGCTGCTGGCGGCGAGCTTCTCCCCCTAACGCAAGGGGAGGAGTTTGATTCCTAGGCGTTGCATTTCTGGGTGACTTACCTGGGGCACGTGGTGTGGTGGCTAGCCACGTGCCTTCCCAGGGTTTACTCCACCACGCTGCCGGCGTACGAGGGTTCCCTAGGTAACCAAAAAATAAATAAATTATGGATCGACCCCAACTCCTATTTGCATTAGGTCCATATGATCGCATTAGAGCAAGGTGGACTGGTATAGGGAGATTCTGAGTTTAATTGAATTAATTTAAATGAGTCCATAAATTGCACATATGGCCAAGTATTTTTCTATTTTTGTTTAGTTGCCAAAATTGGTAATTTAGTTATCTCTTTAAATAATGTGCTTGAATAACCACTAAGATTTGCCTCAGTGGCCACCCTTTCCACTTAGGAAGGGGATAAAGGGTTCGAATCCCCACCTTATCAAGGGCTTGGGCGTTGGGCAACTTAGCTTCATGTATGGATTTCGAGTCTCACATCCTACAAGGAAACATGGCAAAAGTCTGAGAGTGAGAATTAGAGTAGAAGTATGGTAGGATTGACTAAAATAAAAAAATAAAATAAAAAATTAAAAAAGGAACTTTTAACAAACATATCTCTTCACATTAAATGTAAGTTAGATTATATTTACTTTTTAAAACAATAAGTTTGTTATTCTATTCTTAAATTTCTTATTCCCTTAGTCTAAGACATATAGCTCCGACAAGTAGGGTATTATCTACTTTCATATTGCTTTAAAAAGAAATTTAAAATTGTTTGGATGGTGTGTAGTTGAAACAACATGTACATAATATTTGCACGAGTAGACAACTCTTTGCCAAGAACACATTTCCATAGACACAACTCTTCACATGTCTAGAAATAGTTAAGACATTTATTTTTTTAAATAAGATAAATACAAACATATTTTCTCGAAACAAATGGTTTGAATAGACAGCTTTCTTTATATTTTCAATGGTAATTTAGATTTTTTTTATTCAGATAATTTGCTTATTACGTGATTTGTATTCCCACTTCTTTCTAAAATTAAATACATTGTGTCACGCTCCGGACCTTACCCTCATCATGAGTGTTGGAGAAAACTCCTTTATTGTATTGAAGCTGACAAGACGTTTCCAAAAGTACAGTCTGAAGAATTCTAGACTCTATTGTCAAAATTTGAAGACCGCCGGACTTAAGTTTCAGAGTCTGCCTTCACTGACGGTTTCTAGACCGAAGAATGAAGACTTATCCAAATGACGGATTATCTTCATAGTTCCTTGCTCTTTGAAGACCGTTCGAGGTAGTTTGTGAAAGAAGAATTTTAAAGTCTGAATCTCCATAGTTCCTTGCTCTTTCATTCATCAAGCTCAAAAGTTGTATACAAAACAGAGAAATACATAGTGAGACTTTGTGAGAGACCAGTAGAGACTCTTCACTGAGAAAGTCGAAGATCACAAGTTGTAAAATCTCTTTTGATCCATAGTGGAATCTAGCTAGTGGGCTGTCAGCATGGGAGAGTGGACGTAGGCTTGATCTAAACCAAACCACTATAAATCTTGTGTTCCAATTCCTTTTCCCTAACTCCTTACCTTTATTTATTGCTTTATATAATCGTTTAAAGCTGTTTACGTTCTTAGTCATTTATCTTCAAAGGCAATTTACTACTATTAAGTCTTGCGAGAAAATTTTATTTACATCTATTCACCCCCCCTCTAGGTATATGCACTAGCTCTTTCAATTGGTATTAGAGCTCATGTGCTTATTTATTGAAGTATTTTACTTTTAAGCTAAAGATCCTTTATGGCTAGTATATTGGCTCCAAGATTGGTTGAAGGCCAAAGCAACACTAGACCTCCTTACTTTGATGGGAATGAGTACAATGTTTGGAAAAACAAGATGAATGCATTCCTAAGATAAAAAGATCCACTGGAATGGGATGTGGTCGAAAAGGGAATCATTCCCAAAGCTACATTAAAGGAAGTTACAGATGCTGGAGAATTGACACAAGCAGAAATAACCAAGAGATAAGCTCTTGATGCTAAAGATATATATTCTTTATATTGTGCTTTATCTCCTACAGAGTATAACAGAATTTCATTTTATGAAACAACCAAAGAAGTCTGGGACAGGCTACATGTTACTTATGAAGGAACTGATAGAGTTAAAAAAACAAAAATCACTATTCTACTCAGACAGTATGAAGCCTTCAAAATGAAGCCAGGAGAATCCATCATTGACATGTTCAGTCGTTTCACAGAGATTGTAAATGGTCTAGCATATCAAGGACATCTAATCTCAAGACCAATGAAGGCTAACAAATTGTTGCGTGGACTCTCCAAAGATTGGAATCACGTGAAGACTTCTATAAGAAAAACCTAGAGGATCATGCCTCTTTCAATAGATGAATTAGTTGACACACTTCAATCATATGAAGTGGAGCAAATCAATAAGGATGAAGATCCCAAATGTAAGAAGTCAATTGCCTTGAAATCTAACGTAGATCTTGATGATACAGATTCTAAAGAAGATATGAACGACGAAGAGCTAGCACTCATGATAAGGAAGTTCAGAAGGTTGAATAGGAAAGGAAAAATGGTTAACTGGAAGAAATAGGGTACTCAAAGATTTTAGAAGAAATCAACTAAGGATAACGAAGCCAATAGAGAAGTAATTTATTTTGAATGCAAGAAAAATGGGCACATCAGACCCAATTGCCCCCTGCTGAAGAAAAAGAAGGACAAAACAGAGAAATTCAAAAAGGCTCTCAAAGCAGCAACGTGGAGTAATACAGATTGCGAGGAAAGTGATGAAGAATATGCTAATATCTGTCTAATGGCAAATTCTGAATCAGACTCAGATTTAGACTCAGACTCAGACTCAGATTCAGATAAGGAAATCGAGGTAAGTAATTTGAAAATTCCTATTAAAGTCTCAAGGTATATTAATGAACTCTGTTTTAGTCTCAAAGTCTCTCTTAAGAAAATTTCTGAACTAAAAAGGGAAAATTCCAAACTCAAGCAATAGGAAGCCCTTTGGAAAGAAAAATTTGAAAATTTAGACAAAATTTTTGTTGATTTGAAAATAAAATTCTGACTCCCTTACAAAGGAAAACGCTCTTTTAAAAGAGGACATTCCAAACATTACAAAAAGATTTTCAATAAGATCCGAGAATTTGGAGAAAATTCTTTTTGTACAAAGACGTTACTTTAACAAGTCTGGTCTGGGAATGACTTTAGAAACCATTCATTTAATTGATTTTCCCAAAGTCAAAGAAAAAATCAAACAAAGACCTATTAAGGCATTTTATAAAAATCACTTTCAAAAGGTTTTTGTAAAACATGTTAGCCGGAGTGCTTTCAAATGTTCAAAGTGTAACAACTCAGAACATTTCGAGAATGAATGCCCCAAGGTTTGGAGACCTGTTAAGAGGGATTGGGCAAAGATAGTATTTAAAACTAACTCATTTGGACCCAAAAAGGTATAGGTACCAAAGAAAGCTTGTGTTCTTTTTATGATTACAGGTCACTATTAAGAAAAATATCAAATGGTATTTGGATAGTGGCTGCTCGAGATATATGACAGGAGATTCAAGTTGTTTTATAAAACTTATGCAAATAAATGGTGGAAAAGTTTCATTTGGAGGAAATAGCAAAGGAAGAATTGTTGGATGCGGAACTGTGAAGATTGGAAGTCTCACAATCAACAATATTTCTTTGGTGGAAGGTTTGAATTACAATCTACTCAGCATTAGTAAACTCTGTGACACTGGATTCAAAATAAAGTTCAAAGAAGGCATTTGTTCGGGAACTAGTAAAGATTTCTCTCAATCTTTCACTAGACGAAGACATGAAAATATTTATCTTCTGGACATAAAACCAGAAAGTTCTCGATGTCTAATATCCATTCAAGATAAAGCAAACCTTTGGCATCGAAAGCTTGGTCATGTTAATATAAAGCAGATTGCCAATATTTCATCCAAGAAGCTTGTTCATGGACTACCCAACCTGACCTATCAAAAGTCTGAATTATGCACGCCTTGTGTATTGGGTAAACAGGTTAGAAGTTCTTTTAAACCTATAAATCAAGTTTCTACTAATCGAGTTTTGCAACTTCTACATATGGACCTCTTTAGACCAACCAAAACTCAAAGCATTGACGGAAAGAAATACTGCCTAGTAATCGTAGATGATTACTCTCGCTTTACTTGGGTATACTTCTTGGCAAGTAAGTCTGAAACATTCTCCTACTTTTCATAATTCGCCAAAAAGGTTCAGAATGAAAAATGATATACTATTTCAAGCATACGCACATACCATGGAGGTGAGTTTGAAAATCAAGACTTTGCAAAATTTTGTGATGAATCTGATTTTCAGCATGTTTTTTCTTCTCCATACACTCCAGAGCAAAATGGGGTTGTGGAAAGAAAGAATAACTCTTTGCAGGAGATGGCAAGAAGACTCTTAATTGAGAGTAATATTCCCTCTCAACTTTGGGCTGGAGCAATTTCTACAGCTTGTTATATTATTAACAGAGTATTCTTGAGGCCCATTCTAGAGAAAACTCCTTATGAGGTATTTAAAGGGAAGAAGCCAAATGTTTCTTATTTTCATGTGTTTGGTTGTAAGTGTTTTGTTTTGAAGAATGCAAATGATCGAACTGGTAAGTTTGAAGAAAAATCAGAAGAATGTATTTTTCTCGGTTACTCAACTTCAAGCAAAGCCTACAAAGTTTTCAACAAGAAGATATAATTTGTGGAAGAATCTATGAACGTCAAGTTTCAAGACTCTATGCAGAATCAATTGGATCAAACTCAACTCGAAGAATCTGAACCTGCTATAGATATTACAAAGTCTATTTCCCCGGAAGTGGTTCAGACTTCTGTAGATCAACAACAAGAAGAACCAGTAGATTCAACTGAAGCAGAGGATCAGCAGACTCACAAACCAACCAGTAACTGAAAGAACAAGTCAAGTCATCCCAAGGAAATCATCACTGGCAACATTGATGAAGGAATTCACACCAGATCCAAAAGGCGAGAAGAGTCTAGTGCTTTCGCACTTGTTTCTGAAATTGAACCCAAAAGTATAGAAGAAGCCTTGCCTGATGAAAGCTGGATCGAAACTATGCAAAAAGAGCTCAAACAATTCAACATCAACGATTTTTGGAAATTAATTCCTAAACCTAAAGATAAATCTATTATTGGAACTAAATGGGTTTTCAGGAACAAGATGGACGAGAAAGGAAAAGTAGTCAGGAACAAAGCAAGACTTGTGGCCAAAGGATATACGCATGAAGAATGGATAGACTATGACGAGACCTATGCACCAGTAGCAAGGTTAGAAGCAATTAGATTACTACTTACTTTTGCTTGCTATAAAAATTTCAGATTATTCCAAATGGATGTAAAAAGTGCATTCCTAAATGGAACAACCACCTGGTTTTGAAGATCCAAAAAAGCCAGACTCAGTTTATAGACTGAATAAGGCCCTATATGGATTAAAGCAAGCACCTCAAGCATGGTATGAAAGGTTAAGTAAATTCCTAACTCAAAATGGTTTTGTTAAAGAAAATGTAGATACTACTTTGTTTACTAAAAGAGAAAGTAAAGATTTTCTACTTGTTCAAATTTATGTTGATGATATTATATTTGGATCACTTAATGAAAATCTATGCAAAAAGTTCTCTAGATGCATGCAGGATGAATTCAAGATAAGTATGATGGGTGAGTTAACCTTCTTCCTGGGATTACAAGTTAAACAATCAAAGGAAGGTATCTTCATTCACCAAGAAGAGTATGCAAAGGATCTCATCAAGAAATTTGGATTGGAAAATTGCAAAAAGACAAAGACACCTATGTCAAGTTCTTCAAAGTTGGATTAAGATGAAGGAGGAAAGAGTGTAGACTAGAAGCTCTACATGAGCATTATTGGTTCACTTCTTTACCTTATTGCATCTAGACCTGACATTTTGTTTAGTATTTGTATATGTGCTAGATTCTAATCAAATCCCAAAGAATCTCACTTAATTGCTGCAAAGCGCATCATCGAATACGTTGCAACTACTCTAAAGCTAGGTCTATGGTATCCCAAAGAATGAGACTTTACTCTCCTTGGATATTCAGATGCAGATTTAGCAGGATGCAAAGTTGATAGAAAGAGTATGTCTAGTAGATGTCAACTGCTTGGCAACAAGCTGGTATCCTGGTTTTCAAGAAAATAGAGTACCGTAGCCCTTTCAACAGCTGAAGTAGAATATGTGGCTCTTGGAAGTTGCTGCTCTCAAATTTTGTGGATAAGGCAACAACTAGGAGACTTTGATATTGAAGAATCGTACACCAAGATCAATTGTGACAACACTAGTGCTATCAATCTTATAAAGAATCCAATTCTTCATTCAAGGGCAAAGCATATAGAGATTTGACATCACTTCATTAGAGATCATATTCAAAATGGAGAAGTTATGATTCAGTTTATAAACTCGAAGAATCAGTTGGCAGACATATTTATAAAGCCACTGAAGAAAAGTCCATTTGAATCTATTCGCACCAGACTGAACATCATATCTTCTATCGGGTGAAGTCTGAAGGTGTTTAGACTCTTGGCATCAATTTAATCATTTACAAAAGTTACGACTGTAAGTTAATTCTTTCTAAAATCATATGATTTTATTTAGGATAATTTTTTTGAAAATGTATAATTTTTTTTTTAATTGCTACTTGCCTATTTTATTTTTAGAAATTATCTTTCTCGAGTTTCGAATTAATAACAATTTTTCATTTTTGAAAAATGCAATTTTTATTGTTTCCTTTTGACGGTTCGCATTCCCCATTGCACTTACTTTTTATACCATCGAAACTCCTCTTCTCCGTTTTCACTCACAAACCCTAGAATACAGAAATCCACTTTCTCACACTTTCTCTCTAGTTTAATCCGAAAAGATTTCACCTTTTTCACGAATCGAGTTCGTGAAATCCCCTAAAAGAAAGTGACAATGTCTTCTCAAAGAAAGTCTTCTAGAATCGCGAGCAGGGGACCACAGCATATGCGTGAGGGTCCTACGCACTTTGATCTGACCAAGGAAGACGACTCTCCTCAGTAGCAACAACAAAGTCAACAACAATGTTCTCAACCACGTCATTCTTCTCAACACAGGACACAAGATCCTTCACAACAACAAGCCGAAGAAGAAATTGTGGAAGATGTGGAACCAGTAAGAATGCTGACACCTGAAGTTCTTTTCAAACTTTATTCTAAATTGGAAGAGGGTGGTACTGCAATGACTCTCATTGATGAGTTTTTGAGAGAGAGGGGTTACAAGAACGAAACTTTATTCTTGCAATCCATGTAAAGGATGGGCATTGCGCCTGAAGGATTGGCTGCAAGGACTTTTGTCAACTTTCCAAGTGACCCACGGTTCGGTACCTTTAATCAACCTGAAGGAAAGGACGATGATGAAAGGATGTTCACAAATTTTCAACCTAGGATGGGCGTTGCTGCAAGTATTCGTGGAGATGGAGCGAGTTTATTCCGTTCCAAAGATCACAAGAAGACCTACTCGAAACTATTGAAGTGAGGGGTTATAAACCCTAGAAGTGTAGATTTTGATTTTCATGATTCGTTGGAAGTAAAGCTGAGGGAGAAGTTTGCACTCCTACAATTGGAACGTTTTTGCTCTAAGACGACTGTCGCCTATCCAGAACTCACAGCTTACTTCTATTCAAATCTATCCTTTTTAGATGCGAATAGATTTTCTTTTAAGGTTAGGGACAAAGAATTTGTGGTTGACGTGGATACTTTGGCTGATGTGATTGGTGTGGAAAGAGGGAGTTTTCAACCAATCAGCGTGTCTGTTGCTCACACTACACTCGAACTTATTCGGGACAGATTTGCTGAGGGTAAAATTTCTTATTCAAGAATGAATGCCTCCAATATCTCGCTTCATAAGATTATGATAAATTGCATCAGACCCAAATCAACATCAAAGATTGATGTCTCTCACTCGAAAGCGAAGTTGATGTACGCTATCAACATTGGTTACAAGTTCTCTCTGCCTCACACTATTCTAATGCACATGTATAGAGTAGTGGTGAAGGACAAGGGGTAACTTTCTTACTCTGCTCTTATCACACAACTCTTCAGACACTTCAAAATTTATTTTCCCGCTACTCTGTGTGTTAGAAACATTGCTCCAATGGTGATTGGACTGAAAATGGTCTCAAAGATGTGTCTGAAAGAGCTGAACAAGGCTTTGGAAAGCTTGAAGGAAAAGATCCATGTCAAGGCCAAACAAGACTCTGCAGCAGGGAAAAGAAAATGCAAGGAGCCCATGAAGGAACCTACCAAGAGGAGGAGAGCCCTTATCTTGCAGGACGAAGAAGATGAGGACGATGTCACTCTCTCCGCTTTTGCCTTAAGAAATTTAAGGAGTTTTGTTAGCTTTACAGAGCAAGAGGAAGGAGAGAACAGAGAAAGAGAAGAGACAGAGCAGAGAGATGAAGAAAGAGAACATAGGAGAACAGAGGAAGAGGAAGGAAGGATAGAGGAAGAAGAGAGAGGAAGAGAACAAGAGGAAGAAGAGGGTCAATTTGACTCTTTTGAGCCAACAATTGTTGTATCCTTGTCAGATGACTCGAAGAAGACAAGGAGTGGGACTGCAGGAGAAGGAAGGAGAAAACATCACTCAGGTGCTGAAGAAGAATAAAAAGATGAATTCTTTTCTCCACCTGAAGGTACAGAAACAGGGAGAGCTACTGACAAAAGGTCTTCACTTGTCTTTACTAGTGATGTTAGTAGATCTCCAGCAGATCCAGAAAATGTCTATGCCTCTCACTACCCTAAAGCAGACTTTGAGGCATCCACTTCTAGTCCTAGTGATTGAACTACTGATATTCCCTCACATCTCAAATATCCTGGACCCAGCACTACAACAGTCCAAACAGTAGACTTTCAAAGATTGATGGATGTTCTTCTGGATTTGAAGAAATAACAATATGGTTGGATTTTGAGATGAAGGACCTCAAGAAAGCTTTCCTTTCCACTTCAGTTTCTCTACAAGAACAGCTATAAGCCTTGGAGACTCAAATGCAAAACACTGTCAAGGGAGAAGATTTGGAGCAGCTGAAGGAGACCTTAAGGAAGCTAGAGGAGATTGTCACGTCTATTGGGGATTTCGAAATCATTCGAATTCCCAAATAGCCATGACTTTTACCCAACACTTTTTCTAGTCTTTCTCCACTTTTTGCTGCTGACAAAAATGGGGAGAGATTTTGTAGATTTGACTGATCTATCTTGTTGGTTTATTTTGGTTTGCTTTTGGATTGTATTTTTAAACTTATGACTGTTGTTTAAGACTTTGACGCCTGCAGTAATTAAGTTTGTGATATTGATTATGACTGGTTTGTTGCTTATCCTTTAAGGATTAACATGTTCTCTGTGGTTGCAGAATCGATGCTATCCATGTCCTAATCAACTTATTTCTTTAAGATATCATGTATTGCTTAAGTGTTATTTTGCAGGTCAAAATTTTTTCAAATTTGCAAGAAAGTTTTGTCACCATAAAAAATGGGGAGATTATTAGAGAAAAGTCATTTATTGTTTTGAAGCTGACAAAACGTTTCCAAAAGTATAGTCTAAAGAATTCTAGACTCTACTATCAAAGTTTGAAAACTGCCAGACTTAAGTTTCAAAGTCTGCCTTTACTGACAGTTTCTAGACTGAAGAATGAAGACTTATCCAAATGACGGATTTTCTTCAAGAATTTGATTCGTATGGTTATTGGAAGACCTTATGGCTAAATATAGTGTCTACTTGATTGATTAATCTTATTGGAATTTATTCCGATATGAAGATCTTTGAAAGACGAGTAAACTTGGAAGGTTCTACTTATGGAAACCAAAGATCCTAATTGTATGGGCAAACAGGATTGGCGGGCTTTCATCACCAATCACTCAACGACTCGAGATCACCCTAATTGATTCTGTCCAATGGGTTGATTAGAAAAATTCATTTGGAAAGTGCCAACGGTTGGGAAGGCATGAAGGAATATTTAAGGATGACTCTCTAGTTGGTTGAGGCAGTGCGTGAAAGAAGAATTTTAAAGTCTAAATCTCCATAGTTCCTTGCTCTTTCATTCATCAAGCTCAAAAGTTGTATACAAAAGAGAGAAACACATAATGAGACTTTGTGAGAGACCAGTAGAGACTCTTCACTGAGAAAGTCGAAGATCACAAGTTGTAAAATCTCTTTTGATCCATAGTGGAATCCAGCCAGTGGGCTGTCAACGCGGGAGAATGGACGTAGGCTTGATCTAAGTTGAACCACTATAAACATTGTGTTCCGATTCATTTTCCCTAACTCCTTACCTTTATTCATTGCTTTATATAACCGTTTAAAGTTGTTTACGTTCTTAGTCATTTATCTTCAAAGGCAATTTACTACTATTAAGTCTTGCAAGAAAATTTTATTTACACCTATTCACCTCTCTCTAGATGTATGTGTTAGCCTTTTCAATGAGAACGCGACATCTACCATGTCGAGATTAATTTGAGACATCCCAAGAAGCGTTGTTGTCCCATTAATTTTATCTTTACATTAAGCACATGCAGAAACGTACAATCTTCAACACCCAATCATTGACAACAACAGATAGTACGAAAAAACACACATACACAATACATAGCTTCCATACTTTTTTTTATATACTTAGAACGTTTTCATTTACAAGCCCATCCTTTGGGGCATTCCGACTAATCATCCCGACACAAAAAGATATAAAATGGGGGGTTAGTCCTAGCTCCTTCTACAAGGACGACTACCAAAAATGGTTCCCATTAAAAGCCGGTGTCCTTACGACTATGGCTCAGGCTCTATGTCATAGTCAAGGTCGGACTTAGGGTCATCCAGGGTGCCATCAGGAGGGGGCAACATCGATCTGTCGGTGTCACTGGGTGGACCGTTGAACCTGCATAGAGGACTATAGAAGTTCTCGTTGACTCAGTCAAACCAGGTCACAAAAAGATGGAGAACCAGGTATCCCACGCCCTTATCCACCCCCACTGTCGTGGTGTGGTGCTGGAAGAGAATGTCAATCGTAGCGTCCTTTAAGTCAAGCACCATGACTTCCATATGTACAAGGAGATCAAAATGGAGGGCAGTAGACTCATAACTCAAGTCCTGAAAAAGGTTAAACACCAACAAATGAGTTGAAAACTTAATAAGTAAATAACTTAAATCTCGTATAGGTGAATGCCTTGCATCAAAACTTTATGGTTACCTGATCCAAATATGTTTATGGCAGATCAATAGCAAAGCCTATGCTTTGCTTTAACTATATACATGAGGGAATCTATCCTCTACCTGGACATCCGTCCTATCAAAAACTACAAAGTATCCCTTACTCATAACATTTTCAAACATAACCTCATTCTTATAAGTAAGTCCCTTGAGTCCTAAATAAAGACATATAAATCTACACGTGTCACAAATAGTGGAATTAATAGCCAATAATATTCTCACATGTCACATATTAGTCTCTAAAATAATAACATAGCCTTCGAGAATCAAATAATGGCCTTCAGAACATCCACATGCCTCTCACGTCAGAAATAACAACAATTATAGCATGCACATGCCATCCAAGTCACTAAAAATGACAATTAAATCACGCATGTATCTCACACATCTCATATAAGGCCATATTAAACATGCCCGAGCCATAAAACAACTTCCAAAATATGGACATAACACTCAAATGCTTCACACACTTTTAGCGCCTTGAGAATCACATAATATTCCATATTATTATGCTATCTCAAGTTCAATTATTAATCACACAAAGCCGAAACCCTCCAGCTCTTCCGAAAACCTCCAGGACATCATCTCGCCCCTATCGGGCACATCATTCAAACCCCTCGCATCATTCCAATGTAACACTTTGACACTCTCGCGAATAGCATCCGAAAACCTCTGAGCATCACCCTCCAACGTCTCTCGGCGGTGGCATCGTTCCCTAAAACCTTCGGTGACAGAATTCCTCATGTGACCACACGAAACAAGCATAACCGGTTTTATCTTTCAGATTAGTCCAAAGTATAAATGTCCCAAGGGTGTGCCAAGCAATGTGTTACTCATGACCTATCATAAATGCGTCAATAAAATATATCGAACACAAAACTAGAATCGTGGCTTGACCTGTTATGTTTGAGTATCGGCCTAAGTTAAACCTGTATCGAATGATACGCCTCAATATTACTAAACCAAGAAAGTGACCTAGCCTAGCGTACTTCCAGGCATGTCCAAGAACCAACGCCATTCTAGCTTTGGAGGCCCAATGTGAACTCAAGCATAGAAAATGACTTATGGACTTCTATATGCGAAGACCACATCCATGTTGAAATCATAATCCTTAAAAATCAAATCTAATAGCAACATAGATGGACGATTCAACCACAATAGTCATAACATACAATAAACCACATCAAATAACCTAATACAACCAACCATAGCAATAAAACATGTAGGTTAAGCCTAGGTAACAATCACAAACGGTCCACAAGCAATAATCACAACAATTTTCCTAACCCAAGTGATATTCTAATCCTAAACGAACTATTTCCATAAATCACGTCAACCTGAACAATCTCGACAATCACATACTCACTCCTTGCCCATCCCCAAGCCTTATAGTCCAAGCATATCATGAGCAATTATACAAAATTAATCACATGAGCTCCTCCACCTAAGATAGCTCTGACACTAGAAATGAACCTAAATCCGAGTTATGTAACGCAACAGTCTAGTCGATGTTTAAGAAATCTACTTACAAATAATCAAGACAAGATGAGGGATGGTCGATGGTGGCTCGAGGCTCATGGCATAGCAGCAACAACGGAAGGCGTGAGGATGGCAACACTACAGTGATGTCAGCGTGAGGACAGCAGTAGCATGGTGGATTGATGACAAGCGTGCAGTGGCGAACGAGTGGATGGTGGCGTGCGACCAGGCGACTGACAATGAGCAAATGGGTGAAAGAGAGCAAAAGGGAGAGAAAAAGAGAGAGTGAGAGGCAAGGAGGAGGTTCGGCCGAGTGAACGGAGGGTGGGGGGGAGGAAACTTAAAGAAGAAAGAGAAGCAAGAAGGGATGGGTGTCTTTCATGAATTAAATGCAATCTTGCATTATTGTCCTCTCTTCATGATGGCCCTAAACTTGCTTGGTAAGAAGCAATCCTAACCTTTCATCTTGCCAAATTTGTCATCTAAGAACAATGGCCAAAATTTCTTCTTCAATTCTTAATTATTGGCTAGATTCAGGAAGGCTGAAATGGTCCATTCCCCCCTTGTCTTCACAAAGTGGCGCCTACATCTTTTGAATGGCCTCCCAAAATATTGTCTTATCTTAATTAAATCTTAAAAGCTAAATTGGTCTCACATCTAAGTCCACTAAAGTCTATGTCCATAAATTAGCACACTGCTCTAACTAATGCACTAACAGGCTCGCTAAAACCAATTCAATTGGATAGGAATCTCTTGATAACATCTATAATCGATACTCGTAATTGGACCGGAGCTTGTGGCTAAGTTTCAATTGGAAACGGCTTTAACATGACCTACGCAAACATGGGTGGCAATGGCGGAAAACTCAAACTAAGTTCAGCTGTTCAAGGTTTTATGCATGACTTTTATTCGAGCTTGATCGATCCATGAATGACCTTCAGTTGTTATGTAACGAGTAGGATCGATCAGCTTGTCCTGATTCAAGGTCGTTTGAGATCAGATTAAGGTTGTTCACGAATAGTGCATTGACTGTGTGGCTTCACCTGCGACCAGTATATACTCGAGCTGAATCGATCTATACCTAACCATTGACTGACTCGTGACGGCACGTGATTATCCACAGCAATCCTTATGGTCGAATGGTCATTTCATGGTCGAACGCTCCGATCTATCGCAACCCTGATCCTAAGTCACCTCCCCTAATTAGCTAGTTAGCTCGTGAACAATCCCCAGGATTGAGTCACGGCCTCGTTACTGACGTACTAATCCTTAGTCCATTCCTCGCAGTTTAAATAGGGGTTTGAATCGAGGATGCCACACATTGCACAATCGCATTAAATTATACTATACTCCACTTCATCTATACGATCATACACAAAAGTTCATTTTCTTACTAAAAACGAAGCTTACAGCTCAAACCTTTAAACTCAGGACATTTTTCATTTCAACTATTTTTTTCACTATTTCAATGTTGAATGAGCATATGCCTAATTCATTAAGGATTATTATTATCTCCAATACCAACGTAATTTTGTTTTACACATTTACCATTGAATATTTGACATGAGTGCTTCGAGATAGTTATGTAACATGTTGGGATATAATACACGGAATTACCAGGATCTTGCAATTTATGTCAATGCGAAATCACCGGAGAAAATAAACGAGAAAAATAAGGACACCAGAAATTTACGTGGTTCGGTCTGAGTATCAGTGCCTACGTCGACGGAGAGAGCCAGCAGCAAATAATCCACTAAAATCGGAGAATCAGAGTTTACAATCGCTCAAACGCTCAAGTGTTTTCCACACCTAGATTTAACCCAAAACCCTAAGTGTTTATAAATAAACAACTCACTTGGGTATAAACTCACGGCGCAAAATAACTGCGCGTTCAAGCTCGGAAACAAAACAAAACACTCTAGTATTTCTTCAAGCTTCGCGCGGCTTGTGGCTCTCTTGGATCCTTCGGCGGCGGCTTCTCTTCAGAAGAAAAGAAAAGCAAAACTTGCAGCGAAAACTCTGTTTCCTTTATACGTGTGTGTGTGCCCAGGTCAAACTTTGACCTGGGCCCACCACGTTTTGTCTTCTTACACATGCAGAGGCTTCTTCAAATTCGGATGTGTATGTGTGTGCCCACTTTGGGCCCACCTCCTTTTAATTCTTCACGTGCAGAGCGAATCCGTGTGAGGGCTTCTTTCTTCGATGGGCATATGATGTTGCAGAAAGTAAATAAAAGAAAAAAAATTTCATTTTTCTTTTATTTCCCATTTAGTAATTCTTCGCGAGTCCGAATTTCGAAACTCGAGTCATAATTTAACAATTCTCCACCTTGGCTCGATGTTTGAAACCAAGTTATAGTCTTCATCATCCACGCCGCTTCTCCCAACGCCTCGATGGGCGCTTACTCCACAGACGCCAATAGAGCTCAAGCAGAGCTTGAGCTTCGCCAAAGGAACAAACTTAGTCATCATGTCTGCCGGGTTATCTGCTGTAGCAATCTTTTTGACAATAACAATACCCTTAGCTAAGACATCTCGGATGAAGTGGTACCTGATGTTGATATGCTTTGTTCGCTCGTGATAAACTGGATTATACGCCAAATATATCGCACCTTGGTTATCACTGTGTATATCCACACTTTTCTGTTCTAACCCAAAGTCCGAGAGCAAACTTTGTAACCATATTGTCTCTTTCGCTACAAAGGTTAGTGCCATGTACTCTGCCTCAGTCGAAGACAAGGCAATGTGATCCTGTAAGGACGCTTTCCAACTAACTGCACCACCCGCTAGTGTAAACACGTACCCTGCTAAAGACCTGCAATCATCCAAGTCACTGGCGTGATCCGAGTCCACAAAACCAGTGGTCTCACTGCCATTGCTGTCCCTCCAGTATACTATACCCACGTCTGTTGTTCCCTTCAAATATCTGAGAATCCACTTCACAACTTCCCAATGAGCTTTACCAGGACGCTTCATATAGTGACTAACCACACTCACAGCTTGTGAAACATCAGGCCTAGTGCACACCATAGCATACATAATACTACCCACGGCATTAGAATAAGGAACACGGGACATATGCTCCTCCTCCTCCTCGCCCCGCGGTGATAATTTATCCGAAAGTTTAAAGTGCTTTGCTAAAGGTGTACTTACAGATTTTGCTGACTGCATATTAAACCGTGCTACGATCTTCTCAATATATTTCTTTTGAGATAGACGAAAAACTCTTGCAGCCCTGTCACGCAAAATCTCCATACCCAAAATTTTCTTTGCAGCACCTAAATCTTTCATCTCAAATTCAGCATTTAACCGCCTCTTCAGCACATCAATATCAGACATATTCTTAGCTGCTATCAGCATATCATCAACATATAAGAGTAGATAAATCAAAGAACCATTCTCGAATCTCCTATAATAAACATAGCTATCCATTTGACTTTTTGAATAGTCTTGACTAGCCATGAAAGTATCAAAACGTTTATACCACTGCCTAGGAGATTGTTTCAGCACATACAAAGATTTCTTCAAAAAGCAAACATGATTTTCCTTACCCGAAATAGCAAATCCCTCTGGTTGCCTCATGTAAATCTGCTCCTCTAACTCACCATGAAGAAACGCAGTTTTTACATGTAGCTGCTCTAACTCAAGATCCTGCGAAGCAACTAAGGCAAGTAAAACACGAATAGAAGTATGTCTTACCACAGGAGAGAACACCTCATTGTAGTCAATGCCCTCACGCTGTGTATACCCCTTCGCCATAAGTCTCGCCTTATACCTTGCTGCCTCGACACCGGGAATGCCCTCTTTCCGTTTGAAAACCCATTTACTTCCGACAATCTTTTGGCTCTTGGGTACTTTGACCAGCTCTCATGTCTGATTTTGATGGGGAGATTCCATCTCTTCACTCATAGCCCCTAGCCACTGCGATGACTCCGAACTAGCCATCGCCTCAGAGTAAGATGAAGGCTCATCTGTCTCCACCTCATCACTTGAAGTGACTTCCTAAAGGACTACTTATGGGCTTTGCATTCTGAACTCCGAATCTATCCATCACATTTTCAATATACTTTTCTTGAGATAGCTTTAGAATTCCTTTGGATCTATCCCAAGTGATCATCATCCCAAGAATTTGATTTGCTATGCCCAAGTCCTTCATCTCAAACTCTTTTGATAATTGCTGCTTTAGTATGTTGATCTCACTCATGCTAGATCCTACAATGAATTTATCATCTATGTACAATAGCAAAATAATATAGCAATCATCAAATTTCTTAAAGTAAAGCAGTGATCCATATCACTTCTAATGAACTCATTACCACACATAAAAGTGTCAAATTTCTTGTATCACTTTTTGGGAGCTTGTTTCAAGCCATATAGACGAGGTGCGAACACCGAAATTGCTGAATCTTGGCACAGAATGACACTTTAGTGCCAAAAGTTCCAAAAGATACACTTAAGGGCCAAATCAGAGAAGAATGGAATACTTAAGTACCAACGGCGATAAATTTTGGCCAAATTGCTGACGTGACATTTTTTTGGCAAGATAAGTGTAAATGATGTCATTTTTGGTGCTAACATAGTTGAATTTTAATATAAATATTAATTAAAATAAGTTTTAAGTAATATATATATGCAGCAGCTTCGGTGAGGGCTTGCATGGCCCTCCCCGCCACCAGCCCACCGTCGTTGGGAAGGGCCAACGATGGTGGGGTGGGGCCAAGGTCATCCGGGGTTGCCAGGCCTTGGGCAGTGGTCGGCATCCTTGGCCGACCACCGACAAGGGCTTGCAGGCCCTTACCCGACCCTCCCCTACATTTGGTGAGGGTCACTAGCCCTCGCCTAGAGGGGCCAAGGGCTGCCGTTGGCTGTGGCGCATATCTTTTGTTTTTTTGTTTTTTAATTTGTGTTAATTATTTATATTAAAATTCAATTTTAAGGCAAAACGACGTTGTTTTGCACCTTCAATGCCAAGTTGGCTTTCTAGCGAGCCATGTAGATTAAAAATATGCCATGTTATATTTCTGGTTGCGTTCGCCCAACTTGGCCTTAAAGTGTTCTACTTTTTAAAAACAAGTGGCACTTGAGTGTGCCTTTTGAAACTTGTGGCACCAAAGTGTCAACTTGTACCAAGTTTTGGCACTCCCAATATACTTTGTCCCCATATAGACTTTTTTTCATTTTATAATTTTCTTTTGTAGGAACCTGAAAACCCTCTGGTTGTGCCATGTAAATATCCTCCTCCAAGTTACCATGGAGGAATGCAGTCTTAACATCTAACTACTCTAGATGTAAATTCTCAACAGTAACAATACTCAATATTAGCCGAACACAGTTTTTTTTTACAATTGGAGAAAAAATCTCTACGTAGTCAATTCATTTTTTTTTTCTGAAACACTTTTACTACTAATCTTGCTTTGTACCTCTTGTTACCGTTAGATTTTTCTTTGACCCGGTACACCCACTTGTTTTGCAATGCCTTCTTCCCATCTAGTAATTGAGTTAACATCCAAGTTTTGTTCTTCTTGAATGAATCTAACTCATTATGTATTGTTAACTCTCACTTAAAAGAATCTTTAACCTACACTACTTCTAAAAAATTTTCTGGTTCGCCAGCGTCAGTCAAAAGTAAATAATGCAATGATGAAGAATATCTCTATGCAGGTTTAGTTGTTCTACTAGATTTCTCAAAGTGGGTTCAGGTGTACGTAATTCTTATTCTAGTTTTTAATCAAAGTCTATAGCAACAATTGAGGAATTTCAACCAAAACACTCTTAGAAACCTCCTCAATTCAATCTCCCTACTCTCCACCATTTGTCTCTTCACACTAGATTCTACCACAAATTTGCCCTTATACAATATGTTTTCATTGAATGTAACATGAACAATTCTTATTATTGTTCTAGTCTGTTCATCTCATGACCGATAACCAAAATAATCAAAACCATATCCAATGAAAATACATTTTTTAGCTTGTGCATCAAGCTTATCTATTTTTAGAATCTACGTACATACAAAATACAACCAAAAACTTTCATATGTGAGAGATTTACCTTCTTTTCACTCCATTCTTCTTCTGGTAGCTTAAAATCAAGTGAAACTAAAGGTCCTCTATTAATTAGATATGTTGCTATGTTAATTGCATCTGCCCAAAATGTATGGGATAATCCTGCATGCATCCTCATTCTTCTTGCACACTCATTCAGAGTTTTGTTCATCTTCTTAGCAACTCTGTTTTGTTGTAATTTGTTTGGAACAGCTCTCGTCATTCTAATTCCGTCCTTTGCACAAAATTACTTGAACTCCTTACCATCATACTCACCACCATTATTGGACCTTAAACATTTAATTCTCAAGCCAGTCTCATTCTCTACTTTAGCTTTCCATCTCTTAAAAGTAGCAAACACGTTAGATTTATTTTTTAGAAAATAAACCCATACCTTTCTAGTGGAGTCGTCAATAAACATGACATAACAACGCGAGCATCCAAGGGAATGCACAAGAGCTAGTCTCCACACATATGTATGCACCAACTTTAATTTTCCTTTATTTGGTTCTCTCCCAATCTTCGAAAAACTGACCAGTTTTTGTTTGCCTAGAACACTATCTTCACACATACTAATATTTATGGACTTCAGATCAAGCAGTTTTCCCTTAGATGCTAATAACTTCATCCCATTTTCGCTCATGTGTCTAAGCTTGTGATGCCATAATTTGGAATCAACTTCTATGGTTTCTCTATTGCTTTCAGTCATGTACATCATTCTAGACTTTGTGCCTTATGTTATAAACAAAGCACCTTTAACTATTTTCCAAGAGCCATCCCCAAAAATAGTTCTATATCCCGTACTATCTAACTAACTCATAGAGATCATATTTCCCTCAAGTTTTCGAAAGTATCTAACATCATACAACTTCCATTGATACTCATTAATAGCTTTTATGTAAACATCACAATTTCCCATAATATCCAAATGTTTATCATCAACAAGATACACCTTTCAAAATTTTCCAGAAACCAAATTTTGCATCAATTCTCTACATGAAGTAGAGTGAAATGACACACCCGAGTCAAGGATCCAAGACTAAATTGGACTATCAATGCTCAAAATTGAGGCATCACTATCATGTGTCTCTTCAAGAATTTCATTCATGGATTTCACTTCATCTTGATTACGATCTTAATAATGAATTTCTTATTTGGGGCTCTACAATCTTGCTTGAGATGACCCTTCTTTTCACAATTCCAACAAATTATTTCACCATGTGGTCTCGATTTGCTTCTACCTTTGGACTTCATTCTATCATGGTACTGGTTCCGCCCTCGTTGATTGCTTCTCCCTCTGCCTTTAGCATTTAAGGCAATACCCAAAAATTTACCCCATTCTCTTCTACAAATATCCTCGCTAAGAATCAAATCTCGGATTGCTTGAAGCTTCAACTATTTCTTACTAGACGAACTGTGCACTGCAATCACTATTGCACTCCAGTTTTTAGGTAGAGAAGATAATAAAATTAAAACTTTTACCTTGTCATTGAATTTGATATCCACCGAACTCAACTAAGTCGTAATCACATTGAATACGTTGATGCGATTTGTCATAGAAGCACCCTCATCCATATTCAGATTGAAAAGACGACGCATTAAACCACCATCACTATTAGCATTACAAGCTCTAGGGTTACAAGCTTTAACATTACAATCATAAAAGATATTGTCCCATATATAGTAGGAGTTTCGGGCATACAAAAATATGATGAAAATTACATGTATTCCATTAACAGCAATAAAAGTTCCATTATCAACTTTAACATATTAGAATAGGTGATCTATTGGGAAGTGCCTGTCCACAACAAATAGTTTCTGCACTTGAATATTATTTCTCTATCAAACTCCATAACTTCAACGATCTCCCACCTGGAGGATGATCTTAAAAAAATAGAAATAATCTTTCATAGTCTTTATCTTTGTAACCCACATTGTCCTAATGCGGTGACCTCCCTTATCACTTACCATGGAAGCCAAATAAGGCAATGCATAGCCTCAATTCTCAGTGGTGACAACCTTTGTTAACCTATTTGTTGGATTTTCAGCACCAAGAATCTTCTTCAATGACAATGTCTCATCATCTATCAATTGACGAATTTGAAAATACTTTAACTCAATGTGTTTTGTCCTTAAATGAAATACCAAATTCTTTGCAAGACAAATAGCATTCTGACTACCATTGAAAGGAACACCGTTATCCCGCTCCTTGCCAATCTCCTTCGAAAATTTTTTCAACTAAATCAACTCCTTACCAGCTTCAAATATAAGAACATACTTTGCCTCAATAATGGAGATAGATACACACATCTGAAGTCTAGACATCCAGTTGATTATAGTGCCACCTAAGGTAAAAACATAACCTAATGAGCTCTTCCAATTATTCGAGTCACCACCAAAATCTGCATGAACAAAGCCTTGTGAAGTTACACCGTTTTTCATAAAACATAATGACGTACCTAAAGTGCCTCTTAAGTATCTTAATAGCCACTTTACAGCTTCCCAATGCTTTATTCCTGGATTTGCCATGAATCTACTCACAACGCCCACTACGTGAGCTATGTCTAATTTGGTACACACCATAGCGTACATTAAACTCCCAATAGCTAACGCATAAGGCACCTTAGCCATATAGATCCCAAAGCACCCATTTGCTACCATCTCCCTCTTTTTAAAGCATCTATGGCTACCTCGACTAACAGATTAAGCTTTGAGTGCGAGATCATGTGATTAGCTTCAAAGCCAGGTTCTAATGCCAAGGGGT
Source organism: Eucalyptus sp. ANBG9806169 (assembly GCA_014182395.1). Classification (NCBI taxonomy): domain Eukaryota; kingdom Viridiplantae; phylum Streptophyta; class Magnoliopsida; order Myrtales; family Myrtaceae; genus Eucalyptus; species Eucalyptus sp. ANBG9806169. Next base: position 4,286,452 of record CM024577.1, on the reverse strand, counting down.
GTTTTTTAAACCCTTGCATAAGGGAGCCCCACATCGCCCGCATTTAATGTGAAATCCAGTGATCGGTTGGTCTTTGCTATGAGATTTTTAGCACTCTCAATCACACCCTCTGTGGATGACTTTTATCTCTATTTCTCTTATCTATAGACGTCTTCAACTCACTCAATATATTTGCTAATTCTTACACAAACAAACAAAGTAAAAATGTTAGTCTCAGGGTGTAAAGAGTAATTTCAGAAATAGGGTGGCGACGGAATTTAAATTATAAGGGGTGCAAAATTTTTAATTTTTTCCCTATGAACTGTTGTTGCTGGGCTAGACTACCAATTAAGAAATGATACTATCGTCTTGTCAGTAATTTCTGAGCATTTAAGGAGCTGATGTCTTGAGTTGTAATCCTTTACTTACGAATGTTTAACCTCTCATCTAAAATAATTTCAAAGAATGTCATGACTTTCTTTGTTCGATTGTCATTAGGCGTTCTGATCATAAGTCCATGTCTTTTCGCAGTCTAATGACCACATCTCTTTTTTCTTTATTTTTTTGGGATATATGTACTACAAATCATAAAACTTGTTACGAGAGTAAAATTAAATTTTATAACTTTCAAAAAGTACAATCTAATCCTAAAACTTATCAAATTAGTATAATCGAATGCTTCCATTAACACCGTCAATTTGTCTAATGGAAAATGCCAACATGGCATTTTTAAATTAATTTTTCTCTCATATGTGGCCTTTTTTATTAATTTTTCTTTTAATAATATTAAAAACTAAAAAAAAAAAGCTAAAATAATTTTTAAAAATTGGAAAAAAAATGGTAGGTACTCACAGGTGACCACCACTGTTGCTGCCCATTGCCAGAGGGGTTGGTAACCTCACTAGCCCTAGGCGGCGGTGGTAAGGGGAGGCCGGGGCGGTCTGGATTGCCCAGACTTAGCTGACGGTGCCCAAATCTGGCAATGCTAGCCCTCCCCTAGGGCCGACGGCCATCGCTAGGTCCGAGCAAAGCCTAGCGGACCCTCGCCTAGGCCAGAATTTTCCAAAGAACCTGCTAGCTTTCATATGATACAATGCACGGTTTCAGAATTTTTCATAAAGAACGGTGTGCTGGTCCAGTGGGACCCACATATTTCGCTGTGGACCCCGTGGGGAAATTACGTCCCCATTTTCTCGTAAAAGCTCTAGGAAAAAAATGTTTTTTCATGAATTTTTATTAGAATTAATACCACTAAATATTCAAAATTATTCCCATAAGATATCAGAAATCCCAAACTTTTTTTATTTGTCACAGAAACTTCGAACTTGTATAAATGTAATAAATATGCCATTTATCATAATTCCTTCTAAAACAGAATCTTATATGGTGACTTACATAGACAAAGACAAGCGAACGTAAGTTCCACATGACTTGAATGAAGATAAAATGACAATATTTTGACAATGATAGGCCACCAAAAAGGACGATGTTTCGCTAGGTTAAAGTCATGTCAGATTCATGTTAGCTCCGTTCGCTTGATGTTAACCACCTAAGCTGTCACATACGATTTTTAACCTTTTTCTTAGACATAATTGTGGCAGAGGGTATATTTGTGACATTGGTACATATTTCGGATTTTTTGTATCACAAAAAAGAAATCAAGATATCAGAGTTACGGTGGATATAGTTTAAGATTATCGATGTTACTCTTCCTTTCTGTTATCTTCAATGTCAATGTAGATGTTTTTTATGCATTCATCCTTAAAGTATGACATATGTATTTAGGATGGAATTCTAGTCGGCGGAAGACGACTTACTTGATTCCAATGCGCAAACAGCAAATAGTCCCGAATCGAACGTTGAATTGCGAACCAATCACGAACAACAATACCTCACGTTGGTCTGGATGCAATCACAAGGAAAACACCCGATTTCCACGGCGTAAATGCAAACCGTTCTTCAAATTGATGATTGAATCCTGCCTATCTTCAAGATGGAATTTTGAGAGAGATTTTGGTGCGAATGAATTGACAACCCATCCAACGGTTGTGTTCGGGAGATTTTATACGTCTCCCTTCGTACCCCTCCATTGGTGACCTTCCATCGTAACGTTTCAACTTGAAACAGTGCGTCCAATCGCACCCCATCATGGTCGTACCACTTGGAAGAACTACATCTCCCACTTGGACATGATGGGCCTAATAGCTTTCTATCAAGAATATAAGGCAATGCATTCAACATTCATCAACTTTACAGAACAATTCATACTGGCAAGTAAGCCGTGCGACCAAAGTGAGTACACCCGCACTTGGGAGCTCAAATTATGCACCTGTTAGGGATGACATAATGGCTACAACCCAAAAGAAAAATAAACAACGATGTCTCACAAAGGCCCTAGACATATCTTGTTACATCAATTCAAGTATACCTATCCCTTAAAGGCTATACTTGATTATCCTCAAAACATCATGTATTTACAATTATATCCGCAACCACATAAGGCGATATAATTGGTCGACCAGTAAATACATGTGACAGATGTAAAACAACAATAGTCTTCCTTCGCACTCATGTCTCTCTTAATTTTAGAACAACTGCTTTCCTAGACACGTCCCATAGGCCATATCTATTCATGACCGCCCGTAACATGCTAAAGTAGCAACACTGATCTTTCATTTCGAGAACATAGTCGAAGTAACATAGGGCACAAATTGAGGTAAATTATAAATTACCTCAAGGGCTCACGCAATGAGTAAATAGGGATAATTTTACTCACCTTCCATTTTCGGTCGAACAATGCACATGTAGTATGAATTACATGCTATAGTGGATTTCTCTTTCTATAAGAGCGTATGTCATTTCTTAAATATATCCACTATACGGATCTTAGCCTAAACATAGTCACGTGCCTCTCACGTACTCATGTTTAACTCGAGTGCTATATTAGCTCGCTCTCTATAGCGCCAAATTAAGTACTCGCATCCGGCATCTTACAGGCATACATGATTGTGGGACTATCATGTTCGGTCTTAAATAAATCACAGACCTCATCTTGACTCCAATCAAGGCGACATATTTTATGTACTAGACTTGCTCTTCAGCATTTATTTGTACATAACGTCTCATCTCAACGTGCTAACTATAGCACTTGAGGCGATTGCTCGTGTGAGTAAGCCAATCATTACCTGCCGACATACTTTCCAATAATATATGTGTGCTTGTGCTAGTCTCATAATGGATTTGTACTTTTGATAAAACATCAAGTCATTAATAAACAAACAAGTACAATACATATGTCCATAAATACATAAAACAATGATCCTCTACAATAACACATATCACATCCTACGCAAACCTAGTGACATCCTGTGGGTCAAAAATATGTCTCTAGGAATAGCCTTCGTAAATGGATCAGCAACCATTCTATTGGTTGAAATGTATTGTAGAATCACTTCTTTCGCGCTATAATATCTCCGATGAAGTTATTCTTTATGTCAATGTGCTTCGTCCTTCCATGATACTTGGGATCTTTCACATAGGCAATGGCTGCTTGACTATCGCAATAAACTGTCACCGGTCTTGGAATCTCAAAGTGACGGTGGCTAAATTTTCAAAGAAACGTTTTAGCCATACTGCTTCTTGCACCATGCGTAACACGCAATAAATTCAGCCTCCATAGTTGACAAGGCTGTGCATGTTTGTTTCTTGCTATTCCAAGAAATTGCACATCCATTGAGCAAGAACGCATATCCAAAAGTCGATTTACGCTCATCCAGGTCTCCACCCCAATCAGCATCTGAATAACCTAATAGGCGTAAATCATTCCCTTGGTAACAAAGTCGATAGTCCATAGTGCCCTTCAAGTATCTCAGGATCCTCTTTCTTTGCTTTCCGCAGTGCCTGGACCGGGACTTGATTGAAATCGGCTCACCAATCCCACGGCATAACATATGTCAGGTCGAGTACACATCATAGCATACATCAAACTTCCGATCGCACTAGCGTAAGGAACAGTTTCCATTATTTTAATTTCTTCCGGAGTCTTAGGACACATCTCAGTACTTAGGCCTTCGCCTTGCATGACAGGGGTATCAATGGGATTACAATGCTGCATATTGAAACGTTCAAGAATCTTCATAATATAAGATTCTTGTGATAAAGTAAGGAGTTTCCTTGATCGATCTCTTTCGATCTTAACTCCTAATATATAAGCAGCTTCTCCCATGTCCTTCATTTCAAAATTGGAGGACAACCATTCTTTTATGGTGATTACCATAACCTTGTCATTTCCAGCCAACAGAATATCGTCCACATAAAGTGATAAAATCACAAATTTATCTTCAGACCGTTTGACATATACACAGTGATCCTCTTCGATCATCGTAAAACCATAAGTTGTTATGGCTTGATGAAAACGAAGATACCACTGTCTAGATGATTGCTTAAGGCCATATATTGAGCGATGAAGTTTGCAAACTTTATGCTCTTGACCTTTAGCTATGAAACCTAATGGTTGTTTCATATAAATTTCCTCATCTAGTTCTCCATTGAGAAATGTTGTCTTTACATCCATTTGATGTAATTCAAGGTCCAAATGTGCAACGATGGCTAGAATAAGACGTATTGAGGCAAACCTTACAACTGGTGAAAAAGTTTCCTCGTAGTCTATACCCTCTTGTTGAGTATAACCTTTCGCCACAAGACGAGCCTTATACTTTTCAATGGATCCATCCGCCCTTTGCTTAATCTTAAAAACCCATTTGTTTCCAATGGCCTTACGATTGGGTGGTAGATCAACCAAGTCCCAGACATGATTTGTCCTCATTGACTCCATCTCGTCTTCCAAAGCTTTTCTCCATTCTTCCTTATCGAGGATGAGAGAGCCTCTTGAACAGTCTTAGGCTCGGCATCATCTTTATGAGCAATCATAAATGCTTCCCCTTCAATCTCAAAACGACAACGATGAATACTTTTACTATCACTTTTACGCAACTGAATTTCTCTTGAATTCAATTCGCCAGACGATGCTACACTCCCACTAGGTCTTTCATGTTGAGGTAAATCTTCATTCCCCTCCATAACATTAGTGGGTGTATTATTAGGATCTTCCATCTCATATAATTGGAAATCCTTATCAATCTCACCTCTACTAGGAAAATCGTTCTCCAAGAACGTGACATCTCGTGACTCCTTTTCGGTCACACTTCCATCAGCTTGTTCACCTATGAACACATACCCTTTGGAGTGTTCAGAATATCTTATAAAGATACATTTCTTCCCTCTAGGGCCTAATTTGCCATATTTATGGAAGATTCATGAACATAAGCTGCACATCCCCATGGACGTAGACTACTTAAGTCTGGTTTTCTTCCAGTCCATAATTCATAAGGGGTGGAAGTGACCGATTTTGAGGGCACTCGGTTAAGTACATAGGCAGCAGTCAATAATGCATCTCCCCAAAAGGAGATAGGTAAATTTGCTTGCGCCATCATAGACCTAACCATTTCCAATAGGGTTCTATTCCTTCTCTCAGCTACCCCATTTTGTTGTGGAGTATAAGGAATAGTCAATTGTCTTACAATTCCCTTTTCATCACATAGAGCTTTGAATTGCTCCGATAGATACTCACGTCCACGATCGGTTCTCAATGCTTTTATTGTTCTGTTCAACTGATTCTCTACCATCGTTATATATCGTCTAAAGCATTCTAATGCTTCGGAGTTATAGGAGATCAGAAAGACATAACCGAAACGCGTGAAGTCATCTATGAAAGTAATGAAATATGAGGCTCCATGCCTCGCCCTCACATTCAAAGGACCACAAATGTCGAATGTATGAGTTGCAATGGAAATTCAGCTCTAGTCCCTTTACCGAATGGTTTTCTAGTTGCTTTTCCCGCTAGACAATGTTCACATACGGGTAGATCAACATTAGTGAGTGACCCTAAAAGGCCTTCTCTAGCTAATCTTTGCATTCTTTGCAACCCAATGTGACCTAATCTAGCATGCCAAGTATTTGCATCAGTCCCAATGTTATCGAAGACGCAATTAAAGAAAAACAACCATCAACATTAACATTGTACGATCATAGTCAATGTTTAACACCATAAAACCATTCAATACATGACCTGAACCATAATAAACTGTTCCATACAAAATATCAACACAATCACCATGGAAATTCAATACATAACCTAAGCTAAGAAGAACAACTACAGAGACCAAGTTTCGTCGAATATCCGGAGCATAAAGGACATCATGCGGGAATAGATTTCGACCACCACGCAAGATTAATTTGCATGTGCCGACACCCTTCACTTCAACTCTTGAGTTATTCCCAACATATATCCATCTTCTTCCAGACGGTATCCGACGATACTCCACAAATGCTTCTCGGTCTCTAGCTACATGGTCCGTTGCTCCCGAGTCTACGAGTCCACATTGGATGAGATTCAGCAAGCATTAAAGACTAGAAACAAAAGCATTACTCATAGTAATGGAGTAATAGGGTACCTTTTCGGCTCAGTGCATTCACGAGCAAAATGACCCACTTGCCACAATTGTGGCACTCCATCTTGGCCTTGTCCTTCTTCCCACCACGCTTCTTGCGTCGGAAGGTCTTAGCCCTCTTGGGTCCCTGATCAGTCATCTTCCCTTTGTTGTTGAACTGAAGGTTCCTCTTGCGCTTGAAGCCCGAAGCTTTGCGCGAACTCGTTTCAAGCAACATAAGCATGGGTAGAGGATCTTGCAGCCTCTAGGCGCTCATCCTCTAATTCCAAATGACGCGCAATATCATCAAAAGTGACGATGTTCTCACTATGCGTCATATTGATCTTCATATGTTCCCAATTATCGGGAAGAGACCTAATAACAGCCTAAACTTGCTGTTCATCGGTAAGGGAGTGACTCGCCGACTTCAGCTCACGGATCATGTTTGACATCTCCCAAAGATGTTGCCTCATTGTTACATTTGGGCGCTTTCGGAAAGTGTCAAACTTGATGGTGAGTCTCCTCAGCTTAGTGGCAGATGTACCCCCAAACTTATCCTTCAAGGCAACCCACATATCTTGAGCTTTATCATAACTTTCAAACCCACACATGAGATCATCTTGCATACAGCTCAAGCAACGTGATGCGAGCAATGCTATTCTTCTTTTTCCAAGCTTGATAAGCTTCTAGATCTCTCCTGTGTTGAGCTGAAGTTCCATGCTCGGGTTCATCCATGGTGTGGTTGAGGGTTTCCAAAACCTCTTGTTCCTCAAGGATGTCTGAACCTTTCGGTGCCAAATATCATAATTGTCACCGTTCAGCTTCTCACCCTTATTGAGGTCAGCCACAATGGTCTTGGATGCCGATGCCATAATCAATTTCTATAACACATTAACATAATAGACGCAGAATCAATACTAGCACATTTTTCAGAGTAACACACATATTTAATTTTCAGCAAAAACAAAATAAAATAATAATAATTCAACAAAAGACATAGAAACAAAAGTTCACTATGTTCCCAATCAATTTCTATGTACGATTGTTCAATTATCATTTATTATTTTAATTTGCACAAATTTTGAGTTCTAGGTGAGGATTCCTTCGAATTCTACCAACCTACGAACTCCCACTAGGAAAAATAATTACATGACTTCATGTAATTTCTACATCTTTCCTTAACACAAAACCATAGCATGATAATAACCAACGTATAAACAACAATCATGCTTCAACTATAATTAAAAAAAAAAAAACAATTCAACATGTAATGGATTTCCTACCATTGTTCTAATTTTCTAGCAACTAGAAAATTCCAAGTATATTAAAACTATATACTTCATATCATTGAACTAAACTTTACACATCATATGTAACAACACTTGCACATAAGCTAGCTATTGTATTTCCTAAACTACAAGAAAATACAAGCTACAAATGAAATAAACTATGCATTAAACCTCAAAAAAAAAATACGCGTACATAAGGTTCCCTACACATTTTCATACATTTATAAAATTCAAAAATAAAAATAATTATTCCACAGTGTAGAGGACACCCATACGAACCCAACGCCACCAACCACGCTCCAATCGGAGCCCGCACGCGCCCCCACCCGCCGCCGAGTGTGCGGCGCGTGTGGCGCATGCGCCGCCGAGCCAAAAGGCTCTGGCTGGTCCGACCGGTCACCGGTTCGACCGTTGACCGGTCCGACCGTTGACCGGTCAACGGTCAACGGGTCGGGTCAACGGGTCTTGGTCAACGTCCGGGTCGGGTCTCGGGTCGGGTCAACGGGTCGCCGGTCGGGTCGGGTCGCCGGCCGGCCAACAACCGGATGGGCGGTGACGCGCGTGCCAAGCACGTGCCCATGTCCACGTCAAGCGCGTGGTCCGCGCGCGCGGACCAACGCCCAAGCGCGTGCAACGCACGCGCCGCAAGCTGCCGTGCGGTTCGCGCGCGTGGGCCCCACGCGCCAGCGGTTGGCGCGCGCGTGGATCCCACGCGCGCAGCAGTTGCGCGCGCGAAGGTGCGTGGCGCGTGGGTTCCACGCGCCTGCAACTGCAGCACGCGCGTGGACCCCACGCGCCTTCTTCCCCGCGCGACCGAAGCCATTTCTTCGTCATTTTCGCCGGTTTTCGCCGTTTTCAGCCACGATTCGCCGCCGTTTCTTCTCCGGTAGCCCATCCTAGACACAAATAATTAATGGGTTTTGAAGAGCAGCACGACCACATGGGTTCAAATTTCGGCAAAAATGATGAAGAAATGAGCCCCAAATCGAAGAAACCTTCCCATAACACAAACCTCAACCACCGCGACTTCCGCCGCCCATGGGTTCGAAATAACTCATGGCTAATGTTTCTCAAAAATGAAATCAAGGGGTGGGTGAAGAAATGTTTCACCCTTGGCCCCCAAATGTTCTAAAATGCCCGAAAATACACCCAAAATTCAAGAAAAACAAGACAGAGGGATAAACACGCTTTGATTCAATGAAAAACAAGGCAGAAATCACGATCGGGCTCCGATACCAATGATGGAATTCTAGTCGGCGGAAGACGACTTACTTGATTCCAATGCGCAAACAGCAAATAGTCCCGAATCGAACGTTGAATTGCGAACCAATCACGAACAACAATACCTCACGTTGGTCTGGATGCAATCACAAGGAAAACACCCGATTTCCACGGCGTAAATGCAAACCGTTCTTCAAATTGATGATTGAATCCTGCCTATCTTCAAGATGGAATTTTGAGAGAGATTTTGGTGCGAATGAATTGACAACCCGTCCAACGGTTGTGTTCGGGAGATTTTATACGTCTCCCTTCGTACTCCTCCATTGGTGACCTTCCATCGTAACGTTTCAACTTGAAACAGTGCGTCCAATCGCACCCCATCATGGTCGTACCACTTGGAAGAACTACATTAACTATGGAAGTCACAAACATTCATTTTTAATTCGTCAAATTGACAACGTTTTAGCTAGGTCTTGCGTATTTATTGCCCATATTTCATTCTCAATTCGTCTTATTCTTCCTCGTGAGCGATGGTGGCCGCGGATCTTAGCACGAGCACTGCCACATTTAATGCCACATGTGGACATTCAATTTTTTACTATTCATGTTTTTCTTTTCTTTTTGGCTTGACAAGATATGTGCAAACCCATGGGTCTGGGGTTGCGTTTCCTGGAAATGAACCGAGATGTCACCTTCTTAAAATTATATGTAGCGTTTATACAACTTCATAAGCAGCAATTGTTGACTCTAGTGTGTGGAATATGTTGGCAGAGGACATCTATGGTGATAGTTGGAAGGAAAATAAGATTTTTAGGCATCTATTACATTGCATTATTGTTACGAAATCGCACGTTGATTCTAGAAAAATAACGCTCGCAAACAATTCACCAGGTAGAATATAATAATAAAATAACAGAATCAAAAGAATATGCCATAAAATTTGTTATCAAAGTTCACTCAAACCTGGGCTACGTCTCCGTGTAGAGGCACTCTGCGAATCTACTAGACTTCAAAAAAAGTTGGATTACAACAATGATCTTCTCTCAAGATCATGGCACAAAGAGATTGAGAACCCCCATAAAGAAAAAAAAACTCACTTTTTTCTTCTCACTTTTTTCTTGCCTCTCTATTTCCTTTTTTAGCATCTTGATGGCTAGGGTCTTACCATCGCTAATATAAAGGTATCACTTTTAAACTAAAAGCAAATCTGATAGAAAAGACAAAAAAGTCCTTGAAAAATATTTGGCTTCATCTATAACAATCTCCCACTTGAAGACAAATATACCCAAGCACCAAGCAACTTTGCATCCATCTTCTTCAAAAATAGTAGTTGAAAAACTTGTGCCTTTGCGATACTCCTCATCAATCAATATGGAGTAATACCAATGGTAGTACTACAGAAAATATGCTTCTCTCTGTCTACTACCTTGGTCAACATGTCAGCTGGATTCTTCAAGCCATCAATCTTCTGTAGCTTTAACTCGTTATCTTTCAATGCTGACCTGATAAAGTGATAATGCTTCTTGATATGTCTAGTACTTGAGTGATAAGCTGCACTATTTGCTAAGTGCACTACACTTTGACTATCACTCCACAGTGTACTAATTGGCTATTTTTGATGTAACTCCTCCATATAATCTTGTAACCACATGATTTCCTTGAAGGCTTTTGTGATCGCCACGTATTTTGCCTCTGTCGTCCATAAAGCCACTACTTTTTGTAGTTGAGATACCCAACTCATTGATGTACCTACAACTGTAAAGACATAACCAATGGTACTCTTACCACTATCTCGATCATCAGGAATGATCTGCATCTACATAACCCTGCAACTCTAGAGATGTACCACCAAAACAAAGTGAGTAATTGGAAGTACCTGCTAGATATCTCAATATCTATTTCACTGCATTCCAATGCTCTCTGTCTAGGTTCTGCATATATCGACTCACAACTCCCACTGCTTGTGCAATGTCTGGTCTTGTGCTCACCATGGCATACATTAAACTCCCCACTACTGATGCATATGGAACTACCGACATCTCATCTTTCAAAACCTGAGTGCTCAAATACATATCCTTTGAAAGTTTGAAGTGATTCGCTAGAGGAGCTGCAGCCGGTTTTGCCTTATCCATGTTAAATCTCTTTAACACTTTGTTCACACAGTCTTGCGACAGCCATAATTTCTAATTTTTCCTGTCTCTGATGATTTTCATGCCTAAAATATTCTTGGCCTCTCCCAAGTCTTTCATAGCAAACTGTGATGATAACATCTTCTTCACTTCTACGATTCTCTTAATATTGGAACTAGCAACCATCATGTCATCCACATATAAAGAGAAATACATAATGTCACCATCATTATACTTGCGAAAATAAACACAGTGATCAGATTCACAATGTGCAGATCCTTTTTTATTCATGAAACCATCAAATTTTAGGTACCATTGTCGAGGAGCTTGTTTCAAGCCATACAAGCTTTTTTTCAAGTAACATACCATGTGCTCTTTACCTTTAACTTCAAAACCTTTAGGTTGTGCCATGTATAGTTATTCATCTAAGTCACCGTGTAAAAACATTATTTTTATGTCTAACTGCTCAAGATGAAGATCCTCCACTGCAACTATACTCAGCAAAACTCTAATTGATGTCATTTTCACTACAGGTGAAAATATCTCGGAGTAGTCGATCCCTTCTTTTTGAGAAAAACCCTTGACTACAAGTCTCGCCTTGTATTTAATACTACCATCTGCTTCATTCTTAATCATGTATACCCATTGATTTAATAAAGTTTTTTTACTAGTGGGCAACTTGGTCAACTCCCAAGTTTTGTTCTGAAGTAACGAGCTCATCTTGTCTTTCATAGCACACTCCCACTACAAGTGAGACGTGTCTATTTTTGCCTCATCGTAAGTCTCCATTTTCCTGAATCTGTATATAAGACATGGCTCAGAATACTATTAGCTTATGGATAAAAAATTACCTTTGGTTTTCTCACATGTGTAGACCTCCTCAATATAGGTACTTTAGGGTCATTCGTTTTCTTTGAATCACTGCATTCCTCTTGAACTACCTCTTCAATGATAATAGGCTCATCTTGAACCTTTCGTTCAAGTGCACTTTGATCTACTAGAAACATCTCCATGGGCATTGTGTCTAATCCAACATATTCTGGTTCTACTACCTTCTCATGCTTTGTCTGACGATCCTTGTACATCTTTTCTTCATGGAATACCACATTCCGACTGCGGATGACTTTGTTATTCTCATAATCCCAAAGCCTATAACCATACTCGTCACCACAGTATCCGATAAAGACGCACTTCTGGGACTTGGCATCAAGCTTTTTCCTATCCTCCCTGTCAATCAAAGCATATACAATACAATCCGACACTTTTAGATGTGAATAATTAATCTTTTTACCTAACCACCGCTCTTGTGATATTTCTCCATCCAACGCACTAGATGGACTTCTGTTGATAAGATAAACAGCTACATCAATTGTGGCAGCATATAACTGTAGCGAGAGACCCGCGTGTAGCCTCATGCATCTCGCACGTTCTAGAATAGTCCTATTCATCCTTTCAGCTGCATCGTTCTCTTGAGTTCTAGGAACAGTCTTTAGTCTGTGTATGCCTTATTGACTCAAATATTATGCAAATTCCTTACTTGTGTATTCACCACCATTATCAGACTTCAAAGCTTTAATATGATAACATGTCTCTTTTTCTACCATGGTCTTCTACATTTGAATATCCCGAATATTTCTGATTTTTCTCTAAGAGTATAGACCCAAGTCTTCCTTGTCGCATCATCAATGAAGGTGACAAAATATCTCTTACCACCATAAGAGAGTTCATGAGCAGGTCCCTATACATCAGTATGAACCAACTCTAGCTTGACCTTTATTTTGTTACCCATTCAATTGAAAACTAACAGCCTTTTGTTTTTCATAAATGCAACTCTCACAAAAATCTAACTCAACTTTTTGTAAACTCGGAAGTAATTTCTTCAAGTGTAACTGCTTTACACCTTTTTCACCAAGATGTCCCAAACGATAATGCCAAAGAGTAGACAAATTGCCTGTAACCATTGTAGTTGCAACCATATCACTGATATTATCTCTTGGAGAAGGTAAGGTGTACCTGTACGCTTTTTCTTTGCTACTACTCTTGCCCCTGAGGTTATCTTCCACTCTCCGCATCCAAAGGTTATTACCAAACCTTCTTGGTCAAGTTTACTGGTTGAAATCAGATTTTTCTTTAATTTCGGAATATGCCTAGTTTCACGTAAAACTAGACGTCCTCCACCTAAGATGTTCACCATCACAGTTCCTTTCCCAACAATGGGACACGTGGCCATTTCCCACAACTGCTTGTCCGAAATCTCCACTGGCATAATAATCAAATATGTCTCTTTGCGAGGTGCAATGAAAAGAAGCACCAAAATCAATAAACCATTTATCTGTTGTCAAATCAAACCCTGCAGACAAACATAAGTTATTTAGCAAAGATTCATCACTAACCACATTAGCTCATTGATTCTCATCTTGCTACTTCTTTTTGTAGGCTTCACACTGAAACTTCGAATGTCCAGTTTTGTGACAAAACCAACACTCATCTTTTGCAACCTGTCTCTTGCTCCTTGATTGTGATCTGCCACGCCCACTAAATTTTCCTCTACCTTTACTTCTTCCACGGTTCTCCACTATGAGTGCCGTTGAAGATCTAGATGCAGAAAAATATTCTCCACCTGAGACTTTCCTTCGCATCTCTTCATCCATGATACTACTCACAGCATCATCAAGAGTTAAATCATCCTTCATGGTGCTTAAAATTCCCTGCACTATAGTATTGTAGCTTTCTGGAAGAGAACATAAAAATAATAAAGCTTGAAGCTTCATATCTAAATTTATGCCTACAGATTCCAATTGACCCGTGATCTGCGTGAAACTATTAATATGCTCTGCCACAGAACCTCTATCAGATAACTTCATATTAACCAGTTTCTTCAGCAAAAATATCTGACTTGATGTGGACGGCTTCTCATAAATATTCATTAGAATATCCATGGCTTCTTTTGCAGTTTTTGCTTTCATGATGTGGTACCCTGTCTTTTTCGTCAACCCTAGATGAATCGCACCTAATGCCTTTCGATCAAGAATTTTCCATATGGCTTTTGCTGTTGGATCCACTTCTGCCATCTCGGGTTTCCAACCCTCAAGTGGTGCATATAAATCTTTTTGATAAAGATAATCCTCGATTTGTAGTTTCCACCATCTGAAATCATGCCCATCGAACTTATCTATTATGATTTTATCTTCTGCCATATTGTTTGCTTTCAATCGAGTGTCACCGAAAAACCCTCGATGTTCTCGATTAGCCAACCTGTGCTTCGATACCAGTTGTTACGAAATTGCACGTCAATTCTAGAAAATAATGCTCGCAAACAATTCACTAGGCAAAATATAATAATAAAATAACAGAATCAAAAGAATACGCTAGAAAATTTATTATCGAAGTTCACTCAAACCTGGGCTACGTCTCCGCGCAGAGGCATTCTGCAAATCCACTAGACTTCGAAAAAAGTTGGAATACAACGATGATCTTCTCTCAAGATTAGGACACAAAGAGATTGAGAGCCCCCATAAAGAAAGAAACTCACTTTTTTCTTGCCTCTCTATTTCCTTTTTTAGCGTCTTGATGGCTAGGGTCTTACCATCGCTAATATAAATGTATCACTTTTAACCTAAAAGCAAATCTGATAGAAAAGACAAAAAAGTCCCTAAAAAATATTTGGCTTCATCTATAACAATTATCCTAGTTAACTAGAACATATAAAGTCAGACAAACTAAACCCTTTTTTCTTGATAAATTTATTTTTTATGATAGCAGGAAAATTCCCTCGATACTTAGGGACACACAGTTATGGACAGGTCAGAATTCTTCACAAAAGAATAAGAGTGTTTTTCTGGTGTGGTTTCAAGGAAGAAACAAAGTTGGCTGGTTCACATTAAAATCAAATAATTCTTAATTTCCCACCTAATGTTCTGCATTAGCAAGCGGACACCGTTGAAGGGTTTCGAGGAAGAAACAAAATTGGCCAGCTCACATTAAACTCAAATGTAATTGTCTATTTCCCACTTATGTTCTGCATTAGCAAGTGGACACCGTTAAAGGTGCCAAGGCTTTTTAATAAGTTTAGGAAATTATTAAAGACTCCTTGGGAGACCATAATGGCCAATCAAAAATGTGTTTTTCTTTTCTTCTTTGCGATAAAGGAATCAAGTTCCTAAATTATTGTAAAATATTCAATCAAATTGCTCAATTTTTGTTTTTTGTGCAACTGGATTTTTAACGTGTCTATATATATATAATATTTATTTATTTATTTATTTTGCTTTCTTGCTTTCCTGTCAGTCAATGCGAGGGGGTGGCCCTTGCTTAGATTTGAGGTGAGGATTAGTGGCCTTAGTCGCTACCACTTCCACCTGCGTGTTTATTCTTAAGATTTTTGCGCATATTTATCTTTCGGTTGACATTTTGTCTTTAATTCATTTGTTGTTATTATCTCTCCATATGGAGTGTTTCTCTTTTTCATGATGAGAAAAGCCAATGAATCACCGAATGACTCGTTGTCCACATAAAACGCAATACGATATCTAATGGTCGTCTGGGACGAAAATGTAGCGTATTATATATATTTTAGATTCAGAAACAAAGAAAAAAGTGGTAACACGCTTCATACCGTGACTTTGCAATTGGAGAAATATATGTTTAAAGGATATTAGATTGTTGATACTATTAGTCTTTTCCTGCGTCAATTGCGGAAGTTAGCTACAGATTAGAGGGGCCTTCTGTGTCATCAGCAATGTCTTAACAAATGAGAGCTCCAATATCTTTGCCTCGCGACACATGGCATCGTCTCGTCCGTGCATATAATCTGTAAAATCCAAAGATGGAAGGGTGAAAAAATCATCAGCGAATGAGTTGGACGTAATTAATCCCACGAATCTTCTTCCAAATAATAGATTTAACGATTGTTGTTAGATGCGAATCTGTTGTCCGTCAGCCCACCTGCATATGCTATCCCGATCCCATCCACAGAATGATAAATTTAGCCACGCACGCTTCGCATACTGAGATTATTTATAAATTGCAAAATTAATTTGCATTGTCAGTTTATCCATTAAAAAGTTGATAAATTTCAACTCTCCCGTATTTTCTTTTCTTTTCTCTTTTCCTTCTTTTCATTGTTGACCTTCTCTGTGTGTGTATGTGGTAAAATCAAGCTGTGACATGAAAATCGAGGTCGCCTGGAAGCATGACCGTTGACCCTCCACATCTAGGGGCAGCCGCATCGAGAGCTCGATTGAAGTGGAGGAGACGCGAAAGCTTGTTAGAAAGGAAGCCAATCACAAACACGACAAGGCTGAGAGAGAGAGAGAGAGAGAGAGAGAGAGAGAGAGAGAGGGCCCCTCGAGGGGGGAGACAATGTGGCGGTAGCATCGGCTTGTGGCCGCTGGGACAATGGCTAGGGTTGGGGTGGGGTGTTAATAATGTTTAAGATTTGAGCACAATTTCATTAGGTATTGGAGTGAATTAAAAACATATTATAACTTGTAGATGAGTCTGTTAGAAAGTCTTAACTTAAAAACTTAAATAGATAAGTGGAGGGATGTCTCACACACACATATATATATAAAAGGCATATAAGATCCGTTTTCAAACGATGTGAGATAATATTTTAATGGTGACAATATACAAAACACCACATGAAATAAATGTTTAAAAATCATTTTGCTCCTCAAATAATTTCTTAAGATTTAGAAGCCGTTGCCTTCCTACTTTAGTCAAGTTTTGCGATGATACTATCATAAGGAGAAACCATTCTACTTGCAGTGAAAAGTTCATATGCTGTTATAATCGAACTGTCAACGGCTAGACTTTCAGCTTCGTCGTACCATGATCCAGCATACCTAACACGCGTTTCTGGATTCAGAAAATGAAGAAGATGACCAAACAGTGGCTGGTTCGAGGTATTTCCGCACAAATATTATATGTTAGTTTAGTGGAAATGAATATTTCTGTGGAAATGGGAACAACCAGTCAAGGAATGATTATTGTCACTATTTCATTGTACTATGTTTGTGTTAGAAGATAGTGCTCATTTGTTTAGCCTGATGTATATTTAATTAAGGAACAATTCTCTAAGTCGTTGTCTCGGACCGCCATCGATATCCGCTATCTCCTTTTGAATCTTTCCCAGTCGTAATGGCCCAACGTGCCAACTAATTCAGCAACAACTTTTCATTTTAATTTAAGTTGACCCGTCGCACGTCAAAGTAGAATATACCACTTAATTAGGACTGATGATTCTTTTAAGTGAAATGCCCCATATTTTTCAACAAATTAAAAAAATTTTAGGATCCTCGAAAGACTATAAAGGCAAATCCGCTGCTATTCAGCTAAATCTTCAATTTTTTTCTCCTTTGACTTGATAAGATATGTGCAACCCCAAGGACCCGGGGTCGCATTTCCTGGAAATGAACCGAGTCCCACCTTCTTAGAATTATATGTAACATTCTACATACATCTTTACAGATAAGCAACCTCATAAGTACCCATTGTTGACTCTAATTTTTGCAGAGGACATCAAGGTGATAGAGGGAAAAAAAATGAGAGATTAGACAACTATTAATTGTATTATTCTAGTCAACTTCAATACATAAACTTATACAAACTCGATATTCTTTTCGTGGTAAATGATTGTTAAGATAGCAGGATATCAGTTGAAAGTATTATCTTATCAAATTAATATAAACTGGTGATGCACCTGTTCAGCTGAGCCAAATAAATTGCTTGTTACAATCTGGTTTCACACCCAAGAATGAGTTGAAAATCCTTGATACTGACGGCACCCTGCAATGATCATGTTAGTGCAAAAATCTTTCCTAGAAAAATAAGAGATTTTTTTCTGGTTTGATTTACGGGAAGAAATAAAGGTTCAAAGCCTTATCGAACTTTGATAATAATGTGTAGGGTTTATCTCTATATGCGGTTCAAGCATGTTGTGCCTTCGCACGGGTTTGTTAGCTTTTCACGTCTTGGAATTGCGGTTATCTTTGTTTCCACTCCGTTACTCATCTTACTTGTTCTGCTAAGGAGGTAAAAAATACATATAAAATTATGGAAGTAGCAATTAACATTTTTTTTCAACATGGAAAAAAATCATATACTTTACCAAAAGAAAAAAATCCCAGTATTATAAGGGATTTAAATAGATTCATCGGCCACAAGCACATGCAAGCGAGAAAGAAGGGGTGATGATCAGAATGGCGGATGAGCGTTCAGTCCAACCCTATGACCGATAGTGGTAATGATCATCATGGCTTCGAAGGGGAGGAATGGCGGATGGGCGGTCAGTCCAACCCCGTGACCGATAGTGGTATGACCGATAGTGGTAATGATCATCATGGCTTCGAAGGGGAGGAATGGTGGATGAGTGGTCAGTCCAACCCCGTGACCGATAGTGGTAATGATCATCATGGCTTCGAAGGGGAGGAATGGCGGATGGGCGGTCAGTCCAACCCCGTGACCGATAGTGGTAATCATCATCATGGCTTCGAAGGGGAGGAATGGCG
The DNA here is from genome assembly GCA_014182395.1 of Eucalyptus sp. ANBG9806169. NCBI lineage: Eukaryota > Viridiplantae > Streptophyta > Magnoliopsida > Myrtales > Myrtaceae > Eucalyptus > Eucalyptus sp. ANBG9806169. The sequence goes on along the minus strand of CM024577.1, from coordinate 4,267,835 downwards.
GATGAGCGGTCAGTCCAACCCCGTGACCGATAGTGGTAATCATCATCATGACTTCATGGCTTCCAAGGGGGTGAATGACGGATGAGCGGTCAGTCCAACCCCGTGACCGATAGTGGTAATAATCATCATGGCTTCGACAGTCGGCTGGCATCACTAGAGGGTAGCGACAAGCAGCTGAGGAGAAGAGATTTGCGAGCAGTGATTAGTGGGTGCCTGATAACGATGACTTTATGGTCCAAAGAACTTATAAGCTCTACCGAATTATAGTCATTATTATAAGATTTTTAGCACTCTTTCAGTCACACTATATATTATTTTATCTCTGTTTCTCTTATCTAAGGATATCTTCAACTAGGTAAAAGTATTGCTAGTTGTTACTATGACAAGCAAATGTCAGGGTGTAGATTTAGGATGTAAAGAGTAAGTTGGGGGATGGTATATGTGATTATATCTACATTAGGAGTGCAAATTTCTTCTTTCTTCTAATCTTTTATGCATGTAGCAACACTGTGCACTTATTGTACACAATAGAGAGATTGAATGACACCGAAAAAGAAAAGACTCTCGAAAGAAAAAGGTGGATCTGGCCTGTGGGGCTAGAACTGACCGGAGGTTTTCAATATGAACTAATAATGTGGGAACCCTCATCGCGAAAAAGTGAAGATGACAAAGACAAACTTGGTTTTTGTTGATTGGCTCGCTTTAAGGTTAAAAGTAGCTTTACCAATCGTGTGATGCACACCATTAAAATGATGAAACAATTTTATTGGTGAAAAATATGATATAAAATGCAATAAGATAAAGTGTTAGTAAAAGCAAAGAAATGAAAATGATTGTTCTCAACATAGTACCACTACCCACATTAGTGCTCTTAATTTTTCAGCACTACATCTTTTAGGAATTTTCACAACATTATTCTTTAGCTCTTGCTGGTGGCTAAAATTTTTGGCCCGGATATTGAGAAGAGATTTCAATTATCAAAGAAGTATGAGGAGTCCAGTTACACTAAGCCCAACTTCATTCCGGGCTTATCCAATTTAATTGCACCTAGAGGTGGTGTGACATGGCTTTGATCTGAGGTGCACAATTGACCATTTCAATTGGGGTAAGGGAAAGGGTACCTTGCCCCATTTGAGTTAATAGCTGGAAAGGTTACCCAGTAGATTGAATCATGAATGAAGGGGCAATTATTGCAAGACACATGATTACCTTTGCAGTAACTTAAATCGTGGACCTAGAAGGAATCCTAGAAATGTGGAGCAGTAAGACTAAGAGAGGGGATCACGCATGAGTTCCAATGATTGTTGATGGAAATTCTAAGAATACGTATAGAAAGAACATAGAGAAGGTGGGTAGGCTCAAATTGTGCCAATAAAGTACCAAATTTTACTCAAGATAATTGTTCAAAAATCCTCCACCCTAAGGTATGATCAATTCAGTCTTCAACCTTTTTAAATGCACCAATCTAATCTTATATTTTTTGACGATTTATCAACTTAGTTCTAACATTTCAATTATGTCAATTTAGTCATAAACCTTTTAAGAATTTGCTATTTGGGTTCTTTTGGCCAATTTTGCTTAGAAATTGCTGATGTGGTGGTCTAGTCGATGCCGATTATCTTATGTGGCATAGCCAACGCCCGTCTTTGTCGTGAAATTTTTTTGTAATTTTTTCAAAATTTTGTTGTTCTTTTCCTTTCATTTCAATTTTTTTTCTTTTTTCTTTTTTGTTTTCTTTCTTTCTTTTCTTCCAACTTTGGCAGGCGAGGTTGCCATCCAACGCTTGCCTAGTTGGGGCGAGGACCTAGCACCCTCGCCTAGTGTCGGTGACCTGCCTAGTGTTGATGAGGGTCACTAGCCTCATTTAAAGAATAAAAAGAAAGCAAGTAAAGAGGAAAATATAGGGAGAAAAAAAAAAAAAAAAAAAAAGGAAAAAATAGAGAGAGAAAAAAAAGCAGAAAGGATATTAAAAAATTGCACAATTTGTCCATGCCAACATCGCCAGCGCACATGGATGCCCCATGTCCATGTCAACTATTTTCAAAGAAAATTGGTCGATGAATTATATTGGCAAATCATCAAAAGATTTATGACTAAATTGGTTAAATTAAAAAGTTTAAAACTGAATTGACACAAAAGCAATAAATTTAGAACTTTCTTTATAATTGTGCCAATAAATTCTAATGAATTAATTAAGGGAGTTTATTACCGATAGGAGGGAGTTCTTAGAATAAACAAGAGTGCATTTATGTCAAGGAAAATTAATGATTTGGAAAAAATCTTTCTAAAATGATTTTTTATTGCTAAGTCAAATATTCAACAAAAAATATTTTCATTATTATCCACAATCTATATCTAAACACGTTCGTTAATGATGAGCATTTTTTTCATTAAAATATTCATTTTTGAAAGCAAGACAAACTATTCTAATTTAGGAAAATGTTGTGGATATCATCGATTTTATGCATAATAAACGCACCCAAAATAAGAATATAACGACCTGCAAGTTTAATATCTGATGCTCATAAAATGCTAATTATCAAATCAATTATGTTTCTCTTTGCTTGACAATGTATGTCCATACCTTTCCCCTAGATATGTCACATGAGTAATGTTAAGAATGCAAAAACTAATTTAGAAAATTAATACATATAAAGTCGAATAAGCTATTACATAAGCAACTTTGTATCTAACATCTAATAAGAGTATGCTGCGTCTCCTGATACGCCGATCTTGCTAACCAGTCTTCGCATTGCTAGCATTAGTCATCCCTATTAAGTAACAAAAACTGACTCGAGGATTTCTGCCATTTGTTCTCAGAGGACATGTGGTGAGAGGGTGGGAAAGTATCTTGCATTGGAATAAGAACGCATACGAAATTCATTCCATCCCTCTGCATTATTTTGCTACTTGTAAGCGGTCTTCTTTCAAGGCAAAAAAAGTTTATGTGTAGATCCTTATGTGGTCATGTGGGTCACCATTATGTCCATAGCACTCACCTATGTCTTCCCGATAGCAATCTTCACACCGTCTCACCAAAGGAATTCATTCTACAAGGTTATCTGATTCAGAAACTTCGTGTGAATCGGACTCATGGTTCTGCTTCTTATGGGGCATGCAATACGTCTGCTGTTAAAGACAGTCCACAACCTCGGGATACTAGCGACCGAGAGGAAAATTCTTCCGACACAATGGTCAGCACCATGGGGGGATTCCAACGATGAGGCTGTGTAATGTACTGTTCTTTTGTTGGGGTAAATGTGGTCTATTATCCTGGATTGTTTGTGGTGGTTTATGGTAGGTTAGGCTCCGTAAAAATGAGCTACGGTGTGGAGATCCTTAATATTTGCCTTGGGAACAAAATTGCCAGGTTTGGCGACCTTAAGGGAATGAGTTATCTGTGGACAAGATGCAGGAGCTGCTAGCTAAGTGTTGTTGATATCCTTGAAGTCTGAGCAAGCGACGACTTCTTTGAAGTCCTAACGCACAGCCTGTTTAGAGGGAGCTATCTGATTCATCACTTAATGTGTCAAAAACCATTGTGCTCGACTAAGTTTTTAGTGTGCATGTAGCTTTATTTGGACTGACAGAGTTGTTAGCTGGGTTCACTTCTATGTGGAGGAGTTTGAACTTTGAATGAGTTCTGTTCAAAAAAGCAGCTTGAGCCCATATGATAAGCTATATGGAGAAATAGAGTTTCTCACTATCTTTAAAAGCAGTAGCCGCAAAAAGACGTAGTAACAAGAGAAAAGAAAAAGCAGAAAATTTGAGGACTGGGGCAAAATTTGATTTACATCAAGCTGGCATCGGGGGTCGATTTGTAATCCGATTGAACTGAAATTTTGTTAGCATGTTTGTGGTGCAATTTTCTCGAATCTGAACGGTTTGATTTTCGTTTGAAGCTCCCTACATCAAGTTTTTCGAGGATTGATCAAAACTTGCGTTTTGGTCAGATTTATCCTTGATCTCTTGTGAAATTCATGTGTGTTGCCAAGAATTATGTTCTTGAGGTCTTTGCTGCTATGTACCTCTAGTATTTGCTAGAGAAGAATATTGTTTACCCAATTTTGTTGATAGTGAAGATTTTCGGGTAAACTCCAGTCCCGTGGTTTTTGATCTCCTCACATCGAGGAGGTTTTCCACATAAAAAAATCGTCTTGTGTTCGTGTGCTTGGTATTTATTTTATTCTACTATACCGATTCCTATTAAGTTTACACAAGATGAGAGATTATTTTATTTCGCTACGTTAATTCGATATTGTTCGAATTGTTACCGTTCTCCCATCAGAGTGGTATCAGAGCTTCAGGTTATTGCTTAATTTTTCTACCTTGTGTTAAACAATGGAAACGAATACGAGTAGAATGATTACATGGAACGGTTCGAATTATCGTATTTGGAAAGGGAATATGAAAGACCTTTTATATGTGAAAGATTTTTATTTGCCCGTATTTGCCGAGGAGAAACCAGAGAATAAAACTAATGTTGAATGGTTTATATTTCATCGTCAAGTGTGTGGTTATATTAGGTAGTGGGTGGATGATAATGTTTTGAACCATATTATTGAGGAAACACATGCACGCAATTTATAGGATAAGCTCGAACAGTTATATGCTCGAAAGACTGGGAATAATAAGTTATTTTTGATAAACAGATTATGGCTCTGAGATATCAAGATGGTACTCGTTTGACTGATCATTTAAATTCTTTTCAAGGAATTATAAATCAATTGGCTGCGATGGGAATCAAGTTTGATAATGAGATACAAGCACTATGGTTGCTTGGTACTTTGCCGAACTCATGGGAGACGTTCCGAACATCTTTGTCTAATTCTGCCCCGGATGATACGATCACCATGGATTTGGCCAAAAATGGTATTTTGAATGAAGAGATGAGAAGGAAGACACAAGGATCGCCATCTTTACATTATGATGCTTTGGTTGTTGAGAAAAGGGGAAGAAGTGAGTCTCAAGGTCTGAGAAATAGAAATAAAAGTCAAGATAAAAGCAAAGGTAGGTATAATAAATTTGCTAATATTGAGTGACATTATTGTCATCAGAAGGGATATATTCAGAGGTTTTGTCGCTAGTTAAAAAGGAAGAAACAAAAGGAGAAAGGTAAAGAGAAGAAAAGTGATAATGACCGTGATGACAATCGTGTTGCTGCACTTAAAGAAGACTTTCTCATCATTTTTGAAAGTGATTTGGTAAATTTTGTATCTCATGAGACCAGTTGGGTAATTGATAGTGGTGCATCTATTCATGCTACGTCTCGTAGGGATTTCTTTACATCATACATGTCAGGTAACTTCGGATCTATGAGATGGGAAACAATGGGCTAGCTCAAACTATAGGGATTAGTGATGTGTGCCTAGAAACCAACAATGGCACAAGGTTAGTATTGAATAATGTTAAACATATACCTAATATTTGCTTAAATTTGATTTCTACAGGCAAGTTGGATGATAAGGGGTATTGCAGCACCTTCAGTAATGGTCAATGGAAGCTCACCAAAGGTTCTCTCGTTGTGGCTAAATGTGAAAAATATTATTCGTTGTACTTTATGCAGGCAAAATTGTCCATAGACAAAATTAATGCAGTAGACAGCGAAGATGCAGCTGAGTTATGGCATAAGAGGCTCAGTCACATCAGTGAGAAGGGTTTGTCAATATTGGCCAAGAAGAAGCTCCTTTCAGGATTGAAAAGCTCGGTGCTAAAGAAGTATGCTCACTGTTTAGCAGGTAAACATAACAGAGTTGCATTTAAAAGCTCTCCTCCAAGAAAGTCAGGTATATTGGATTTAGTGTATTATGATGTTTGTGGTCCTATGAAAACAAAATCACTTGGTGGTTCTCTTTATTTTGTTACCTTCATAGATGATTTTTCAAGGAAAATTTGGATTCATACCTTGAAAACTAAAGATCAAATATTAGATGCTTTTAAGCAATTTCAGGCTTCAGCTAAGAGACAGATTGGAAATAAATTGAAATGCATCAGAACTGATAACGGGGGAGAGTATTTTGGGCCTTTTGATGAATATTGCAGACAACAAGGTATTCGATATAAAAAAAACTGTTGGAGAAAACTTCCTTATATGTTTCGATGTTGACAAAACGTTTCCATCAGTCTAGTCTAAAGACTTGAAGACTCTATCGTCAAAGTCTGAAGACCATCAGATTCAAGATTTAAAGTCTGCCTTCATTGACTATATCTAGACCATTGAAGAAGATCTATCCAGATCAAGGATTTATTTAAAGATTTGTTTCAAGTAGTTAAAGAATTCCCTTACGGCTAGAGATAGCATTTAAAGATCTTCTTATTCGTTTTTATCTTGATACGAATAAGTTAGATTCATTGATTGACACGGTATACTTGGAAGTTTCTACTTATGGAAACTTAGATCCTGGTTGTATGGGCGAGCAGGATTGATGGGCTATCATCTCTTTCCTTAAGTAACTCGAAGATCTCCTTAATTGATTCTGTCCATCGGTTTGATGGAGGAACTCCTTTGGAAAGTGCCAACGGGTATGAAAGCATGGAGGAGTATAAAAAGGAGAAGCTTTGGTTATTCGAGAGAGTGCGTGATAGATAAATTCCAAAGTCTGAAGCTCCTTGTTCTTTGTTGATTCTACTGTTGAGCGAAACTTGTATTCAAAAGAGAGATTAAATACTTGTGAGACCTTGAAGAAGTGTAGCTAAGTTTTTACATTGTGGAATCAAGGACGTGATATTGTAAAGACTCTTTTGATTTATAGTGAAATCCAGCCGGTGGACTATCAATGCGGGAGAGTGGACGTAGGCTTGGAATAAGCCGAGCCATTATAAATTATGCGTTCATCTTCTCTAATCCCTGAACTTCCTATTTACGCTTTCGTGTTATTCATCTATTTAATAGTTGAATCTTATTTTACTATCCATCAAACATATTCTTCTAAGTCATGCGATAAAGTTTCTTGAACACTTATTCACCCCCCTCTAGGTGTACGTACTAGCATTATCAATTGGTATTAGAGCCTATGTGCTTATTTATTGAAGTGTTTTACTTCTTAAGCTAAAGATCTATGGCTAGTATTTTGGCTACAGGACTGATCGAAGGTCAGAGCAACACCAGACCACCTTACTTTGATGGAAAATAGTACAATGTATGGAAGAACAAGATGAAAGCTTTCCTCAGATCGAAAGATCCTCTTGAATGGGATGTAGTGGAAAAATGAGTTATTCCAACAATAACTTCAACTTCAGAAAGAGGAAAGGAAGTGACAGATGCAAGAGAGTTGACACCAGAAGAGATAACCAAAAGACAAGCTCTTGATGCAAAAGCTATTTATTCTTTATACTGTGCTTTATCTCCGAATGAGTATAACATAATTTCATCTTGTGAAACAACAAAAGAAGTATGGGACAGGTTACATGTTACTTATGAAGGAATTGATCGAGTCAAAGAGACAAAGATCAATATTCTTCTCGGGCAATATGAAGCTTTCAAAACGAAGCCAGGAGAAACCATTACTGATATGTTTAGCCGTTTTACAGAAATTGTAAATGGTCTCGCATATCATGGGCAACCTATCTCAGAACAAATGAAAGTCAACAAGTTGCTGCGAGGACTTTCTAAAGATTGGAATCACATCAAGACTTCCATTAGAGAAACTCAAAGGATTGCACCTTTATCTGTCGATGAATTAGTAGGCACACTTCGGTCTTACGAAGTGGAGCAAATCAATGAAGATGAAGGACCAAAAGGTAAAAATCAATTGCTTTAAAGTCTAATGATGATTCGATGTTACAGATACCGAAGACGATCTGGACGATGATGAATTGGCACTCGTGATAAGGAAATTCAGAAAGTTGAACAAAAAGGGAAGAAAGTACAACTGGAGGAAGCAGTATCCTCAGAGATCTCAGAATAAAGCAATAGAAGATAATGAGTTCAACAAGGATGTGGTTTATTTCGAATGCAAAAAGAAAGGACACATGTGGCATCCCAAAATTTATAATAACCCTTGGATATACCATGAACCATGAATAGGTGATGGAAGCGTTATTGATTTATGTTTTGGCCTTTAGACCAAAGAATTTTAATAGATTAATGTTGAGTATTTTTAATGGAGAATTATTTGGGTAGAAATACATCTTATGTTAATGGATGATCAAGGTTGGTGCTATAAGACAATTTGATAAAGGAGACTTTGTTCTTGACTATGTGCTTTATAGATTTGATATTATGGATTAATGTCACAAAGTCTTTTGGCCATTTTATTATGCAATTAGGTATTTATTTAAATGAGGATTAAGATGGATTATCAAAAAAAGAATAAATATGGGCCATTTAAGCTTGGTAGGCCCAAGTATGTTGGGCCTAAAGTGGGCCAAGAGGCCCGGCCCATGAAGCCCATTGGGCTGTCGACGCATGGAGGGGGGAGGAGGAGCCGCATGGCCTCCTCCAAGTGTCTTCAACAATGGAGACACTTGTCTCCTCCTTGGGGACAAGTGTCCCCATGCATAACCTAATGAATACAAGCAAATAAGAGAATAAAAGGAGAAGGGGGAGGGGGAATTTCGACCAGAGGAGAGAGAAGAGAGAGAGTGTACCGTCCAAAGAAAAAAGAGAGAAAGAGAGGAAGAGAGAAAGAGAGGAAGAGAGGAAGAGGAGTCGCCGCCGCACGCCGCCCGTTCGTCCGCCGTGTGCCGTCGTTGCCCTTGATCTAGAGGCAAGTTTAGGGTCCATCATCTCTCTTTGCATGTGTGTTTTGCTTGTTGGTTGGATTTTTGGTTGTTTAAAGGTACGAAAATGGAGTGAGGATGGTTTGTTCTTGGAGGTGCATGCTGTTTTCGCACGGATCACTGGAGTCAGAAACTTGTGGGAGCTTGCATGCATGTTTGGAGTTCGATTTTGGCTTGGATCTCTTCATGAAAGTTGTAGCTAACACCTTTAAATATAACATACTAAACTTTCGTGAAAAATTATGGAGATTTGAGGGGTCAAAGCCTCATTTTTCGGAGACCCTAGATCTGGAACTGTTTTTCTGACCTTGTGGTGGATTTGTGGTTGCATGTTGATTTTTTACTAAGAATCTCTCTTCGACTTCTTCACGAAACTTGTATAGAACATATTAAGGATGAACATACTCAAATTTGAAGCAAAATTAACAAGTATAGCTTAGGAAACCAACCTGATCTTGAAGACGATGAATCTGGAGTCGCGGTATGGGATACCCGAGACTTCGTGGACCCATATGAAGGTTTTCCTGTGGTAGTTTGGCCTCAGTTCCTTCATGAAAGTTGTAGGGGATCCTTATAAGTAAAACATATCAAAGTTTCAGAGAAAAGGAAGAATGATAGGTAGGTTAAACCTCAATATTTCGGACATAGGGACCCTGGACGTTTCGGTAATCTGACCCGTAGCTTCGTGTGATTATATAAATTTATTTAAAACGAATTTGGCATACATTTTTCATGAAAAATCTGATTTAGGGTCTTGACTATCACCTGGTAAAATTTCATAATTTTTGGAGGCCGTTCGGGTATTTAAATTGAAATATTTCAAGAACTGTGCAATCTGACTTTATCCGAATTTTGCAAGCTGTAAAGTGTGAGCTATATCTTTTGTGTGAAGTTCTTTTGGGCATGTGTTCTTCATGGAGTTGTTACCTTTATGTCTTGCCTATTACATGTTCGTATTTTATGATTTTTGAAAATCATATGGATATTTAATTTATGTGTTTTCTGAAATTGTGCAAGCTGGAATTTGGTAAATTTCAAAAAGACATGATGTATGGATTATTCTAAGTTGTATGGACCCCATGGATTGTGTTGTTATCATATATGATGATGATTGGAACTACACATAGGAATCAAATGCTGAAAATGATCTTGTTTGCCATCATAACATATGCCATGTTGAAATTGGGCTATAATTGTGAATGTGAACTATGATAAATGAGAAGGCCGTCGGAGGTGTAAGCCGACGATGCCCCGGAGTGTCGTAATGCCTGGCTAGGGAGTGCCGGATGCCCGGTGGCCTAGTGGCATAATTCCGGAGGGTCCTCGGGAGTTTCGAGATGCCCGGTGGTATACGGTACGTAATTCCGAGAGGGGGAATCTGGTGGTATGTCGGTGCATAATTCCGGAAGCCTCGGAGGTCTTTGCCCGAGGGGATGCCTCGTGATGCCGGTTGGGATGCGAGATGCCCGGAGCGGTGGGTGTGCCGGATGCCCGGTGGCCATGATTGGCATAATTCCGGAGGTTCTTTCGTAATGCCACGGATAGGGCGCGAGTGTAAAGTATGGGATGGATGATCCCGAGAAAGAGTGATGTGTTGATCAATCGTGAATTAAAAGTGGAAATTACATCATGCATATGTGACATGACTTGATGATGACTAGCTATGGCATGATGATATGCAGGTGTGACATGCATGGATGATATGGCATGATGATATGATGACATGATGGCATGTACATAAGATATGATGATGACATGCATGGGAAATATGACATGATGATATGATGGCATGTACATAAGATATGATGATGACATGCATGGGTAATATGACATGATGACACGATGATATGATGACATGGTGACGTGATGACATGTATGGATCATATGGTATGATGATGATGATCGTTCGCAGTTTATGCTATGTACGTATTATGATTGTGATGATGATGATATGATGGCATATACATGGCTTCGAGGTAAGTACGTTGGAATGCATGAATGACATGTATAATGTAATTGTTCATATTGTTTAAATGCATTGAGTAGTGTTTGGATTCTTTTACCTGCTGAGTGGTTGTACTCACCCCTTTTGGGGAATAACATTTCAGACTAGATAAGATACCACTGCTACCACTACTACCGGTAGGTGGATCAAGTGGTTGGGTATGACCGCGAGGAGGAGGATAGCAAAGGAAGGAACTTTTGGACGCCGACACTGATCGATGGACTTTAAATATACGACTGCTGGGGGAGATGTCGGTCATCTTTTGAAGTATAGCCAAGTATAGAAGACTATGGCATTTCGATGTACCGACTAAAGATGTCCATCTGCTTTATGTAAATAAAAGTGTTCGGTTTTAACTTATAAAGGATGTTTAGTTGGTGTGCACTGTTTTCTGAATATAGGGAAGGGAGTTGTTGGTTATGCTTCCGTTACATGAATTGCGCAAGGGACCGATCTAAAAAAAAAAAAAATGTAAACCCCCAGGTTGTATGGATCCGCTGCAATTGAAATGGTATCAGAGTGACTTGTTATTAAGGAGAGTGAAAGGTAAGCGAACTGTGGCGACCCTAACAGATCGGGGGGCCGTTTCGGGGGTGCCACAACACATCAGACCCAATTGTCCTCTACTGAAGAAAAAGAAAGGAAATACAAAGAAACTCAAGAAAGCTCTCAAAGCAGAGACTTGGAGCGACACAGAATGTGAAGAGAGTGATGAAGAGTATGCCAACATTTGTCTAATGGCGAACTCAGAATCAGACTTAGACTCTGAGACAGACTCAGACTCAGATTCTTATAAGGAAATTGAGGTAAGTAACTTTAAAATTCCCATTAAGGTTTCAAAGTACATTGATGAACTTTGTCTTAGCCTAAAGGTATCTCTTAAAAGGATTTCTGAACTTACTAAGACAACAGGAAACTTCTTTGAAAGAAAAATTTGAGAATCTGAACAACAATTTTAAAAATTCAAAAGAAAATGAAGAGTTTCTTTCAAAAGAAAACATTCTCTTGAAAAAGGATATTACAGATATTTCAAAAAAGTTTTCAAATGGATCTGAAAAACTTGATAAAATTCTTTCAATTCAAAGACCTTATTTTCATAAATAAGGTTTGGGAATGACACCAGAAATCGTTAATTTAATTGATTTTCCAAAGGTAAAAGAAAGAATTAAACAAAGACCTGCTAAAGCTTTTTACAGAAATCATTTTCAAAAAGTCTTTGTAAAATCTGTTGGTTGAAGTGCTCTTAAATGTTTAAAGTGTAATAGCTCAGAATATTTTGAGAAGGATTGTCCTAAAGTCTGGAAACCTGTTAAGAGAAACTGGGCAAAGACTACTTTTGGAACTAACTCCCCTGGACCCAAGAAAGTGTGGGTACCAAAGAAAACTTGAAATTTTTGCATAATTGTAGGTCACTATCAAGAAAAAGATTAAGTGGTACTTGGATAGTGGCTGCTCGAGACATATGACAGGAGATTCAAATTACTTCATAAAGCTTACTCAAATAGATGGTGGAAGAGTTTCCTTTGGAGGAAATGGCAAAGGAAGAATCACCGGTCTTGGAATTGTCAAGATTGGGAGTCTTACAATCAACAATGTTTCCTTGGTGGAAGGCTTAAACTACAATCTTCTCAGTATAAGCCAACTGTGTGACACTAGTTTCAAAATCAACTTTCAAGAAGGCACATGTTCAGGAATTAGTAAGGATTTGTCTTAATCCTTTTTCGGTCGAAGGCATGGAAACATCTATTTGCTTGATATCAAATCGAAAGCTCAAAGTGTCTAATCTCCATTCAAGATGAAGAGAATCTATGGCATAGAAAACTTGGCCATGTCAGTATGAATCAGATAGCCAAGATATCTTCCAAAAAGCTTGTTCGTGGACTGCCCAACCTAAGATTTCAAAAGACAGAATTATGTACACCATGTGTTCCAGGCAAACAGGTAAGAAATCCCTTTAATCCTGTAAATCAAGTTTCAACTGATCATGTTTTGCAGTTTCTGCATATGGATCTCTTTGGACCAACTAGAACACAAAGCATTGGTGGGAAGAAATATTGCTTAGTAATTGTAGATGACTATTCTCGCTATACTTGGGTGTTCTTCTTATCAAGTAAGTCTGAGACTTTCTCTCACTTCTCAAAATTTGCTAAGAAAATTCAAAATGAGAAAGGATACACTATCACAAGCATTCAGACAGACCATGGAGGTGAGTTCGAAAATCAAGACTTTGCAAATTTCTGTGATGAATGTGGTTTAAAGCATGTTTTCTCTTCGCCATACACTCCAGAGCAAAATGGAGTAGTGGAAAGAAAAAATAGATCTTTGCAAGAAATGACAAGAACTCTTTTAATTGAAAGTAACATTTCATCTCGTTTTTGGGCTGAAGCAGTTTCTACAGCATGTTATATCATTAACAGAGTATTCCTAAGGCCTATTCTGGAGAAAACTCCTTATGAGTTGTTCAATAGAAAAAAGCCAATTGTTTCATATTTTCATGTGTTTGGTTGCAAATGTTTTATCTTGAAAAATGCAAATGATCATGTTGGTAAGTTTGAAGAAAAGTCAGACAAAAGAATATTCCTTGGATATTCAACAACCGGCAAAGCCTACAGAGTATACAACAAGAAGACTCAATCTGTAGAAGAGTTAATGAATATCAAATTCCAAGACTCTACACAAAATCAATTGGTTTCGACTCAATCTGAAGAATCTGAGCTTAATCCAGACTCTACAAATTCAAATTCCTCTGGAGTAGCTCAGACTATAGAATGTCAACAACGAACGAATCTTAAAGAATCAAATGAAGAAAAAGATGAACAAGTTGTTCGACCAACCAGCAACTGGAAACACAAGTCAAGTCATTCCAAAGAACTCATCATTGGTAACATTGATGAAGGAATGCGAACAAGATCCAAAAGGCATGAAGAGTCTAGCCCTGTCGCTCTTATTTCTTAAATAGAACCCAAAAGTATAGAGGAAGCTTTATCAGATGAAAGTTGGATTGAAGTTATGCAGGAAGAACTCAGATAGTTCAGCATCAACGATGTTTGGGAATTAACTCCTAAACCAAAAGGTAAATCTATTATCGGTGCTAAATGGGAATTTAGGAACAAGATGGACGAAAAAGGGAAAGTTATAAGGAACAAAGCAAGACTCGTGGCCAAATGATACACGCAAGAAGAAGGGATAGACTATGATGATACTTATGTACCAGTGGCAAGGTTAGAAGCAATTTGTTTATTACTTGCTTTTGCATGATATAAAAATTTCAGGCTATTTCAAATGGACGTCAAAAGCGCATTCTTGAATGGATTCATTCAAGAGGAAGTTTATGTGGAACAATCGCTTGGTTTTGAAGACTCAAGGAAATCAGACTATGTATTCAGACTGAAAAAAGCTCTATATGGATTAAAGCAAACACCTCGAGCTTGGTATGAAAGGTTAAGTAAATTCCTAATCCAGAGTGGCTTTGTGAAAGGTAAAATAGACACTACTCTTTTTATTAAAAGAGAAGGTAAATATTTTCTACTCGTATAAATATATGTTGATGACATTGTTTTTAGATCTACTAATGAAAATCTGTGTAAGAAATTTTCTAAGTCTATGCAGGAAGAATTCGAGATGAGCATGATGGGTGAACTATCTTTCTTTCTTGGACTACAAGTGAAACAATTGAAGGAATGAATCTTTATTCATCAAGAAAAATATGCTAAGGAACTTGTTAAGAAGTTCAGTTTGGAGAATTGCAAGAAAACAGATGTACCAATGTCAAGTTCTTCGAAGCTAGACAAGGATGAAGGAGGAAAGAAAGTTGATCAGAAGCAATATAGAAGTATCATTGGTTCACTTCTCTATCTTACTGCTTCTAGACCTGACATTTTGTTTAACGTTTGTATGTGTGCCAGATTTCAATCAGATCCCAAAGAATCTCATCTGAGTGCTGCAAAATGCATCATTAAATACGTTGCAACAACCTCGTCGTTAGGTCTATGGTATCCAAAAAGGGGAGTCTTTACTCTTCTTGGATACTCAGATGCAGATCTTGCTGGATGCAGAGTTGATAGAAAAGGCACCTCAGGCACTTGTCAACTACTTGGAAACAGGACAGTATCCTGGTTCTCTAGAAAGCAAAGTACGGTTGCTCTTTCAACAGCAGAAGCAGAATATGTAGCTCTTGGAAGCTGTTGTTCTCAAATTCTATGGATAAAACAACAGTTAAGAGACTTTGGAATTGAAGACTCATGTACTGAGATTAAATGTGATAATACAAGCGCAATCAACCTCACCAAGAATCCAGTACTTCATTCAAGAGCAAAGCATATAGAGATTCGACATCACTTTATAAGAGATCATGTTCAAAATGGAGAGATACTGATTCAATATATTGATTCAAAAAATCAACTGGCGGACATCTTTACAAAACCTCTGGAGAAAAGTCAATTTGAGTCTATTCGGCACAAGCTTAATGTTATAAAGTCTGAAGAAGCTCAGACTCAGAGATAAAGATACCCAAAAGACGCTCAGACCCAAATGATCTTGGATTATGATTGTAAGTTGATTTTATTTATCTTTAGAAAGGTAAGCCTATATATTCGTAATTGATTATCTTTATCTTTCTAATTTTTCTTTGAAAATGAAGTTATCTTTTTATTATAGCAGTTATTTGTTTTCAAAAAGGCAGTTATTTTTTGAAAATGCAATTTTTTATTGTGACGATTCGTATTCCCCGATTCAACTGTCTTATATATACTGTTCTTCTTCTTATTCTTCTTTTTACTCGCAAACCCTAAAAGCGCAGAACTCCATTTTCTCACTTTTACTCTCTACTTTAATCCTCAAAGTTTTCATCTTTCTCGCGAATCGAGCTTGGAAATCCTCAAAGATTATGACAATGTCTTTCCAAAGAAAGTCTTCAAGGATTGCAAGCAGGGGACCACAGCATATGGGTGAGGGTCCTACGCATTTTGACCTTACTGAGCAAGAAGATTCTCCAAGGGAACAGCAGAGCCCACAACATTCTCAACCGCGTCAATCTCCTTAGGCTAGACCTCATAATGTTCAGAAACGAATGGAGGAAGTTATCGAGGATGTTGAACCTGTAAGAACTCAAAAGCCTGCCTTTAATTTCAAACTTTATTCAGCTTTAAAGGATGTAGGCTCTCCAATGACTATTATCGATGAATTTCTGAAAGAGAAGGGTTATAGAAATGAAACCCACTTTTTGCAAACAATGGAACGTTTGGGAATTGCTCCTGTTGGCTCTACAGATAGGGCCTTTGTAAATTTCCCAAGTGATCCATGTTTCGGAGGAGTTAGTCAGCCTGATAGCAATGATGATGAAAGATTGTTCACTAATTTCAAGCCAAGAATGGGTATTGCTGCAGATGTACGACAACCAAGTTCAAATCTGTTTCGTTCTGAAGAACATAAGCAGATTTATTCTAAGTTATTGAAACGAGGAGTGATGAATCCAAGGAGTGTGGATTTTGATTTTCTTTACTCTCTGAATGTGAAGTTGCGAGAGAAATTCACTTTACTTCAGCTTGAACGTTTCTGTTCTGATTCGACAGTAGCCCATCCAGAACTCACAGCTTATTTTTATTCAAATCTAAGCTTTCTAGATGCAAACAGTTTCTCCTTCAGTGTTAAAGATAAGGACTTTGTGGTGGATATGGACATATTGGCTGATGTGATTGGAGTTGAGAGAGGTTCATTTCAATCAATTAGTGTATCTACTAGCCGTGCGACAGTGGAGCTTGTCCGAGATAGAATGACAGAAGGTCGGATTTCTTATTCAAGGATAAATGCTTCGAATATCTTGCTTCACAAAATTGTGATCAATTGTCTTAGACCCAAGTCCACGTCGAAGACTGATGTCTCCAATTCAGAAGCAACACTGATGTATGCCATCAATGTTGGTAAAAAATTCTCTCTGTCACATACTATCATGTTTCACATGTACAGATCGATGATGAAGACAAGGGTCAGCTTCCTTACTCAGCACTTGTTACAAAGCTTTTCAAAAATTTCAACATCCAACCTCCAAGAATTCTGTGTGTTCAAACGTGCGAACAAATGGTGGTAAGGCTGAAGATTGTTTCTAAAATGCGTTTGAAAGAGTTGAACAAGGCTCTGGAGAAGTTCAAAGAGAAGACTCCTCAACAAATTCGTCAAGACTCTGTTGCTGCAAAACGAAAAGGAAAGGAGCCGGTGACAGCTCCAACTAAAAGAAGAAGAGCAATCATCTTGCAAGACGAAGAAGATGATGATGATGATGATGTTACCATCTCTGCTCTTGCTTTGAGAAATTTGCAGCGTTCTGTTCCAGAAACAGAGTTTAGACAAAGACCATAAGAGACCGAGGAGAGGAGTGAAGAGAGGGAAACTAGGAGGAAGGAGACAGAGGAAAAAGAAGACGAAAATAAGGAGAATCAAGGAGAACAAGGTCGTCCTGTCATTGCAGAGGAAATTGAGTAGGAAGAGTACTTTTCTCCACCTGAAGGCACATACACAACGGGAGCTACAGAGAAAAGATGTACTCCTTTTCTTGCTTTCACTAGTGATGACATTAGTCGTTCTCCTGCCAATCCAGAAGATGTGTATGCCTCTCATTTTCCTGAAGAAGGTCATGAGGTATCTTCTCCGAATTTGGATTTATCTGACCATGCTGAGGCAAGCACTCAAATAGACAACTCTGCAGACTTTCGAAGACCGGTTGATATTCTCATGGAGTTGAGACGTCATATTAATGCCTTGGGATGCGAATTTCAGAACATCCAAAATGCTTATAAAGCCTCTTCAGAATCGTTGATCAATCAAGTTCAAGCCCTTAATCTTCAAATTCAAGCAACTGCCAAGGTTGAAAATTTAGCTCATCTAAAGGAGGATATGAGGTAGCTGAAGGAAACAGTCAAGTCAATGGAAGATTTCTAGCTTATTCGCGTTCCCAAATCATCTTAATTCATCTTAAATCAATTATTGTTTTGTCTCTACCTTTTTAATGCTGACAAAAAGGGGGAGAGATTTGCAGATTTGTTTTGTTCTATTTGAACAGACTTATTTCTCTGACTTTAAACTTTTATTTGGTGTGACTTTTGAATTGCGGATTATGTTTGTTTATGTGATTGCTTTACAGTATCCTAAGCATACTTGGTACGATATTGGTATGAGATAGTTGTTTGTACAGGACTAACCAATTTCCTGTGGATGCATATTTGATACTATCTTCGACTCATTTATTGTTTATGAGATATCGTATTCTTGCTTGCTTGAGTATTGTTTTGCAAGTCAAATTTTCCAAATCTGCAGGGAAGTTTTGTCACCATAAAAAATGGGGAGATTGTTGGAGAAAACTTCCTTATATGTTTTGATGTTGACAAAACGTTTCCATCAGTCTAGTCTGAAAACTTGAAAACTCTATCGTCAAAGTCTGAAGACCATCAGATTCAAGATTTAAAGTTTGCCCTCATTGACTGTATCTAGACCGATGAAGAAGATCTATCCAGTATCAAGGATTTATTTAAAGATTTGTTTCAAGCGGTTAAAGAAGTCCCTTATGGCTAGAGATAGCATTTAAAAATCTTCTTATTCGTTTTTATCTTGATACGAATAAGTTAGATTCATTGATTGACAAGGTATACTTGGAAGGTTCTACTTATGGAAACTTAGATCCTGATTGTATGGGCGAGCATGATTGATAGGCTATCATCTCTTTCCTTAAGTAACTCGAAGATCTCCTTAATTGATTCTGTCCATCGGTTTGATGGAGGAACTCCTTTGGAAAGTGCCAACGGGTATGAAGGCATGGAGGAGTATAAAAAGGAGAAGCTTTGGTTATTCGAGAGAGTGCGTGATAGATAAATTCCAAAGTCTGAAGCTTCTTGTTCTTTGTTGATTCAACTGTTGAGCGAAACTTGTATTCAAAAGAGAGATTAAATACTTATGAGACCTTGAGGAAGTGTAGCTGAGTTTCTACACTGTGGAATTAAGGACGTGATATTGTAAAGACTCTTTTGATTCATAGTGAAATCCAGCCGGTGGGCTGTCAATGCGGGAGAGTGGATGTAGGCTTGGAATAAGCCGAACCATTATAAATTATGTGTTCATCTTCTCTAATCCCTTAACTTCCTATTTACGCTTTCGTGTTATTCATCTATTTAATAGTTGAATCTTATTTTACTATCCATCAAACATATTCTTCTAAGTCCCGCAATAAAGTTTCTTGAACACCTATTCACCTCCCTCTAGGTGTACGTACTAGCATTATCAAAAACACCTCCCAAGACGCCTTAGTTAAATAGCTTAGTTGAGAGAATGAACAGAACATTGGTTGAAAATGTTAGATGCTTACTTTCACAGTCAAAGCTACCTGGATGCTTTTTGGGGTGAGGCTTTAAGTGCAGTTATGCATGTATTAAATTTTACTCCATGCATTCCTTTAGAGTTTGATGTTCCTAATAGAGTTTGGACAGGCAAATATGTTTCTTATAATTATTTGCGTGTCTTTGGGTGCAAAACATTTGTGCATATTCCCAAAGATGAGAGGTCTAAACTTGATGTGAAAACACGACAATGCATATTTATTGGTTATTGACAAGATATGCTTGGCTACAAATTTTATGATCCAATTAAAAAGAAAATTGTAAGAAGTAAATATATTGTGTTTATGGAAGATCAAACAATAAAGGATATTGAGAAAACAGAGATGATTTCAGCACCACAGGTTAGTGATAATTTGGTTGATTTGAATCAGTTTCTCTTACAAATATTTCTACATAGGTTGATGAAGAGCAGCAAGAAGTCAATGTTCTAAATAATGCACATGTTCCTGAACATGTTGAAACAGATAATACTATTCCCGAACTAGGGGCTCAATTAGATGTTCCACTAGATGTTCCAATCTAGAGATCCATTAGAGACCGACGACCTTCCACTAGGTATTTTGAAGATGAGTATGTATTATTGACTGATGCAGGTGAACCAGAGTGCTATGCAGAAGTAATAGAAGATGAGTACAAAAGCAATTGGTTTGATGCTATGCGAGATGAGATGCAATCACTTTATGATAATCATACTTTTGAGTTGGTGAAATTACCTAAAGGTAAAAGAACTTTGAAGAACAAGTGGGTATATAAGTTGAAGCAAGATGAACATACTTCACAACCACAGTACAAAACTAGATTGGTTCTTAAGGGATTCGGTCAGAGAAAGGGTATTAATTTTGATGATATATTTTTTCCGATAATGAAAATGTCTTCTATCCGTGTGATACTAGACTTGGCAGCTACCTTAAATTTGGAAATTGAGCAAATGGATGTCAAAACAGCCTTCCTACATGGTGACTTGGAGGAAGAGATATACATGGAATAACCTGAGGGTTTTAAAGTGAAAGGGAAAGAGAATTATGTGTGCAAATTAAAGAAAAGTCTCTATGGCCTAAAACAAGCACTAAGGCAATGGTACAAAAAGTTTGCGTCAGTTATAACAGAACAGGGTTATAAGAAGACTTCCTCGGATAACTATGTGTTTGTCCAAATTTTTTTTGATGATGACTTTATTATTCTCTTACTTTATGTTGATAATATGTTGATTGTTAGTAGGAATGCTTCAAGAATTGAAGTATTGAAGAAACAGTTGAGTAAGTCTTTTGCCATGAAAGACTTGGGCTCAGCGAAGCAGATTCTTGGCATAAGAATTACCTGAGATAGAGATGCTAAGAAGTTGTTTTTGTCGCAAGAGAAATATATCGAAAAGATACTTCGAAAATTTTACATGGACAAGGCTAAAGTGGTTAGTACTCCTCTTACTACCCACTTTAAGTTAAATATGAAGCAAAGTCCTACGACTGATAAAGAAAAGAAAGATATGGAAAGTGTTCCATATGCCTCAACTGTAGGAAGCGTATGCGATGGTATGTACACGCCCAGACTTGGCTTGGCGCGCGTAGTTGGCGTTGTTAGTCGTTATTTGTCAAATTCAAGCAGAGAGCACTAGAATGTAGTGAAGTGGATTATGAGGTATCTTCGGGGAACTTCAAATTTGAAACTCAGTTTTGGGACAGGGAAACTTGAGTTAGTTGGATACACAGATTCCGACTTGGCAAGAGATATTGATACTCGTAAATCTATTTCTGGTTATTTGATTTCTTTTGCGGGTGGAGCTGTGTCATTGAAGTCAAGATTGTAGAAGTGTGTTGCACTTTCTACAACCGAAGCTGAATTTATTACAGCAACTGAAGCTAGTAAAAATATGCTATGGATGAAGTTCTTAGAAGAACTTGGGTTCAAGCAAAAGAGGTGTGTGCTATTTTGTGATAATCACAGCGTAATTCATCTTGGTAAGAATTCATCTTTTCATTCTAGATTGAAACATATTGATGTTAGATATCATTGGATAATGGATGTTCTTGATAAAAAGTTGTTGGAACTTGAGAAAATTCATACGGTTCATAATGGCTATGATATAATGACGAAGACTCTACCAAAGAGAGAAGCTTGAACATTGCCAATTGATAGCAGGGATGGTGAATCCCTCCACATTGTCGTGAGGGGGAGATTTGTTAGCTGGGTTCACTTCTATGTGGAGGAAGCTCAATGAGTTACAAGCCCAAAAAGGACTTGAGCTTATATGATAAATTATATGGAGAAATAGGGTTTCTCACTATCTTTAAAAGTGGTAGCCGCAAAAAGACGTAGTAACAAGAGAAAAAGAGAAAGCAGAAAATATGGGGGTTGGGGCAAAATCTGATTTACATCAAGCCGGCATTGGAGGTCGATTTGTGGTCTGATTGAGCTGAAATTTTGTCAGCATGTTCGTGATGCAATTTTCTTGAATCTGAATGGTTTGATTTTTGTTTGAAGCTCCCTACATCAGGTTTTTCGTGGATTGATCAAAACCTACGTTTTGGTCAGATTTATCCTTGATATCTTGTGAAATTCAAGTGTATTGCCAAGAATTATGTTCTTGAGGTCTTTGCTGCTATGTACCTCTAGTATTTGCTAGAGAAGAATATTGTTCACCCAATTTTGTTGATAATGAAGATTTTCGGGTGAACTCTGGTCCCATGGTTTTTGATTTCCTCACATCGAGGAGGTTTTCCGCGTAAAAAAAATCGTCTTGTGTTCACTTGCTTGGTATTTATTTTACTCTACTATATCGATTCCTATTAGGTTTACACAAGATGGGAGATTATTTTATTCCGCTGCGTTAATTAGATATTGTTCAAATTGTTTATGTTCTCCCATCAAGAGTGTCACTCATTCATCTTGGACTAGTTCATGACACTGAGTAATAGCTGCTCATGAGACCTAGGGAAGAATCAGAGTGCAAGAACCTAGTAACTTATTGCATCCATCTCCTGACAATTTACAAATTTCAGGCAAAATTCAATGAGGCAACAATGTGTTAGAGAACTCTTCCTAAGGTGTTTTAAAGTTGACAAAACATTTCCATCAGTCTAGTTTGAAGACTTACAGACTCTATTGACAAAGTCTGAAGACCTCCAGACTCAAGTTTCAAAGTCTACTCTCATGGACAATTTCCAGACCGACGGAGTTAAAATTCTTTTATGGTTAATTCAAGTATGGTTTTGATTCGTATGGTTAAGGAATATCTCACGACTAGAATTAGCACCTCAAGATCTTTTATATTCGTACTCGAATAATCTAGATCCTCTAGATTCGCAAATTATACTTGGAAGGTTCTACTTATGGAAACCGAGATCCTGATTGTATGGGCGAGCAGGATTGATGGGCCATCGTCATTTTCCTTGAGGAGCTCGAGATCTCTCTAATTGATTTTGTCCAACGGGTTGATTGGAAGAACTTCTTTGGAAAGTGCCAACAGTATTAAAGGCATGGAGAAGTATTTAAGGGAGACGCTCAAGTTGTTCAAGAGTGTCTGATAGAAGAATTTCAAAGTCTGAATCTCCGTGTTCTTTTGCGATCTTATGCTTTGAGCTATACTTGTAATCAAAAGAGAGACTGAATTTTGGTGAGACCTTGAGGAAGTGTAGTAGAGTCTCTACACTGTGGAATCAAGGGCGTGAGACTGTAAATTCTCTTTTTGATTCTTAGTAAAATTCAGCCAGTGGGCTATCCGTGTGAGAGAGTGGACGTTGGCTTGGTCTAAGCCGAACCACTATAAACTTTGAGTCTTGATTCTCTATCCCTAATCCTTTTACTTTACATTGCATCCTCATACGTTTATTATTGTTTTCAATCTCTTAGTCTATCATTCAGTAAAAAGTCTATATATTTTGTTACGATTTATAAAAATCATCTTAATCACCTATTCACCCCCTCTTTAGGTGCTCGTACTAGTTCTATCAATTGGTATAAGAGCTTGTGTACTCATTTATTAGAAGTGTTTTTACTTCTGAGTTAAAGATCTATGGCTAGTATGTTGCCTACAGGGTTGGTTGAAGGTCAAAGCAACACCAGACCTCCATACTTTGATGGAAAAGACTACAGCATATGGAAAAACAAAATGAAAGCATTCTTAAGATCGAAGATCCTTTGGAATGGGAAGTAGTAGAAAAATGAATCATTCCTACTGCTGCATCAGTATCAGAGAGAGGAAAAGAAGTTGCTGCTCCTATCGAGATGACTCAAGAAGAAATAACCAAGAGACAAGCTCTTGATGTTAAAGCTATTTATTCTTTATGTTGTGCTTTATCTCCTACTGAGTATAACAAAATATTCTCTTGTGATACAGCAAAAGAAGTTTGGGATAGGCTACACATTACATATGAAGGAATTGATCAAGTGAAAGAGACAATGATCAATATTCTTTTGGGACAATATGAAGTTTTCAAGATGAGATCAGGAGAATCAATAACTGACATGTTTAGCCGTTTTACTGAAATTGTAAATGGTCTAGAATATCAAGGACATCCAATCTCAGGACATATGAAGGTCAACAAATTGCTACGTGGACTCTCTAAGGACTAGAATTATATAAAGACTTCGATAAGGGAAACACAAAGGATTGCACCACTTTCTGTAGACGAATTGATTGGAACTCTTCAGTCTTACGAAGTGGAGCACACCAATGAAGAAGAAGATTCAAAAGGTAAAAAGTCTATTGCTTTAAAGTCTAATGACTATTCTGATGCTACGAGACTCGAAGAAGATCTAGATGATGAAGAATTGGCACTCATGATAAAAAGGTTCGAAAGCTGAACGAAGGGAAGAAAAATCAATTGGAAGAAACAAAGCTCACAAAGATTTCAAAACAAATCAACTGAGGAAGATGATTCCAACAAAGAAGTGACTTGCTTCGAATGCAAGAAAAATGGACACATCAGACCCAACTGTCCTTTATTAAGGAAAAGGAAAGGAAAGACTGAGAAATATAGAAATGCACTCAAAGCAAAAACTTGGAGTGATACTGAATGTGAGGAAAGTGAAGATGATTATGCCAACATTTGTTTAATGGCAAAATCTAATTCAGACTCAGACCTTGAGACGGATACAGACTCAAACAGTGAGCTTGAGGTAAGTAATCTAAAAATTCCTGTCAAAATCTCGAAATATATTAATGAACTATGTCTTAGTCTCAAAACCTCTCTTAAGAGGATCTCCAAATTAAAAAGGAGAATTCTACATTGAAGCAACAGGAGAAATCTTGGAAGGAAAAAATTTAGATAAAAACTTTACTATTTTGAAAGAAAACTCAAACTATGTTTCCTAAGAAAATACCCATTTGAAAAATGATATTTCAAATATCTCAAAAAAGTTTTCAAATGGTTCTGAAAAATTGGATAAGATTCTTTCAATACAAAGACCTTACTTTGACAAATTAGGTCTTGGTATGACTTCTGAAACTATTCCACTAATTGATTTCCGAAGGTGAAGGAAAGAATCAAACAAAGACCAACAAAAGTTGTTTATAAAAATCATTTTCAGAAAGTCTTTATAAAACCTGTTAGCCGAAATGCTCTTAAATGTTCAAAGTATCAAAGCTCGTAACATTTTGAAAAAGAATGCCCTTTGGTTTGGAGACTCGTTAAAAGGGATTGGGCAAATATCACACGCTCTAACGCAATCGGACCCAAGATGATATGGGTACCAAAGAAAGCTTGAATTTTCTCTTAATTGCAGGTCACTATCAAAAGGAAAATCAAATGGTATTTGGATAGTGGCTGCACAGGAGATTCAGGTTGCTTTATAAAACTTGTCCAGATAGATGGAGGGAAAGTTTCTTTTGGTGGTAACAACAAAGGAAGGATTATTGGTCGCGGTACAATAAAAATTGGAAGTCTATCAATCAATAATGTCTCCTTGGTGGAAGGATTGAATTACAATCTACTCAACATAAGCCAATTGTGCGATACTGGATTCAAGATCAACTTCCTGGAATGAACGTGCTCAGGAATCAGTAAAGACTTCTCTCAATCTTTTACTGGACGAAGACATGGGAATATCTATCTTTTGGATGTGAATCAAGAAAGATCACAATGCTTAATATCAGTACAAGATTAAGCTAATCTATGGCACAGAAAGCTTGGTCATATCAACATGAAGCAAATTGCCAAAATCTCTTCCAAGAAGCTTGTTCGAGGATTACCAATTCTCAATTACCTAAAGTCTGATCTATGCACACCATACGTACTGGGAAAACATGTTAGAAATTCTTTTAAACCAATAAATAAAGTTTTCACTAATCGTGTACTACAGCTTCTGCATATGGATCTTTTTGGACCCACAAGAACTCAAAGCATTGGTGGAAAAAGGTTTTGTCTAGTAATAATGGATGATTATTCGCGATTTACTTGGGTTTACTTTCTTATAAGTAAGTCTGGACTTTCTCTCATTTTTCAAAATTTGCTAAGAAAGTGCAGAATGAAAAAGGTCACACTATTTCAAGTATTCGTACAGACCATGGAGGTGAGTTAGAAAATCAAGACTTTGCTAAATTTTGTGATAAATTTGGTTTTCAGCATAAATTCTCCTCTCCATATACACCAGAACAGAATGAGGTTGTGGAAAGGAAGAATAGATCTTTACAAGAAATGGCAAGGACTCTTCTAATCGAAAGTAATATTTCTTCACGCTTTTAGGCTGAAGCTATTTCTACTGCTTGCTATATTATTAACAGAGTATTTTTAAGGTCAATCCTTGAGAAAACTCCTTATGAAATTTTTAAAAGAAAGAAACCAATTGTTTCATATTTTCAAGTATTTGGTTGTAAATGCTTTATTTTGAAAAATGCAAATGATTGAGTTGGTAAGTTTGAAGAAAAATTGGATGAAGGATTCTTTCTTGGGTACTCAATTTCAAGCAAAGCCTACAAAGTATTCAACAAGAAGACTTAGACTGTGGAAGAATCAATGAACGTCAAATTTCAAGACTCTCCACAAACTCAACCGAATCAGACTAAAGAATCAGAACCTGCTCCTGACTCCACAAGGTCTACCTCCCTTGAAACAATTCAAATTCCAAAAGCAGTACAACAAGTTGTTGATGAAGAATCAACTCAAGAAAAAGATCAACAACCTATCGATCGACAAGAATCGGAAGCACAAGTCTAGTCATCCTGAAGAACTCATTATTGGAAACATTAATAAGGGAATTCGCATAAGATCCAAAAGTGAGAAGAGTCTAGTGCTATGGCGCTTATTTCTGAAATAGAACCTAAAAATATAGAAGAAGCCTTAGCTGATGAAAGCTGGATTGAAGCAATGCAAGAAAAACTCAGACAATTCAGCATTAACGACGTTTGGGAATTAACTCCTAAACCAAAAGGTAAGTTTGTTATTGGAGCTAAATGGGTTTTCAGGAATAAAGTCAATGAAAAAGGCAAAGTGACAAGAAACAAAGCAAGACTCGTGGCTAAAGGATACACGCAAGAAGAATGGATAGACTATAACGAGACTTACGCTCCTGTAGCAAGGTCAAAAGCAATTAGATTATTACTTGCTTTTGCATGCTATAAGAATTTCAGGTTATTCCAAATGGACGTCAAAAGCGCATTCATGAATGGATTTATTCAAGAAAATGTCTATGTGGAACAACCTCCTGGATTTGAAGATTCGAAGAAACCAGACTCAGTGTTTAGACTGAAAGAGGCCTTATATGGATTAAAACAAGCTCCTCGAGCTTGGTATGAAAGATTAAGTAACTTTTTAATTCAAAGCGGTTTCATTAAAGGAAAAGTAGATACTACATTATTTATTAAAAGGGAAAGTAAAAGCTTTTTACTTGTTCAAATTTATGTTGATGATATTATATTTGGATCATCTAATGAGACTTTGTGCAAGAAATTTTCTAAGTCTATGCAGGATGAGTTCGAGATGAGCATGATGGGTGAATTATCATTCTTCCTTGGTTTACAAGTGAAACAATTGAAAGAATGAATATTTATTCATCAAGAAAAATATACAAAAGAACTTGTTAAAAAGTTCGGATTGGAGAATTGCAAAAAGATTGACATACCAATGTCAAATTCTTCGAAGTTAGACAAAGATGAAGGAGGAAAGAAAGTCGACCAGAAACTATACATGAGTATCATTGGTTCACTTCTTTATCTTACTGCATCAAGACCTGACATATTGTTTAGTGTTTGCATTTGTGCTAGGTTTCAATCAGATCCTAAAGAATCGCATATAAGTGCTGCAAAACGTATCATTAAATATGTTGCAACTACTGCTAAGCTTGATCTGTGGTATCTCAAAGAATGAGACTTTACTCTTCTTGGATATTCAGACGCAGATCATGTAGGTTGCGGAGTTGATAGAAAGAGCACATTCAACATTTGTCAATTGCTTGGTAATAGGGCAGTATCTTGGTTTTCAAGGAAGCAAAGTATCGTAGCTCTATCAACAGCTAAAGCAGAATATGTAGCTCTTGGAAGTTGTTGTTCTTAGATATTATGGATAAAACAACAACTACGAGACTTTGGTATCGAAGACTCTTGCACCGAGATCAAATGTGACAATACCAGTACAATCAATCTTACAAAGAATCCAATTCTTCACTCAAGAGCAAATCATATAGAGATTCGACATCATTTTATTAGAGATCATGTTCAAACTGCAGAAGTTTTGATACAGTTTATCGACTCAAAGAATCAATTGGCAGACATATTCACAAAGTCGCTTGAAAAAAGTTTATTTGAGTCTATTCGTTCAAGAGTCAATATTTTATCTCTTGAAGACTGATGAAGCCCAGACTTAGGAACTAAATCTGAAAAGAATCAGACTCAAAAGTTCAGACTCAGAAGACCAAAGGTTACGACTGTAAGTTATCTCAATAATAGTACTTTTAATCGTTTAACATGACATCTCGAAAAGGTAAGACCGCTTGTTAATCTCTAATTAATATCAATTAGGCAGTTATCTTTTTGAAAAAGATGGTTATCTATTTTAAAAAGGCAGTTATTTTTGAAAATGCATCTTTATTTTTTCCTTTTTGTGACGTTTCAAATACCCCACATCGATTGTCTTATATACAGTTCTTCTTCCTCTTCACTTTTTACCTAAAAACCCTATAGCACAAATCTTTACTCTCTGAAACTTTCTTTCAAAGTTTATCTCTTAAAGCTCTCACCTTTCTTGCGATTCGAGTGTGAAAATTCTCTCAAAGACAGTGACAATGTCGCATCAAAGAAAGTCATCGAGAATAGCCAGTAGGGGACCACAAGGTTTGCGTGAGGGGCCTACGCACTTCGATTTAACTGAAGAATGAGACTCTCCAAGTGGACAGGTGCATCAACATTCTCAACTGCGCACTTCCTCTCCTGGTAGATCACATGATCATGACCCTCAACAAGCAGAGGAAAACATCATCGAGGATATAGAACCTGTAAGATCTCTTAAGCCCACATTCACTTACAGGCTTTACTCTGCTCTGAAAGAAGGGGGGTTTTGCAATGACGTTTATTGATGAGTTTCTAAAAGAAAAGGGATAAAAGAATGAGACTCATTTTTTAAGTGTGATGGAACGATCGGGTGTTGTTCCTGTTGGAACAGTGGCAAAGGCTTTTGCTAACTTTCCGACTGACCCACGATTTGGTAGTATAAATCAGCCTGAAAGGAAAGACGATGATGAAAAAATGTTCGTGCATTTTAAGCCAAGAATGGGTGTGGCTGCAAATCTTCGAGGAAAGAGGGAAGAATTATTTCGGTCTAAGGAACATAAAAAGGTTTATTCCAAGTTGCTGAAGCGTGGGGTTATGAACCCAAGAACTGTGGATTTTGATTTCCTCAATCTGTTAAACATCAATCTGAGAGAAAAGTTTGAGAAACTTCAACTTGATCGATTTTGTACTGAGATAGAGACTGCTCATTCTGAACTGACTGCATATTTCTATTCGAATCTTAGTTTTCTTGATGCAAACAGTTTTTCATTCAGTGTGAGAGATAAGGAGTATGTGGTTGACGTGGATATTCTTGCTGACGTAATTGGTGTGGAAAGATGAGCTTTCCAATCTATTTCTTTGTTCGTTAGCCATGCAACCTTGGAGCTTGCTAAAGATAGAATTGCAGAAGGGCGACTCTCTTATAAGAGGATGAGTGCATCCAACATTCTGCTTCATAAGATTTTGATTAACTGTCTCAGACCTAAGTCAACATCAAAGACAGATGTCTCAAACTCTGAAGCAAAATTGATGTATGACATCAAGATTGGTCATAAGTTTTCCTTGCCTCACACTATAATGTTTCACATGTATATGTCCATGGCAAAGGACAAGGGCAAACTTCCTTATTAAGCTCTCATCTCTCGTTTATTCAGACATCTAAATATTCAGCCTCCCAAGATTCTGTGTGTAAGAACCATTGATTAAATGGTAATAGGGCAAAAAATAATTACAAAGATGCATCTGAAAGAACTCAGCAAGAAGTTAGAGTGATTCAAGGAGAAAACCCCCGTCAAATCTAGACAAGACTCTGCTGCTGTGAAGAGAAAAGGAAAAGATCCTATGACTAGTCCTACCAAAAGAAGGAGAGCAATCATCTTATAAGATGAAGATGATGAGGACAACATTCCTATCTTTGCTTTTGTTTCCCAGCATCTTGTACCTGAGTTAGTAGAACAAGAACATCAAGTCGGAGGAGAGACTGAGAAAGGGAATCGGGAGAAGGAATCTTTGAGGGTAGAAGAAGAAGAAGACACAGCAAGAGCAGACACACAGAAGCAGACAAAAGAACAAATTGCAGAAGAAGGTCGTGGAGATTCTCTAGCAGAAAAGGAGGATCAAGAACATCAAGACACTGAAGCGGCATCTCAACAAGAAGAATACTTTTCTCCACCAGAAGGCACTGAAACAGGGGGAGATGTTCCTAGAGAAAGTACTCATCTTCTAACTTTTACAAGTGCAAGTGTCAGTCGTTCTCCTGTTGGTGCAGAGGATGTCTATGCCTCTCAATTTCCTGAAGAAGACCTTGAGGCATCATCTCCAAATGTTGATCTTCCTGCTAATGTTTGTTCAACTGGCTTTACTCCACAATCAGACCATGCTAAAGTAAGCACACAAACTGATAAATCTAGAGACTTTGGAAGGTTGCTTGAAATTCTTTTGGAGGTTAAAGGCCGGGTCTATGCCTTAGGATGCGAATTTTAGACTCTGCAAAATGAGAATCGTGCCATGTCCGTCTCTTTGCAAGATCAAATTTGAAATATTCATCTACAATTTCAGGAAACTGCAAAAGGAACGGCTCTCGCACAACTACAGGAGGATTTGAAGAAGCTAGAAGACACTGTCAAGTCAATGGGAGATTTTCAGCTCGTTCGCATTCCCAGAGCATCTTGACTTTTTCACATTTTTATGCTGACAAAAAGGGGGATAAGTTTTGCAGATTTTCAACATTCAACTTTTGAAACACTTCGGATAATTTTCAATGTTTTGATGTGGTTGTGTTTGACTTTATCTTCTGTTTGGATTATTGGACTGACTTGAACTTTGGATTGCTTGTTTATTATTGCAGTACTTTAAGCTATGCTATTGATTTAGATAAAGATAACTGATAAATATCTGTACATAACTAACTTGTTTTTTGTGGATGCAGATCCGTCATTATCTTTATCCTAACCAGTTATGAGATATCTTTGCTAGCTTAAATGTTGTATTGCAGGGTGATAGTATCCAAATCTGCAGGAAAGTTTTGTCACCATAAAAAATGGGGAGATTGTTAGAGAACTCTTCCTAAGGTGTTTTAAAGTCGACAAAACATTTCCATCAGTCTAATCTGAAGACTTGCAGACTCTATTGACAAAGTTTGAAGACCTCCAAACTCAAGTTTCAAAGTCTACTCTCATGGACAATTTCCAAACCGACGAAGTTAAAGTTCTATTATGGTTAATTCAAGTATGGTTTTGATTCGTATGGTTAAGGAATATCTCACGACTGGAATTAACACCTCAAGATCTTTTATATTCGTACTCGAATAATCTAGATCCTCTAGATTCGCAAATTATACTTGGAAGGTTCTACTTATGGAAACCGAGATCATGATTGTATGGGCGAGTAGGATTGATAGGCTATCGTCATTTTCCTTGAGGAGCTCGAGATCTCTCTAATTGATTTTGTCTAACGGGTTGATTGGAAGAACTTCTTTGGAAGGTGCCAACGGTATTAAAGGCATGAAGAAGTATTTAAGGGAGACGCTCAAGTTGTTCAAGAGTGTCTGATAGAAGAATTTCAAAGTCTGAATCTCCATGTTCTTTTACGATCTTATTCTTTGAGCTATACTTGTAATCAAAAGAGAGATTGAATTTTGGTGAGACCTTGAGGAAGTGTAGTAGAGTCTCTACACTGTGGAATCAAAGGGCGTGAGACTGTAAATTCTCTTTTTGATTCTTAGTGAAATCCAGCTAGTGGGCTGTCCGTGTGGGAGAGTGGACGTAGGATTGGTCTAAGCCAAACCACTATAAACTTTGAGTCTTGATTCTCTATCACTAATCCTTTTACTTTACATTGCATCCTCATATCTATTATTGTTTTCAATCTCTTAGTCTATCATTCAGTAAAAAGTATATATATTTTGTTACGATTTATAAAAATCATCTTAATCACCTATTCACCCCCCTTTAGGTGCTCATACTAGTTGTATCACAATGTTCATCAACTAGCTCACGTCTATGGAAGAATCATAGGAAAACTATAATGAACAAAATGACTTTGATTACTCTGACACAAAATAGTTGAATAATCACTTGTGCGCGTCCACTTGATCAATGTTCACCAAGAAAGAGAACGGCTGGTCATAAAATTCATAGTGACAATATGGCGGAAGCTCATATATTGCCAGTATTCATTCAGCTAAAGAACAATAACAAGAATCCACAATTTAAGTTCAAGCTTCTCAATTTGATGCAGTTTGTCCTGAAATAACTCCTCTGACAGCTCCTCTATGTGTGGATGATTCCGTTCACAATCTTCTAAAGCATGCTGGAGACTTGAATTTTCTGAACTGCTTCCTGAAGTCAAAGCCACTTCGTGAACTAAAACCTCTACCGCTTCCAGGGCTGAAAGCCACGCCATTTCACAATTTTCTAAAGCATGCTGGAGTCTTGAATTTTCTGAACTGCTTCCTGAAGTCAAAGCCGCTTCGCAAACTCGAACCTCAACCGCTTCCTGAGCTGAAAGCCATGCCATTTCCTGAACTTGAAGCAGTGCCTCTCCCTGAGCTTGAAGCAACTCTAGTCGCGCCTCCGACATCTCTATTTGCAAGACCATCCTCCGTCCCCTGATCACTTTCATTTATTGTCTATGCAATCACCAAAAACCTTATATAGTGAGTATTCATGATATTGATATGGCGCAATCATTAGTTGCAGAGACAGATCGAGAATTAAGTCCTAGCAGAGCTAAGTGGAATGGGAATTCTAGTTATGTGGTTTTCTTTATCTATCCAAGTTCCAACATTTTAAGATAAATGTGATGTAAAGTTAAATTAAAGATCAGTCAATCTAGATAATTATCTACCTAGGACTAAGAGGTCTTAACTTCATGACTAAAGATACTAATCTTTAGAGGAGTAAGCAAAGTAAAAGAATTGCTCTCTCATTAGGAATTCCTTTCGGAAGAAGGGTGGGGAAAACTTTCTGCAAGTTCTTTTTGGGATGAAAAGGGGCTATCAGATATGCAACTCGACTAATCTCCTTGATGTACGGAAAATGTGACGTCCACATACTTTAAATAAAGCTCTATCTCAAATTGGTTGTCCCTAAGTTTACTAGAAAAAAAAATGTACCTTTCTCATCGTTTGTGCCACTAGCAAAATCCCAGCCACGATCCCCTGCTCCTTTTTTAACTTTTTTTTTTTTCCAGTTTTGTTTTTTTTAAATTTATTTTTATCTTCTTTTTTTATTAAATATTATTTAAATAAAAAGCAATAAAAATGCCACGTAGAGAGATGAATTAATTTAAAATTACAATGTCTGTATTTTTCATTAGGTAAATTAGTGGTGTTAATAGAATTACTCAATTACACCAATTTAACAATTTTTAGGATTTGATTGCACTTTGTAAAAATTTAAGGACTCAATTGCACTTTCACGATAAGTTTAGAAACTTTTAGTACACATTCCCTATTATATAATATCCAATACTAAATTTTATATCAAGAAATAAATTTTAAACTACAATTTATAATACTTGTATTTGTGTGTGTATACAAAACAACATTTCAAATCACGAAGAACGTATTGAGGACACTAATAGATTTGAATTCATTTAAAGATCATTTATGATAAATTTATATCTTTTGATTAAAAAAATGTTTTCATCCACGTAAATTTCAGAGCAGTAGTTAACTTTTACAGCTCGTGTAGTATTACCGAATTGTAGCATCAAATTGAAATTAGACCAACAAAATCTACAAACTCATACATTCACGAATGTCTACTTTAATGAAGATGTCACACCTTGTCTGACTTGGATTCAAAGTTTGATGTATCTAGAAGAATCTTCTCTTTGTAATGCTTCAAAGAAATTTTAGATGCGTCAATCTACTTTGATAAAGTCTCCACACCCCTTTATTTTGACAAGGCAATCACCTAGTATTTTATTTTATTTTGGTTGGAAAAGAGATATGATATAATCAAGGTAAAGAACGAGAGAAGCTTGTAGCGTGGGCTTCAGCATACAAAAGATCAAGGAGAAAAGAAGGAGGGGACAAAGCACAGTCCGAAGGAAGGGTGCCATTACAATGGGCTTTAGCAGCCCAATCAGCCACAAAATTGGCCTCTCTTCTACAGTGTCGCATAGTTAGGTTAGGGAAAAGAGAGACCTTGGCCGCCGCTTCTGCAAGGAGAGCTCACGCCTCCCATGGTGTCTCGAACGGATCCTGTACGGCTTTCACCAACACCAGACAATTAGATTCGATGATAAGGTGATCCTGATTCTTCCCTTCTCAAAGCAGATGATCAAGGGTGATGAGGAAAGCTTGGATCTCGGTCTGCAAAGCTGAAGTCGCTGGAAAATCATAGGTAAAGCCTTGTAACAGGGTGCCTGAATGATCTCTAAGAATGCTCGCCATCGCGCCTGTTATACCATTAGGATGATAGGCGCCATCAATGTTAATTTTCACCGTTCCAGGTTCGGGTGGTCGCCACAGCATATCAAATTGAAGAGAAGAACGGTATGTTCGCACCAGCATCTAGACAGATAGATGGGCAATGCGAACCTAAGCAAAAGCCAGATCCATGACCTAAAGATGGGCAGGACGTTCCTGTCAAAATACATACTGGTTGCGCGCCTTCCATATTTGTCACAAAAGAGCAGCAATCATTTCCAGATCAGGAGGGGTACGCCGTTGTTCAATCTGATCTACTAACCACACATCCATCCTTGTTACTGATCGTTGATTGATTTTAATATTAATTTGTGAATGCGACCATATACGGCGCGTCCATGGGCATAGAAGGAAGAGATGTTCTGTAGTTTCAGGTATGAGGGAAGAACAGAGAGGGCAAGTTGGGTCTGTGATGACGCGTCTTTGGAGTAGGTTGGCTTTCATAGGTAGAGCGTTATGACAAACTGACCATAGGAAAGGTCTAATTTTAGGAGCAAGTTTCATAGCCCATATGGTTTTCCATAGAAGCTTGGGTGGGTGATAAGATGATGAAGGTATGTTCGGTTGGCTACTGGGAATGGCTTTTCTGAAGACATAATATCATTGTTTCACAGAATATGAACCATTTACAGTCACAGTCCAAATAATTTTATCAGGAGTGTATTGAGGTCTTACCTGAATTTTGAGAATATCTTGGATTGTAGAGCATCAAAATGTTGGTTGAGAAGAGAAATATTCCAATTGTTGCTTTCTTGGTCTAGTAGCTCAGTGACAATTGACGAGGCATTCCGAGTAGCAGGGCCCCCTATGACTCCTTTAGGGAGCCATTGGTCCTCCCGAATTTTAATTGATTGACCATTGCCAACAAACCATTGGATTTGAGGTGATATGGAATCCCTCCCAAAAAGAATACTCTGCCATCCCCATGAAGGTCTTGCTCCTTTATCAGCATGCATAAAGTCATATGAGTGAAAAGTAAAGCCCTTTAAAAAGGGTACTCCATAGCGCTATTGGATGCTGGAATAAATGCCATGCTTGTTTGGCAAGCATGGCTTTATTAAAATCTTGAAGATCCCGAAAGCCAAGACCCCCACTATCTTTGCTTCGTTTGAGAACAACCCAATTTTTCCAGTGGATGCCTGCTTTAGTACAGTCTGTCTGCCACCAAAACCAAGCAACTTTCTATTCAATGGATCGGCAAATGAATGTAGGGATCCGAAAAATGGACATGGCATACTGAGGTATTGCTTGTACGACTGTCTTAAGTAAAACTTCCTTTCCACCCTTTGAAAGCAGACTTTCTTTCCATCCCTCTAATTTGGCATTCACTCTCACCAAAATCCAAGCAAACATATCCCGCTTTGATCTACCCCAATCCGAAGGTATGCCAAAATACTTTCCAGTCCTCTGAATCACCGGGATTCGAAGTACTCCAGCTAAATTTTCTTGTAGATTAGGAGGACAGGCTTTGCTGAAGAAGATTCCGGATTTATTTCTATTAACAGCTTGG
This sequence comes from Eucalyptus sp. ANBG9806169, assembly GCA_014182395.1. NCBI lineage: Eukaryota > Viridiplantae > Streptophyta > Magnoliopsida > Myrtales > Myrtaceae > Eucalyptus > Eucalyptus sp. ANBG9806169. The sequence continues at coordinate 4,232,081 of CM024577.1, read as the reverse complement.
CTAGTAGCAAAACAATATTGATTGACAATGTTTGCTAGATTCTAACATTCAATTAATTTACCATCTAAAAAGAATATAGCATCATCAACAAAGAACAGATGAGATAGAGTAGGACACCACCTGTTCAGTTTGATGCCTCTGAGTTGACCCATGGTAATTGCTTGGTTCATAAGATGGGACAATAGATTCGCCAGAAGGATGAAAAGGTAGGGGGATAGGGGATCTCCCTGTCTGATACCTCGGGTAGGTTGAAAATAGGGTGAAAGTTCACCGTTGAATTTGACACTAAAAGACATTGTCGTAATGCATTGCATGATCCATTGCACCCATGTAGCATGAAAGCCTAGGGTGAGAAGGTAGTCTTGGAGGAAGTCCCACTCAACCTTGTCATAGGCTTTTTGCATATTCATTTTGAGCACTGCTCGAAATTGGCACATGCATTTTCTAACTTTAAGTTGATGAAGCACCTCTTGGACTATTAATATATTATCCTGAATTTGGTGTCCACTAACAAAGGCGCCTTGCTCCTGGGAAATAAGCTGAGGCAGGAAGGGCTTGAGGTGATTGGCAATCACTTTAGAAATTATTTTATAGGCATAATTGCAAAGACTGATGGGACGATACTGGTCTAATCGTTCAGGATGAGGTACCATGGGGATTAGGGAAACGACGATTCTATTGAAAGCTAGCTGTAGGACTCTAGATAGAAAGAATTGTTGCACTGATAAGAAAAGGTCATTCTGGATAATGTCCCAATGATGTTGATAGAAAAGTCCATTTAAGCCGTCTAGGCCCGGGGCTTTGGTAGTCCCCAATTGGAATGTAGCCTGTTGAACTTCATCTTTGGTGACAGGAGCTATTAAGGACATGTCCATCTCATTAGTAATAACCTAAGGACATTGTTGAAGAATAGGCCAATAATCTCGATGTCCCACTGTCTAATAGAGATGTGTTGACACCCGATTTTTTGTCGACATTTTAAACATTCTTTTTTGCAAAAATATAAAAAAAAATAAAGAGCCAAAAAGATTAAAAAAAAATGAAAAGAAAACAAGAAAAAAAAAGAATGAAAACATAAAAGAAAAGAAAAAAAAAAGAAAAAAAAACAACTAACAACAAAATAAAAAGGGGGCCATTGGACAAGATTTTGGGCACTGGCTCTCTAAAACGGTGCGCGCGCGAATTCTCTCGAGGGGGCTCTCTCGAAAATTCTCAAAAGCGCGCTCTCTCTCTCTCTCTCTCTCTCTCTCTCTCTCTCGGGGGATCGATCTCTCTCTTCTCGGATTGCTTTTGGGTTTGAGGGATTTCGATCGATCGAAGCTCGATCCGTTAGGGTTTTCACCAGAGGCTCGATCGTTCTCTCGATCAGAGGCGTCGGCGGTCACGACGACGAGGATGCCAGCTGTTCTGGAGATCAAAGATGAACGGTTGTTGGCGAGGATCGGAGGCGCTCGAGATCTCACTCCCAGACGGGGATATGGCTGACTCTGGATCGGCGTCTCTCCTTCTCGACCGCTCTCTCGCGCACCGGATCTGACTTGCTGGGACGGCCGGTCGAGGAGCTCGAAGTACAGGGCTCAGATTCGCATCGACAGCAGCGACGGCGACGTCGACAACGGCTTCCGATCGTTTCTTTGTTCCGTTTGTTCGGTGACTCCCCCGCGGTTCAATAATCTCCCCTCCCTGGCGGTACGGACTGGTGAGTGAACTGATCGCCCTCTCTAGCTCTATGTGAATCGACGTTCTCGACGTGCTCGATCTGCCCCTTTTCGTTTTCGCCATTAGTTGTCTTCTGTGGTGTATCTAGTCACATCTGTCAAGATATATGCAACTTGTGAAATGATCTCGTTGAGAAGCGCCCGCTAATAGTTAATAGAAAAGTCTGTGAGTGGAGGTTCTGTCTTGAGCATTTTTGCTCTATTGTAGTTTAATTTCTTTTTCTCTCTATTTCTCCCGTCAATTCACTATATCTCTTCAAGCTAGTTAACTTTTCTGGTGCATCCAGGCACATCTCAATATTAGTGTAGCTTGTCGAGCAATCTGCTGAGAAGTATTCTGGGCTGATGGATACTCTTTATAGAAAAGTCCAGGGGTAAAGGCTCCGTCTTGCATCTTCTAGATATAGAGCATCCGATGGGAAAACTCGTTGTTCCGGGTTGGCTTGAAGTATTATTGGGGAAATTGGGAAACTTTTTAAAACAAATGAAAATAAAAATAAAACCAGCAAAGTGAGAATGCACCTTTATGTTGGGCTTCGGCAGTGAAAAGTCGAGTTTTATAAAATGGTCAACCGTACGTATGCTCTATTGTCTTCATCGAGGGACAAGTTTTGTCAATAAGAAACTGGAGTGTGGTTATAACTATGTGACTAGAGTGCTTGGTGGTTGAATAATGTCATTAGGTCTTGTATTACCTTTGAAATTCGAATAATGCTAATGCCTGAGCTTCTAACATCCAACTTCATTATGTGACTGGAGACATGATCATACATATAGAACGGCATGTAATTGCCGAATTCTGGGATTGCTAGTTAATGAGTGATGTTTTGGCATTGTAGGAGCTGTCCTCTTCATACATAAAGAATGTCATGTAATTGTTGAATTCTGGGATTGCTGGTCAATGAATGATGTTTTGGCATTGTAGGAGATGTCCTGTGCCAACCATGATTCTTCCATTCTTTTAGTGGTTTATGGTGGTTTTATATTTTTTCTTATGCCTGATTCATTTGTTATTAGAACTCGACTACATGATTGAATGCTCTTTTGCTTTGCTTGGTTAATTGAGTTTTTCAATGTCGACGTATACAGTTTTGTAGCTCTGTTCTACATGGGTTTGGTTGTTGTGAGCCCTTTTGTCTACCTCCTCATGTGGTACAAGAACATACACTTTGTAATGTGTTCTTATGTTGAAGTTATGCTAATTTCAATCTGTAGACATTGCGATTGTGTCAACATAAAGGCATGTTTGGATAGATTTTGCTTCTTTCTTGATATTTTGTAATGGATGCCGTGAGCTCTTGGACTTGGTCACCATTTACTAGATTCGACAATTGTTACAAACGGAGCTACAATTTGTAAATGATTAGGTGTTCTGTTTTCATGCTCTACTTTAATGACCTGTGCTGTTTTCCATTTTCACATGATTTTTTGTGATTAGATTCTAAAGTTGATGCCTAAATGAAAGTTGTTCATTAGGTTCCAATCTATATCAAATAAAATTTCGTGATAATTGAAGGTCATTTACCCAAGTCGAGTATGTCTAGAATATCCTTGACCTTGTTTGAAATTTTGCTGAGCTGATTGTTCTGCACAAATTCTTTGATCTTTACAAAAGCATATGCTGGCATCTGAAAATGGTTTTTTCATGAAAATTTCTTTCTATGTCCTTTTGAACAAAATATAAATTTACATGAAGAGTGAACATCAATTGGATAGGCTTATCATGCTTAAACTGAATGCATTGGCTACGGTGATATGTCTGACTTGAAGGACACTTGCTGACATTATGATTTTTGTAAATTCATGCGAATGGAATTAGCTTTAGCTATCTGTACGAAAGTAGCAGGAAATTGTATGATCTATGTTGTGGAGAAATTTCATATTGAATGGATCATTTTTGGATGATGTAAATGGTTGTGAATCAGACATGTATGCTTCTCTCATGTTCTATTTCCATAGTGATATGCCTCATTGTCTTCTTGACATTTGAAACAATATGTTACAAGTTTCACATCAATATATGGCATATCATATCTAAATCTCGTTTGATGTGAATATCATGCATCCATTTGGCTAATTGCAATTGAAATTTGCCAAGCATGACATTCCTAGTTCTAAGTCACTTTTCAATGTTAATGGATTTGTGTGGCCTTTTGCACATGGATTTAGGGTTAAATGTCTTAATCAAACTTGTTCTTCACATTTAGCCCTATATCATGTTCAAATTTCATAATTTTCATGCATTGATTAGGTGGCTTAACAAGTCAATTACCGTGCATCATTTTTTGATTCGTCATACTGTCTTGCTTTTGATTGTTTTGATATGTTTCTTTGTTTCCTTCCACGTATATACCTAGTTATAGGTTTCTTAGATTAGGTCTACATTAGGATTCCAAATATAGACTTTGGTGTGAAGACGATGGAAGTCGATGTCCATTCCGACTATTATCTTGTACTATTTGTTTTCCCGACATATGTCTCGGGTTCCATGCATTGTATAAAACCCGACGAGTTGTGGGTTTGTTTTCTTTCCCGATTGTTTTCTCTTTCATATTCTTTAGGATTGTATGATTAGATTTATTGCTTTTCTTGATTGTTTACTTCATATCTTGCACTTTTAATTTCTCTGATTGATTCCTTTTATTGTTTTTCTTTTAGAAATATAATAGCATAAAAGTGACCAACCACGCGTGATCACTCAGCTTAGAATTGGTGATCTCGAAAATATAAAAAGAGATGCATGGACATGTTAGGAAAAACACAACATACTGTTGGGTACTGAAAAGGCCCTAATAGCTATATTAGCGTAACCCAAGTCCCCGAATCTAGATATCTGGTTGCGTAGGAATCGAGGGAACTTTCCCAACCCTCGATTAGGTTTTCTAGCCGACCCAAAAAAAAAAAGGCTAGTGGCGACTCCTGTATATTCTCAAGTTGTTAAATACCTAGATCGTATAAATAAATTCGCTGTCACGTGGGGTACGAGCTTGGGAGAGCTCGCGATCTTATGATCAAGTACTCCTAAACCCGACCTCCTCCCTTTTGACATTCGAGGGTGGCGAGATCAGGTTGCGACAAGATGTGAAAAGTAATCCGTCGTCATCTTTTTTAACAGTCGGGGATCACGCACCCAAGCTTGATTGTCATATTGCAACATACTAATTTTATTGCGTTGTCATCTCTGTATGGTTGTTGCATGGAAGAATTTAGTGTTTCTATCCCCCCAATTTAGCCAGTTTATTTTAGAACGCATCACCCAGAATTGTTCTTCTTGCTGCCATAACTGCTGTATTTGCTCTTTCAGGTGAGTAACTAGCGATGCATCATATTGATGAAGGGTCAGATTAGTGTGGCTTTGAAGTTGCTGGTACAAAGCTGCAATTTGATGATGCCTGTTGAAGAATTTGGATCTACTCCATTGAGCCAGAGCTGACGACACTACCGTTAATTTGGAAGATAGAGAACAAGCAGGCGGCTGTGTGGAGGTCCAGGAATGAGCAACAATGTTTCGGCAGTCAGGGTCTTAGATCCAAAAGGCTTCAAAGATGAAAGGTTGATAGCGTCGATAAGGTAAAGCTTCAGTGGTTAAAAGCAAGGAGCTGTGGTCCGATCCCACCGCAGGTAAAGCAAACACCTCAGCCTCATGGAATGCGAGACGCCAGTCTAGATTACAAACAGCCCTATCCAACCGTTCCTTGACAAAGTCGTCACCAGCCCTATGATTCATCCAAGTAAAGGAGCAACCCTTGCTCTCTATGTCTATGAGTGAGCAATCATGTAATACATTTCTAATAGCTTGCATTCTATGAGAATCAGCAAAGCGCTTACCTATTTTTTCCCAGTGGTAGAGTACTTCATTGAAGTCACCGACACAAATCCATGGAAGGGCATTGAAGGCGCAGATAAGTTGTAGTGTGTCCCATAGAAGACGGCGATGCTGGATATTAGACGGGGCATGAAGGTAGGTGAGTCTCATCTGACTACCTCTCATTATATCAGTGCAAGTGACATCAAAAAACTCTAGAGTAGAGCGGTCCAACGTAAGATTAAACTGATCATTCCAAAAAAGAGCCATCCCCCCAGCTAAACCATTAGGATTTAGCAAAAAAGAGTTAGGATACTTGAGTTTTTTTTGCACGCTTTGGATGAAAACTTCTTGGTTCTTCGTCTCCATCAAAAAAATAAGGTCAGGCCTCCCTTTAGCCACTAAGGCCTTGAGTGATTTGACTGCCAGGGGGTTGCGCAGCCCCTGGCAGTTCCAGCTCAAAAGTTTCATGTTTCAGTTAGTGGCTTTTTTGGGCAAGCCACCACAGCCCATTGTCCGACTTCTTCGGCTTCCAAGATAGGAGTATCCATTAGTTGTGTGTCGTCAAGGTCGTCGTGCTGATTGATTCGTGGGATGTAAGGAGTATACCGCTTCAATTTTTTACTTGTACCTGCTTTGGTGTTGAGTTTGGTTTGCTTTGTCCTTTTTGAGTTGGAGAAATTCAGACCCAGATCTTGAGGAGTTTTCATCTTTGCAGAGGCAAGATCCATTGCTGCCGTTGTTGGGGATTTTGGCTGTTGGGATGCTAAAGTTGCTGATTGTTTCTCTGTTGGAACAGGATGCTGTGTAGGTACATCAACGCTTTGATTGGGGATTCCCACGTTACTGTGATCAATTGGGGGCTGAGCCACAACCAGCTGATGAGATGGTGGGGGAGTTTCTAGGATCACCTCTTCCAATGGTTTAGGTATTTCTTGCAGTTCATAGAAAGCTTTCCAGTATGGACTATGTTCTCGAACTTCCGCTCTTAGCCATTGACCATAGGCCATTGGTTATTTGCCCTTCATCTTAGCTTCAGTAAAAGGGTAATCCTTGCAGTACGTAGCATAGTGTCCGAGTTTACCGCATGAGTAACAAAAATGGGATAGGCGTTCGTACTGAAAATCTAACCATAATGTCTTCCCATTAAGTTTGAGTAACTGCCCTATCTTTAAAAGTTCCCGAACATCAAGATCAATCCTTGCTCTCCCCGCTCGTAATGAAGTACCCTCCTTACTGTCTATACGAACTTCAAGTACTTTGCCTATATGCCTACCCTTTCTATCATAATTTCAGAGCACCATTCTAACAGAAGATCGAAGATTTGCACCCAGAAAGCACATGTTAAAAAGTTATAACAATGCAGCGGCGTATCGGGTATCCAAGGCTTGAAGATTACCAAATGACCAGAAAAAAGCTAGGGGCCCCCATCCAACACACGCTGTTTGTCTACCTCTTATTTGAATTTAGCTATATACAATCCTGCTTCTCGAACTGAAATGTCAACCTGGTTGAGTCTCTAAGCACGCCTTAAAGTACTTTGAAAAGCTTGTAAATTTACGGATGGATTGGAGAGAATTTTACCGACCAATCAATCAATCTTCTCAATGACGTGCACCCTCTGACATTCAAGGATTTTAGAGTGACTAACTCATTTAGGCCCTCAACATCAGTAAGCACATAGCATTGTTTGATTTCCAAATTCTCCAAGTTCTCCAAGTAAAGTCACCTATTCTTGTCAAAGATTTGCACTCAAAAATGCGGAAGGACTCCAATGATTTCGAAAGACCCACAATTTGTATCTCAACTAGCTCTAAACATTTTGACATGCACACTTTCCACAACTTCCTTAGTTCCAAAGGAATGGATAATCTCTAAAGCCGTACACAAAATTCAACACGTAATGTCTCCAATCCTGGAAGTCCCTCAAGCGGAATGTCTTCCACTTCACAACAATAGATCTCTAGAGTCGACAAATTTTTCAAACTCCAGTGGAAGGGCGGAAGCTACATGAGGGGTTTTGGGTCTAGGCATCTCAAAACAAGCTCTTCTAGACAAGAAAGAGAAGCCAACTCTGGAGCTACAGGGATGTCATGCAGATTTAACTTTAACTTTTTCAATCTAGATAACTTCCCAATCCAGCTTAAGTTGCATCCTGTGCTTAGGTTTGTTTTGCCTCTAATATGCAAGCCATCACTTAGTTGCAGTTCAAAGAAATTAGTAGGATTCAACAAAGTAGGGACTGAGAGCAATGATTTAGACCGAAGAAGTAGACGAGTCAAACTCGTGGGAAGCTTTGGCAATTCTTTAATCTCATTACAATCTGATAAGTTGAGTGTTTGGAGGTGATGAAGCCTATTGATTGTCTTTGGAATTCCACAAATACGAGTGTACTTTAAATTTAGGATTCTTAGAGATGACAATCCTCCAATTCCAATAGGAACTTCCCCTTTCACCTCATAACGTCCAGAGAAATCTAGCTCTTCAAGATTTTCTATCATGTTGATGTCACTCAGTAATTGCCAAACACGATGCTTTGGAGAATATGATCCATTTGTTGATAAACGCAATACATGTAATGATTTTAACTTTCCAATGGAATTGGGCAGCTCCTTTATCCTTGTGTCTATTAGAAGAAAAGACTCATGTTTCACTAGTCCATCAATGGAATATGGAAGTTTGGCAATGCTCGTACGTGATAAGTCTAACTCTATTAATGAGGTTAAATTCCCAAATGAGCTTGGAAGTTCTCTCAACCCAAAACGTCCTTGCAATAAGAAGCGCGTAAGGTTCACTAGTGCCCCCACTTCTTCAGGCAAATTTGTAAGACTTGTGCACACTTGAATCTCTGGCTCAATTAACGAATGTAAATATCTAATGAAGCTTCCAATTCTCTTTGGTCTACTACAGCGTACGAGGGTCAACCCCTCCAAATTCAAGCATCTAGAAAAAGTCTGGGATTATCATTATGCCATGACACCCGAAAAGTGATAGTACTTTCAATTTTTGTGCCTTCTACAAAATGGATGACATGTCAAGTGTAAGACCCATTGCATAGCACACACTAGGACAACTAGACTAGAAACATCTAATTTACCTTGACCAATTCCCATGCTTTTGAATCATCTGTGAAGTCATTCATGTCAAGTTTAAATACAAGAAGATTCTCTAAATACGTATTGTTTGCCCTAAAATTTTGACAAGGAGAATGCCAAGAAATCCATCTCAACTTTGAATGACACTTTGTGAAGTCCCCAGCAAAAGTTCCATTGCCTAACTTGAGGAATCTTAGGTTTTGTAACCTTCCAAGCTCTTCATTTGTGATCTCTATGAAGTCATCCAATCCATCTATCTCAAGCACTTGAACCTTGTCCTTTCTCTGCAAGTGAAATTTTCCAACGATGTGAAGAAATCTGTCTATTTCCAACCATTATTTTTTACAACTTGAATGAGAGAGAAATTTTTTATAAAGATCCTCAATATATAATGGGATGTTTCTCACTTACCTCTTCGATTTTTATGATTTGGAGGGCCTCTTTTGCAATCCACAGCCTACTCCGATTTCCAAGGTCATTTGGACTTTCTTGACAAATGATTTGCCTTCCCAAGTCTATTAGTTGATCATGCATCCATAACTTATCATTGTCCAATATCTTTATTAAGCACCTGTTGATAAGGACATCAATTCCTCTTTTAGGGTAAAATTGATAATTGGCCCACATGTAAATTGCATTAGTCTTCTTCTCATTGGAAAAGAAGCATGCTATATCGAGAAAAATTTGTTGTTGATATTCGTCTAGGTCATCATAGCTAATCCTCAACTTCTTTAGAATTTCTTCCTTAGGTACATTACTTAACCTAACTAACGTCTCTTCCCAAAATGCTCTGTTTTCTCATTAAGTAACGAACCTATCACTTTAATAGCCAAAGGAAAACCTCCCATACTTGAGACAATTTCACTTGAAAGCCCATGATAATCAATCGAAGGAAAGTCTTTACCAAAGGCATGCAGACAAAAAAGCCAAAGTGCAAGGCCATAATTCATCTTGAGCATCTCATACCATAGAATTTTACCTTTGAATCCCTCAACTTGCAAAATAGTTGTGTTTCTCGTTGTAATGATTATGCTACATCCTAAATGTAATGAATAATTGCCCATTAATTTCTTAATGTGCTCTTTGTCATCCACATCATCAAGAACTACAAGGACCTTCCTAGTACGGAGTGTTTCTTCAATCCTCCGCATTCCTTCTTCACTATCCTTGAGTTTTTCTACAGATTCAAAATCAACGATGTCAGAAAGTAATTTCTTCTACAATTGGACCATGCCATCCTTAGTCAACAAGCTTTCTTGAACTTGCTCAAGGAAGCTACAACTCTTTTCAAAGTAGGAAAATAGTTGATTGAAGACAACCTTGGCAATAGTTGTTTTACCAATGTCACCCATTCCATAAATTCCAATTAGCTGCACATCGTCGTGGTTGATATCTAACAACTCTGTCAAGTCTTTAATATGATCATGAAGTTTAACTAAAGGTTCAATCACTGGTTTTTGTTTTATCTCTAGCTTCTCCAAAACCTTCTTGACAACCAATTTCACAATCGCTGCTTGGCCGCCACGTACAAGAGCAGTTTCATTAGTTTGACTAGATTAATTTCATAACCATACATCACGCACGTATTGTCAAAATTTTGGCTGGAAAAGATTGATGTGCATCACAAACAATGTCTACATATAGGGAATAATCAGAGTCCAACTTATTTGACATGTCTTCAATATATGATTATAGAAATTTCTGAAAACTGCAGTATTGCCTTACATGATGGTCGAAGTGATCAAGTGTCTACTATATCGTGCATAAGATAAAATAAAGCATATATAGCAAAGCCTAGAAAAACTTCAGCACCTAGGAGGATCACGAACCGAGATAATGTGGACAAATGCAGCGTCATCCATATTTGGTGAAGAAAAATATAGTGCCGAAACTGGCCACTCTTTCCTAGCGCCAGCAATATAACTGTTGTAACATTTGCATTACTTTGGATTTCATTAGATGGGTGATTACTAGTTTGCTTAGGACAAAACTGGAGAAAGGTGAAAATCAAAATAATAAGGAAGAATTGCTAAAATCATTGTCCACACAAATCTACTTGCATCTCCACGTGTCCCAATATTCAAATTGAATTCTGACCTTTCACCATTTTTTTGAGTTGCATTTATGGCCCTAACTAATTAATTCAATCATCATCTTCTTCTTAATATAAATTTCATCATTCTCCCCAGGTAGCCTCACTGATGACCTTCAGCCGCCGCCCATCCTTAGATGGACGAGGCTTGTACCAGTGCAAAGTTCCGGCACCCCCTGCACCGTGTGTTTCCCCCCAAATTTCACCATTCTCCTTCGCTTGCCTGTCACTATTGACGTTCAGCCGCCAGCTGTCCTTAGCCGCCAGGTGCTTGTACCAGTGCGAAGTTCCGGGACCTCCAGAACCGTTCCCCAACAACGCCCCAGCCCCGCCCCCCAAACACCCTTTTCTCTCTGGGCGTGCAACCATACCACTCGGAGGGCTCCACCACATTGTGGCTGACCTCGGAGAGGTCGGCAGGTTGTCGCCTTCAGCCCACTCAAGATCAAGGTTGCACAGCTCCAATTTGGACCTCCTGCAAACTCCATGGAGCTCAAGGGCCTAAGATGACAGCCCTCTCATTCTTTACAGGTTCTCAGGATGCTCTCGCTTCTCTTGGATATTTAGACGTGATCTTTCTTCACAGAATCTTGTTTTCCTGGTGTAATTGGTGTTTCTCGAGGAGCACTCAAAATTGTGTAATATAAAGTCCGCACAATGAGATGCTTAAAATAAAGCAGAGGAAGCAAAGTTGAATGAGAACAGCAATTAGCGGTAGTTTTAAATATGTTCCATAAATAAACTATAAGAAATTATTTGACAGGCAACGTAATGGAAAAAAGAGGAAAAATGAAGGGATCTTAAAAGCGCATTACCACGTTCCATCCCTTGATTTCATCTATCGAAGTGCTCTTTTCCACGCCTCAACTTCATAAGGAAACTCCTCCTCATCTTCTTAAAGTCTTTCTTATAACGTCGAGTCTTAAGCTTAATGTCCTTAGGTTCTACATCAAGAAAAATGGGAAGGATGCTTTTTTGCCCTCTGATTTGGATTTGTTGTCTATTATGTACACAAGCTCACAGAGGCACCATTTACTGGAAGAATAAGTCTGAGAGAAGATGGGTTTGTAAAGTGTAGAGTTGTTGATAGCACGTAGAAGGTTCTCATTAATCACTTCACCGATGCGGAGCTTCTCTTCGTCCATAAATACGTGGACTCCAGCATCTACCAAGAGGTCGTAGAGGAAGTCGATGAATGCATAACGAGTATCCGATCCTCTAAAACCCAAGAACACATGGTACTGCCCACCCAATGTCTGTGCACTTTGACTATTCGTTCCGATCTCCAAGTTTTCCATAGCTAGGAAGCTTATTACTTTTAGATGTCTCTACAGAAAGAAAACCGTTTAGCGTGGCATGGCCTAGCTAAGAAATGAGCTGAGGCCCTCGATATGAACAGCGCAAGTGATTGCCAATACCTAAGGTACCTGGCCGGCCCATTTTTAAAATCAAATTGGATTGTCTATTTCTGACTAACGTTTGGCATTACCAAGTAGACACCAGCGAAGGTGACCAAGACTTTTTAACAAGTTTGGAGATTTCCAAAGACTCCTTGGGAGACCATTAAGGCCAATTAGAAGCTCTTCTTTGCTTTGTTTTCTCCTCCGAGACAAAGGCATTGGGCCCCTAAACTATTGGGAAATTTTCGATTGGGATGCTCTATTTTTCTTCCTATACAATTGAATTCCTAAATTGTCTACTTTTTGGTTCGACAAGATGGTCCTTCGATGAAAATTATAAACGAAGATGCAGATGAGAGCCTGTTAGATGCCGACATTGCACCTCATGAGGCAATTATAATAGAAATAATTGTTTTCAACATTTGAAGAGTAAATCAAAATCTGGAAAAAGACATGACCGGAAATAAAAGAAAAATCAAGAGGAGAATTGGGGATGTTGATGTTCGACTCGGAAGGAGTCGACTTTCGCAGCCATCTTAAAGCCAAGTGCTACAAGCAAAACGAACTTACGAAGCCCGGATTCATTCGGAGTGAAAATAAAGAAGAGGCTTTCCAAAGCAGCAGCTGAAAGAGGATGCGAATTTTTTCCTTGATTTGCTCAAAGACGATAAACTGATTTTGGATAGATCGTAAGGGGAAAATTGTCCAAAAAGTCTTAAACCTATTATACTTTTACTAATTCAGTCATAAACTTTTCGATTTTGTCAATTCGATCCTAAACTTTTTACCTTTTGCCAATTCAGTCCTAAACATGTTCAATTCTTGCCTATTGAGTCCATCCAGCCAATTTTAGCTAGAAATTGTTGGCATGAACAGCCAGTGCTGATATGGCAATTTTTAATAATATTTTTATGATATTTTAATACATTTTTATGGCTTTTTTCTCTTTCTTTTTTTTTTTTTTTTTGCTTTTCCTTTTTAGCTAAGGCAAGCCAAGGTTGCCGACCGACCCTTGCTGGCCCTGGCTGAGGGCATCGAGCCCCTCGCCACCCTTGGATGAGGGCCACAATGCCCTCGTTGGCCAAAGCTAGGGCGTCACGGCACTCACCGATTTTGGGTGAGGGCTCACACGCCCTTGCTTTGTCCAACGAGGGTCGGCCAACCTTAGTTTGTGGTCAATGAGGGTCGGCCGGTCACCCTCACCAGCCGAACTCCAAACCCCAAAAAAAGTGAAAGAAAAATAAAAAAAGAAAATAACATGAAAATTCAAAAAGTATTAAAATATCATTAAAAGATTATTAAAAATGTGCAACGTCGTGTCGGCCATCCACATCAGCATATTCTGGCTAAAATTGGCCGGATAGACTTAATTGGCAAGAAGCAAAAAAGTTTAGGACTAAATTAGCAAAACTAAAATATTTAGGACTAAATTGACAAAAGTGCAATAAGGTTAGACTTTTTGGACAATTTTCCCAACGTAAATTGCGGTCTTTCCACAAGACTCCGTTACATATAGCAGCAATGCTTGGATAAACGTGAAATTCATTGACAAGATTTTGGATCGAAAACTAAGCTTGCTAATGCTAGAAATTGTTGGGCGTTAATGCGGATATGTGCTACGCCTGTGACAAATATGAGGGCTGTAGTGAATATTTTGGTCTTCGTTTTCTTCTCCAAGTCACCAATACTGCTATTTTTTGAAGAATTTTCAATTTTGCGTTTCCTTTTCAAATTTTCCGTTTAGTAAAAGCAGAGAACAGTATGCTAAGTTCTACTGGTTATGCTACCCAGTTAAGAAGAAACTGTTTCTCTATATCATTTTGTTCTGTGTCAATGTAGTGTAAGTCCCTTTATACTCGATTTGTTGAGTAAACAAATTTTGCCATTGCACTACGTTTTCAGAGTTACAATTGTTGAATACCTATTCTAGACGAGTAATCACTCTATGCAGACTAATTGCGAGCTTGCTTGCTATGCATCATCCTGTTACTCATGAGCAGCCTTCCTTTGAGGAATAAGTTTTTCATGCGAATTCCAACGGTGATCATGTGGATTGCTATCACATGCATAGCGCTCGCCTATCTTCTCTCAATAGCAGTCTACACATCCTCTTCGGAAGAGGATCACATCTACAAGATAATGGTACTCGGAATCTGTATGTGGATTGGCGTGGTAGTTCTGCTGCTCGTGGGGCATACAATACGCTTGATGCTGAAGATGATTCGCAACTCAGGAAAATATTCACACGGAGATCTTCTGCCTCAATGGTCATGCACCAATGCAACGTCTGGTAAGGACGCTCCTCCGTATCAGTGCATATCTGGTTGCCTCAGTGTTTAAGACAATAAGCAAACATGAGCATAGTTGGGACTGTGTTAGTTATCTGATTGCCTTATTTGTGAAGCTACCGGGGCTGGAATTCTACAAAAGCAGAAGAATTGCAGGGTTTGCTTACTTTGTAAAACACGAGGGTATTATTCCCATACATGTAAACAGTGAGAAATATGCTAAGTTCTACTGGTTTTGCTATCCTAGTTAAGAAGAAGCTGTTCCTCTATATCATTTTGTCAAGGACTTTTGCTAATTTTTTTTTTTACTGGGTTATGCTACCAGTGGCACACCAGCCGCTCGCTGGTAGCTGAGGAAAAATTATGGTTTTCATGGATATTTTTGGAATTGTAAAAGTTGAGCGAGGGCAAAGTTAAAAGAAAAGAAAATTCTATTTTAATTCGGGAAATACAGTATTTCAAAGTGCCTCTGAAACTACCTTGGGCTAAAGATGTAGAACTTCTAATAATATCAACAATAAGGAATCCACAATATCAATCAAAGCATTAACATCCAAAAGGAAACCCCCAATATTCCCAAGATGTAATACTTTAAGCTAATCTTGAATAAGATCTTGAATGGAGGTCCCTCTCCAAAGCAAGCTTCCAAAATCCAAGATTGATTGGACTCGTTACCAGTAGATGCAATACAAACAAAGGATCATCATTTAATTGAATACTGAAAGAACTTCCAAGGACAAAAACTTAAAATTATCAGCTGCACTGGTAATTGTCAGGGTTTCATCATTACTGTCTTGGAAGGAGCTGTTAATCACCGTGCAATAGCAACAAATTTTAGCTTTGTTCCGACAATATTGTCACTTAGACCTGGAACTGATGGGAAGCTGCCTCCATTAAAAGAGAACCCATTCACCTTCAAAAGATCATAGAGCACTTCCCATCGTGAGATTTTGAAAAGCTATGCGGATTCAAGTACGTACATCCAGAATTGCTGGTTTTCAGGCTAATCACTTGGACAAAGAGATGCATGCATGATTAACGATATGCTAATGCAAAACTTCACATCAAATGCATAGTTGTCCTCTAGTCTCAAGGAAACTCACCACCAGAGACTGCCCTGTTGATTGACACAATTAAAAATACAAGACAAGATCTAATTTGTTTCGTGCGATAGTGTCATGCAGACTACTCAAGTATCAGATGCTAAGATCATGGGACACAAATAATTCATATTTCTGGAGAAAGAAGTCAAAAACCAGATGCAGGTTTACCCAAACTTGGTTGTTTAATTGTCTTGGAGGTCTGAAATCAATCTTGAAATTTCATGGAGTAGAACCTACACAATGAGATGCTCTAGATGCGGCTGATCGATAAGACCTGTTCTGTTTGACTTTGTATATGCATGATGTCTGCCTACCATAAGCAAAAGCTTATCATCAATTTAAGATTCATTTGATTGAACCTATATACCAACAAAAGACTTTGAAAAATTAGAATTTCGATCACATATATAGCACTAAATTGACAATTCCTTCTCATTTGAAAAGGCCTAGCTAGATCAATGTGATAGCAACGGCTACTGTATGATTCTTTGAGTTTTTCAGCAAACAGAAAGTCTATTCTGCCACGGAGAACATTATTGGATTTGGCCTAAAGAAAGTACAATGACATACAAAATCGATGCAGGCAAGTTTTCTATGGTCCTATATTGGATATTTCGGTCGCTAGGGCCTAAACTTGCAACTGCGGATCCTGATATTTCAGTCGCTAGGGCCTAAACTTGCAACTTCTATGCTGCAGCGTCGAGGATGTTTTCGTGATTCTGATCTGATCTTGAGAGCTTGGGCTGATGCGAGAGAGTTTCGATACACTTCGTTGAGGTTGAGACCGAGATTCCCTGATTGCTGCTTCCAAAATTGAAATAAGAGATCGTTCCGGTGCAGCTAAATGCTTTCCGAGTTGTGGAACGCATGCTCGTAGCATGCGAGTGTGGTAGAGATTTGCATGCCTGAAGCTGAGTTCAGGCCGATGCAAGTGTGTTTCGATATGCTTTTTTGAGCTTGAGATCGAGATTCCGTGATTGCTGCTTCCAAATTGAAATAAGAGATCGGTCTGATGCAGTTAAGTGCTTTTCAAGTTGCGGAACGTGTGCTTGTAGCAAGCAAGTATGCTAGAGATTTAAGTAGCTGGAGTTGGAATCGGAATCTGGATAGTCATCTGCTGGAGCTTTTTTTTATTTTTTCCTGCCTCTGACATGCGACCGATGAGGATGTGCAAGTCGAATTGCCGTCGCTTGTCTCTCTATTCGACTTCAAGAATTGTGTCTGTGGATGTGCAGATTAATAGGACGTCGAACAACAGCAGAGTGAATCACGGACTGCTTACCGATATTTCGTGGATTTTTCTCACTCATTCTGCACGAGGTCTTTGACGAGAGCTAATGCCGCTAAAGCCTTCATTAGAGGTACTTTCCCTAATTCTATGATCAAGATCACCTAGCTTCTTTCGCAAACGGGCAACTGTAAAAGCGTTGGGCATAATAAATGTGGTTTGAATGTTTCGCAGTCTGGAAGGTGATGGAGATGTGTTATCAGATCTTGATTCAGGAGAGGAAAGTCACCCAGAGGGAGCTTTACTACAAACTGCTTTGCACGTCATCAGCGTACTTGTTAAAAAATTAATTTTTGAATGTGTGCGCTGCGGAAGTATGGTTTTTGTATTGATGATAGTTTTTTTATTAGTGATGTTGTGTGCAAGTGTATGATATAATTTGTAGTGGATGGACAAATGATAAGATATGATAATTAAAGGATATAGGACATGAGATATTGGGGAAAATAGTTTCATTAGTTGAACAAAATAGTTTGATGGAGATACAGTAGAGATCTATGACCTCTCATGGTTAACTAATTGGCGGGCCTAAACCTCTCACACTCAAATGAATCAACTACAAACCTATTTATAGGCGTGAGTCACCGCCTTAGAGAATTCTAGATTTCTCTTGAATGCTGGACTTCTCTACACTTCTCTTACATGTTGGAAATTTTCAGCCACAATTTTTTAACCATCCAAAACTTTATCTAGAGAATTCTAGATTGTAGTTTAGCAACTCTAGGAAATTCTAGAAAATGGATCACCATTTCCAACACTCCCCTTTGATCCATTTTCGGGATACTTCAGACATTGTATCATAAAGTCGTGGACAGACCTTGAAATCTCTCTTCTAATTTGTCCCATGACTTTTATTCTGTCTTCGTTCCACGATCCCTTGCATTCTCTTGTCGAAACACTTGCACCTACCTTGGAATGTGCATGTCTTTTTTCAACGATGACCCATATGTCTTGGGGCATCAAATTGTTCTTAGTTGTGGTTGTTAGCTCGAGCTCGGGCTCTGGCTCTCGTAGGCTAGCTCTGGCTCCGGCTTTGGTTATGGCTCTGGCTCCGGCTCTGGCTCTCTTGGCTCTCGCTCGGGCTCTAGCTTCGGCTCTAACTCTGTTGGCTCTCACTCGGGCTTTGGCCTTTTTAGTTGAGGATGGTGAGGACAAATGCCCATAACCATCCAAGTATGCCTAGCTCTGGCTTCATGGTCCCTTACGCCTCGCTCAATTACGAACCTGGGCGCATCTAACTCTAATACCATGTTAAAAAGAAAATTTTGGATGTGTGTGTGCGGAAGCATGGTTTTGGTATTGATGATAGTTTTTTATTAGTGATGTGTGAAAGTGTATGGTATATTTTGTAGAGGATGGACAAGGGATGAGATAGGATAATTGAAGGACAAAGAACATGTGATATAATTTATTTAATTGATAAAAATGGATAGTACAAGATATTTTGATATAATGGAAGAGTATTTCATGACATAGAAACCATCTTAACTCTACTCCTCCACACACGGTGGAGGTCTAAACCTCACACACACAAATGAATGAACTACAAGCCTATTTATAGGCATGAGTCACACCTTAGTACAACATTCTAGATTTCTATAGAATGTTGTCCATGTAGGCTTCATCTAGGTAATTCTAGATTGTAGTTCTTCTAGAGACTTCTACATTTTCTTGGCCAGCAAGGCTAGATTTTCTTAAGGATTTTTCTTGACTTTTCTAGCTAATATCAATCTTGAAGTTTCTAGAAAGTTTTAGAGAAAATGGATCACAATTTCTAACAGTACTTCACTTCCCAATTGCAAGTTAATAAGGCAATCCAAGGTTAGCATTGATGTCCAAATCCTGAGTTAATGGTGCCAGTGATTGCTTTGCATACATTTGATGAGTGCAGGATGTAAAAATGAGCAGATACAGTAGCACTGCTTCGTTGTAGCCGATACAGTCTTGGAATCATGGCCTCTGGCAGAGGACTTGTAGCTGGAAGACTGTTGCTGCAGGTACCTGCTCTCAAGACTTTTCAGAATCTCCTGCGTTTGTTTTGTGATTTGGTGATATCCCCAAATAGCTTATTGGCAATACCGTGTTTACTCTCGTGTAAACATTAAATTGGATGATTGGTAGACCATTGTTTCATTGCAAGCCATGGAAGAGATTCTTAATTGCAATCAGAGGAGACCGTCAATGCTAATGTCTAGTATTATCATCTTTTTGAAATGTCGCTACACCCAAATTTAAAGTTTCCTGAGTGGTCAACTGAGCAGAACATTTGCATAACTTGATGTAGCTTTAGAAAAAGGAATTTCTTGAATGTTCATGGTTTCCTTGGGAGGGTTTCTTCTCCTTGCGTTAAACCCATATTTGTTGCAGTCATAGTTGACAAGAAGACTGCCTTCTGTATGTGGATGTGCTCTAGTTTACCTCCATTGCATTTTGATGAGGATTCATATTTCCGTTGCCTTCTCTGTCTGCTTACGTTGAGACGTGCTCCAGGAGCCAAACAAGGAGATTGTTGACTGCTGTTCATGTGGCTCTTCTGGGTATCCTATATCTGGTGACTTGAATTTGCTGGAGAAGTTGATTATGAAGACTGATGCACGCTACATCATCCTAGTCGAGAAGGTAATTTGGTTGGTCAATTTTCATAAAGTTGACACCTGATAGATTCCACCTTCACATATTTATTAGACGTACTTTGGTTATCTTCTTGGCCTAGCATGCAATATTCCAGCGACTGGTAGATGATCATGTGTTCAATCAGATCCCAAGCATACTAATCACAGCCAAAGGGTATCCAGATATTGCAACAAGGTAGCACATTAAGCATGTCTTTCACTCTTTAGCAAACCAATCTGAAGCAACTGGCAGAACTAAGCTGAAATCTGGAAAGGACCGTGTTGCTAGAGTTATGACAAAGCCTGCTTTGCTATTTGATACAGGTTTTTTCTCCACCGAATGAGCCATAATTTTCCGAACTTGCCAATTCTGGCATTGGTAGACTGGTGAGGGAAATCTTTTCTCCTTTTTACTGCGTGGTGTGATGTATCTTCTGTAGTTGAATATACCCCTGTTAAATTTCTGCATTCTGACCATGCAAGGAATCCGGCTGGATTAGCTATACTGTGCACCTTTAAATTTGGGAGCATTGGAATGGGTCTTGAAGCATTTCGATATGGTGCACTCATGAAAGTTTCATTTTGAAATACATGTTTATGAGCACATCTGTATCCTTTCAAGTAGAATGCAGTTCTTACTACCTATTCTCTACTTTTTCTTTTTTTCTTTTTCTTTTTGACATTGCACCATCAGCTTGCAATGTGAAGTGGTTGGGATTGCGAGGGAGTGATATGGAATTGATACCAGAAGAATCTTTTATTCCTCTAAAGCCAAAAGATATTGGAATAGCAAAAAGCCTGATGTCCTCAAAGCTCTTGCAGGTAAATTCCACGTCACTGCAATGGTGCCTTAGATAAAACAACACTACATAAAGTAAGCCAATGGAACCGCTTTGCTTAATTTAATTGGCATTCTGCAGGAAAAGTACCAGGAGGAATTGGCATTAATGATTGAGACTGGTCGGAGAGCCGAAATCGAAGCTCTGTACTTCCACGGGTAGGATTATTTGGGGAAGTACATTGCCAAGAAGATCGTGCAGGTCGATTACATTTTATTAACCAATCACGAGTTGAACACAATGGTGCAAGATGAATACAGGTTGGTGAAGAGGCTCAAGAAATTGCGCGGTGTAGTTTACTTACCAAAAAGCCAAAGATGATAGCAGGTAAAGCCGCTTTTTCGACTGAAGTTGAGTTTCTTATGGAAAGCGGGGATGGAATAGAGGGCGCTCCGATTTCTTCCAGCATAATGTAATCAAAATAACCTCTCTAAACTAATGCTAGTATGAATGGTCCTCGGTCTAACCCCGAATAAGTTGTCTGAAAAGAGCAACCTCAACTCTATATAGGGCAGAATCCTTTTTCTCCTTAACCTTACCATGAGCCTATTATTTTTTTACCGATTCACAACGACTTTGCTTAAATCATATAGGCCTGCGAGAGTAGGATTCGCTTTTCAGCAGCCTGTTATCTTTTTACGCAATATGCTTAAGTTTCGAAAACATAGGGCCGCCTAACCATGCAAATGAGGTTAGGAAGGAGTGCATAGTGACCTCTCATCTACAATTTCAGAGACTTCAAATTTTCTTGTCGCAATCACACACAAACAAGAAAAGAAAATCATTTGATTTTCATTGTGAATCCATAGGAACCCTTAAATCTTGCACATCTCGTCAGGCTAAACGGTCAATGTATCTAAATGCTTGAACTAAGTGTATGGCAAACTCATAGTTTCTTCTTAAAATTGAATTCCAATCCGATTTTATTCGTGTATACAGTAGAGGTCATTTTCCCGGCTCTGTACAAAAAGATTGTTCGTCTCGATTGAACAATCTTGTAAAGCGATACGACGACAAATGTGGCTGGGGCTAGTGAAGCAAAACCGATAAATCTTTAAAAAAAAATTTCTCCCGATTTCGTGAAATTGGGGAAAAACATGTTTGGCAAGTTTTAACATCTTCCCCGGGATTAAAAAGACAGAAATCCTCCCCGAGCATCTAGCACCAGAGATTCGTTGGGGGCTAAAAACGTGGCGCACATTCAAAGCGTGCTTCACGACTTCCTCCCCCTCCCCCTTCTCCCATCACCAAACGCTTGGGCCCGAGCTGAGCCAGAAGCAGAGCGCGAGACCAAAACTCAGCAGCGTTCAACCACCACCAGACAACCGCAAATTGCCCGTTCCTTCTTCTCCTCCGTCGCCTCACATGGCCGCCCACCTTCACCTCCCCCTCCATGCCTCTTCGCTTCTTCCCGCCGGCATCATCGCCCGCTACAGGAAGTCGCTTACCTTCATTTCTGATAAGAACCCGAGTTTCTTTGTGTCACGCCCCGAACCCCGAGCGCGTACCCATCCCTCTCTGGTCGATAAAATTTTGCGACTTCCCAAGACTAGTCGCTGACTCCTTTTACTTTATTGCACATGTGGAAGTGAAAAAGAATCCCCTGACAGTAACCATTCGGGATAGAAAAGCAGAACAATAATTTCACAAACAAATATGCTTTTATAAACATATGCTGAGTCAAGTACAAGAGTCTATGGTCAAAAGACTACAAAAGACTATTCTCCAAAAAGAAACGGTCATATCCGACCTATGCTTCAAATCACCTCCTCTCTGCTCCAGGTCCTCCACTCGATGACCCTGAAAGTGGTTATACAATAACCAGTGAAACAATGTCTCAGCAAGTCTAAGCTCTAAATTGCAGCTAGGAGGGAAAGACGCTAAGAAGCGTTCTAAGCACGCAATCACACAATCAATGAGACTTACCTCGTCTCAGTTCCACCCTGCAAGTCAGCATAGTTCATATCACAAATTAGAGCATCACTCAAGCTCAATTAATTGGAACACAATACTCAATTCATCATGCCTTCCTAGTTTTGATCTCGGCATATAGCACAGCCTACTCTCAGTTCAGTGGTCTTCTGGCATTGCCAGGCTTCGTCTCACCCCATTGAGCACGGCACGTCATTTCGTCGACGGCTTTCCCAAAGGAGCATAAGGTCCAGAATCTACTGCGACCGGCTTCCCTTTATCAAGGGGTATCCCAAATAGGGATAACGTCCAGCTCAACAGCATGGGATGACTTCTCATTGTCATCACACGATCACTCAAATATGGCCCAAGGCACCGTACATTGCACTCAAATGCTTCAATTAAAATGGTGAACCTAGCCTTTTTCTTCGTATTAGAAATCCGCATGAAAATAGTCATGTGTGGGTACACGGTCAACTCGACCCAGAAAAATTGATATTCTTCCTTTTTAAAATCCCACTATTTTAAATATTATATAAAACCATTTTCGGGGTTAAAATCCGACACTCGGGATTTTCTAAGTAAATATTGGAAATTCACAATTTTGGAATTAAATACCAAAAATCCAATCATCACTCAATTTGCATAATTTAACACTCAATTGCAGAAACTAACCACACCATTGTAATCAGCACGAAATTTCGGTCACCAGCCATCCCGACCTAATTTCCAGAAAAATATTTAATAATTAATTAATTTCGAAAATTAAATAATTAATTCAATTTAATTTCTAAAAATACTAACCTAGGCCAAAATTATTAAATTAAATACCAATACAGACCTGGAAAATTCCCAAAGCCTTCTAGATAAATAATACAATTTAATTAGGCCTTAGCTAAACCATGCTAACCACCTAACATGCTCAATTAAATAATTAAATCACTAATTTAATCTAACCAACCACCTAATTCCTAATTAAATAAATCTAAACACCCCTTAGCATCAAAGCCTACTAAGAAGAGTTTAGAGAATTAACTAACCGGTGTATCGCGAAAACCGGTTCACTATGACGACGGCGCGACGGCGGCCGAAATCTTAATTTTCGGCGGTGTCGGCGAACTCTCGGGCCGGGCCTAGAACGGGCCCAACAAATCTCAGCGCAACTGAGATTTGTTTCCAACTTGGGCTGGGCTTTAAACGGGCTGACCTCGCGGGCTTGTGCTGCTGAATTGGGCCGAACTAAACGGGCTTCGCTGACTTCAATGGAGCTGCTAAAATGGGCTGCTTTCTTATGGGCCAAGCTGTAGATGGGCTCAAAGTTGAACTGGACTGCTGAACTTTTGGACCCGGCTAAACTGAAATTTACTGGGCTTGATGGACTGAAAACAAGCCCAATTGTTGGGTCACAAAACTTGTGTGGACTGCTGCTGAAAACTGGGCCGATTATGGCCAAATGTGGGCTGTTGATCGAAGACGGTTGCTGCTAGAGGAGGCCCGCGGACGAAGCAACGTGGAGACGCTGGTTTTCGAGTTGGGGGAGACGCGGATGGCTTGAAGACACGCGGGCTGATGACGCACGGACGAAAGCAGCTGCTAGCGAAGATGTCCGTGGAGATGCAGCTGGCGTCGTTGCTGTGGGGAGTCAACGAAGGGAGCTTCACTCGGTGGGAATTTTTTACCGAGACGTGAGTTGAGGTGGCTTCGCGTGGAGGGATGGAGCAGCCTCGGTGACTGGTCTTCAAGCAACAGGGGGAAATCGCTAGCCTTCAATGGGCAGTGGGCCGATTATGCTGAAGATCACGGACGTTGGCAGCGACAAAGCAGAAGCTCATTCGGTCTTCAAAGCTGGGAGAGCTACTCGTGGAAGGAAAAATGAAGAGAACGGCAGAAGCAGGTGGAGGAGCATGCATCTGAGAGATGAAAGAGAGGAGAGGCCCAAAATCCAAAATCTTAGCCAATGTCTTAAATGCTTGGTCCCCTTGTCTCCTCATACTTATCCCCTTTGTCCAATAATACTTTCCAACAAATATAAGTCCAAAAATAAATCCATTTTGATGCAAATAATGCACCCCCTTATCCTAGGTTCCGAATTTAGTCCAAATTAAACTTCAATTTTCCAAATCGACGTCCCAATTTGAATGAAGAAAAAGCCCATAGAATTTCTACAAGCCCCCTTCGCCATATAGTTCGATTTGCAAGTCGAAAATCTCTTCAATTTGGCCAATTTGAATTTCCGTTCGTTTTTCAAAACGTCCGAATCGGATTTCCATAAAATTCTCAGAATCTCTGAAAATTTCTCGGAGGATGAGTCGACGTCCCTAATATAGCTCGTGACACCACAGAACTTTTAATTTTTGAAATCGGATTCAAATTCACGGTTAATTTCTATCCGGCGCGCTTTTAGCGTGACCTAGTCTACCGGGTACTTTTTAGGAATTTTTGGTGCAATTGACTCGTGATCGATTTATCTCGAGTCACAATGTATATCTCTGACACATTGGTGACTCTCAGTTGTCGTGAAAATCTCGAGGTTTCAAATACGGTCACCAAGTACCAAAACGATAGAAAAATCGATCTAGTGCCAATCGACGAATATTTTGCAATCAGGTGGAATCACCCACACCCTAATCACATATCTCCATCGAATCGATCTATCTCCGGTCTCTGATCGATTTTGACAGTGCCGTAATGAACTCGGCAGATGGACACGGTCGAGCAGTCGATTCCTGGTCGAATTCTCAAGTCTATTGCATTTAGATTCCTTAATGGCTTTCCCAGATAGTCCAGTTATCTCATGAGTGGCCAACTCAGAGAATAGCACTATAGACACGTCGACGAAAAGCCCGATTTATTTAATCGAAAAACAACTCAGAAAATTCAGGTTGTCACAACTCTTCCCCGCTATAAAAATTCCGTCCTCGAAATTTAAACCTACTACAATCCTTAAGCAAAATGGTGGGGATACAGTCGTCTCATCGATTCCTCAGTTTCCCAGGTTGCTCCTTCTGTGCCGTGGTGTTGCCAGACCACTTTGACCAACGGGATGGTCTTAGTACGCAGGACCTGCTCCTTACGGTCCATAATCTAAACTGGGCTTTCAACATACGACACTCTGTCGTTCACGTCCAATTCCTCAAAATTGAGCACGTGGGTCGGATCAGGCTCATACTTCCTCAACATCGACACGTGAAAGATGTCATGCACTTGTGCCAACCTTGGTGGTAATGCAAGACGATACGCTAGGATCCCGATTCTTTCAAGAATCTCAAATGGACCTACGTACCTCGGTCTCAGTTTTCCTTTCTTGCCAAAACGCGAAGTACCTCTCATTGGTAACACTTTCAGAAAAACATGATCACCAACTTGAAATTCCAATGGTCTCCGGCGCTTATCAACGTAGCTTTTTTAGCGGCTCTGAGCGGTCTTTAATCTGTCCTTAATAACGGCAACTGCATCCACTGACTGCTGAACCAACTCTGGGCCTGTGATTTTCCGTTCTCCGACTTCATCCCAACATACCGGTGTCCTGCACGCTTTGCCATACAATGCTTCGAAAGGAGCCATCTGAATACTCAGTTGGTAACTGTTGTCATAGGCAAACTCCACCAAGTGAAGTTGTTCTTCCCAACTTTCCTTAAAATCCAACACGCAAGCTCGCAGCATGTCCTCGAGGGTTTGAATTGTCCTCTCGGACTGGCCATCCGTTTGAGGATGATATGCTGTACTGTACTACAGCTTTGTTCCTAAGGCACTCTATAGACTTTTCCAAAATGCAGCTGTAAATCTCGAGTCTCGGTCTGATGTAATCATCACCGGCACTCCATGCAGTCGAACTACTTGACGCACATATGCATGTCTATCCAAACTGAGGTCCTTTCGAATTGTAATGAAGTGAGCCGACTTTGTTAGTCTGTCGACCACTACCCAAATAGAGTCATTACCTCTCTGACTTCTCATTAAGCCTGTTACAAAATCCATTGTGATATGTTCCCATTTCCATTCTAGGATCGCAAGAGGTTGCAGAAATTCTCCCAGCTTACAATGTTGTGCCTTCACTTGTTGACATGTCAAACACTTGGCGACATGCTTGGTGATATCCGCCTTCATACCTGACCACTAATAGTATTGACGCAGATTCTGATACATCTTTGTACTGCCAGGATGAATGTTGTAACTGCTATGATGTGCTTCTGACAAGATCTCTCTAAGCTCTACATCGTCAGGTACAACCAATCGTCCTCGGAACCTCAGGGTTCCGTCCTCAGAAATTTGAAAGTCAGTCTTCCTCTTCTCGGTATCCTCTTGCAGGATTTTCTGAATATCTGGATCTGTCGGCTGAAGTGTTTTAATCCTTATCTGCACTTCCGGCTCAATTCTGAGGGTGGCCATAAGGTTTGAAAGGTGACCTACCTCAAATTTGAAAACCGAATCTCGAGCTCTCTCGATTAAGTTCCACTCCTTCATCGCTATATGAGCAATTGAAGACTTCCTACTTAGTGCATCTGCGACTTTGTTCGCCTTTCCTGGGTGATACAGAATATCACAATCATAGTCCTTCAGGAGTTCCATCCAGCGACACTGTCTCATATTCAACTCCTTTTGAGAGAACAAATACTTGAGACTTTGATGGTCTGTGAAGATCTGGAATCTTTCTCCACACAAATAATGTCTCCAAATCTTCAAAGCAAAAATAATTGCTGCGAGTTCTAAATCATGCGTTGGGTAATTCAGTTCATGAGGTCTCAACTGACGGGACGCATATGCAACAACTCTACCATGTTGCATCAGCACGCAACCCAATCCTCTGAATGACGCATCACTGTAGATCTCGTATCCTCCAGGACCAGATGGTATGGTCCGCACAGGTGCGGTAGTTAGCTTTTCCTTAAGCTCCTGGAAACTACGCTCGCACTTGTCTGTCCATATGAACTTCTCTTCCTTCTTTAACAATCGAGTCATAGGCAACGTTAACGCTGAAAACCCTTCTACGAACCTTCTGTAATATCCTGCTAAACCCAGAAAACTTCTTAAATCTGTCACTGTCATCGGTCTCGGCTAGTTGATAACTGCTTAAATCTTACTCGGGTCTATAGAGATTCCTTATCCTGAGATCTCGTGACCTAGAAAAGCAACACAAGTCAACCAAAACTCGCACTTGCTGAACTTAGCATACAGTTCATGAGTCCTTAGAGTCTGCAGTACCAATCTCAAATGTCCTTCATGTTCTTTTAGACTTCTTGAGTACACCAGGATATCATCGATGAACACGATCACGAATTGATCCATGTATTCTTTGAACACTCGGTTCATCAGATCCATAAAAGCAGCTGGAGCGTTCGTCAATCCAAACGGCATGACCATGAATTCATAATGGCCGTACCGAGTACACAACGCTGACTTAGGAATGTCCTCCTTTCTGATCTTTAGCTGATGATATCCCATCCTCAGGTCGATCTTTGAAAATATCGACGCTCCTTGTAACTGATCAAACAAGTCATCTATTCTCAGTAGTGGATACTTATTCTTAATCGTCACCTGATTGAGTTGCTGATAGTCGATGCACAGGCGCAACGATCAATCCTTCTTCTTCACAAATAGATTCGGTGCTCCCCAAGGTGATGCACTAAGACGTATGAATCCCTTATCCAATAACTCTTGCATCTGCACCTTTAGTTTTTTCAATTCTGATAGAGCCATCCGGTAAGGAGCCTTAGAGATGGGCTCTGTCCCGGGGGCTAACTCAATTACAAACTCTATTTCTCTTTCTGGCGGCAAACCTGGCAATTCTTTCAGGAGGCAGACCTGGCAATTCTTTCAGGAACACATCTGGAAATTCTTGAACCACTGCTATGTCTTCGATCTTCAGCTCCTCAACTGTTGTATCCATGACAGTTGCCAGATAACCTTGACAACCCTCGTCTAACAACCGGGTTGCCACAAGAGACGAGATTAGAGTAATCAAAGGTCCTCCTCGACTCCCAATAAACTCGAAACTCTCACCCTCTACCGGGTTAAACTGGATCGCCTTGCGATAACAGTCTAGCTTAGCTCATTGCTTGGTGAGCCAGTCCATGCCAATTATCAGGTCAAAATCATACATAGCTATGACTATCAAGTCTATCTTCTCCTCTCGCTCACCAATCGCAAACGTGCAACCAGGACAACCCACTGTAACGAACACCTTATCCTTTAATTGTGTCGATATACTGACTACTAACTCCAACAATTCAAGAATCAATCCTACTAGCTTAACATACTGCTTAGCTATAAATGAATGCGTTGCACCAGGGTCAAATAAAGCATAAGCAGCGTTGTTGTTAAGTGAAACAGTACCTGCAATCATATTAGGCGCATCCTCCGTCTGTCCTCTTGTGATAGCATAGGTCCTTCCTTATACTAGAGGTTTGAGTAGTCCACTTTGTTGTGCATTTGGTGGCAGAGGTCCTCGATTCTGATTCATCTGTGGCGATGGCGGCAACTGCGGCGGTCCCATCGGTCTCCTGGGACAATTCCTGGCCAAGTGACCTTGCTGGCCACATTCATAACAAGCACCCGACCTAGAGTGGCACAGGGCCGACCCATGTCATCTTCTGCAGAAGCGACACGCACCATTCTGTCTCTAAGCAGACTTTCCTATACAACCCTTTTTGTTAGGCGAAATGGGATACCTTCCTCCAGGCATAGGTTTCTTCCCAAACCTATTCCTATCCTGGTTAAAGCCAAACCGCAACCCAGAAGCGGCGGCTTGTTCATTCAGATTCTTTTCGATCAGCTGGGCTCGTCCGTATAGCTCGTTGTAATTATTTATATCCAAAGGCACCAACGGATTTTTCAGCTCTAGTCAGAGGCCATCCAAAAACCTCATCACCTTCTCCTCGAGATCCGCAATCAATCTCGGGGCGTACTGTGAAAGCTCGGTGAACTTTGCCTCATACTAATCCACAGTCATTGAACCTTGACGGAGACGTAGAAATTCCGCCATTTTCAATTGCTTGGCACAGTTGGAAAAGTACTTGCCATTAAATGCTCTAACGAAGGTGTTCCACACCGGAACCACACCTTCGGGGAATACCTCTTCTCTGGTGGCTCTCCACCAAGTACTTGCAACCCCCTGCAATTGGTATACTGCAAGGGTGACATTTTCTTCTTCATTGCACCTCAGCAGTGCAAACGTTTTCTCCAATTCTTCGATCCAATGGGTTGTAGCCTCAGGATCTCCTGTCCTGGTGAACTTCGGTGGTTGTAATTTCAAGAACTGCTCAACAAGCTTGTGAATAGGTCTCTCGTTCCCTTGTGGAACTTCAGCAGGTGCAGCAGAGGCTGCGGCAGCTTGATTCTGGGCCTGCTACCCCATTAGATTTCCAATCGTTTGGAGCGCCTGCATGATCCCATCAATTCTTGGATCACCAGGGGCTGTTACCCCAGCACCAACCGGTGGAACCGGCGGCGGTGCTACACCACTTGTGTTGGCCTCAGCCTACGCTCTACCTCGGCCACCGCCTCTCGTTGGCGTCCTTTCCCGAGTCACTGAGGATAAGGTCCTCTGCCTAGGAGTCCTTGGCTCCTGATCACTCATACCATAGATCTTCTACAAAACTTGCTTCCAATTCCATACTGAATTATAAACTGAGTGATCACCACAACCAATTTACCAAACAACTATCAATCACATGCATCAGCATACAATATTGTTGACACCTAAATTTTTGCCCAAAAATCATTTCCAAAAAATGGGAACTTGTTTTTCCACAAAAATATTTTAAGTTAAATTCTTGCATATAGATTATCTAGGCATTTAATATGATGTTTTAAATGGAAGATGTTTTTACTTAAAAAAAATTGAAAATATATATAAAAAAAAAGATAAAAAGATAAAAAGTTGGGGCCAATGATCTAAATGTGACTAGCCAAGCCCGGGAGGTTAGATTGGAATTAAAATGGCAAATTGGAGCCAAAATGCAATTTCCAAAAGTTGATGGACCAATTCGCAAATTTTGCAAAATTTTGCCCGAACCCTTAAATCATCATCTTGGTCACCAATTAAGTTGAAATTGAATTTGGGCCAACTCGAATCAATCAAATCAGGTGAAAAGGACCAAATTTGCATTGAAATGTGTATTTTCGGATAAGAAAATGGCTAACTTTAAGGGATTTTCTTGCAAAATTGAGTGAGTACAATTATGAAAAATGGCCAAGATCTTAAACTACTATACATGAGCTTGCTAATTGATAAAAAAAAAAACGCAGTCAAATTGATGGTTTAAAGTACTCAAACAAGCTACCAAAACCCAACTCATGGTTTGGTCTCAATTCGGAGCTGCTGAGTAAACAACTTGGTGGCCCCACCATATCCTCCTCAGCTGCCCAACCAGCCCACTGCACGTGATGGAAGACCATTATTGGCACTGCAAGTGGACAAACATTGGTTAGGGATAAGCTACTGAAGGCATGGGAAAATCACACCAAATCCGGACACTCAACAGCTGCAAAAGTTGGAAAAATTGACTAAGTCAGAGAGTGGGTGAACTAGCTTAATTGGCAGGTTTGGTAGGTGGACAAAAAGCCGACCAAGAGATTGATGATTGTGGTGGATAACATCTACGAAGCATGCACTTTTGAGGGATGAGAGAGAGGGGACGAAAAGGAGAAGGGAGAGCTCGGAATGGTTCCCCAAAGAAGCCCTCAGAAGCAACTCTAGAAAAGGAAACCCAGAAATTCCAGACCGACCTAGAGAGAGAAAAGTGAGATTTTCACACATCTGCGGTAACAAGTAGCCAAAACCTTCAACTAGAGAGTTAAACCTCACTCAAAGATCTTTCCATCCATAGGTCGCACGTCCAAAATGGAGTTCGGGAAGGTCTTCTAAAGCCCCCCGAAAACTACCCTCCTGGCGGGCCAAGAAAGTCCAAAACTTTTCTAAGTGTTGAGCCCGGTTGGTCACAGGTGAGAGAAAGCGAGTGTTTTTGAGAAAATTGAGAGACAAATGAGGAAAAACTTGACTTTTACCCCAAACTAGAATACATATAGTTTGGTTTGGTGTTAAGTTTTCCAACAAAAGAGGTTTTGAAGTCTAATGTTAGAGATCAACAAAAACCTTTGTTGTCAATTCTTGTTTTTGTAGATCTCATTTCCAGTTTGAAGGAGTCGACTTCCACGTGCTCCCCGAAGATAATTTCTTGGTTTTCTCGGCCAATAACTACTTGCAAAAGAAAATAGGAATCAAGGTAAGTTTCCTAGATGTATTTTTGTTCTATTTTGAACGTGTTTTAATAGTGAAAAATCAAGAGGAAAACCAGCTCGGAAAACTGATTTCTGAGGCTGAAATTTTTAAGTGTTGAAATCTCTTCAAGATTTTTGCATGTGTGCTTCTTGGAGAGGTTGTTTTGATGTTGTTCGGTGGGTCATTATCTATGATGTTTGCTGCATTTGAAAGCTCATGTTACCTACTTTCACTCGGAGTAAGTAGTGTTTCCCTTAGATCTCGTATGTAATGGGTGTCGGGGCTTGAATATGAGCATGCAACATGTTTGCTTGACTTGGGTTCAAACCCAGATTTGCAAAATCAGCTCAAACTCGCATATTTGATACCGATTTCAACTTAGTTCTTTTGTGTTTTAAGCTATGATTTCCATCTAATCTTTCTCCTTGCATGTGCTAGTATAATCTTGGTGCTTTTGTTTTACATAAGATTGCTCATGGGTCAAGATTGAAGGTCATGAATATGGCTCGGGGAAGTTGCTTAAGGTGGGTTGATGTACACCACTTGTTCGATGAAATGTTCAAACCAAACTTCGATATTGAAACGGTCGATTTGAGCTTGATTATTATGATATTCATGTGCTGTGTTACTCCATGTTAGCATAGATCGGTTTAAGGAATTATTATTAATATTTTTAAAAAAAAAAAGAAGAAAAATCTGAAAATTTCAAAAATATCAAAAAATGTTGGATGTTATCAAATTAAGCCAAAATTGACATCTAGGAGATTTTCCTAATTTTATAAAGTCATTTTTCCTAATTTAATGCTATTTTGGTATTTTATAATCCTTTTTTTTTGTAATTATTCCATGTTGCGTAGATTTAAGTTATCTAGAGTAGTTTCATGCATTTAGAGTAATCGCATGCACATTTAAATTCTCATTTTCGGTCACGGGGGTCCTGTCTCGGGGCATGATAACAAGGCCATGTAATATCATTTGCCCAACTTGTATCGAGTCTTTCTTTTCCGCATTACTTTTAAGTCCTTTTAATTTCTTGGATTTTCATTTACCGTACCGCTTTTCAATAATTTGAGTGTAAATTTCTTTTCTAAATTATGTTAGGATTAGTCTAGACATTAAAAAAAAAACTACAAAAACATTTGCATGGACACTTAGCGGTTTCATAAAGATTATAATTGGTAATCAAGATTATGTGGCCATTTACATTAAAACCTTCCAAGTTAGTGGTACCGCAAGGGCGCTAATAGAAACATTGGCGTAAACAAGTCCCCGTTCCTAGAAATCTCTGTTTGCGTAGGAATTGAGACAACACTCCGTGTCTTGATTGGTTTCTAGCCAACCCCAATAGGCTAGTGGCGACTCCTAGAAATACATAGGTTGTTAAGAACTAAAAAACAAAATCCAACGTCGCGCGAGGTATGGGCTTAGGAGAGCCCATGCCTAGTCTAGGGCCGTTGGTCCGCCTCTTTAGGCAAATACCCCTAAACCATTCTTTATTTTCCCCCCCGAACGGAAAAGAGAGGTCGTGACAAATATAAAGGCCTTTCCTACTAACTATCCCAAGAACCCATCGCACCTTATCACTCCAAACACAAACTTCGTTCTGATACCATAAAAAGGGGATGTCACGCCCCGAACCCCGAGCACGTACCCATCCCTCTCTGATCGATAAAATTTTGTGACTTCCCAGGACTAGTCGCTGACCCCTTTTACTTTATTGCACATGCGGAAGTGAAAAACAATCCCCTGACAGTAACCATCTCGAGATAGAAAAGCAGAACAATAATTTCACAAACAAACATGCCTTTATAAACATATGCTAAGTCAAGTACAAGAGTCTATGGTCAAAAGACTACAAAAGACTATTCTCCAAAAAGAAACGGTCCTATCCGACCTATGCTTCAAATCACCTCCTCTCTGCTCCAGGTCCTCCACTCGATGACCCTAAAAGTGGTTATACAATAACTAGTGAGACAATGTCTCAGCAAGTCTAAGCTCTAAACTGCGGCTAGGAGGGAAAGACGCTAAGAAGCATTCTAAGCACGCAATCACACAATCAATGAGACTTACCTCGTCTCAGTTCCACCCTGCAGGTCAGCATAGTTCATATCACAAATTAGAGCATCACTCAAGCTCAATTAATTGGAACACAATACTCAATTCATCATGCGTTCCTAGTCTTGATCTCGGCATATAGCACGGCCTACTCTCAGTTCGGCGGTCTTCTGGCATTGCCAGGTTTCATCTCACCCCATTGAGCACGGCACGTCACTTTGTCGACGGATTTCCCGAAGGAGCATAGGGTCTAGAATCTACTGCAACCGGCTTCCTTTTATCAAGGGGTATCCCAAATAAGGATAACGTCCAGCTCAACAGCCCGGGATGATTTCTTATTGTCATCACACGATCACTCAAATATGGCCCAAGGCACCGTGCATTACACTCAAATGCTTCAATTAAAATGGTGAACCTGGCCTTTTTCTTCGTATTAGAAATCCGCATGAAAATAGTCGTGTGTGGGTACACGGTCAACTCGACCCAGAAAAATTGATATTCTTCCTTTTTAAAATCTCACTATTTTATATATTATATAAAACCATTTTCGGTGTTAAAATCCGACACCCGAGATTTTCTAAGTAAATATTGGAAATTCACAATTTTTGGAATTAAATACCAAAAATCCAATTATCACTCAATTTGCATAATTTAACACTCAATTGCAGAAACTAACCACACCATTGCAATCAGCACGAAATTCCGGTCACCAGCCATCCCGACCTAATTTCCGGAAAAATAATTAATAAATAATTAATTTCGAAAATTAAATAATTAATTCAATTTAATTTCTAAAAATATTAACCTAGGCCAAAATTATTAAATTAAATACCAATATAGACCGGAAAATTTTCAAACCCTTCTAGATAAATAATACAATTTAATTAGGCTTTAGCTAAACCATGCTAGCCACCTAACATGCTCAATTAAATAATTAAATCACTAATTTAATCTAACTAACCACCTAATTATCTAAACACCCTTAGCATCAAAGCCTACTAAGAAGAGTTTAGAGAATTAACTCACCGGTGTATTGCAAAAACCGGTTCACCGTGACGACGGCGCGACGGCGGCCGAAATCTTAATTTTCGGCAGTGTCGGCGAACTCTCGAGCCGGGCCTAAAATGGGCCCAACAAATCTTAGCGCAACTGAGATTTGTTTCCAACTTGGGTTGGGCTTTAAACGGGCTGACCTCGCGGGCTTGTGCTGCTGAATTGGGCCGAACTAAATGGGCTTCGCCGACTTCAATGGTGTGCTTTGAAATGGGCTGCTTTCTTATGGGCCAAGCCGCGAGATGGGCTCAAAGTTGGACTGGACTGCTGAACTTTTGGACCCGGCAAAACTGAAATTTGCTGGGCTTGATGGACTGAAGACAAGCCCAATTGTTGGGCCACAAAACCTGCGTGGACTGCTGCTGAAAACTGGGCCGATTCTGGCCAAATGTGGGTTGTTGATCGAAGACGGTTGCTGCTAGAGGAGGCCCGCGGAAGAAGCAACATGGAGACGCTGGTCTTCGAGCTGGGGGAGATGCGGATGGCTTGAAGACACGCGGGCTGATGACACACGGACGGCATTTCTTGGCGAAGATGTCCGTGGAGATGCGGTACGGCGTCGTTCGTGGGGAGTCAACGAAGGGAGCTTCACTCGGTGGGAATTTTTACCGAGACGTGAGTTGAGGTGGCTTCGCGTGGAGGGATGGAGCGGCCTCGGTGGCGGTCTTCAAGCAACGGGGGGAAATTGCTGGCCTTCAACGGGCGGTGGGCCGATTATGTCGAAGATCACCGCGTTGGCAAATGACAAAGGCCCCGTTTGGTTCAAAGCATTCCCAAAGGGGCTTTCAGCCCGAAAGGCCCTTGGGGAAAATTTTACTGTTTGGTTCGAAGATTCTCGAGGCATCCTTGGCCAAATGCTAGCATTTGGAATGCTTTGGAATCTTTGAAAGCCCAAAGCGGAGTCCGGGACACTTTGGGCTTTCGGCATTTCGGAAATGCAAGTCCACTTTTACTATTCATCCGTTGACCTTTTTTTTAAAACCGATCATCTTCCCCACACTCCAACCGCCGTTGATCGGCAATGGAGTTTCATCATATCTTATTTTTATTTTCTTAAAAAATAATAAAAATCCTTTGCAAATGTTGGGTTCACCTTTTTTTTTGTCATTTTTATCTTTTGACAATCAATAGCCAACTTTTTATAAATACACTAGAATGTCATTAATTAATGAAGATGATTAATACTACAATAATTAAAAAAATTATTCAAAGTTGAAAACAAACTTAAAATAACCCTAGGCCAAAAGTTGAGATTTGCATCTAATCTATAATCAAATTCTTTTAATATAATTTTTAAATAAATTTACTAATATATCTTTTATATTACTCTCAACATAAAAATGTAAAAGGTTATATAGTTATTGTTTTTTTTTTTTACAATTTTAAAAATACTAAAACTAAAAAACTTAATTTGGTTACACTAAAGGGCTTTTTAAATATATGTTTACCAAACAGTCTTGCATTTCCTAAAGCACTTTTCAGTTATAGTTTACCAAACAGTCTAGCATTTCGGAAAACCCCTTTATCTCAAAGATATTTGCATTCTCCCAAGGGCATTTCCCCAAAGCCGAACCAAACGGGCCCAAAGCAGAAGCTCGTTCGGTCTTCAAAGCTGGGAGAGCTGCTCGTGGAAGGAAAAATGAAGAGAACGGCAGAAGCAGGTGGAGAAGCATGCGTCCGAGAGATGAAAGAGAGGAGAGACCCAAAAATCCAAAATCTTAGCCAATGTCTTAAATGCTTGGTCCCCTTGTCTCCTCATACTCATCCCCTTTGTCCAATAATACTTTCCAACAAATATAAATCCAAAAATAGATCCATTTTGATGCAAATAATGCACCCCTTATCCTAGGTTCCGAATTTAGTTCAAATTAAACTTCAATTTTCCAAATCGACGTCCCAATTTGAATGAAGAAAAAGTCCATAGAATTTCTACAAGCCCCCTTCGCCATATAGTTCGATTTGCAAGTCGAAAATCTCTTCATTTGGCCAATTTGAATTTTCGTTCGTTTTTCAAAACGTCCGAATCGGATTTTCGTAAAATTCTCGAAATCTCTAAAAATTTCTCGGAGGATGAGTTGACGTCCCTAATATAGCTCGTGACACCACAGAACTTTTAATTTTTGAAATCGGATTCAAATTCACGGTTAATTTCTATCCGGCGCGCTTTTAGCGTGACCTAGTCTATCGGGTAGTTTTTAGGAATTTTTGGTGCAATTGACCCGTGATCGATTTATCTCGAGTCACAATGTACATCTCTGACATATTGGCGACTCTCGGTTGTCGTGAAAATCTCGAGATTTCAAATATGGACACCGGGTACCAAAACGATAGAAAAATCGGTCTAGTGCCGATCGACGAGTATTTTATAATCAGGTGGAATCACCCGCACTCTGATCACATATCTCCATCGAATCGACCTATCTCCGATCTCTAATTGATTTCGACAGTGCCGTAATGAACTCGGCAGATGGACACGGTTGAGCAGTCGATTCCTGGTCGAATTCTCAAGTCTATTGCATTTAGATTCCTTAATGGCTTCCCCAGATAGTCCAGTTATCTCGTGAGTGGCCAACTCAGAGAATAACACTATAGACACGTCGACGAAAAGCCCGATTTATTTAATCGAAAACAACTCAGAAAATTCAGGCTGTCACACTTTGTGCGGCCTACCTCGGCCCCGGCCCTCAAGGCGGCGGGCTTGCCACGTGTCGTCGCGGCCGTGAGCACGGCCATGGGCGGGGCCTCACCGGTCTCCGCCGCGCCTCCCAAGACGCTGCCGTTCAGGGTGGGCCACGGCTTCGATCTCCACATGCTGGAGCCCGGGTACCCTCTAATTATCGGCGGCATCGATATACCTCACGACAGAGGCTGCGAGGCTCACTCTGATGGTAATTCATTCCGTTCTTGTCGTCATCGTCATCATTCTTGTTTCGAGTGAATTACTCTTCAGTTAGTGGGTGTTTCGGTTGTTGTTTCATTGGGTGGTTCTTTGCTTTTGTTGTTGTTGTTCTTTGGAGTGAAATTCGATTCGTGGGCGTTTGGGTGTGCTGCGTAACTGTTGTGTGCTGGGGCTGTCTTTGTGGTTGCAGGGGATGTGCTGCTTCACTGTGTGGTGGACGCGATTTTCGGAGCTGTGGGGCTTCCAGATATAGGGCAGATATTCCCGGATTCCGATCCCATGTGGAAGGGTGCGCCTTCGTCTGTTTTCATCAAGGAAGCCGTGAGTTGACCCTGACTAACCTATTCTTTTTCCGACTCGCGTGTGACGGGGCTTGCTTCGTTCGCTGATAATAGTTTCGAACGTCGGATGTTTCGGTGTATAAGCATGGTTCTCAACGGAAGGTGATCTGACAAGATAATGGCGGTTGGCAATGTGTGGTTCATCTGTCGAGGGTTTCGCTGGGGTTTCTTGTTTACAAAATCCTCCCCTTGCCATGTTGATTGGCCGTGGTTAATTTTATCTCGCCGCTTGTTTGAGGATAAGATAGAGCAACTGCTGCTTGAGTGTCATGTGTTGTGTATGAATGAGTGAAGTGATGCACCTGAGATGAGGTCCGAATTTTGTTGGGCTCTTTGATGAGGGTTGACCTGAATAGTAATTAAGATCATGTACTTAGGTCATTTCTGGGGCATGAATAAGAGGTCAAGATGATCAAGATAGTTCCACTAGCAAAATCCTCTCCTTTACTGCGAGAATGAGTGTTTTAGAAGGTCAAACTTATTCTTGGCATAGTGTGATCTTGCTCTTTTTTGTTGGAATTATTCCCGGTATCCTTGTATGAGGACATGAATGGGCTATGTGATGTTCTGTTGTCGTGCCTATATGTAATTGCTGACCTTTGTGTTTGTTAACTACGTCTTCTCCTTATCGAGCATGTGGGCACTTAAGACATTTTTACCATAGGGATAAGAATTAAGGAAACAGAGACTTGCTGGATGGTGATCTTAAAAGTTTGTAGTTTGCCCCGTGGAGGGCTTCATAATGTTTTTAGGGACGGCACTAGTCAGTGGTGGCAGTTTGTGGGTATTTAGTGTATTGCAACTTTAAGTGTAATGCACAAGTCACGGGTTGAAGATGGAAATTATTATATTTGCCCAGAATCTGCTTGAAGCGGATGTTTCATTCATTGCACAGTCATCTGTATTATTTGAATAGGAAGACTCATCTCTGCAGCTTCTGATAGCATAATCAGTGTATTCTACCTCCTTGCTTTCAGTTTGTAAATATTAGCAATTTAACTTTGTTGATTTGTGTGATGGTACATTCAGGTTCGGCTCATGCACGAGGCAGGCTATGAGATTGGAAACTTGGATGCCACCTTGATTCTCCAGAGACCAAAAGTCAGCCCGCACAAGGAAGCCATCAGGCAAAACTTATGTGAGTTGCTCGGAGCAGATCCGACTGTTGTTAACCTCAAAGCAAAAACTCACGAGAAGGTTGATAGCCTTGGAGAAAACTGGAGTATAGCAGCTCATACTGTGGTTCTCCTTATGCGGAAGTGAAGGGTATGCGGATATCACGCGCCATTAAACAACTGCAGCTCTTCATTTATGTAGCATCAAAGGGTAAGTTGAGTCTAAGAGAATAGAATGTTAATTACACATTCCTCAAGTGAGCAATAAAGTTCAACCTTTCCTAAGCCTGTGCGGTTCATTGATAGTAAGTCAGCAATATACGTCTTATCATATCTGCAGCTCATGTCCAAATGTTGTAACTTATGGATGGCAAGTCATGTGGGTTCAACATCTTGTGTTGAACCAGTTTCATACACGATTTGCTGACCCACTCTGGGGACAGGCCATGGTGAGCTTGTAGCCATTCTTTCACACGGCCTCTTCATGATTGAATTTGTAACTAGGATCTAGATCATCAAGCAGAGAAGTGGATATGAATTCACCAAAATTCATCAAAGTAACCTGGTAGATAAGATTTTGGTCTTACTGGTTATGATCATCGTAAGCTTTTCTTAGTTATATACCGGGCGAAGATTGCTAGAAAGAAAGACTCGAAAGGACCACCATAAAGCCAAAGGCTTCTGAAAATCGTGGACACGATATGTATACTTCTCTGCGTCTTTCCAATTTACGTGGCCAGTATGAATCTCGTTAATGACGTCCATCACTGCTGGTTCGGAGAAGATTGAGTGAGAATGATCCACCATTATAAGTTTGTTGACCAGGATGGTATATGCAAGTAAAGACAATAATGTCTTCAAAGATGAACGAAAGAGCATCCCCTGATCCATCTTTGGCTCCATTTTTTTCTTCAACTTATTTTATAGTGGAATATATGCTGTCAAAGATGAGGGTTATAGCGATGTCGTCAAATACTTCCAAACAACTCAATGAAGTAGAAGATTCATTTTTCAGTAAATTAAATAAGTACGGCACTGGATTAGTTAAATGTCCTATTTCGGTTCGTGCTTATCGATCAAATTTAAGCAAACCTAGAAAAGGCGGTTGATGCAAGTTTTTTAATAAGAAAGTGACAACACAAATCGTTTTCGGCAAGGAAAAGTCTAAGGCTACGCTTTCTTCCCTTGGTTTATCGATCAAATTTAAGCAAACCCAGAAAAGGCGGTTGATGCAAGTTTTTTAATAAGAAAGTGACACCACACATCGTTTTCGCCAAGGAAAGTCTAAGGCTACGCTTTCTTCCCTTGGTTTGGTTAAGAAATTGTCATGAAATTTCACTGAGTATATCCCGCTCGCTCGCTCGCAACTTGCCAGAAGTCACTTGACCTGACCAGTCACCAGAATATACCAAAAGCCAAAGCAATTACTGATTCAACATGACCGAAGCACGGATCAAATTCAGTATCTGAACTGACTCTTTTTGAGAATCTTATAATTCAATAGAATACCCTCCACAGGATTGTGAGGCTAAATTATGACAACAAGCTGCTAAAGGAATCCCAGGCATGGCTCTTTCATGCCTTGAGTTCCTCAACTACACACCTATCTCTCTACATGGATACCCTATATACACACGAAAAACGGAAAGACACACTAAAAAGCTAATGTTCTAAAAAAGGTACTCCACATGTTCTTGTGTTTATATGGCATAATCAACCTTCCTTAGTCAATCCTCTCTAGCGCGCAAACCGTGTCCTGACTAGGTCTGGAAGCACAAACAATTTTAACATATGACACAGCTCGGGGGTTCTTCGTGGGGCACATAGTAATATGTGATCGGTGTAGAATAGTACGTTTGCAAGGCTTTCGCGAGATCTTCGTTCTTCTTGCCCTCGTCTTTTTTGCCCTCATCTTCTTTGGCCGGCCCGATGCTCACGATTTCTGTGCGCCAAGATTTCCTCAGTTTGTTCACCACCTTGACCGGGTCGAATTCGCCAGATACCGTTAGTTTGTTGTCCTTTAGGTCCATAGACAGAGATCCAATCCCTGGAAAGCATTATGTGACAAAGGTTGGTGATAAAGCCGAACATTCGAAGCACAAGACGATGAGTTATTACAGTGACGATTTGTACGTGCAGTGGGAGAATGAAGAGAAAAAACTGAGAGAGAGAGAGAGAGAGAGAGAGAGTCAATACCTCCAAAACCAGAAACTACTTGCATGGCCTTCCTCTTTTGTCTTTCGTCATGTACCTCCACTTTGGCCACCAACTTCTGCAAAAGTTTGAGGAAAGCAAAAAACCAGTTAGATTTAGAGTAAATATCAAACTCTTACAACGACTGAACTCAGACGTGCACAAGCTGGTGATAGACTAACGTTTAAACAAGTTGGCCATAAATAATCAATGATGAATAAGAATCCAAAGCATCATTTGATATTCCAAGCATAATTATTAACGATTTACAATTACAACAGCAAAGAAACAGACGATAACTCAGGAAGCTTGAGACAGAGAGATGCCAAGAAAAGCGTTCAAGAAAGCCCAGGAAAGAATACCATCAAGAACCCCGTCTCCCAGAAGTGCATAAATCCACTAACATGCAAAAAAGACAACTTGTTGAAGGACTTCAAGAAAATCTCACCGTCATGTCTCTTGGGTTTCAAGTACTGAGATTGGTGTCTGCTGTAACTTTTGTTTTGGGAAGCCAATAACACTCGAATCACACTCGGAGCAAAGTTTAAAACTCTAGCGCGGGCACGTATCGTAGACGAAACTGGTCGCTTTATATAGAGCGGCGAGCACGTGAGGAGTGCGTGAAAACGCGAAGTTTCTCGGAGGACACGATGTGTGAACGAAGCGATAAGCTCTTGACCGGCGGACGGAAGTCGTGTCAACATAATAAAGAGTTGCAGGGGAAAGAGCCACACGGTTTCTCGGAAAATGAACGAGTCGAGACGATCGAATTGCCCCTCGCAACGCGGGATTTTTAAAGTACAGTGAATCTCCGACCAAAAAAAAAAGTACAGTGAATCAGTCGAGTCGTCCCTCTCGACTTGGGGTTGGGGACCATTTCAAGCCGTGAGTCTCGACCGATTGCAACCCTGTCGGTCCCGCCGTTGACGGGTTCAAGCTTTTCGTTATATAACATGTCATGAAGGCGGCCGTGTGAATCCAAAACCTGTCCACATATTCAATTAAACGAGTCTGCACTACAACGACTCTCCAGTCTCCGGTACGTGACTTTTTCAAACCTTTTAAAAAAATTCTAAATTTATTGTATTTGTTCAAGTCGATACAAAATTTTTCAATTTTGCTCATTAAGCCGTAAATCTTTTTCAAAATTTATCAATTAAATCATTCCGGTTGTTTTTGGTGGGAATTCGTCATTGTCCATTTTACATGGCAGCTGAAGTCGATATTGACAATTATTATAATTTTTTAAAAATATATCAATTTTTTTAATCTTTTTTTCCTTTCATTTTGGCGAGGGCCATAGTGGCCTAGCTAGTTGTGAGCAAGGGCCACGATCCAAGCTAGTGGCTAGCGAGGGTTTGTTGGCCAAAAAAAAAGGAGAAAAAGAAAGAAATAATAATTATAAAATGCAAAAAGAAAAGAAAAAATTCAAAATATTATTAAACAATGTCCACATCAGCAGCACCAGCTTTATGTATCATGTAGGATGATTAGCATCCATATCATGATTTCCGATCAAAATTAGCAAAATATAAAAGATTTAAGAATAAATTGGCACATTACAATATATTTAGACTTTTTTTTTTTACTTTTCCCCCTTTTGCACATGAAGGTTGCAATCTGGACCGCCTTGTTATACCACAACCACCGTCGTTGCTCGGACATGGCGTTGTTCATGTGATTCCTTTCTTGAGATGTATACCAAGCACCAATGCACATGGAAAGTGAACCATCAATCAACCATAAGCTCTGACAATATTAGTCGGGTGCACTTAGCAAAAGCCTAGATTGCTCTTCGTGGTGATTGACTTGAATGCTAATTAAGGTATATTCACTGCTGCTTTAATGTCATGTTTTATGTATGAAGGAATGAAGCTTAGGCAGATTTATGATCATGCACTTAAGATGGTCATTTCAGAGGTCAAGATGATCAAAACAGTTCCACTAACAAAATTCTCTCCTTTACTGCTAGAATGAGTGTCTTAGAAGGTCAAAGTTATTTTGGGCGTGGCATGGTCTTGATCCTTTCCCAGTATCAAATGGGGTCTGTGTTGTTTCGATGTTGTGCCAATATGAAATTGCTGACCTTTCAGTTCGTTAAATACGTCCTCTCCTTATCAAGCGCACTGGAACTTCAGATACTTCTATTGTAAGGATGGTTTTGAATTAAGAACGCAGGTAGTAGCGAGATGATGATCTTACGAATCTGTAGTCTAGCCCTGCAGAGGGCTTTGTATTACGACTTCAAGCGTCATCGGTTGATGATGAAAATCTTCATATTTGCTCCTAATCTGCTTAAAGCAGACATTTCATTCATTATTCATAATTACCTGTGTCATGTGTATTCGAGCACTCATCTCTGCAGCTTCTGATAGTATCATAGTCTGTGTATTCCACCTCCTTGCTTTCAGTTTGTAGAGATTAGCAATGCAGCCTTGTCCATTTGCGTGATGGTACCCTCCGGTTCAGCTTA
This sequence comes from Eucalyptus sp. ANBG9806169, assembly GCA_014182395.1. Lineage (NCBI taxonomy): Eukaryota > Viridiplantae > Streptophyta > Magnoliopsida > Myrtales > Myrtaceae > Eucalyptus > Eucalyptus sp. ANBG9806169. Next base: position 4,188,581 of record CM024577.1, on the reverse strand, counting down.
TGCACAAGGCAGGTTATGAGTTTGGAAACTTGGATGCTACCTTGATTCTCCAGAGACCAAAAGTCAGCCCAAACAGGGAAGCTATCAGGAAAAACGTGTGTGAGTTGCTCGGAGAAGACACGATCACTATTAAATTTAAAACAAAAACTCACGAGAAGGTTGATAGCCTTGGAGAAAACCGGAGTATTGCAGCTCATACTGTGGTTCTCCTTATGCAGAAGTGGAGGGTATGTCGATATCACATGCCATTAAACATCTGCAGCTCTTTATTTTTGGAGCATCAAACGGTAAGTTTAGTCTGAGAGAATAGAATGTTAATCACACTTCCCCTAAGTGAGCAATAAAGTCCAATCTTTCCTGACCATGTGCGGTTCACTGATGGCAAGTGGATATGCATCTACCAAAATTCATCGAAGTCATCGAAGTCAACTGCTAAAGATAAGATTATGGTCTTATTGGCTGTGATCACTGTAAGCTTTGCTTAGTTATAAACAAGGCGAAGATCGAATTAACGGGAGAGAGGGAGGGTGGGGACAAAAGGCAAAAGGCCGGCAATCGAACAGGAATCAAAGTGGACATCACTGTCTGCATCATCCCTGTCAAAATGCCACCACTTGGCTATATGATATTCACATTTTTGCTCGCGCAAAGAAGCTTTTTCTTCAATCGTGAAATTTGACAAATCGAAAATTGCCAGAAGGCCGAGAAACTGAGAAATTTCCAGGAAAGTATGCGTTTCACACACTGGCGAGAAACAAATCTCCATAACGTCTCTCGATGGTGACGTCGCCTCCGTCATCTTTGATAGGACCACATCTCTCTAGTTAATACCACAAGAAATTTCAAATTAATATACAAGTGATAAATTTATCCAAAATTAATTTTTTGACCATCAAAAATTCTAAACGACAAACGAAGGGTACACTCATCAATTGTTACATGTCACTTAATTTAAAAATTTGACAGAAACTAACAGAATATAAACTTATCTCAGGTGTATTGGTAATTTTAGATAAATTTATCATAGATATATCAATTCAGAATTTTTTATTATATTAATTTTCTCTCTTCTTTTTTCTCTCTCTTTCATTTTTTGAATTGTCGTGTTCCTTGAAGTTGATGTTGAAGTCAAGGTCTAAGTCAATGAATTATTATTAATCTAGTCTGATAACATCAGTGAGAATTGCTGGCAGCGATGGAACATTTTAGCTATGTGAAACATCCACCGCACATTCCATAGTCACCGAAAACAATCGTTTACCGAAATCGAATACATATTGGATCTTCCATACCTTGAGCTCCTCGACTGAAAACCAATCTCTCTACATATACACTCTACGCACATACAAGTAACGAATGACGCAATAAAAGCTTAATATTCTCGAAAAGGTAGTCCGCTCGTTCTTGTGTTCACAGGGCGTAATCAACCTTCCTTATTCAATCCTCCCCGGTGCACAAACCAAGTCCTGATTCGGTCTGGAAGCACAGAGAATTTTAATAAATGACACAAATTGGAGTTTCTTCGGGGCGCAGACAGTAATATGTGAATGGCATAGGATAGTATGCTTGATAGACTTTGAGATTGGTAACTTGCCCCCGTCTTTCTTGCCATCGTCTTCCTTAGCTGGTCCAACGCTCACGATTTCTGTGTGCCAAGATTTCCTCAGTTTGTTCACCACCTTGACTGGGTCGAAATTGCCGGATACCTTTAGTTTGTTGTCCTTCAAGTCCATAGCCAGAGATCCAATCCCTGGAAAGCATTACGTGACAAAGGTTAGCGATAAAGCCGAACATTTCAAACAAAAGATGATTGATAATTACAGTGACGATTTGAACATTTGGTGGGAGAATGAAGGGAAAAAACAGAGAGGGAGAGAGTTCAATACCTTCAAAACCAGAAACTATTCGTATGGCCTTGCTCCTGTCTCTGTCATCATGTAGATCCACTTTCACCACCAACTTCTGCAAAAGTTTGAGAAAAGCAAAACCCAGTTAGATTTTGAGTAAATATCAATTTCTATTGTAGGGATAGTAAGAATTAAGAACACAGGTACTTGCTAGATGATGATCTTACAAGTCTGTTGTCTTGCCATGCAGAGGGCTTCATATTGCTGTAGGGATGGCGCTAGTCAGGGTGCAGTTTTTGGTTACTTAGTCGCATTGCAACTCTAAGCATCATGGGTTGATGATGAAAATATTCAAAGTATAGTCGGTGTATTCCACCACCTTGCTTTCAGTTTGTAAAGATTAGCAATGTAACCTTGTCCATTTGTGTGATGGTACCCTGGCATTTGGCTCATGCGCACGAGGCAATTTATGAGGTAGGAAACTTGGATGCCACCTTGATTCCTCAGAGACCCCATACAAGGAAGCCATCAGGAAAACTTATGTGAGTTGCTCAGAGCAGATCTGACCGCTGTTTACCTTAAAGCAAAAACTAACAAGAAGGTCGATAGCCTTGGAGAAAACTGGAGTAGTGCATGGTTCTCCTTATGTGATATTTGACAAAAATTTTAATAGGTCAAAGAAAAGGTGGTGGGACCCACTTTAAATAAAGAAAGGAAAGGGATTTTGGCACGTGCACGCCACGGATGTCTTGCCAAGCCGACTTGACTCCATAACACAGCACCCGGTAAAGAGATTAGGCCCCTCATTTGTCCAATTGAAGTAATTTATGGGTTTAGAGCTCAAATTCGGAATTTTTGGAAAATTGAGCGGCGAAGTCCGATTTTGGAGTCGTTGAGCTGCGTATTTTTGTAGTAATGATGATTTAGGGTGTTGTGGAGCCGTGGAATTTTACGGATCGTGATTTGAGCTTGTGGTTTGTCCGAAACAAAATTTCAAAATTTCCCGCGCGCAATGAATAGTACGAGTCCAGCAGCTTTGGGCCTGTATTTTGTCACCTTTCGACTTGTTTTTGGGATGGTGAAGTTGGGATTCTTGTAATATGTGTCAAGGGCTCTCTATTGACTATAAATACGTTCGGATTGGGGTTCGGAGGAGAAAGTTAAGGCATGATCAAGTTTTGCACTTAAACTCCGTGTTGTGAATAGCTTGATCAATCGCTTTGGTTATGCGATTTGTTAGTGTGTAGAAGTCCTTTTGTTATAGTTAAGGCGTAATTTAGTCATTTCGTAGTTGCGATAGAGTTTTATTAGATTTTAACATTATTTCTCGGTTATTTGATAGGACCGTGAGTTCGACGATACGGGTATCGTTCGTCGTTTGGTTGTAGACGACGAGGTGAGTGGTATTATATCTTCTTTGGTTTTATAAAATCATGTCTTGAAATATATATATGTATATATATTGAATCGAGAAGAGTATTTTTATTGCATAAAAGTCGGATTGAGCATTTACTACCATTTGGTTGATTATGAGTGTTTGCAAAGCGTATTATACAAAGTTTGTGGAGAAATATATATGAAATTATTTTGCTACCGATTGATGGAAAAGTTTATGATGATTTGAAAAATAGATATGAAATGAATGATGGGCTATGCTGCAAATATTATTTGTTTGATTTAAGATATTGATTTCTGGATTTGATTTCTGGTATTGGAGAATGGTCATTTATGCTCAATATGACTGTGAACCCAATAAGAGATTTTTGGGATATGCATAGCAGGTTTAGGATATCCTTTTGGGCCCAGCCATCGGCTTTGTAGGTGGAGACCTTGCCAAGGGGAGAATCTTGGTCGCCTTGTCATAAGGCGTTGTGTCGTGACCATGGTTAGTTATTGAGCAAAAGATTGGTTGATGGATGGACCATCGACGTGCGTTTGATATGAGATGAATCAATGGATAGACCATTGATGTATTTTTGATGGAGATTATTCAATGGATTTGACCATTGATACTTGACTTTTGATGGCAATTTAAATGAGTTTTCCATATTAGTATAAAGCTTTGATGATAAGAAATTACTCTTATATGATTCAATATGTATTTTATATATTGAGTTGGCGTTATGAAGTTTGGTATTGCTTTGTATGCATGCATAGTGGTTGTTCGATCTGCTTAGAAGATATGTACTACTTACTGAGCTGTTGTTACTTATTCCACTTCTCCTTTAATCTTTTCAGGTTCCTTGGTTAGCGGCGAATAGAGCGAGTGCGCCGTCGGTGGGGAACTTTTGGGGAGTTCTATTTTTTTGGGTATGGTCAAAGGAAGTGGTGCACATATTCCTTGCTAGTGGTTGGATTGTCTGAGTTCTAATTGTATATTTCTTTTTGGTGGATTATAGAAAATCTGATGTTGCAACCAATATGTTAGTCTTTTTGATATGTATATATGGTTTGATATATATATATATATAAGTTGATATCGGGTTGTTGGTTGTGTTTGAAATTTGCGTCCTTTGTGTGGAAGGACGGCTGTGTCATCCCTATTCTTTGTAGTTTTGGGGTGTGACACCTTATGCCAAAATGAAGGTTATGCGGAACTCACATGCCATTAAACATTTGCAGCTCTCCATTTCTGGAGCATCGAATGGTAAGTTGAGTCTAAGAGAATAGAATGTTAATTACACTTTCCCTAAGGGTCCGTTCGTTTCGCGAAAAATATCATGTTTTCGGAAAACATTTTCCGGAAGTCATTTTCCAGGAAAATGACTTCCATTTTCCCGTATTCGGCTAAAACCTAAAATTTGAGTGGAAAACATTTTTCACCGTTCGTTAGCTCATTTAATTGTTTGGAAAAAATTATCAAAAATTGAATTTTAATATTTTTAATTGACCGAAAAATTAATTTTATTTTTTATATTTTTTTAAAAATGAATTTTTAATTATTTATATTTTTAAAAATCGAAATTTTTATTATTTTTTCTTTTCTTTCCTTCCTCCTTCCTCCTCCTTCCTTCCTCCTCCTTCCGCCGTCGACGCCTCCTTCCGCCCGATGATGGCCGGCCTGCCCGGCGCCCGACCAAGACCCGGTGGCCAAATCCGGCGAGCTCGAGGCTCGGCCAATCTCGCCCGAGCTCACCGAATCTGGCGGCGGGAGCTCGGGCTCCGGGATCGGGAGCCCGAGCTCCACCGCTAGATCCGGCGAGCTTGCGGCTCGCTAGAGCCCGGCGGCTCGTGGCGAGCTCGGGCGAGGCCCGAGCCCCGCCCGGCTCGCCGGGATCGGCGAGCCGCGAGCTCCGCCTAGGCCGGCGGAGCTCCGCCTAGGCCGGCGAGCTCCGCCTCGCCCTATCAGGCGGAGGCCCGATCTCGGCTTCGCCAGATCGGGCTAGGCGAGCCTCGCCGGCCTAGGGCGAGGCCGGCGAGGTCGCCGACGCCGCCGTGGACGGTCGCCGGCACCACCAAAGAAGAAGATGAAAAGGAAAAAAAGAAAAAGAAAAGAAAAGAAAAGAAAAGAAATTAAAAACTTGATTTAAAAAAATAAAAAATAAAAAGAAAGCATAAAAATAAAACAAAAATGTATTAATAAAAAGAAGTAAGAGGGAAGAAGTCATGGAAAACGTTTTCCACTTTTAAAAAGTGGAAAACGTTTTCCCACTTTAAAGGTTGTTTTTTCCAATGATGGAAAACATTTTCCTTGACTAGTTCATTTTCCGTGAAACGAACACTGGAAAATCCGGAAAACATTTTCCGGAAGTCATTTTCCGCGAAACGAACGGGACCCTAATATTCGTCTTCATCATATCTGCAGCTCATGCCCAAATGTTTTAACTTATTGATAGCAAGTCATTTGGATTCAGCATCTTGTGTTGAACCGGTTACGCACACAATTGGCTGACCAGCTCTCTGGACAGGCCATGGTGAGCTTGTAGCCATTCTTTCACACCCCCTCTTCATGAATGAATTTGTAATCTTGTCTAGAACATCAACCAAAGAAGGGGATAGGGATCTACCAAAATTCATCAAAGTTTATCATCTTACTGGCTGCGATCATCATAAACTTTGCTTAGCTATAAACAGATTGAAGATTGCTAAAAGGAAAGACTTGGAAGATCCACCATGAAGCCAAAGGCTTTTGATAATCTAGGGCGCAATAGGTATATTTCTCTGCCTCTTTCCAATATACCTGGTTGGTGTGACTCTCATCAGTGACATCCATTGCTGCTGGTTCGGAGAAGATTGAGTGAGAGTGATGCCATTGTAAGTTTGTTAACCAGGTTGGAATGGTATGCAGGTATATACTATGTCTTCAAAGATGAACAAAAGAGAATCCCACGATTCATCCTTGGCTCCTGTGCCTGGCACGTTGAGTCCGCAAATAATGATCAAAGAACTTTGGTTAAGAAGAATATAAGCTCCCTTTTTTCCTTCAACTTAGGAGAATATATGTGCAATCAAAGATGAGGATGGTAGGGAAAGTCATCGAATACTTACCAAAAAATGCAATGAAACAGAAGTTTTCTTTTTCTTCTTGTTTAATTAGATAAGAACAGCGCTGGTTAGTTGAATTGGCTCATCTGTGGTTGACGCACGTGATCAAATTTACGAAAACAACACAAGAAAATGACTAATTTTCAGCATGCAAGATCTAAGGCCACACTTTCGTATCTAGGTTTGGTCAAGAAGTTTTCGTCAAACTCCAGCGAGTATATCCTTCTTGCTTGCAGCTTGCCTGAAGTTACTTGACCTGACCTGTTACCAGAATTTACCATAAGCCAAATCAATGACCAAGGCAACGAGTTAGCAGCATGGATCACATTAGTATTTGACCTTACTCTTTTTAAGAATTTTATTGTTTAGCAGAATAACCTTCAAGAGATTGTGAGGCTAGATTATGACAAGAAGCTGCTGAAGAAATACCAGGTACGTTCATCAGCTAACTGCAGCTGCTGCTACAGCATATGGACATTGAATCATACTGCGATTGATATGAAGAATAGCTGTTTTTGCCTGCAGATTGTTTAATATATCAAGCAAAAAAGAGTTTAAAACACCCACTACATATTCCAGTCCTTGAAAACAATCTTTTGCGGAATAATCGATCTTCCATACCTTGAGTTCCTCAACTGAGGAACAATCTCTCTACAGACACACCCTACGTGCATACAAGTACGAAAGACGCAATATAAACCTAATACTCTAGCAATGGTACTCCACTTGTTCTTGTGTTCATAAGGCATAATCAAGCTTACTTATTCAAACCTAGTGCACAAACCAAGTCCTGAATCGGTCTGGAAGCACAAAGAATTTTAACATATGACGCAATTCGCGGTTTCTTGGTGGGGCACTTTGTAATATGTTTGATGGGCTTTTACGAGATTGGCAACTTGATCGTCCTTCTTGCCCTCTTCTTTCTTGCCCCCGTCTTTCTTCCCATCGTCTTCCTTAGCTGGTCCAGCGCTCACGATTTCTGTGTGCCAAGATTTCCTCAGTTTCTTCACCACCACGACTGAGTCCATATGGCCAGATACCCTTAGTTTGTTGTCCTTTGGGTCCATAGACAGAGATCCAATCCCTGGAAACCATTATGTGACAAAGGTTGGTGATAAAGCCGAACATTCGAAGCACAAGACGATGAGTTATTACAGTGACTATTTGTACATTCAGTGGGAGAATGAAGAGAAAAAGCAGAGAGAGAGAGAGAGAGAGAGCCAATACCTGGCAAACCAAAAACTAATCGCTTGGCCTTGGTCCTGCCTGTGTCATCATGTAAACGCACCCGTAGTGCCACTAAGAGAGAGCCAATACCTGGCAAACCAGAAACTAATCGCATGGCCTTGGTCCTGCCTCTGTCATCATGTAGTGCCACTAACAGCACCAACTTCTGCAAAAGTTTGAGGAAATTAAAACCCAATTACATTTTGAGTAAATATGGATCTTTTGCGACTACTAAACTCAGACGTTCACAGGTGGTGTGATAGACTAGCAAGTAAAAAACTGAGTGTGTGCTCGCGTATCGAGTGGCGAGCATGAGAGGAGTGCGTGAAAAGGAGAAGTTCCTCGGTGTCCTCGATGTGTGTGGAACAAAGGGACAAATCATTGACCAGTACAGATTTGGGAGACGAAGAAGATCCGACTCAATATAATAATAACGAGTTGAGGGAAAGAACCGCAAGGTTTCTCAGAAAGTTAACTAGTCGAGACGATAGAGGCTCATGACTTTTGGATAGAGGGAGGAGAGAGAGAGAGAGAGAGAGAGAGAGAGAGAGAGAGAGAGAGGCGAGTCGCCCCACGGAGGCTGCTGATATAATAATCCGGAACAATCGCAAAAGATGAAGGAAATGTTCAAACCGTTGCTGCCGCCATCCTCCTCTCTCTCGGTCCTCGAAGGATTTGTCTCGTCCGTTGTGCCTCTTTTCACTCTCGATTCATGCAGATCTAGAAAAACAAAAAAAAAAAAAAATCGACGTAGAAGTTCCTAGTAAAAACATGGAAAATGGTTAAAAAAAAGTGGGCAAATACACTGATATTTCAATGCACATTTACAGAACCATCGGATCGACGTTCCAATAAGAAACGTTGGCGACCGACTCGGTCCCCGCAGCTGACTGGTTCAAGCCTTTCGTCGTAACGTGTCGTGAAGATTCTTGCCAAATGCTCCTCCTCAGGCTTTGCTGCTGCCAAGGTTAGCAAGATGAATTGCACCGAGTGACCCGGTAGTACGGCGAAGCGGAAGGGGTGTTCTTCATCTTAGCTTTGTTTGAAGATATCATCAGACGCATGTAAATATTAACCACTGGGACATTCACCAGATCCGTCCTCAATTTATTGTTCGTATATTAATTCAATTCTAAATTTTTCAATTTTGCTAACATAATCTAAATCTTCAAGTGAAATTTTAGTATAATCCTTCTAGCCAATCGCGTTATAAAATGGCTGATGCAGCAGCACCTAGCTTTGCCAGCCCGGATAGCTTTGCTTGAAATGACATCTTACGGGCAATTTCCGGGCAGCAACCGGACCCAAGTGTTGGAGTAATATAAAATTGATTGTCGAAGAATTGAGCATGTTGGTTATTGAGTTCTACATTTGGTTGTTAGTATTCTTAAAAGAATGCCTTAATTTATATGGGTGTCAGGAGAAGCATGAAAACGAATCGATGAAGCATGATTTATGGCACGCACTTGAAGAAGATAGAAGACAAGAAAGTTCCAAGCATTTAATGAAGAAAACCTTCCGCACCATGAAGACAAAAGAAGGCTGGAAAAGCTCATTGACGAGTTCTCAATGCCGGTCTTCATGTATTTATTGTGTTTTTTTTTTTTCATTTGACTTTCTTTGTGTGCTTTTATTAGCTTTGTAGACTATTTTTGTTGCTTCATTTATATAATAGCACAACACCACACGCATATTGGATGAGCCATGAAGTATTGTATAGGAGAAGCCATCAGAAAAGCATTCTAAGAACATTTTTGCCCTCAAATTTGTGCACTTGTTTCAAATTTCCAAAGTTGTCATTATTCTTTTCAATTCTAATGGGAGGGACTGCATTAGAATCCCAAGCAAAACTTCACTACTTCATCGATAATAATTGAAAAAAATTTATAACTGAATTGACATCTACACAACTTCATTGATAATAATCGAAAAAATTTTATAACTGAATTGACATCTGTATTATAAGGACTCGGGCCTCATTGTGTAATATTGTCCGCCCCCACTATGTAATATTTGTTCACTTTGTATCGCGTCACACAAATTAGAGGGACCAAGCCTTATAAATTAGCTTAGGACTTCCCCCTAAACGATGTGGGACAAGAGATGGACCCATTCCTTGCGCACGTTCAGGGACCGAGGCGCGGACGCACCGCCACCCCTCCTCCCCGTGCACCGCCGCTTAGGCCGTCACACACTCCCCCCATAGGAGCACAGGGCCCTCCCCCTAAGCGATGTGGGACAAGAGAGGGACTTATTCCTTGCACACGTTCGGAGACCGAGGCGCAGACGCACCACCATCCCTCCTCCTCGCACACCGCTGCTTGGGCCGTCACACTCTCCCCCTTGGGAGCACAGCCAGACACGATCGGCAATCAGCTCTGATACTATTTGTAAGGATCGGGCCACTATGTAATATTGTCCACTTTGGATACTGAGTTCTCACGGCTTTAAAACGCGTTACACAGATTAGAGGGACCGAAACCTTATAAACTAGTTAGAGGGACCAAAGCCTTATAAACTAGCAAGGACTCTCCTAAGCGATGTGAAACAAGAGAGGGACCCTTTCCTTACGCACATCTGGGGACCGAGGCGCGGATGTACCACCATCCCTCCTCCCCGCGCATTGCCGCTTGGCCGTCACATATATAATCAAGTTTAAACTAACTTGATATGAATTTTCTTTAAAAAACACGCTACAATCAAGCATTTCTCGCTTCAACACGCGTGTCGAATGTGATGTCTCGTTTAATCGTATTACCTTTTACGTAATATTTTAGACTTTACCAAAGAAAATCTTTTTAGCGGGAGGGACAATCAAATTAACGGGAGAAAGGGAGGGTGGGGACAAAAGGCGAAAGGCGGACGATCGAACAGGAATCAAAGCGGACATCGCTGTCTGCATCATCCCTGTCAAAATGCCCCCACTTAGCTATACGGTCTTGGCATTTTTGCTTGCGCAAAGAAGCTTTTTCTTCACTCGTGATATTTGAAAGATCGAAAAAAGCCAGAAGGGCGAGAAATATGAGAAATGTCCAGGAAAGTATGCGTTTCACACACAGGCGAGAAACATGAAATCTCCAGAACCTTTCTCGATGGTGACGTCATTGCCTCCGTCATTGTTGATAGGATCACAACTAGTTTTTTAGTTAAATAGTGACAAATTTACATTCTCAAACGACAAATTTATCCAAAATCAAATTTTTTGAGTAAGGATAAATCAACTAAAGTCATCTAATTTAAAAAAACGGAAACAGATAATAAATTTATTTAAGGTGTATAATAGTTTCAAATAAATTTATCATAGACATATTAATTTAGAATTTTCTGTGGTATTAATTTTTTTTTCTCTCTTTAATTTTTTGGATTTTTGTGTTCTGTGAAGTCGACACTGAAGTCAAGGTCTAAGTCAATGAATTATTATTAATCTAATCTGATAACACCAGTGAGAATTGCTAGCAGCGATGGAACATTTTAGCTATGTAAAACAGCCACCGCAGATTCCATAGTCATTGAAAACAATCGCACATTTAAAAACCTAATTTCAACGAAACGGAGTGCATAATGGATCTTCTGCACCTTGAGTTCCTGAACTGAAAATTAATCGCCTTCCTTGGCTGGTCCAACTGACTACAAATACACCCTACGCACATGCAAGTACCAGAGACCCAATCCCTGGAAAGCATAATTTAGTGAAAAAATCGAACATTTCGAGCATAAGATGATTAGTTATTACAGTGGCGATTTGAACATTCAGTGGGAGAATGAAGGGAAAAAACAGAGACAGAGAGAGCCAATACCTCAAAAATTAGAAACTACTTGCATGGCCTCGCTCCTGTCTCTGTCATCATGTAGATCCACTCTCACCACCAACTTCTGCAGAAGTATGGGAAAGCCAAAACCAGTTAGATTTTGAGTAAATATCAATCTCTCGAGGTGATGATTGAACTCGACATTCACAAGTGGTGTGATAGACTGGCGTTTGAACAAGTTGGCCACAATGAATAAGAATTCAACGCATCATTTGATGTTGCGAGCATTATTATTCACATAAACAGATACAATCATGCTATGCGATAAACAGTTACGACAGCAAAGAAAGAAACGATAGCTCATGAAGCTTGAGACGGAGAGAGACCAAGAGAAGTGTTCAAGAAAACCCAGCAGAGAGTAACATCAAGAACCCCATCTCACAGAAGTGAACAAGATACACATAGTATGCAAAAAAAGAGATTGACTTCTCGAAGGACTTCAAGAAATCGCACCTACATTTCTTTTGGGTTTCGAGAACTGAGATTGGTAACTGCTCTAACTTCTGATTTTTCCTTTCTTTTTATTTTTTTTTTATTTTTTCCTTCCATTTTGGCCCGGAAGGGCCATTGCAGCCACGCTTGTTGGGAGTGAGGGCCACGATCCTAGCCAGTGGCTGGCAAGGGCTTGTTGGCCCTTGCTGTCAAAAAAAAAAAGGAAAAAAAGAGAGAAAGAAATGATACTAAAAAAAAAAAAAAAAAATGAAAAAAATTAAAATATTATTAAAAAATGCTCACATTAATGCTGGCCTAACGTGTGCTAGGTAAGATGACCGGCATCCATATCAATTATTTCTTGCCAAAATTGGTAAATCCTAAAAAGATTTAGGAATAATTTGACACATTGAAATACATTTAGAAAATTTTCCCCCCTTTACCCATGAAAGCTGCAATTTGGACCACATTGCTATATCACAATCACCTTTGTTGCCCGGAAATGGTGTTGGTCATGTGATTCCTTCCATGAGATGTTTACCAAGCACCAATATACATTGAGAGTGAGCACCATTCAACCACCAGCTCTGACACCATTTATCGGGTGCGCTTCGCAGAAGCCTAGATTGCTCTTGGTGGTGGTTGACTTGAATGCTAATTAAGGCATATTATCTGCTGCTTTAGTGTCATGTTATGCATGAAGGAATGAAGCTTAGGTAGATTTATGATCATGCACTTCAGATGAGGTCCGAATTTTGTGCGCCTCTTTCTGGGGTTGACCTGAATGCTAATTGAGATTATGTAGTTAGGTCATTTCAGAGGCATGAGTCAGAGGACAAGATGATCAAGACAGTTCCACTAACAGAATTCTCTCCTTTAGTGCTAGAATGAGTGTTTTAAAAGGTCAAAGTTATTTTGGGCGTGGTATGGTCTTGATCCTTTCCCAGTTTGTTTGAAACTGGGGCTCTGTGTTGTTCTGATGTTGTGGCAATATGTAATTGCTGATTTTTCAGTTTGTTTAAAACGTCTTCTCCTTATCAAGTGTACTGGAACTGCAGATACTTCTATTGTAGGGATAGTAAGAATTAAGAACACAAGTACTTGCCAGATGATGATCTTACAAGTTTGTAGTCTTGCCCTGCAGAGGGCTTTATATTGTTGTAGGAATGGCATTAGCCAGCGGTGGCCGTTTTTGGTTACTTAGTCGCATTGCAACTTTCAACGTCATGGGTCAATGATGAAAATCTTCACAGTTGCCCATAATCTGCTTAAAGCAGGTACTTCATTCATTGTTCATAATTACCCGTGTCACATGGATTCAAGCACTCCTCCCTGCAGCTTCTGATAGTACAGTCAGTGTATTCCACCGTCTTGCTTTCGGTTTGTAAGATTAGCAATTTAACCTTGTCAATTTGCGTGATGGTACCCTCCGGTTCAGCTTGTGCATGAGGCAGGTTATGAGATTGGAAACTCGGATGCCAACTTGATTCTCCAGAGACCAAAAGTCAGCCCATACGAGGAAGCTGTCAGGAAAAACTTAACTGAGTTGCTCGGAGCAGATCCAACAGCTGTCAACCTTAAAGCAAAAACTCACGAGAAGGTTGATAGCCTTGGAGAACACCGAAGTATTGCAGTTCATTCTGTGGTTCTCCTTATGCGGAAGTGGAGGGTATGCAGATATCACATGCCATCGAACATCTGCAGCTCTTCATTTCTCGAGCCTCAAATGGTAAGTTGAGTCCAAGAGAATAGAATGTTAATTACACTCTCCCTAAGTGAGCAACAAAGTCCTATCTTTCCTGAACATGTGCGGTTCATCAATAACGGGTCTGCAATATATGTCTCATCATATCTGCAGGCTGCAGCTCATGTCCAAATGTTTTAATTTATTGATGGGAAGTCATGGGGATCCAGCATCTTGTGTTGAACCTATTACATACATGATTTGCTGACTGATCCTGCGGACAGGCCATAGCGAGCTTGTAGCCATTCTTTCACACACCCTCTTCCTGAATGAATCTGTAATGAGGATCTAGATCATCAACCGAGGAAGTGGATACATATCTACCAAAATTCATTGAAGTTACCTGGTAAGATAAGATTATGGTTTTACTGGCTGTGATCATCGTAAGCTTTGCTTAGTTATAAACAGGGTGAAGAATGCTAGAAGGAAAGACTTGAAAGATCCACCACTAAGCCAAAGGCTTTTGATAATCTTGGGCGCAATACGTGTACTTCTCAGCCTCTTTCCAATATACCTGGCTGGTATGACTCGTTGATGACATCCATCACTGCTGGTCCGGAGAAGATTGAGTGAAAATGATCTGCCATTATAAGTAATGTCTTCAAAGATGAACAAAAGAGAATCCCAACTGTGGCTAGCACATCGAGTCCGCAAACAATGATCATATAAGCGCCCTTTTTTCCTTCAACTTTAGGATCATATATACGCAATCAAAGATGAGGGTGGTAGCAATGTCATCAATTACTTCCAAACAATGCAAAACAGAAGTTTTCTTTTTCTTCTCATTTAATTAGATAAGAATGGCACTGATTAGTTAAATGGCTCACCTGTCTTTGACGCACATGATCAAATTTAAGAAAACAACACAAGAAAATGACAATAATATTTGGCATGCAAGGTCCAAGGCTACACTTTCATATCTTGGTTTGGTTAAGAAGTTTTTCGTGAAGTTTCAACAGAGTATGTCCCGCTTGCTTGCAGCTTGCCTGAAGTCGTTTGACCTGACCAGTCACTAGAATTTGCCATAAGCCAAAGCAATTACTGAGTCAACGAGTTCACAGCATGGATCACATTTAGTAGTTGACCTTACTCTTTTTATGAATTTTATTATCCAGCAGAATACCCTTTCACAGGATTGTGAGGCAAAATTATGACAGGAAGCTGCTAAAGAAATACCAGGTATGTTTCATCAGCTAACCACAACCACTGCCACAGCCTAAGGACATAGGATGATAGTGCGATCGAAATGAACGATATCTGTTTTTGCCGGCAGATTGTTCAATATATCAAGCAAAAAAAGATTTAAAACATCCACTGCATATTCCAGTCGCTGAAAACAATCGTTTGCCAAAATGGAGTACATAGTGGATCTTCCATACCTTGAGTTCCTCAACTGAAAACCAATCTCTCTACAAATACATCCTAAACACATACAAGTACCGAATAACACACCAAAAACCTAATATTTTAGAAAGGGTACTCCACTTGTTCTTGTGTTCATAAGGCATCAACCTTACTGATTCAATCCTCTCCGGTGCACAGACCAAGTCCTGATTCGGTCTGGAAGTGCAAAGAATTTCAACAAATGACACAATTTGGGGTCTCTTCTGGGGACACATGGTAATATGTGACCGGTGTAGAATAGTATGCTTGATAGGCTTTTACAAGATTGGCGACTTGATCGTCCTTCTTGCCCTCTTCTTTCTTTCCCTCGTCTTTCTTGCCATCATCTTCCTTGGCTGCTCCAACGCTCACGATTTCTGTGTGCCAAGATTTCCTCAGTTTGTTCACCACCTTGACAGGGTCGAAATCACCGGATACCGTCAGTTTGTTGTCCTTCGAGTCCATAGACAGAGACCCAATCCCTGGAAAGCATAATGTGAGAAAGATTAGTGATAAAGCCGAACATTTCAAGCACAAGATGATTACTATCACAGTGACGATTTGAACATTCAGTGGGAGAAAGAAGGGAAAAAACAGAGAGGGAGAGGGCCAATACCTTCAAAACTAGAAACTACTCGCATGGCCTTTCTCCTGTCTCTGTCATCATTTAGTTCCACTTTCACCACCAACTTCTGCAAAAGATTGAACAAATCAAAAACCAGTTAGATTTCGAGTAAATGTTTATCTCTTACAACGACGACCGAACTCGATATTCACTAGTGGTGCGACAGACTAGCGTTTAAACAAGTTGGCCATCTATAACCAACAATGAATAAGAATTCGAAGCATCATTTGGTATTCCGAGCAATCTTATTCACATAAACAGATACAATCATGCTATGCGATAAACAATTACAGCAGCAAAGAAGCAAACGATAACTCATGAAGCTTGAGACGAGAGATACCAAGAGAAGTGTTCAAGAAAACCCCGGAGAGAGTAACATTGAAACCCCATCTCACAGAAGTGAACAAGATACACATAATATGCCAAAAAAAAAAAAAAAAAAAAGAGGGAACTTCTCGAAGGACTGCAAGACATCTCACCTTCATTTCTCTTGGGTTTCAAGAACTGAGATTCTGACTGCTCTAACTTTTGATTTGGAAGCTAAAGACACTCGAAGGACACTCGGAGCAAGTTGCAACTGAGTGTGTGCACGTATGGGGGACGAAAAGGGTTGCTTTATATAGAGTGGCGAGCAAGAGAGGAGTGCGTGAAGAGGAGCAAGTATCTTGGAGGACGCGGTGCGGAGAACAAAGGACAAATTATTGACCAGTCAATTCAATAACGAGTCAAGGGAAAGAGCCACCCGGTTTCTCAGTAAAGTAACGAGTCGAGGCGATCGAAAACAGAGGATGGCCACTTTAGGAAGGAAGGGGAGAGAGAGAGAGAGGGAGAGAGAGGCGAGTCGCCCCTCACGACTCGAGGCTTTTGAGGTGACTCGGTCGAGTAGCCCCTCGCGACTCGGTGACTTTTGAAGCAGTGAGTCTTGAAAGTCTTGGCAACCGACTCAGTTCAGGCAGTTGATGGGTTCAAGCTTTTCATTGGATAGAATTGCATTGCGATTTTGCACGTATGCATCTCTTCCATCTAATCTAAATGGCATATTAGAATTGAAAAATCTTTATCCATGGGGATAATCATTGAATTTGAGGAAAATTTCAAAAAAAGACCAAAAATACTTTTTTTCAAAAAAAAGAGTTTGAAATGGACCTTATTTCAAATAAAAGCTTGAAGTGACTGTCTATTTCAAATACGAGTTTGACTTTCTAACGATCAAAGGTTTTTTTGTCATTTATCATTTTTTTTATTTTCTACTTTTTATTTTCTAGTTCTTCTTCTTCCTCTTCACTCTAGTGGCTAACCGGCCACTGAGGATGTACACACAGGACTAGGCAAGGGTCGCCCTAGTCCTATTCAACAAGGGCCACTCATACTGGCCACAGTCGAGGGATGGCCTCGCAACCATCCTCGAGGGCTCAACAACCTCACCGGTTGTTGGTAAGGGCTAGTGAGGGCGTACAAGCCCTCGCCAGATTCGGCGAGGGTCGGCCTCACTTGCCCTAGGTGAGGGCTCGACCACCCTCGCTAGCGGCCAGCAAGGGTCGTCGAGCCCTCGCCAACCCCAGGCAAGGCCGACCCTCACCGGATTTGGTAAGGGTGGCCTTGTCCGTGACTGGCAGGGGCTTGTAGGCCCTTGCTCATTGTCAGCAAGTGCTCGCTAGCCTTTCCCAGTGGCCAGCAAGGGTCGTTGAGCCCTCACCGGCCTTCCCTAATGGCCGTTGGCCAACACTGGAAAAGAAAAAAGATGAACAGAGAAAAAAGAAAAGAAAATTTGGATGAAAATCGGAAAATTTAGCTAGCCAACGACCGGTGACGTCGGGCTTTTATTTGATACAATCAAGATCACTTCCCTTACTTGAAATAAGGTCCACTTCAGGCCCTTTTTGGAATTTTCCCCCAAATCCATCCTCAACTTATTAATCATTTGAATATCAATTTGATTCTAAATTTTTCAACTTTGCCGACATAGTCCTAGATCTTCTAAGAGAAATTCCAATATAATCCTTCCAACCAATTTGCCATCGAAATCGCATGCTTGTTGTCCCACATGATAGCCTTGCTTGAAACATGACATCAATGGGTGACAATCGTGTCAGGATTTGGTGCACGATTGCAAGGAATCGAGAATAAAAGTGTCAAAGAGAATTCGAGACACAATGTTTTCATCTAGTTCAACCTTAAATTAGGGTTATGTCTAGTAAAGTATTCCACTATAATTGGCACATCGCATACATCTCTTAAATACAAGAGAAAGAGATTATATATACCTAATTGCTATTCTTGTGTCCAAAACCCGCTACTAATAAAATAAGTGCTCAAATTATAAAGTTCCTTTGGCAACTCGAGGGTGCTTCCCTCACGACTCCTACTGGGCGGCTCTAGACTCGCCCGCTTCTCGAGGAGCGAGACCCTCGTGTTATCCTGTCAGAGAGAATGGACCACACTTTAGTTAATTAGTCTCGGAAGTACTGCATTGAAATCCCCCACATAAAGCTTATGAGATTTCAGCTTTGTTTGTTTTACGAAAAATGCAGCGTTTCTAGAAAATATCTTTTAAGAAGTCATTTTCCAGAAAAATGCCATTATTTTCCCATGTTTGTTTGAAACTTGAAAATAAAGTGGAAATTATTTTCCGTTATTCAGTAACGAAAATATTTTTCTCTATGTATTTTTTTTTTGAATAATAATAATAATAATAATAATATTTAATAATAATAATAATAATAATTAATTATTATTATTATTATTATTATTATTATTTTTAAATTGATTTTTAAATTATTTTTCTTTCTTTTTATCTTCTTCTTTGGTCGGTTGATGGCCATGCGATGGTCGGTGACTAGTCGAAGGCTAGCTTTCACTAGCTTGCCGACCTTTGGCCTTGCCGAGATCACTAGGGTTTGAGGCTCGCACTCACACCGGTTCCGGCCAATATGGGGAGTGGCGAGCGATGAGCTCGAGCTCGCCGAGGTGAGCGGTGGCTAGCGAGCTCGAGCTCATTGCTCGACAGAGATTGGCAAGCCAAGCGAGGCCTAAGGCCGTCAACGCTGCCGGGAGCCTCGAGCTCGCCGATGCCGACAAGTTCAAGGCTTGCTCGTGGTCGGTCGCCGGCCGTAGCCGTGCGGCGGCTGACCGATCAAAGAAGAAGGTGGAAAAAAAAAGGAAAAAAAAGAGAAAAAGAGAAAAAAAAAAAGAATTTAAAATTCAAATTATTTAAAAAGAAAACAAGAAAGAAGGGGGCTAATAGGTTATGAGATAAGAGAGAGTAAGTAATAAAAATATTTTCCTCAATTTGAAAAGTGAAAAATATTTTCTCCTCTTTTAGAAGATTTTTTTCTTTTGGTGGAAAATAATTTCCACGACTAGTTCTTTTTCCGTGAAATGAACACCGGAAAATCCAAAAAATTTTTTCGGAAAATTATTTTTCGCAAAATGAATGAACCTTTCATTAGTAAAATATTTGAAATTAAATTGACTATTTGTGCGATAGAGATTTTGAGCTGAATCCGCAATTTTTTCTTTTAAAAATGTGCTGAGATCGACTATCAATTATCTATAGCGGCACTCCACTCTCAATTTTTTTAAGAGTTAATGAAAGGAAAATCTTGCAGCACGAGGGCAAATCGAAATTAACGGAAGAGAGGGGTCAGGACAAAAGACCTCGGACCGGAATCGAAGCGGACGTCACTCCCTGCGTCATCTCTGAAAATGCCATCACTGGGCTTTTTTTTTTTTTTTTTTGAAGTTTCTGACAAGAAATGTGAAAGATAATAACCTTTTTGTCGCGCAAAGGAGCTATTTCTTCAATCGTGAAACATGAATCTCCAGGAAAGTGCGCGTTTCACACACGAGATCGATCCCATCCTGTCTATTTTCTTATTTTCTTATTCTTTTTTGGATTCGTTGAAGTCGAGGTCTTGGTCAATGAATTATTATTTAATTCTAGTCCGATCGCATCACTCAGAATTCTGGCAGCGATGGTTCATTCAGCTAATGTAAAAGTAAGGGCCGTGATAAAACACGCTTTAGCAGATGGAACGATCCAAGCTACCGGCTGATCTGAGGAGGGTGATATCTTTGAATAAACGCGGCTCACTCTCTTCGGCAACCATCTCGAGTTGAATCTTAGATGGCGTTGGTATTACGAGAAATGAATAATTTAAAAAATACTTTCTTAATAAATCATCGTTTGTATCATTTGAAATGATTAGTTATTAGAAACTATTTTCATGTTTCAATGTTTTCGTGAATGATGAGAAAACTTTTTGATCATTCGTTTTGTGAACGATACAAGTAATCATTTTTAGGAATAAGAAGTACTGTTCATATTGTTTACAGAAAGGAATGAAGGAAAAGTATTTCCATTGTCCATGAAAAAGTTCCGACATAAATTATTGCCAAAAATGAAAATTTTTCAGCAGCTAATTATTTCAAGCAATCGCTTACAGAAAAAAAATATATTTTAAATTATTCATTTTTAATGAAGAGTCTCTATACCCAATCTTTCGTTTTCTTCCTTTGGTTAGACATTAAATATCAAAATCATAATAAACCGACGGCCGGGACTTAATTATACTTCTCTTCCCTTCCTTCTTCCTCCAGTCGATTGTCGACCTTAAGCAAGCCTTGTTGGATCTCGCAAGGGCCTCACCCATGGTCAACAAGGCTTGATATCAAAACGTGTTCGACTAGCTAGCAAGTGATGACTAGGGAATAAGTGCTCGTAGTGCCTGACCACTCAAAGCCCTATGAGGTAGAGATTGATGCCTCCATTATGCTATTAGTGGTGTTCTAATGCAATAAGGACACTCGGTGGCTTTGAATAAAGGAAGATGAATGAGATTGAATGGCGATACATGGTACAAGAGAAAGGCAATGATGGTGGTGGTGTACTGCCTTTGCACATGGCAACATCATCTCTTGGGGTCGTTGTTCGTAGCAAGTACTGACAACGTTGTCATGAGCTACTTGTAAACCCAAAAGAAGCTAATTTCAAAGTAAGCTTGTTGGCAAGCTTGTGGAGCTCAACTACGTGTTGTAGTACAATAATAAGAAGGCCAATTTTGGCTAAAGTACTAAGCTGAAAGGTGGAGCTGGCAACCATTAGTCGACCTGAATATCCATGGACCAAGCACATCAAGGAAGGGCCACGACACAACCCAATTATAGCAATCAACATATCATCAATATAGAGCGTCAACAGAATAAGCGAATTATCATCCAAAACTCTGTAGTAGATACAAGAATCATACACACTCCTCATGTAGCCAATATGAAGCATAAAAAATAAAACCTTTTATTCCATTGTCTTGGAGATTGCTTCAAACCGTCAAGTGATCTCTTGAGCAAACAAATGTGATTCTTTTTGACGTGTGTTTTACAACTGGAAAAAATATCTCGTCATAAACGATCCCCTCCTTTTGTGCATAGCCCTTAGTAACAAGTTGGGCCTTGTATCTCTCTTGCTTTTTCTCCGTTGTTGCTTCATTTCTTTGAAGAACTCATTTGCAGCCAATGACTTTCCGATCCTTTGGTTTTTTCACAAATTCCCACGTCTCATTCTTTTGTAATGACTCAATCTCCTCCATCATCACGGTCATCCACTTTTCTTCGTGATCACTTTTCAAAGCTTCATGATAGGAGCTTGGATCACTAGAGTTTATGGTAAGAGCATAAGCAATCATGTCCTCAAAACCATATCTCTCTGGTGCTTAGAGAGTGTGCTTTCCTCGATACGTCACAGTGGTATGGAGAACTTCTACCGTTTTTTTTTAACTTCCTAGAGCTTCATTAATGACTTGCCATTCTCTGCAAATTCTTTGGCTTCAAGCTCCACCTTAACGATAGATTTATCACTCTCCTCTTTAGCAGCCGCTTGTGGCATGCTGCTTGACTTCAACATTGCAAATTCATCGAACACAACACCCCTGCTCGTCAAATTTTATTTCTCACTTGGATTCCCTAATTTGTATCCTTTCACTCCTTTTTGTAACTGAGAAATATGCATTGACTTTGGATCTAACTTCGAGCACTTCGAACTCTGGACATTTACTAAAGTAGGACAACATAATATTCTTAAATTAGAATAATCGTCAATTTTACCAATCCATACCTCTTTAGGAATTTTACATCTAATTGCAATTGATGGAGACTAGTTCACAATATAACATGCCATGTAGACAGCTTTTGTCTAAAACACCTTGCCTAGTCTTGTAAGCAACCTCATACTCCGAGCTCTCTCTAATAAGGTCCGATTCATCCTTTCCGCTATGCCATTCTATTGGGGGCGTATCCAAAGCTATGAAGTGATGTCTAATCCCTTCATTCTTGCAAAGCTCCATGCGGTGTCAATTTGTACTCTCCTCCATTGTCCGATCTCAAGCACTTAAGCTTTTTCCCCGTTAAAGTCTCAACTTCGGCTTTCCATTCTTTGAACTTGTCAAAGACCTCACTTTTGTATTGCATGAAGTAGACCCAAACTTTCCGAGAGAAATTGTCAATGAATGTCACAAAGTATTCCTTCCCGCCTTTTGACTTTAACGATGAAGAACCCCAAACATCCGTATGTACATACTCGAGCATGCCCTTGCTTCTATGATTTGCAACCTTGAATCATACTCTGCATTGTTTTCCAGACACACAAAATTTGTAAAAATCTAATTTGCATGTTTTTATACCTTAGAGTGCATTCCTCTGTGAAGCTCCATCAATCCTCTTTTCCCCATATGCTCGAGGTGCATATGCCATAGACAGGTGTTATATATCTTAGTGCTAGCATTCATGGACAAAGATGCTCCACCTTGCATTGTGATTCCTATAAGTCGATATAGGTTACTTTGCATCTATCCCTTTAAAACAACCGGAGCTCCTTTGATCACCTTCAAGACTCCACCTTGAGCCAAGTACTTGCATCCATTGGATTCAAGTGCTCCCAATGAACTTTGATACTTAGATCTGGTACATGACACACATCCACTAGGAGTCTAATCATGCCACAAAACATCCTAATTTTCACAATTCCAACTCCCACAGTCTTGCATGAAGTGTCATTCCCTATGAGAACTGAACCACCATCATATGCCTTGTACTCATTGAAGGCTTCTCGATAAGGACACATATGATAAGTGCATCCAGAGTCCAAGATCCACAAATTTTTGAAGGCGTCCTTCCCCAACGATATAGACAAGACGTCCCATCATTGGTCTCAGTGCTATTGGCTACACTTTCATCATCCGAGCTCTTCTTTTTCTCGTTCTTATTCAGACAGAACCTCTTGGTATGCCCTTCCTCATTACACCCGTAGCATCTTCCTTTGAACTTTCCCTTAGATTTTGATCGACCCCTATGGCTCAATCCTCGATCTTTTGATCTTCCTTTGCCTTGACTGCTTTTCTCTTTCCTAAAGAGTTCTTCTCTCGAAGATTTTGAGCTATTTGAAATTAGGGCAACAATCACCTCTTCAATCTCTAAGGTTTCCTTGCCATAAATGAGTGTAGTCACCAAGTGGTCAAACGAATCCGGCAACGACACCAATAGTAGAAGCGCTTTTGTCTTCATCCTCGAACTTTACCTCCAAGCTTATAAGTTCACTAATCATTTGATGGAACACGGTGAGATGTTCCAATAGATCTCATCCTTCACTCATATGAATGAATGCAATCTCTTCTTCAAGAACAACTTGTTCATAAGAGATTTTATTAGGTAGATGCTTTCGAGTTTGAGCCATACCTCTAGAGTGGATTCGATTTCCACCACATATTGAAGGGCCTCATCCAATAGGCTCAATTGGATCGTGCTACACGCCCTCTCCTAAATGTTGGCCCAATCATCATTAGTGATGGTGTCTGGCTTGTTTGATCTTTCCAAAAGAGCCTTTGATAAACCCCATTGAATGAACAAATCCTTCATCTTTCTCCACCATAGTGTAAAATTATTCTTCTTGGTGAATCGTTCAATATCAAATTGAACAGTTGAACCTTTCCAGCCATCTAGTTAGCATTCGCAATACAAGAATGAAGAACTTGAATTACTCTGATGCCATCGACCAGTCACCAGAATTTATCATAAGCCAAAGCAATTATTGAGTCAACGGAACATAAGCATGGAACACATTTAATATCTAACCGTACTCTTTTCTAGAATATTATTATTCAATAGAATACTTTTCCACAAGAATACGAGGTTAAATTATGACAAGAAGCTAGTAAAGGAATATCAGGTATGTTCATCAACTTCTCGCAACTGCTGCTATAGCCTATGGATCGAATCATGATGCGATTGAAATGAACAATATCTGTTTTTGCCTGCAGATTGTGTAAGAGATCGAGCAAAAATGAAATTAAAACATCCACTGCATAATTCCAATCATTGAAAACAATGATTTGCTGAAATGGAGTACATAATGGATTTTCCATACCTTGAGTTCCTCAAGTGAAAACCAATCTCTCTATATATAAACCCTACGCACGTACAAGTACCAAACGACGCAATAAAGCCTACAATTCTAGAAAAGGTACTCCACTTGTGTACGTGAGGCATAATCAAGCTTACTTTTTCAATCCTCTCCGATGCACAAACCAAGTCCTGATTCGGTCTGGAAGCGCAAAGAATTTCAACAAATTACACAATTTGGGGTATCTTCTTGGGGCACGCAGTAATATGTGACCGGCGTAGAATAGTATGCTTCATAGGCTTTTACGAGATTGGCGACTTGATCGTCCTTCTTGCCCTCTTCTTTCTTGCCCTCGTCTTTCTTGCCATCATCTTCCTTGGCTGCTCCAACGCTCACGATTTCTGTGTGCCAAGATTTCCTCAGTTTGTTCACCACCTTGACAGGGTCGAAATCGCCGGATACCGTCAGTTTGTTGTCCTTCGAGTCCATAGACAGAGACCCAATCCCTGGAAAGCATTATGTGAGAAAGGTTAGTGATAAAGCCGAACATTTCAAGCGCAAGATGATCAGTTATTACAGTGACATTTGAACATTCAGCGGGAGAATGAAGGGGAAAAACAGAGGAAGGGGGGGGGGAGGAGAGAGAGAGAGAGAGAGAGAGAGAGAGAGAGCCAATACCTCCAAAACCAGAAACTACTTGCATGGCCTTGCTTCTGTCTCTGTCATCGTGTAGATTCACCTTCACCACCAACTTCTGCAAAAGTTTGAGGAAAGCAAAACCCAGTTAGACTTTGAGTGAATATCAATCTCTCACGAGGACGACTGGACTCGACATTCACGAGTGGTGCGACAGACTAGCGTTTAAACAAGTTGGCCATATATAACCAACAATGAATAAGAATTCGAAGCATCATTTGTTATTCCGAGCATTCTTATTCACATAAACAGATGCAATCATGCTATGCGATAAACAATTACAGCAGCAAAGAAGCAAACGATAACTCATGAAGCTCGAGACGAGAGATACCAAGAGAAGTGTTCAAGAAAACCCAGGAGAGAGTGACATCAATACCCCATCTCACAGAAGTGAACAAGATACATATAATATGCGAAAAAAAAAGAGGGAACTTCTCGAAGGACTACAAGATATCTCACCTTCATTTCTCTTGGGTTTCAAGAACTGAGATTGTGACTGCTCTGACTTTTGATTTGGAAGCTAGAGACACTCGAAGGACAGTCGGAGCAAGTTGAAACCGAGTGTGTGCACGTATCGGGGACGAAAGGGGTTGCTTTATAAAGAGTGGCGAGCATGAAAGGAGCGCGTGAAGAGGAGAAGTTTCTTGGAGGACGCGGTGCGGAGAACAAAGGAACAAATTATTGACCAGTCAATACAATAACGAGTCGAGGGAAAGAGCCACCCCGTTTCTCAGTAAAATAACGAGTCGAGGCGATCGAAAACAGAGGATCGCCACTTTAGGAAGGAGAGAGAGAGAGAGAGCGAGAGGCGAGTCCCCCCTCACGACTCGGGGGCTTTTGAAGTGACTCGGTCGAGCCGCCCCTCGCAACTCGGTGACTTTTGAAGCGGTGAGTCTAAATGTTGGCAACGGACTCAGTTCAGGCAGTTGACGGGTTCAAGCTTTTCGTTGGATAGAATTGCACAGCGATTTTGCACGTATGCATCTCTTCCATCTAATCTAAAAGACATACTAGAATTGAAAAATCTTTATCCATGGGATAATCACTGGATCCGTCCTCAACTTGTTTATCTTATGAATTTCAATTTGGTTCTAAATTTTTCAACTTCACCAACGTAGTCCTAAATCTCACAAACACAATTCTAATGTAATCATTCCGATCAATTTGCCACCGAAATCGCATGCCTGTTGTCCCACGTGGCACCAATCTTGCTTGAAACATGATGTCATTGGGCGATTTTTGAGTGACAATCGTGTTAAGATTCGATGCACAATAACAAGGAAATCAAGAATAAAAGTGAAAGAAAATTCAAGACACAAGATTTTCATTCCGGTTCACTCTTAAAGTAGGGTTATGTCTAATAGAGGATTTTACTATAATTGGCACATCGCATATATCTCTCAAATACAAAAGAAAAAGATTATATATACCTAGTTACTTATCATGGATCTAAACTTAAACTACCAATAAAATATATGCTTAAATTATAAAAATCCTTTGGCAACTTGCGGGTGCTTCCCTCACGACCCCTACCGGGGTGGCCTCGAACTCCGGCCGCTTAACGAGAAGCAGGAATCCCGTGTCATCCTGTTGATAAGAAGAATGGACCACACTCCAATAAACTAGCCTTGGAAGGACCGCATTAAAAGCCTGCACAAAGCTTCTGGGCCTTCATCAGCAAAAAAAAATTCAAAATTGAATTGACAATTCGTAATACAGAAGTTTCAAGTGGAATCTGCAATTTTTTCTTTTAAAAATGCGCTGATATCAAGTATCGATTTTCAATAGCGACACTCCACGTTCTGTCTCACTTTTTTAAGAGGTAATGATAAGAAAATCTTGCAGCACCAGGGCAAATCGAAATTAACGGGAGAGGGGTCGGGACAAAAGATGGATGATCGGACCGGAATCGAAGCAGACATCACTCTTTGCATCATCTCTGCGAAAATGCCATCACTGGCATTTACTTTTAGAAATTTTTGACAAAAAATGTGAAAGATAATAACCTTTTCGTTCGCGCAAAGGAGCTTTTTCTTCAATCGTGAAACATGAAATCTCCAGGAAAGTACGCGTTTCATACACGACATCGATCCCATCCTGTCTATTTTCTTATTATTATTATTATTATTATTATTCTTTTTTGGATTTTTATGTTCCTTCACGTTGACGTTGAAGTCGAGGTCTTGGTCAATGAATTTTTATTTAATTATAATCCGATCACATCAGTCAGATTTCTGGCAGCGATGGTTCATGCAGCGAATGTAAAAATGAGGGCCGTGATAAAACACGTTTTAGCCTATCGGACGATCTGTGCTACGAGCTAATATGAGGAGGGCGATATCTTTGTATAGACGTGGCCGCTCTCTTTGACAACTATCTCGAAGTGAACTTTAAGTGCGTCCGTCTAGTGTGAAATTCTTAATTTTATTAAAAAATAATTATCTGTATCACTACCACCGCCTGTGGTGGCCTGGGTTGGATAAGGCTCCCATGATCCTTGCGAGGAGGAGAGGAGTTTGAATCCCGCTGGCCGCACGGGGTTTTACGCGTGACGTCGGGGTGGATGTACGCGGTTCCCGGGTACCAAAAAAAAATTATCGTATCACTTGAAATAATTAATTTATAAAAATATTTTCATTATTAACTAATAATTTATGTTTCAATGTTTTCGTGAATGACGAAAATACTATTCATTCATTTATTTTTATGAACAATACGAATAATCATTTTTAGGAAAGATAAATATCATTCATATTATTTAAAAAAATGAATAAAGGAAAAGTGTTTTCATTGTCCATGAAAATATTCAAACAAAAATTATTGCCAATAATAAAGATTTCCTTATTAGCTAATTATTTCAAGCGATCGCTTACTGAAAAAAATATATTCCATATTATTCATTTTCAACAAAAGGTCTTTAAGTAACTAATATTTCATTTTCTTCCTCTGGTCAAACATGAACATCAAAATCATACTACACCGACGGTTGGGACTTAATTATATTTCTCTTCCCTTCTTTCTTCCTCTGGCAGATTGCAAAGCCTCGAGCAACCCTTACCATAGCTAGGCAAAGCTCACCCTTGCTAGATCCAGAAGGGCCTCACCCATGGTCGATGAGGGTAAGGGGGCATGACAAAAATAACCGTTTGATAACGACGCAAAATTTCTACTCTAAAAATAGAAATTCGTTTGATAACGACACAAAATTTATTCCTTTCTCGGACGGCGGCAGCGACGACCGGCGACATTTAATATAAAAATAAAAATAAAAATGATTTATTAACAAAAATAAATAAATAAATCATAAAAATAAAATAAGAATATCATTTTATTTTAAAATAAAAATATCCTTAAAAATAAATTTATTTTATTTATTCTATTTTATTTTATTTTACGAATAAATTTATTTTAAAATGAATAAAAAAATAAAAAAAATATTTGGCAAAATACTCAAGACAAATAAAAATAATTTTATTTTAATAAAAATAATTTATTTTTATTTATCATAAATAAATTATTTTTAATAAACTAAAATAAAATGATAAATAAAAATAATTTATTTATTTATAATCTATTTTAATAAATTTATTTTTATTTTTAAATGAATAAAATGAATAAAATGAATATATTTATTTTTAATAAAATGATATTTAAGTAAATTTATTTTTAATAAATAAATTTATTTCGATTAAATTTATTTATTAAAAATAAAAATAGTATTTATAATAAAATAAAAAATAAAAATGAATAAATTATATTTTTATAATAATTTTTATTTTTATTTATTCATTTTAAGGATTTTTTAAATTTATTCGTAAAATAAAAATAAATATCATTTTATTTATTCGAATAAATTTCATTTTAAAATTAGGGTTGGGAGAAATAGAAATTGATTTCTCCTCCATTTCTATTTCTGGAATAGAAATCTATTCCAAAAATAGAAAATTTGATAAGCGTTATCAAACAAGTTTCTATTCCAAAATTGGTTTGAATAGAAAAATCATTTCTGGAACAGAAATTTTGGTTATCATGCACCCCTAAATATCACAAGACATTTGATCGGCTAAAGCAAGTGATGACGAGGAACCGGGTGCTCATAGTGCCTGACCACTCAAAGCCCTATGAGGTAAAGATTGACACCTCCAATTATACTATTGGTAGTGTTCTAATGCAAGAAGGACACTAGGTGGCATTTGAATCAAGGAAGCTAAATGGGACCGAACGGCAATACATAGTCCAAGAGAAGGCAATGATGGTGGGGGTGTATTTCCTTCGCAAATGATGACATTATCTCCAAGGATCGTGGTTCGTAGCAAGTATTGACAAAGTTGCCACGAGCTACTTGTAAACCCAAAAGAAGCTAATTCCAAAGGAACCTTGTTGGCAAGACTTTCTTGCGGAGCTTGACTACGTGCTATAGTACAATCTTAAGAAGGCCAATTTTGTGACCAACGCACTTAGCTGAAAGATGGAGCTGGCAACCATTAGTCGACCTAAATATTTATGGCTGAGCACATTAAGGAAGGGCCATGACACAACCCAACTGCCAAGGCACTCCTTGAGCATGCACGAGAAGGCAAGACTTG
Organism: Eucalyptus sp. ANBG9806169; assembly: GCA_014182395.1. Taxonomy (NCBI): domain Eukaryota; kingdom Viridiplantae; phylum Streptophyta; class Magnoliopsida; order Myrtales; family Myrtaceae; genus Eucalyptus; species Eucalyptus sp. ANBG9806169. The sequence goes on along the minus strand of CM024577.1, from coordinate 4,159,358 downwards.
ACAATTCTAATATGAGGGCGATCTACTCTACACCAAGGGGCAACAATTATATGTGCTACTTCATGGAAAGCTACGGAAGGAGGTGCTATGCAAGTACGGCAATTACAAGTGGGCAAATTATCCGGGGATCCATCGCATGATGTCACTTGTGGTGGATCATTACTTTTGGCTGTACTTGTGCACCGATATTGATGCTTATGTGAGGACATGTCTTGTGTGCTAACAAAACAAGCTTAAACAACGGTTGTCGATAGGGCCCCCTAAGCCACTTCCTATCCTGAAGTGTCCATGGTAGAGTGTCTCCACGGACTTCATTGTGAATTTGCATAAGTACATGATGTTCGTGCCAGCAACAAAGGACATCCCAGCTGAGGAGGCGGCTTGGCTATTCCTAAAGCACATCATCAAGTATTGGGGCATAACGTTGACAATCATGAGCAACCGCAATCCTCAATTCACTAGGAGATTTTGAACTAAGCTCTTCCAACTGTTAGAGTCAAAGCCTTAACTTCTTTACAAGTCTACATCCCCAAATCACAGTTAGACAAAGAGAGTGAATGTGCTTTTGAGTTGTACTTCAAACACTACATGAGCACAGTGCAAGAGGATTGTGCGAAGTTGATTGACATAGCCCAGTTATCCTATAAATTGCAACAAAGTGAGTTTACGAACCAAAGTCCTTTCAAGATCATGACGGGGTAACAACCACTCACTCTAAGTATGGTTGCAACGAGCTATCAAGGGCTACCCCATCGGCTTCCAAGTTCGCTAAAGAGTGGTAGGAACAAGCGGACTTGATAAGGACTTTTCTACACGAGGTCTCAAAGCGCATGAAGAAATGGGCCTATAACAAGTGATGACACATGGATTACCAAGTTGAGGATTTGGTGTTGGCAAAATTACAATTAGTTCTTCAATACTGAGATGTGCACATGGGATTGATCCATTGCAATGATGGGCCATTCTGAGTGTTGCAACAAGTAGGGAAGGTAGCATATATTGGAGCTCCCATTGAAACTAAAGGTACATTCGATGTTACATGTGAGTGTGCTTAAACCTTTTCATGTAGATCAAGAAGATAGATTGAGGAGAGTCGCAATGGGTATCTTTTGGAGCTAAAACCTCATATGATCATAATATAAATTTCATCTAGTAGATCGAGTTAGATGAAAGTAGTATTGTGCACCTAAGCGAGAATATTTGATTTGATGGAATGGTCTACCGGAGTGTAGTTGGGAACCTATGGAAGCTCTTTGGCAATTGAAAAAGCAAATCAATACATTCCCTGTTGAAAATGCGACGAGCGTATCGCCTGATAAGGTGGAGAAGAATATCATGGTCCGGAGGTTTCTGGACACGAAGGATTGAAAATGATCCAAGAAGACTGGGCAAGCCTTTATAGTTTTCTCTAGAATATTCCTAGAGATCAGCCATATCATCAATGTACATCTTAAAGTGTAATTGTAATAAATGCAGATAGTTAATAGATTGAAAGATAGAATTTTCACCGTTAGATTGAAGAGACGTCTATGATGGTAATCTAAAGAGTACTTGTATATTAAGAGTGCTTGGTAATATCTTTGTTCATGGGAATAATTTTTCTTTTTCAGAAATAATTATTTTCTATTTCTACTCCTTGAAACAGTTTATGAATAAAACAGTGCTTTAATAGCTGCACAAAATTTCTGTTCTCAAAATAGTAAAAAAATATAAATGTGTTTGGTACGGCGTACAAATTTTTGTTGTGATGTAGAATTTCTTTTAATTTTTAAATAATTTTTCGAGATTTTCTTTTCTTTTTTCATTTCTTTTTTTCCTCTCTTCTTCTTCTACTGCCGGTTGTGGCCGTGGCCGTTGGCTACCATCCATTGCCAGTGTGCGACTGTGGTGAGGGGCGGTAGGTAGCGAACAACGGCAAGCAGCAGGCAACGACAAAGAAGACAAAAAGAAAAGAAAGAATGATTTATTTCTATAAATTGTTATCGTGAACAAAAAGCTACTTTTTTTATTTTTTTATTTTTATTCCAAATTTATTCTCAGCAACTTTTCTATTCTGGGGGAATAGAAAAATTGATTGACGTTACCAAATAGATTTTTGTTCTTTTCTTTTTCTTTTTATTCCAAGGAGTAAAAGAACAAAAAAAAACATAGGAATAGAAATGTTACGATGTGAAGCCTTAGGGGTCTCCTCCCTTTTATTTGCATCATCTCTCAAGTATTTAGAATCAAGAGATTCTCTCTCCAAAAGAATTTCCCTCAACGATCTCTATGAGTGTGTGAGAAATACTGACTTTTGAAGAAAGTAAAAAAGCCGTATGGGTAAAGGAACGCTAGATCAATCAACCGTGACATATGACTCTCATTAACGAAATTCATTGCCACTGGTTCGGAGAAGATTGAGTAAGAATGATTTGCCATTATAAGTTTGTTAACCAGGATGGTATGATGTACAAGTATATAAAATGTCTCCAAAGATGAACAGAAGAGCATCCCACGAATCCATCATCGGCCCCCTCTGGCAGGCACATCAAGTCCGCAAATAATGGTCATGTAATCTCCCTTTTTCCTTCAACTTAAAGGGGAATATATCCACATTCAAAGATGAGGGTTGCAGCCATGTCATCGAATTCTTCCAAACGACACAATGAAACAGAGCTGTCTTTTTTCTTCTCATTTAATTAATAAGAACGGCACTGATTAGTTAATTGGCCTATCCGTGGTTCACGCATGCGATCGAATTTAAGCAAACAGCACAAGAAAATGACAACAATTTTCAGCATGCAAGGTCTAAGGCCAGACTTTCTTATCTTGTTTTGGTTAACTCTTGTTTTGGTTAAGAAGTTATCGTGAAAATTCATCAAATATGGCCTGCTTGCTGGCAGCTTGCGTGAAGTCACTTGACCTGACCAGTCACCAGAATTTATCATAAGCCAACCGAGTCAACGGAACGCATGCACGGAACACATTTAGTATCTGACCGTACTCTTTTCAAGAATAAATTCAGTAGAATACCCTTCCACAAGATTGCGAGGTTAAATTATGACAAGAAGCTGATAAAGGAATATCAGGTATGTTCATCAACTACTATATCCTATGGATCGAATCATAATGAACAATATCTGTTTTTGCCTGCAGATTGTGTAAGATATCAAGCAACTAATAAATCATCCACTTCTTATTCCAATCACTGAAAACAATCGTTTGCTGAAATGGAGTACATAATGGATTTTCCATACCTTGAGTTCCTCAACTGAAAACCAATCTCCCTATATACACACACCCTAAGCTCATAAAAGTACTGAACGACGCAATAAAAGCCTATAATTCTAGAAAAGGTACTCAGCTTGTTCTTGTGTTCGTAAAGCATAATCAACCTTACTTATTCAATCTTCTCCGATGCACAAACCAAGTCCTGATTCGGTCTGGAAGGGCAAAGAATTTCAACAAATGACACAATTTGGGGTCTCTTCTGGGGGCACGCAGTAATATGTGACCGGCGTAGAATAGTATGCTTCATAGGCTTTTACGAGATTGGCCACTTGATCGTCCTTCTTGCCCTCGTCTTTCTTGCCATCATCTTCCTTGGCTGCTCCAACGCTCACGATTTCTGTGTGCCAAGATTTCCTCAGTTTGTTCACCACCTTGACAGGGTCGAAATCACCGGATACCGTCAGTTTGTTGTCCTTCGAGTCCATAGACAGAGACCCAATCCCTGAAAAGCATCATGTGAGAAAGGTTAGTGATAAAGCCGAACATTTCAAGCGCAAGTGAACATTCAGTGGGAGAAGGAAGGGGAAAAACAGAGGAAGGGGGGGAGAGAGAGAGCCAATACCTCCAAAACCAGAAACTACTTGCATGGCCTTGCTTCTGTCTCTGTCATCGTGTAGATTCACCTTCACCACCAACTTCTGCAAAAGTTTGAGGAAAGCAAAGCCCAGTTAGACTTTGAGTAAATATCTATCTCTCACGAGGACGACTGGACTCGACATTCACGAGTGGTGCGACAGAGTAGCGTTTAAAAAGTTGGCCATAAATAACCAACAATGAATAAGAATTCGAAGCATCATTTGGTATTCCAAGCATTCTTATTCTCATAAACAGATACAATCATGCTATGCGATAAACAATTACAGCAGCAAAGAAGCAAACGATAACTCATGAAGCTCGAGACGAGAGATACCAAGAGAAGTGTTCAAGAAAACCCAGAAGAGAGTAACATCAAAACCCCATCTCACAGAAGTGAACAAGATACACAAATTATGCAAAGAAAAGAGGGAACTTCTCGAAGGACTTCAAGACATCTCACCTTCATTTCTCTTGGGTTTCAAGAACTGAGATTGTGACTGCTCCGACTTTTGATTTGGAAGCTAGAGACACTCGAAGGACAGTCGGAGCAAGTTGAAACCGAGTGTGTGCACGTATCGGGGATGAAAGGGGTTGCTTTATAAAGAGTGGCGAGCATAAGAGGAGTGCGTGAAGAGGAGAAGTTTCTTGGAGGACGCGGTGCGGGGAACAGAGGACAAATTATTGACCAGTCAATACAATAACGAGTCGAGGGAAAGAGCCACCCCGTTTCTCAGTAAAATAACGAGTCGAGGCGATCGAAAACAGAGGATCGCCACTTTAGGAAGGAGGAAGATAGAGAGAGAGAGAGAGAGAGAGAGAGAGAGGCGAGTCGCCCCTCACGACTCGGGGGCTTTTGAAGTGACTCGGTCGAGTCGCCCCTCGCGACTCTGTAACTTTTGAAGCAGTGAGTCTTGAATGTTGGCGACGGACTCAGTTCAGGCAGTTGACGGGTTCAAGCTTTTCGTTGGATAGAATTGCATTGCGATTTTGCACGTAGGCATCTCTTCCATCTAATTTAAACGACATACTAGAATTGAAAAATCTTTATCGACGGAGATAATCATCAGATTCATCCTCAACTTATTTATCATATGAATATCAATTCGATTTTAAAGTTTTCAACTTCGCTAGCATAGTCCTAAATGTCACAAGTGCAATTCTAATGTGATCATTCCGATCAATTTGCCATTGAAATTGTATGCCTGTTGTCCCGCGTGGTGTGCCAATGTGGATAACCTTACTGGAAACTCGACGTCATCAAGCTATTTTCAGGCGACAATCATGTTAGAATTCGATACACAATTACAAGAAAATCAAGAATAAAAGTGAAAAAGAGAATTCAAGACACAATGTTTTAATCCCGGTTTACTTTTACAATAGGATTATGTCTAATAAAGGATTCCACCATAATTGGCACATCGCATATATCTCTCAAGTACAAAAGAAAGAGATTATATATATCTAATTGCTCATCATGGGTCTAAGTCTAAACTACCAATAAAATATATGCTCAAATTATAAAAATCCTTTGGCAACTCGAGGGCGCTTCCCTCACGACCCCTATTGGGGTGGCCTCAAGACTCCACCCGCTTACCAAGGAGTAGAAATCCCATGTGATCCTGTCAATGAGGAGAATTGACTACACTCCAATAAACTAGCCTCGGAAGGACCGCATTGAAATCCCACGCAAAGCTTCTGGAATTTCATCAGCAAAAAATTCTTAATTGAATTAACAATCCGTATAATAGAGATTCCGGGCTAAATCCATAACTAGTTCTTTGAAAAATGCGCTGAGATCAACTATCGATTCTCTATAGCTTCTCCGGTACGTGACTTTTTCTAACCTTTTAAAAAATTCTAAATTTATTGTATTTGTTCAAGTCATTACAGATTTTTTTTAGGGGTGTGCAACGGAAACCGCCCGAACCGGGACCGGACCGGCCGGTTTTGGGCGGTTCCCACAGTTGGCGGTCCGGTTCCCGGTTCCTAATCTTGGAACCGGCGGCTGGTTGGTCCGGTTCCCGGTTCCAAGGTGGGAACCAGACCGACCGGACCGGACCAAATTTTTTTATATATAATTTATATACATATAATATATAAATACATATAATATATAAACACATATAATATATGAATATTATATATGAAACTTATTGCAATTGGAATTGCAATTGAGGTAACAACCTCTTATGTGGCCAAGAGACCACCAAAGCTCTTGTTGTTACTCTTTATTTATAGAGAAAACTCACTTGTTAGTTTCATAGAGATTGTCTATAAAACCTAAGCCAAGCACAATCTTTAATCACATTGTTCATGGCTTTTATGCTTAAAATTAAGTGTGAAACACATAAACTGTGATTGATATTCACGCAAGTGAAGTTTGAATATTTTGCATGTGAAAACATGTGTGAGTAGTTTTATTAGATTGTCCGGGAACCGAATTGGGTTGATCGGTCCGGAGCATGATCGTTCTTTAGTGAGTGGTCGTTCTTTAGTGAAAAAGAAAGTGCCGATTCTATTGGACCGGACCGGACCGGAACCGATGGTCCGGTCCGGTTCCCGGTCCTAGGACCAAACGGTCCGGTCCACGGTTCCCAAAATTGGGAACCGATTCTCCCGGTCCGGTTCCCGGTTCCACCTTGGAACCGGACCGAACCGGGAACCGATCACCCCTAATTTTTTTCAATTTTGCTCATTAAGCCGTAAATCTTTTTCACAATTTATCAATTAAATCATTATGGTTATTTTAGTGGGAATTCGTCAACGTTCATTTTACATGGCACAGCTGAAATCGATATTGACAATTCTTATAATTTTTAAAAATATATCAATATTTTTATCTTCTTTTTTCCTTTCATTTTGGCCGGTGAGGGCCATAGTGGCCTAGCTAGCTGTGAGCAAGGGTCACAACCCAAGCTAGTGGCTAGCGAGGGCTTACTGACCATAAAAAAAAGGAGAAAAGGAGAACGAAATAATAATTATAAAATGCAAAAAGAAAAGAAAAATTCAAAATATTATTAAAAAATATCCATGTTAGTACTAGCTTGACGTATTATGTAAGATGACTGGCATCCATATCAATGATTTCCGATCAAAATTAGCAAAACATAAAAAATTTAAGAATAAATTGACACATTGCAATAGATTTAGACTTTTTTTATTTTTTTATTTTACCTTCCCCCTTTTGCACATGTTGCAATCTAGACCGCGTTGTTATACTTATACCACAACCACTGTGGTTGCTCAGAAATGGCGTTGTTCATGTGATTCCTTCCTTGAGATGTTTACCAAGCACCAATGCACATGGAAAGTGAACCATCAATCAACCATAAGCTCTGACAATATTAATTGGGTGCACTTAGCAGAAGCCTAGATTGCTCTTTGTGGTGATTGACTTGAATGCTAATTAAGGTATATTCATTGCTGCTTTTAATGTCATGTTTTATGTATGAAGGAATGAAGCTTAGGCAGATTTATGATCATGCACTTAAGATGGTCATTTCAGAGGTCAAGATGATCAAAACAGTTCCACTAACAAAATTCTCTCCTTTTACTACTAGAACGAGTGTCTTAGAAGGTCAAAGTTATTTTGGGCGTGGCATGGTCTTGATCCTTTCCCAGTATCAAAGGGGGTCTGTGTTGTTTCGATGTTGTGCCAATATGAAATTGCTGACCTTTCAGTTCGTTAAATACGTCCTCTCCTTATCAAGCGCACTGGAACTTCAGATACTTCTATTGTAAGGATAGTAAGAATTAAGAACACAGGTATTAGCGAGATGATGATCTGTCAAGTCTGTACTCTAGCCCTGCAGAGGGCTTTGTATCGCTGTAGGAATGGCACTAGTCAGCGGTGGCAGTTTTTGGTTACTTAGTCGCATTA